>LR880972.1:973220023-973257056 GCA_904067115.1 Aegilops sharonensis
TAGAAATGCAACTGTCCTGGTCCGCCTACTCTCCCGTGCCCAAAGTAATGTCGTATTTAACGGTTGTCATAGTTAATCCTAATGCCCACACTAATATCTAGCAATGCCACTGCTTTAGAAATTGCTACTGTCCTTGTAGGATTGCCATTCGGATAAGGAACATGCTTCTTTTCATTTGATGCATGTTTCATCACTTGTTAGTCACCCTCCTTTCCACCTTTTTTGTGCAAACAAAGATATACATTTCACGCTCGATCTTAGTTGAACTGCACAAATGATATCCAAATTATAGTTGAGCATTCCAGGAGCTTCAATACCAACCTTGATGTTGCTCAATTTTATCGCAACTAATGAAGAATAAGCTCTGTGGGTTTCGTTTTCTGATGGAAATGGAACCGGGGATGGAGCCCTTTTCTTAAAAAAATTTGAAGAAGAAGTTGCTAGCTCACGGGACATTGCTTCATTTTAGGTGAACTGCACCAAAAGGTCCCATGAATTGAATCATCCATGTTGGTGACTGAAAGAGCCAGCTTCAGCATCCTAGTCTAAGCACCCCCAGTCTCCATCCTTGCGACGCACGGTACACCTCGTTTGCCACCTGCTCGACCCTAGTGTCACTGATAAAATGAAGTAATAATACAGTTAAAATAGAGCGAGTGTTATCTCTATCATTTCATTTCCAATGTAGATAAAGAAAGTGCTTCTCTTGGTTAAAGTATGTTTCATCAACTAGTCCCATTGTTAATGTTTAAGCGTTTTTGCAAACTGGGGTGCTTAATTTTAGTTGATACGTACAAAATAGAGATTTGAATGTCTCAAGGCGCCTCCTTGTACTACTGATGTACACTGATGTTCATCACTGGCTGAAGGTGTATCTGGGAGACTTGGGACGATGTCCAGTATGAGGCGTACCGTATGAGGCGTCGCAGGGCCCATCTCGCCCTCGCAGCATGGCATACTATGATACTATCGCAATATTTTCTTCTATTTATTTTGTGTGTTTCATCAACTAGTGCCACTAATAATGTAATCACGCTTTTTCATTATCTGTGCAAACAGGGTTATTCAGCTGCATTTTGGTGGAACTGCACAAATGTACGTATGGAACCAGCATATATGCAGAGTGCAAGGTGTGCCAAGTAAAAATTACCGACACCAACCATGCTGCATGCACGCATTGGCATCCACCACAACCAGTGGGATGTGTGGCGCTCTCTGTGGACGGATCTTTCTCGGCAGCAAATCATCTAACCAAATACTAGTAGCTTATATTAGCAGTTTTCTAGGGAGTACTCTTTTCTGAAAGAAGCACTAATCTATTTTTCTTTATTTGTACACTGTGTCACAACTTTGACCCAAAGGTCCAGAGCTATTTTAGGGTGATTGGCTTAGTACTCAGAGACTGATTGTAAGCATGATTTTCATTAGCTGTCACACTGATAGTAAGCATGAGCATGTGGAAGATTAGGTTAGTGCGAAGCTTACCTTAAACCCTACCGCCGCCGTTGAAACGAGGCGAGCGTCGAGGGAACCGTGGAGAACGTCGGGGAAGCGACATCGCGCCATCCGGCCTCCTCTTGCGGCGGGAGAACGAATACTCCTGTGGCTCCGGCTGGCTCTGCACCCTCATGAACGGCACACCATACTCGATCGGTTCGTTATCCTCTGGGTGCTCGACCTTCGACCTGTACGCCCACCACCTCCGCCTGGCTGTCACCTCGGGCAAATCTGTCTGCTCCATCGCCCATAGAAGATACTTGATGGACTCGGAGGACTGCGGCGTGACTGCCGCCGAGGAGTACATGTACATCGCCGCCCTCATCGCCGCCGTCTCGCTCTTTTGCATACATTGCCACATGGCCCGCACCGCCTCGAAACCTCCCACTCATTGTCAAACCAACTAAGGATCTCCTTCAACCTGGCTAACTTTGCCTGGTCGCCGCCGGCGATCTGCCTGATTCGCTGCTGCATCCTCTCCGTAGATGTCGTTCTGAGTGGTCCGATGCTAGCTTTGGGAGGAGAGACGGTGGTCTTGCAATAAATAAGAGGGAGAGGAGAGGAGGTGGTTTTGGAATGGAGATGATGGAGAGGAGAGGAGGTGGTTTTGCAATGGAGAGAAGATCAAAAGAGGGAGAGGCGAGACGGTGGTTTTGGAATGAAGACGATTGTCGGTGTACTAGAGTAGGGGTACCCTAGTATCCCGAACTCATGCACGGACAGTTGCAGCGCCCCACGGCAGGGCTGGCCTGATGACCGCCAAGATCCTCAGCGGCTCCTTTGGAGCCATTCAAGAACAAAGTAAGCAAGACCCCGGCAAGAGGAGCTTGCCGGGAAGGCCACTCAGGGCGCGAAGGAAACAAGGCCCCGGCAAGAGGAACTTGCCGGGAAGGCTTGGTGGGCGCCAAGCCCCCAAGCACGACAAGGGTCCTGCCGCGGCAAGGCGCTTGCCGGGGCGGGCAACCTCTCTTCATCTCCGCTCCAGCTCACTCGCCAACGTGTCACCACGGGGCTCTCCCAAGCACGCGTGTCGACGGGCTGTGCAGCCAGCGGGGAGCAGCGATAAGCGGCGCTGACAGGCTACCATCGTGGCAAACGGAGGCGCACTTGACGGTCCCTGTTACACTGTTCGGGCGACTGAGACGGGCATTGATGACTCTTGTCCCTTGCCGTCAGAGTTAGGTATAGATCACTGTACACTGTACAAAGCGGTGTACCAACCTATGTTTTTACCATCATACCCTTGTCTACTTGCCACATGTGGTAACCCCTTGTGCCTATAAAAGGAGGCCCAAGGGCAACATAGAAAGGGTTCGGTCTAGCTTCGGCTTAGTTGATACTCATACGAAACTACACTTAGGCTAGGTCTTGTAGCTCCCATTGCTCCCTAGCAAGAACACAAGATAATCCACAAAGCAGCAGTAGGAGTATTATCTCTCCGGAGAGCTCCGAAGCTGGGTAAATCCGCTCGTGTGCGCCGCCTCGATCCGCTCTTTGTGCAATCTCCGCCCCCCTCCGAACCACAAGGGACCCAGGTCCCGTAGGTGCTCGTGGGACACGATCAGATTCTCCCCCGACATCTCTGGCGCGCCAGGTAGGGGGCGTCGAGGCTGTGTGAACCCGATCCGGCGGTTACACGAGCAACTTCATCAACATCTTCCTCGACATGGCGCCGAAGAAGAAGCCTTCGGCAGCAGCAGAGCCGTCCGCGTCGAACCCACCACCACCGGAGCTGTCAGGTGGTGGGGGAAACACTGGCGGAGGAACCGGCGTCGTCGAGAGAGCCCACAATGCCGCCAGGTCCAAGGACAAGGCAGCGCAGGCGTCGGCGTCCGAATCTGCACCGCGTCCTTCGCAGGAGGCGTGGGACCGACATCGTCATGATGCTCGCGGCACCATACGCTCGCTGGATCAAGGCCAAGCTGGAGGATCCCGAGGTCCTCGAGACTCGCATGCGCCCCAGCATGCTGGTACGAGCGGAGTACGGTCACTTGAGCGGGATGATGCTCCTCCTAACTTGGTTAGGAGTCCGAGCACATCCCGTTCTTCGCTCCGTACGCCGTTGCCGCCAACCATACCAGCGGAAGCCTTGGCTAGAGCTTAGTTACTTCTAGATTACCCTCCAACGGCCGATAAGGTCGACGAATGGAGAGCCACAATTCAGAGTCTCATCGGCTTCGCCAACGGTGACGTCCCGCGGCAACCGAGTGCTTCGCAGCCGCGGCGAGGCGACAAGGCGCGAGCTGATGGCGACGAGACTTGCGGAGGTGCACCCACCGTACACTCCCCTTCCCGAAGGCCAAGGTCGCCGACTCGCCGGATCCACCTCGACAGCGACTCCACAGCGTCGTCGGATCCACGAGCTCGTCGCGACCAGCGCCAAGTTCTCCGAGAACGGCAAGAAGAAGACGCTCGGACCTGTATCGAGCGCCGAAGAGAAGCGCGTCGTCAGTCCGACCAATGCGCCGGGCCCACCGTTGATATGCATGCGCCAGGGGAACCAGGCGACTTGCCGTACGCGGTGGGTTGCCCTGCTTCACTCGTGAGCTGCGGCAAGTCCGGTGGCCCGACAAGAAAAACTTCAAACCAGATGTGCTGGAGAAGTATGATGGCAGGACACACCCATCGGAGTTCCTCAGCATCTACACCATCGCGGTGCAAGCTGCGGGGGGACGAGACGACAAGATCCTCGCCAACTACTTTCCCTTGGTGCTCAAGCCAAACGTTAGATCTTGGCTCATGCACTTGCCGGATGGCTCTATTTCTTCTTGGGCAGATTTGTGCCACCAGTTTGTTGGCGCCTTCATAGGCGGCCACAAGCCTCATGGCCAGGAGAGTGATCTCCACCTGCTTGTCCAGAAGGAGGGGGAGTCTCTGCGTAAATTCATCCAGAGATTCAGTCGAGTGCACTACAACATCCCAGACGTCCACCCTGCTGCAGTGATCAGTGCATTCCATCAGAATGTACGAAATCGCAGGATGAGGGAGGAGATGGCGATGTGCAAAGTGAAAGACGTCAGCGAGCTCTACGCCCTGGCCGACAAGTGTGCACGCGCTGAAGAAGGAAGAAGACTCCCAGGAGAGAATGTGGGAGCAGAGTCTGACAGTGAGGGGATGGCCCCGGCAAGAAATAGCCGGCGGCGAAACAATAGGAGGAAGAAAAACCAAGAAGTACTAGTTGTCGAGTAGTCCGGCAAGGATGGTGCCGCCAACAAAGCCAAGGCTGGTGGCTCCGACAAGGAGGTTGCCGTTGACGCCGACCGCCAAGCTGTGGCGGCCGCCGACAAGCCTGACAGCTCCAACAAGCAGTACTGTAAAATCCACCGCACCAAGGGCCACGATCTCCAGAGCTGCAAGAAAGTCGAGCAGCTTGTTGAGCTACAGAGAGCTGAGTACGAGCGGCGAGACAAGGAGAAGGCCCAAGAAGGTGCAGGTGCAGCAAGTAAGAAAAGACCCGGTCGGGGAGGACGCCGCGGCAAGGCCAAGCAGCGGCAAGGAGACAGACCTCCCCGCGGTCGCGACAAGGAAGAAGACGAAGATGAAGATGACGAGGACGATGAAGACGATGAAGCTGATGAGCAGGAGTTTCAAAAGGCAACGGAGGTCCTTTGCGTCGACGGTGGTGCGTCTATGCATACCTCGCACCGCCAACTCAAGCAATGGACACGTGAGGTCAATGCAGCAGAACCATCCATAGAGTCACGCAAACCTCTGAAATGGTCCAGCACGCCCATCATCTTTGACATTGAGGATCACCCTGATCGCATCACTTCAGTCGGGTGCCTGCCGATGTTGGTCTCACCAACCATCCGCAACCTCAAAGTCACAAAGATGCTGGTTGACGGTGGGGCCGGCCTGAATTTGATCTCCTCTGCAGTACTCCAGAAACTTCAAATCCCTGATAGCGAGCTCGAAGAAACTGGTACTTTCCAAGGAATCAACCCAGGAAGGAGCAAGCCCAAAGGGAAGATCACGTTGCCGGTAATATTCGGCAGCGAGCTCAACTTCAGAACTGAGAGGGTCACGTTTGAAGTCGCCGATTTCCCATTGCCCTACAATGGCATACTTGGCCGCCCAGCACTCGCCAAGTTCATGGCCGCCTCTCATTATGCTTACAACCTGCTCAAGATGCCCGGCCCGATAAGCGTCATTTCTGTCCATGGCGACAAGAAAGATGCGCTTATCTGCGCCGACAAGATTTACCGGGATGCAGCAGCCGCGACAGATAGCAAACCACTTACCGCTGAAGCTCCCGGGGGGAAGAAGAAGACCACCAAGTCCGGCAAGAGCTCTGTTTCCCACTCCGGCAAGCGCACCTCTTCGGAGTGCTGCGCTACCGTCGTGGACGCACCATCGAGCTCCACCGGCAAGTGCAACAAGACGATGGCAGCTCCGCCAAAGACCAAGAAGGTGCCCGCCAAGGAGGACGGCACTGGTGGTACCTTTACCATCAGTGCCACGCTTGATCCTAAATAGGAAGGCGAGCTCGTTGCTTTCCTGCGGGCGAATGTCGATGTGTTTGCATGGCAACCATCTGACATCCCCGGAGTTCCCAGGAAAGTAATTGAGCACCATCTAGCTGTCTGTCCTCACGCGCGGCCCGTCAAGCAAAGGGTTAGGAAACAGGCAGTGGAGCGCCAAGAGTTCATAGCAGAAGAAATCAAGAAATTAGAAGCAGCAGGGCTTGTCAGAGGAGTCCTCCACCCCACATGGTTGGCCAATCCGGTAGTTGTACGCAAGGCTAATGGGAAATGGAGACTTTGTATTGAATTCACTGATGTTAACAAAGCTTGTCCCAAAGACCCATTTCCCTTGCCGCGTATCGACCAGATTGTTGACTCCACAGCTGGATGTGATCTGCTTTTGTTTCTTGATGCATATTCAAGATATCATCAGATCTTCATGGCAGAAGAGGATGAAGAGAAAACCGCATTCATCACACCTTGTGGCACGTACTGCTTCGTACGGATGCCTTTCGGTTTAAAGAATGCTGGTTCAACTTTTGCAAGAGTAGTCCATGATGCCTTTGAGCCACAGATACACAGAAATGTAGAAGCCTACATGGATGATATAGTGGTCAAGAGCAAGGACAGAGCGACTCTGGTTTAGGATTTGGATGAAACATTTGCAAATCTGCGCAGGATCAACCTCAAGCTCAACCCCGAGAAGTGCGTGTTTGGAGTCCCTTCCGGCAAGCTTCTCGGGTTCTTTGTGTCTCAGCGGGGAATTGAAGCCAATCCCGACAAGATCAAGGCCATTGAGCAGATTGAAGCACCAAACCGTGTCAAGGATGTCAGAAGGCTTGCCGGTTGCGTGGCTGCTCTCAGCAGGTTCATCTCTAAGTCTGCTGAACGCGCCCTGCCGTTCTTCAAGATTTTGAAAAAGGCAGGTCCAATGAAATGGACTCCCGAAGCGGAGGCTGCGCTGCAGGACTTGAAGAGATACCTGTCCTCCGCTCCAATACTTGTCACACCTAGGCCACAAGAGAAGTTGCTGCTGTATATAGCGGCAACCAATCAAGTGGTTAGTGCTGCGTTAGTAGCGGAGAGGGAGGCAGATGATGAGCCGCCAACCGAGGCAGGCGCATCCACCGACAAGCAAGGGGCTTCGCCGTCGAGCTCTGGTCCCGACAAGGACAGATCAGCGCAGGGTTGCGACAAGATACAGAAAAAGATGGTGCAGCGCCCAGTCTACTTTGTCAGTTCCCTTCTGCAGGGGGCTAGATCAAGGTACTCTGGTGTGCAAAAGCTGCTTTTCGGCCTCCTCATGGCCTCAAGAAAGCTTCGCCATTACTTCCAAGCACACGAGATAACAGTTGTCACTCGCTTTCCGCTGAAGAGGATATTGCAAAATCCAGAAGCAACAGGCAGGATTGTCGAGTGGGCACTGGAACTGTCAAGCTTTGGTCTCAAGTTCGAAAGCACTTCAACTATCCAGAGCAGGGCATTGGCAGAATTCATAGCAGAGTGGACGCCAACGCAAGATGAAGAGATTCCGGAGACGAGCATCCCCGTCAAGGAGGCAAATAAAGAGTGGCTGATGTACTTTGACGGTGCCTTCTTGCTGCAAGGCGCCGGTGCCGGCGTGCTGCTCATCGCACCCACCGGAGAGCACCTCAAGTACATAGTCCAGATGCACTTTCCCAAGGAACAAGCAACAAATAATACTGCTGAGTATGAAGGCTTGCTTGCCGGTCTCACGATTGCGGTGGACCTTGGGATCAAGAAGCTCGTTGTCAGGGGGGACTCGCAACTTGTCGTCCGCCAAGTAAATAAAGATTATCAGAGTCCGTTGATGGAAGCGTACGTCGATGAAGTGAGGAAGCTGGAAGAGCGCTTTGAAGGCCTGCAAATGGAACACGTTCCAAGAGCACATAATGATATAGCTGATGGCCTCTCCAAATGTGCCGCACTTAAGTTACCTGTGGGACCAGGGATTTTTGTGCTCAAGCTAACTCAGCCAACCGTAACACCATCAACAGGACAGAGCAAGAAAAGAAAATTGGTTTCCGGAGACTACTTTCCTGCAGAGCTCTCTGAAGCCGCCGCCAAGAAGGTACCTAAAACCAACGCAAATATCACTGAGGAGCAGTCTGCTCCGACAAACCATGCAGTTTGTATCGTTGAAGCAAAGGCTCCCGACAAGTTTCGCTCCGGCAAGCTTGCCGGGGATCATCAAGCTCCGGCGGACCCACAGGTTCTTGCCGCAGAAGCTGATGTTCCCGCAGTGATGAATGAGCCTTTAGTTCTTGTTGTCGAGCCACAGGCTCCAGCATGGGCACAGAAAATCGTCCATTTCCTTCAGACAGGAGAACTTCTCGAAGAGCAAGAAGAAGCGGAAAAAGTAGCCCGGCAGTCAAGTATGTACCAGTTTGTTGACAACATCCTGTACAGAAGAAGACTCAACGAAGTGAATTTGAAGTGTATTTGCCGGGAAGATGGACAGAAGCTGTTGGCGGAGATACACGGAGGCATATGTGGTCACCACATTGGCGCAAGAGCACTTGCCGGCAAAGCTTTCCAGCAAGGTTTCTTCTGGCCAGAAGCCCTCCAGGATGCAACTGCACAAGTAACCAAGTGTGAAGCGTGCCAGTTCCATTCAAAACAGATACACCAACCAGCTCAAGCTCTCCAGACGATCCCTTTATCCTGGCCCTTTTCGGTCTAGGGGCTCGACATCCTCGGCCCTTTCCCCCGAGCTGTCGGGGGCTTTGAATACTTGTACGTCGCAATCGACAAGTTCACAAAGTGGCCGGAAGTGGAACCAGTGAGGAAGGTGACAGCACAGTCAGCCGTCAGGTTCTTCAGGTCAATTGTTTGCCGTTTTGGGATTCCTAACCGGATCATCACCAACAACGGCACACAGTTCATGAGCCGCACCTTCATGCAGTACGCCCAAGATCTGCTTTGCTTCTCTTGCTCATCCGAGAAGCAACGGTCAAGCAGAGAGAGCAAATGCTGAAGTGCTGCGAGGACTCAAGACCAGAACTTTCGACAGGCTGCACAAGTGCGGAAGGAACTGGATCGAGGAGCTGCCGGTGGTTCTTTGGTCGATCAGGACGCCGCCAAATCGAGCCACTGGCCAGACACCCTTTGCTCTAGTCTACGGAGCAGAGGCAGTTCTCCCCACGGAACTCGTGTACGGGTCACCTCGAGTGCTCGCTTATGATGATCTTGAGCAAGAGCGGCTGCGGCAAGATGACGCACTGCTCCTCGAGGAAGATCGTCTTCAGGCTGCTGTACGAGCTGCTCGTTACCAGCAAGCTTTGCGTCGCTACCATAGCCGCAAAGTTAATGCCAGAAGCTTCGAGGAAGGCGACCTTGTTCTTCGGCGCGTTCAATCCGCCAAGAATTCCAACAAGTTGACGCCAAAGTGGGAAGGCCCTTATCGGGTGAAACGAGTCACTAGGCCCGGCGCTGTCCGCCTTGAGACCGAAGATGGCCTTCCGCTGAGCAATTTCTGGAATATAGAGCATCTTCGCAAGTTTTACCCATGAGGCGCGGTTGCCGGAACCCGTTCCGGCGACCACCCTTTTGTACAAGTCTTGCCGCTGTTGCATGTAATCCTTTGTACAAAGCCGGGTGCAGACCCCGTGCATCAGTAAAGCCTATGTGTCGCGCACATCTTGTCAATAAATGCTCTCATAATCATATACGCATGTATTTACTAACATTTTGTGCAGCATCCGCACCCGGTAAGCAATAACGAGCCACTAGGCTCCATAACTTTATTTTCTCTTCTTTCTTCTCAAACAAGAAGAAGGTTCGTCCACCCACAAGGTAACCCGGGGGGCGGGGGGGGGGGGGGGGCGGGGGGGAGGGGGGGGGGGGGGGGGGGCGGGGGGGAGGGGGGGGGGGGGGGGGGGCGGGGGGGAGGGGGGGGGGGGGGGGGGGCGGGGGGGAGGGGGGGGGGGGGGGGGGGCGGGGGGGAGGGGGGGGGGGGGGGGGGGCGGGGGGGAGGGGGGGGGGGGGGGGGGGCGGGGGGGAGGGGGGGGGGGGGGGGGGGCGGGGGGGAGGGGGGGGGGGGGGGGGGGCGGGGGGGAGGGGGGGGGGGGGGGGGGGCGGGGGGGAGGGGGGGGGGGGGGGGGGGCGGGGGGGAGGGGGGGGGGGGGGGGGGGCGGGGGGGAGGGGGGGGGGGGGGGGGGGCGGGGGGGAGGGGGGGGGGGGGGGGGGGCGGGGGGGAGGGGGGGGGGGGGGGGGGGCGGGGGGGAGGGGGGGGGGGGGGGGGGGCGGGGGGGAGGGGGGGGGGGGGGGGGGGCGGGGGGGAGGGGGGGGGGGGGGGGGGGCGGGGGGGAGGGGGGGGGGGGGGGGGGGCGGGGGGGAGGGGGGGGGGGGGGGGGGGCGGGGGGGAGGGGGGGGGGGGGGGGGGGAAGGAGAAGATAATGGTGTGGGCCGCCAAGCGTCGCTCGAGGAACTGTCGCCTTGCCGGAGGAACTGTCGCCTTGCCGGAAAATGGACAACAGAAAAGCTAAGTTGCTAAGTTTAAACGACCAGTTTTAAATTTTTAAGTTATCTTCCTCGAACGATAGTACTTTGTATGGAAAACCTGTGCGCGGAGGAACCAAATCGTGACTGGTCGCGCCCTTACTTTGTTTCGAGTCCGCTCAACAACTTAAGTGAGCTGCGGCTAGTCCGCGACAAGGTTGCTTGTCGGTAGCGACCCCGCCAGCAGGCTGCTGAAGTCCCGCACTCGGCGCTCGCGGCAAGGGTGCCTGCACCGGCAAGTTCCCCTGAAAAGCGTAGGGTATAAACATACAAAGGAAGAAATCAAGTAAAGGAAATAACATTGCATTCGACGGCCTAAGATAGTGTATATTACATAATAACTTGTCGCGGGTCTAATGGACTTTTTACCTAAACATGATCTACAGCGACAAGAGAAAGATAAACTTGGCGGCCTAGTCCACGCGGTCGCCCTCGAGCCTCTTAACTCCGCTCACCCTGTCCACAATGGGTGCGACAAGGGCCTTGAGCGCTTCAACATCGGCGGATGGAGGCAGGGACTTGAGGGCTTTGGTGAAGTCGATGCCTGGGTTGCGGAAGGCCACCTTCATCAACACCTTCTGGAGAGCCTCGGCACAGACTTAGCGTGATTCCTCCGCCAGTTGCTTCGGAACCTCTTCCCGGAGCCGCTGGATGCCCGCCAACACGCCTTTGAAGAATAGGCTGAGCTTGACGCTGGGTTGGAGTTTCTCGTCGGTGGAATATCCAAGATCTGTCATCCCCAACTCCATCAGCTCATTATGGATGCCGGCGGCGGTGTCCACAAGACCTTCTGTCCAATGCATTATGCTGTCTCGGAGATTATTCTGGGCGGTCACAGCATTCGACAGCAACTCCTCGGTGGCCTTGATCTTTTCCAGCAGGCCCGTTTCCCGCTCCTTGGCGCCGTTCAACGTCTCCGTCAAGGTGGTCAATTTCAGCTCCAAATCCGCCTTGGAGTCCTTGGCGGCATCGAGCTCTTTGATCTTTTTAGCAAAACAACCTTGTAGCTCGCCGAGGGTGTAAGCGTCCTTCTCACGCTCGCGCTTCAACCCGGCGACCTCCTCGGCACTCTTCTGGAGGGTGGACTCCAGCTGAGCCACCCTCGTCTCCAATTCCCTCTTGGCGGCCTCGGCAGCCGCAACAGCATCTTTTGCCTCCTGAAGTGGCCCGCCAACTGTTTGCTCGCGTGCGGCGAGATCCTCCTCATAGCTGTCGAGGTTGATCTTCCGCTGCGCCAGCTCACCTTCTCGCGTGGAGAGCTTCTCGCCGGCAAGCCTCTGCTGCTCTTCGACCTCGCCCTTCTCCAAGATGAAGGCCGTGCGCTCCTCAGCAAGCTGCTCCCGCGCCTCCGCTATGTCCCGGAGAGTTTCTTTGTTGGCGCGCCAGAGCTCTTCCGTGCGTTTCTCCAAATCAGCTCCCGCCCTCGCGACAAGCGCCTCCCTGGACTCCAGTTTGGCTTGTCGGGCGCGGTAGAGCGACAGCAACCTCCTTAGCAGCTGCTCCTCCTCAGGCTCACCACTGCTGCTGCTCGGGGCATCAACCAGCGACAGCCCGGCGGAGGCAAGCAGTTCCGCATCGAAGGTCTCCCCTTCGGCCGGTGCCCTGGAGCTTGATGCCCATGGGAGCTTGATGAAGACACCCTCGCCGGCCTTCAGGTAGGCGCCGGGCTGGGACTCCTCGGAGTCTGGTGCGGCATCGGTACCGGGGGGATCGGCGGTCGGTGCAGCGCCTGGCGCTCCTGCGGCCTCCGGGCCGTCAGTGCGATCGCCAGATTCCTCCCCAGCCTCTGCGCCAGCGGCCTCGGCAGCCTCCTCGCCGGCGGGCCCGTCAGCGCCAGCCGCCTCCTCCATGTTGGCGGTGTCGACATTATCGCCGCGAGCGTCTTCCTCGCCGGCAGCCTCAGTTTCCATCGGATCTCCGGCAAATGGATCTGATGGTCAGAAGAAGAAAGCACAAATCAAGCAGATATTCGAAAGAGAAAAACGGAAAAAAAGAACCCAAGGTAAACTATCAAACAAGAAGATTACCTGCAGTGGGGTCTGTTGTCGCGGTCTCCACCACCGGAGGGTCGTCGGCGCCAGCTCTTGTCGGGGAAGCTCCCCTTGTCGGAGAAGCCTCCCTTGCCGGAGAGAGCTCCCTTGGCGGAGAATTCTCCCTTGGTGGTGTAGTTGAAGCAAGCAGAATTTCGGGAGTGACCTCCGGGGCCTCCTGATGAGGATGGACCTCAGGAATGGCCTCCGGTGCTCCATGATGTGGCTGCTCTGCTCCTACAAAATTCAACAAACCAGATATCAGTGACGGAAAAGCACCCAAGCGCGCCTAACCATGAGAAGCACACCAGACACTTACGCGGGGGGCTGTGCTGGGGGCTGCTCTGTTGAAGGGTTGCCGGATCCGGCAAAGGAGTCCCGGACGTGCCCCCTGTTGCTACAGGGGAGTCATCTGAGACGACAACCACCGGCGTCTTGGCCCTCTTCGGCGCTCTCTGAGCTAACGTCCTGAAGAAGAAGGTTCAGAGTGGAACCAGTCAGATATAAGATAAAGCAATAAATTGGGAGATTACAAATAACGGCGTAATCAAGACCACGCGTCCCCGTGCACTGTTTTGGGCCTGGCCCAACAGAGCTTGGCGCCGTGTGTGGCCCAGGCCCGGGGGCTCCTGTCGGTGTACTAGAGTAGGGGTACCCTAGTATCCCGAACTCGTGCACGGACAGTTGCAGCGCCCGAGGGCAGGGCTGGCCTGATGACCGCCAAGATCCTCAGCGGCTCCTTTGGAGCCATTCAAGAACAAAGTAAGCAAGACCCCGGCAAGAGGAGCTTGCCGGGAAGGCCACTCAGGGCGCGAAGGAAACAAGGCCCCGGCAAGAGGAACTTGCCGGGAAGGCTTGGTGGGCGCCAAGCCCCCAAGCGCGACAGGGTCCTGCCGCGGCAAGGCGCTTGCCGGGGCGGGCAACCTCTCTTCATCTCCGCTCCAGCTCACCCGCCAACGTGTCACCACGGGGCTCTCCCAAGCACGCGTGTCGACGGGCTGTGCAGCCAGCAGGGAGCAGCGATAAGCGGCGCTGACAGGCTACCATCGTGGCAAACGGAGGCGCACTTGACGGTCCCTGTTACACTGTTCATGCGACTGAGACGGGCATTGATGACTCTTGTCCCTTGCCGTCAGAGTTAGGTATAGATCACTGTACACTGTACAAAGCGGTGTACCAACCTATGTTTTTACCATCATACCCTTGTCTACTTGCCACATGTGGTAACCCCTTGTGCCTATAAAAGGAGGCCCAAGGGCAACGTAGAAAGGGTTCGGTCCAGCTTCGGCTTAGTTGATACTCATACGAAACTACACTTAGGCTAGGTCTTGTAGCTCCCATTGCTCCCTAGCAAGAACACAAGATAATCCACAAAGCAGCAGTAGGAGTATTATCTCTCCGGAGAGCTCCGAAGCTGGGTAAATCCGCTCGTGTGCGCCGCCTCGATCCGCTCTTTGTGCAATCTCCGCCCCCCTCCGAACCACAAGGGACCCAGGTCCCGTAGGTGCTCGTGGGACACGATCAGATTCTCCCCCGACAACGATGGAGAGGAGAGGAGGTGGTTTTGGAATGGAGATGATGGAGAGGAGAGGAGGTGGTTTTGCAATGGAGAAGATCAGAAGAGGGAGAGGCGAGACGGTGGTTTTGGAATGGAGATGATGGAGAGGAGAGGAGGTGGTTTTGCAATGGAGAAGAGGGAGAGGAGCATGCGGCAGCGATTTAGGATTGGGCGAGAGGGCCGGCGCGCTGTGACTGGATCAAAATCAAAATCAATTTACCCTTCAATTAAGAAAGTGACCCCATATTAACTAGTCTCCCTTTTATTCTGGGTCATAATTGACCATGATTTTCGCACATAAAATATATGTTATACGTTGCAAAAATAATATAATTTGAAAGTACATTCAGATACGAACCAAACGATACAATTTTTGGTGACATGCATTCACATTTTGCTTGTCACATACAGTACGTGGTCAAACTTTGACCCAAAACACGCAAAACAACAAAAAAATACTTCCAAGACCACGCCGCTCTTCCGCTCTTCTCCCCTTAAACCACCGCCGCTCCTCTCCTGTTCCAATCTAAATCCAGCGCCGCTCCTCTCCTCTTCCATTTCAAAACCACCGCCCCTCCTCTCCTATTCCAGTCCAAAACCAGCGTCGCTCCTCTCCCGTTCTAATCAAAACCAGCGCTGCTCCTCTCCTCTTCCATTCAAAAACCACCGCCGGCGAGTGAAGGTGCTGTGGAGAAGTAGATCGATGGAGGAGTACAACCTATACGTGAGGATCGCAGACGGTGACCCTGTGAAGCTAGCTAGGATGTTGGAGATACAGTCTTGGTTTGACAACAAGGACCAACTAGCGGCGACAGTGACATCCATGGCAAAATATCTGCAACAGAGCAAAAAGGCGGCGATACTCCCGGAGGGAGTCGCGCCGGATTACATAGAGCTGCTCCTCTGGGCCATGGAGCAAACAGATTCACCGAATCCGATCGTGAGGGAGCGGTGGTGGGAGTATCGATCCCAGATGGAGCATCCACCAAAGATTGAAGGATCGAGCATCTACAGGGTGCCGTTTGTGAGGGTTTCCTGCCAGAGCGAGCCGGCGGAGTCTTCGTTGACCGAACTCAACTGCAAGAGGAGAAAAGCAGTTGGCCCGACGACGCTTCCCCGCCATCGTCTCCCTCGCCGTTCACATCGTCTCACGGGGCGGCTGTCTGCCGCCGAGGAATAGGAGGGGGCTGCCCCCCTCCCAGCCCAATAGTCGGGCAGGTTGTGAATTGTCAGGAGGAGCTTAGGGTTGTGAGTATTTGCAGGTTGTGAATTGTGTTTTGTGTTGTGTATTTTGAGAGTACTTTCAGATATGAATGTCTTTTGATTTTCAGATTTGCAGTATTGAGCATATGAAGAATTTTCGCATGGGCATCCACTGGTGCGTCTTCCCCGGCTCTGAGTCGTCCCCTTCCTGGGCCTCGCTGTCGTCCACCCTGTGGTGCTCTCGGCGCGGTGTGGTCAACGTGGTCAAGGAACGACTTCCATCGGACGTGGACTGTACGTGGGAAGGCTGACAGCTGGGTCAACGGCCGCAGCAAGGAAGTGCCTCCTTGTTACGCGGAAAATAATGATTCCTCCACCTGACAGCGGGGACCCACCGGATGGGCCATCGTATTTTGTGAAAAAAAGTTTCCCCTGACTGCTGGGACCCACCAGCTACATCTTCACACGCAAGGAAGTGCGTCCGGGCAAAAAAAAATGATTCACCCCCTGACTGCTGGGGCCCACCAGCTACATCTTCGCACGCAAGGAAGTGCGTCCGGGCAAAAAAAAACGATTCGCCCCCTGACTGCTGGGACCCACCAGCTACATCTTCGCACGCAAAGGAAGTGCGTCCGGGCAAAAAAAAAACGATACGCCCCTCTGACTGCTGGGACCCACCAGCTACATTTTCGCACGCAAGGAACTTCCTGCCAGTCGGGACCCACCTAGTCGAAGCGTACGTAGCGTTGTCATTCTGGTCGCGAACGTGTACGTACATATGTACTGGTGGATGTAGAGGCGCGCAAGTGTCGTAGTAGAGGCACACACGTAGCATGTTCACGTACGTACAGCGGCGAGGGTGCAAGAAATAAAATACGGCCACGTACGTACATTCGGGCAGGGTCTCGAACGTCTACTCGCGCATACGTACATGGCTGGGTCGGAACGGAGAAACAACGTCGTCGTCGTGTTCATGGGGAGGCAACGGAATGCGTCGTGTTCATCGGGAGGCAATGTAACGCGTCGTGTTCATTGGGAGGCAACGGAACGTGTGGGAGCCAACCGGCTTGGACGGAACAGGCGATGGAAACGAGGCCTGGCATAGCGCACAACGGAGGAAACGGACCTCCTACGGTCGAAACGGGGGTCCTGTTGATCGGGAGGAGTGTGGCGTACCGCAAAACGAAGGAAACGGACCTCCTACGGTCGAAACGGGGGTCCTGTTGATCGGCAGGGGTGTGGCGTACTGCAAAACGGAGGAAACTTACCTCCTACGGTCAAAACGGGGGTCCTGTTGATCGGGAGGGGTGTGGCGTACCGCAAAACGGACGAAACGGACTTGTGTTGGAGCGCTACGGTCGAAACAGGTGTCCTGGTCATCGGGAGGGGTGTGGCGTACCGCAAAACGGGACTCCACGGGATACTGTTCATCTCCACCGTTGACCTCCTGCAGCCTCCACGGGCTACCGTCGACCTCCTCCAGCCTCCACGGGCTCCTGTTCATCCAGCCTCCACCGCGCGCTACTCCACCGGCTACTGTTCAACCACCCCTCCACGGGTACCCCTCCACCGTCTACTGTTCATCCAGCCCTCCACACCACGAGGTCCTGTTCAACCACCCCTCTACGGCCACCCCTCCACCGTCTACGGTTCATCCAGCCCTCCACACCACGGGGTCCAGTTCATCCAGGGGCAACGCCACCGCTCACTGTTCATCCAGCCCCCCCTCCCCCCCCCCCCCCCGCCCCCCCCCCCCCCCCCCCCCTCTCCACCCCCCCCCCCCCCCCCCGGCCCCCCTCCCCCCGGGGCACCCCCCCCCCCCCCTGTTCCCCCCCCCCCCCCCCCCCCCCCCGCCCCCCCCCCCCCCCCCCCCCTCTCCACCCCCCCCCCCCCCCCCCGGCCCCCCTCCCCCCGGGGCACCCCCCCCCCCCCCTGTTCCCCCCCCCCCCCCCCCCCCCCCCGCCCCCCCCCCCCCCCCCCCCCTCTCCACCCCCCCCCCCCCCCCCCGGCCCCCCTCCCCCCGGGGCACCCCCCCCCCCCCCTGTTCCCCCCCCCCCCCCCCCCCCCCCCGCCCCCCCCCCCCCCCCCCCCCTCTCCACCCCCCCCCCCCCCCCCCGGCCCCCCTCCCCCCGGGGCACCCCCCCCCCCCCCTGTTCCCCCCCCCCCCCCCCCCCCCCCCGCCCCCCCCCCCCCCCCCCCCCTCTCCACCCCCCCCCCCCCCCCCCGGCCCCCCTCCCCCCGGGGCACCCCCCCCCCCCCCTGTTCCCCCCCCCCCCCCCCCCCCCCCCGCCCCCCCCCCCCCCCCCCCCCTCTCCACCCCCCCCCCCCCCCCCCGGCCCCCCTCCCCCCGGGGCACCCCCCCCCCCCCCTGTTCCCCCCCCCCCCCCCCCCCCCCCCGCCCCCCCCCCCCCCCCCCCCCCCCCGCCCCCCCCCCCCCCCCCCCCCCCCCGCCCCCCCCCCCCCCCCCCCCCCCCCGCCCCCCCCCCCCCCCCCCCCCCCCCGCAACACTCACTGTTCATCCAATCGATCGGCTTCAGTTAGCAGCAGTAGCGAAGGAATCGCTCCATCAGGTTTAGTTAACAGCCATCGGTCGATCGCTCGGGTTCAGTAACGCGTAGCCTGCAGTGCAATCGCTCGGGTTCAGTTAGAGCCCAACGCCTCGCTCAGGTTCAGTTAGAGCGAACGCCTTGCACACACGCGCATACGTACGAGAGAAACGTGCATTGCTCGGCCCCGACCTCCCACCATAACCAACAAGTCCCCGAAATTTTCCTCCCCCTCGCTTCTACCATGGTTTTTTCCGTCATGGACGGCCCAAAGAATGTCATGCAGCTGCGTCTCCGGCCCGCCCAGGATGAAAATCCCATTTTTTGTCATGATTTTCTGTCATAGAAGTAGGAGCCCACCACATCTATGATGATACCGGGTTCTGTCACAATTATCGTCATAGAAGTGTCATATGTATGACAGAATTTTTTTTCGTTCGGCCCAAAGTGTCACGGATGTGTCTTTTTTTTGTAGTGCTCCCATGATGTTTCTTTTCCCTGAAAGAACTTTATGGCGCTTTGGCTCATCGTATGATGTATTCGCTTCCTTATCTTTTCTTTTTCTCGGCTTGGTAGACATGTCCTTCACATAGAAAACCCGCACCACATCATTGGCTAGGACGAATGGTTCTTCTACGTACGCAAGATTGTTGAGATCCACTGTTGTCATTCCGTACTGCGGGTCTTTGTTACCCTGCCTCGTGTCAGATTGACCCATTTGCACCGAAACAAAGGGACCTTCAAACCACGTCCATAGTCAAGTTCCCATATCTCCTCTATGTAACCATAATATGTGTCCTTTCCCCTCTTGGTTGCTGCATCAAAGCGGACACCACTATTTTGGTTGGTGCTCTTCTTATCTTGGACGATCGTGTAAAATATATTCCCATTTATCTCGTACCCTTTGAAATTCATTATATTCGAAGATGGTAACTGGGACAGCAAGTACAGGTCATCTTCAACAGCGTCGTCATGCATGGCACGTGTTTGCAACCAACCGGCGAAAGTCCCCGTTTGTTCTTGGATAATCCAGTCGTCAGACTGCTCCGGGTGTTTGGAGCATATAATATTCTTGTGTTCCTCCATATATGGAGCCACCAAGGCGGAATTTTGTAGAACTGTGTAGTGTGCTTGAGTGAGAGAATGCATGTCCATACATATTATTTGTTCTGGTCCTAGCGTGCCATTTCCACCCAGTCTGCCCTTATGCCGCGATTCGGGAACACCAATCGGCTTAAGGTCAGGAATAAAGTCAATACAAAACTCAATGACCTCCTCATTTTTAGGGCCCTTGGAGATGCTTCCTTTTGGTCTAGCACGGTTATGAACATATTTCTTTAAGGCTCCCATGAACCTCTCAAAGGGGAACATATTGTGTAGAAATACAGGACCCAGAACGTTAATCTCTTCGCATAGGTGAACTAGGACGTGCATCATGATGTTGAAGAAGGATGGTGGGAATGCCAACTCGAAACCGACAAGACATTGCACCAAATCATTTTCTAACCTTGGTATGATTTCTGTATCGATTACCTTCTGAGAGATTGCATTGGGGAATGCACATAGCTTCACAATGGCTAATAGAACATTTTCCGGTAGAAGCCCCCTCAATGCAACCGGAAGCAGTTGCGTCATACTCACATGGCAGTCATGAGACTTTAGGTTCTGGAACTTTTTCTCTGCCATATTTATTATTCCCTTTATATTCGATGAGAAGCCAGACGGGACCTTCGTACTGAGCAGACATTCAAAGAAGATTTAATTCTCTTCTTTGGTAAGAGTGTAGCTGGCATGACCCTGATGTATGCCGTCTTTTCCATGCATACGTTGCTGGTCCTCCCGTGCCTCCTGTGTATCTTTTGTCTTCCCATACACGCCCAAGAAGCCAAGTAGGTTCATGCAAAGATTCTTCATCACGTGCATCACGTCGATTGCAGAGCGGACCTCTAGGTCTTTCCAATAGGGCAGGTCCCAATATAGATTTCTTCTTCCACATGGGTGCGCGTCCGTCAGCGTCATTTAGAATAGATTGTCCGCCAGGACCCTTTCCAAAGATTACCTTCAAATCCTTGACCATATCATGTACATCATCACCAGTACGGTGGCGAGGCTTCGTCCGGTGATCTGTCTCACCATTGAAATGCTTGCCTTTCTTTCTTACGGGATGCCTGCTCGGAAGAAATCGACGATGTCCCAGGTACACATTCTTCTTACAATTATCCAAATATTATATTGTCGTATCATCCAAACAGTGCGTGCATGCACTGTATCCCTTGTTTGTATGTCCTAAAAGGTTACTGAGAGTAGGCCAATCATTGATAGTCACAAACAACAACGCATGTAGGTCAAATTCCTCCTGTTTGTGCTCATCGCACACACGTACACCTTTTTCATTCCACAACTGTAAGAGTTCTTCAACTAATGGATTTAGGTACACATCAATGTCGTTGCCGGGTTCCTTAGGACCTTTGATGAGCACTAGCATCATAATGAACTTCTGCTTCATGCACAGCCAAGGAGGAAGGTTATACATACATAGAGTTGATACGTCTCCAACGTATCTACTTTTCCTAACGCTTTTCCTCTTGTTTTGGACTCTAATTTGCATGATCTGAATGAAACTAACCCCAGACTGACGGTGTTTTCAGCAAAACTACCATGGTGTTGTTTTTGTGCAGAAATAAAAGTTCTCAGAATGGAACGAAACTTTGTGAGGATTTTTTTATATAATAAATAAGAATTTCTGGAGCCAAGATCCACCGGAGGGGGGGCACCTGGGTGGGCACAGCTCAGCAGGGCGCCCCCCGCTCCTGGCGCGCCCAGGTGGGTTGTCCCCACCTGGTGGCCCCGCAGACCCTGAAATCGACGCTATAAAATCCTATTTTTCCAAAAACAAATCAGTGAGAACAAGTTATTGCAATCCACGAGACAGAGCTGCTGTCACTTCCTGTTTTTCATCGGGAGGCCAGATCTGGAGTCCGTTTGGGGCTCCGGAGAGGGGGATCTTCGTTCTTCATCATCACCAACCCTTCTCCATCGCCAATTCCATGATGCTCCCCACCGGGAGTGAGTAATTCCTTCGTAGGCTCGCTGGTCGGTGAGGAGTTGGATGAGATTCATCATGTAACCGAGTTAGTTTTATTAGGGCTTGATCCCTAGTATCCACTATGCTCTAAGATTGATGTTGCTATGACTTTGCCATGCTTAATGCTTGTCACTTTGGGCCCAGGTGCCATGAATTCAGATCTGAACCATTTATGTTATCACCATTTTATCCATGTTCTAGATCCGATCTTGCAAGTTATAGTCACCTACTACATGTTACGATCCAGCAACCCCGGAGCGACAATAGTCGGGACCACCCCCGGTGATGACATTAGTTTGAGGAGTTCATGTATTCACCATGTGTTAATGCTTTGTTCCGGTTCTCTCTTAAAAGGAGGCTTTAATATCCCTTAGTTTCCAATAGGACCCCGCTGCCACGGGAGGGTAGGAAAAATGATGTCAAGCAAGTTCTTTCCATAAGCACGTATGACTATTTACGGAATACATGCCTACATTATATTGATTAACTACAGATAGTGTTGTATCGCCCTAGGTTATAACTATCTCATGATGAATATCATCCAACAAGTTAGCAATCCAATGCCTACGAATTTATCTACCAATTTATCTTATATTGTTCTTGCTAAGTTACTACTGTTATCGTCACTATTGCACTTGCTACAAAACTAGTGCTATCACTGTTACCGTTACCGTTGGTGCTGCTACTATTATCAAAACTATCGTACTACTTTGCTACTGATCACTTTACCGCAGATAATTAATCTCCAGGTGTGGTTGAATTAACAACTCAACTACTAATACCTTCAAATATTCTTTGACTCCCCTTGTGCCAAATCTATAAATTTGGATTGAATACTCTAGCCTTGAAAATTTTTGCGATCCCCTATACTTGTGGTTTATCAAGAGTCACAGGCCAGGTGCTATGATTGCTGCTCTGCTCCTCAAAAGGATTAATGCCATCTGCGCTTAGACCAAACTATACGTTCCTTGCGGCACCTACGAAGTCCCCCACTTCCTCTCGATTTTTCTCCACTGCGACCCGTCAGCGTGTACTCTCAATTTCCCGTCTTTCTTACGATCTTCTTTGTGCCATCACATCAACTTGGCATGCTCTTTATATTGGAACAAATGTTTCAACGGTGGTATTATAGGAGCATACCGCATCACCTTGGCAGGAATCTTCTTCTCGAGGCGCTCGCGCTCGACATCAGCAGGGTCATCGCGGCTAATCTTATAGCGCAATGCACCGCATACCGGGCACGCGTTCAAATCCTTGTACTCACCGCGGTAGAGGATGCAGTCATTAGGGCATGCATGTATCTTCTGCACCTCTAATCCTAGAGGGCAGACAACCTTCTTTGCTTCGTACGTACTCTCACGCAATTCATTGTCCTTTGGAAGCATCTTCTTTAACATTATCAACAAGTTTAGAAATCCCTTGTCAGATACACCATTCTCTGCCTTCCATTGCAGCATTTCCAGTGCGGTGCCCAACTTTTTCTTGTCAGCTTCACAATTTGGGTACAAAAATTTCTTGTGATCCTCTAACATGCGCTGCAACTTCTTCCTCTCCTTCTCACTTGCGCAGTTTCTCTTTGCATCGGCAGTGGCCCGACCTAGATCATCAGCGGGCTGATCTGATGCCTCTTCTTCAGCTTCTTCCCGGATTGCCGGCTCAGCTTCTTCCCCCATTGTTGTACCATCATATTCAGGGAACCCATGGCCAGGATAGCTGTGGTCGTCCTCTTCTTCTTCATTGTCTTCCATCATAACCCCTCTTTCTCCGTGCTTGGTCCAAACATTATAGTGGGGCATGAAACCGGACTCTAAGAGGTGCTAGAGAATGGTTCTTGACTTAGAGTAATTCTGATCATTCTTACGGACAACACATGGACAAGACATAAAACCATCCGCCCGCTTGTTTGCCTCAGCCGCAAGCAGAAAAGTACGCGCTCCATTAACGAACTGGGGAGAGCATCGGTCATCGTACATCCATTGCCGGCTCATCTTCATTACACAACACCAAAAAGACCAAATTAATACAAGTTCATACACACTTATTCTCATAAAACAACATACAAACTCTCTAGCTAAAGCATTTAAATGCAACAACAAATGCAATCAAGATCACAACTAATGTAACTATTCATCAACAACATAATGATACCAAGCCTCACTATCAATGGCATATTTTCTAAACTTTCTAATCTTCAAGCGCATTTTCTCCATCTTGATCTTGTGATCATCGCTGACATCGGCAACATGCAACTCCAATTCCATCTTCTCGTCCTCAATTCTTTTCAATTTTTCTTTCAAATACTTGTTTTCTTTTTCAACTAAATTTAAACTCTCGACAATAGGGTTGGTTGGAATTTCTGGTTCACATACCTCCTAGATACAAATATCCATGTCAACTTGATGGGCATAATTTGTCATAAACACAAAATGCAACAAATAGTTATAAAAGAGAATATACCACATCTGAATCATAAACCGGACGAGGGCCGACGGGGATGGATATCAAAACCATGTCACTATGTATAAGAAACAATGTACGGGTAAGAAAATTATACAAGTAACTATATATCTAGGACAAGAGCTCACCACAATGTGGTGCCGACGACGGGAGGTGTGGGCGATCGATGGTGGTTAGGATGGAGATGGGAAGGCACTAAGTAAACCACACCTACATATGCAAACTACGAGTTATTTTGAGCTCAAATTGCATATAAATCAAATAAACTACCACATATAATTACTCCCAAATTAAAACGCACAAATCACTATACTTATAGAGCATTGCAAGAGCTAATCTAGCAATGAGAGATGAAAGGACAAAGTTGCTAACCTTTGTGATCACTTGGATGGATGGGGTGCTTTCAAATCTTGACAAATTTTGGCGAAAATGGAGGATGAGACCGAGGAGAGGAAGAAAGCAGAGAGGAGAGGAAAGGGGAAGAACAGAGAGCTCGGGTCAACGAAAGGTATATATATGATGATCTTTAGTCCCGGTTGGTTATACGAACCGGGACTAAATGTGCATCTCTAATCCCGGTTTGTGCCATGAACTGGGAGTAAAGCTGTTGGTGGGGCCCTAGCCTGACACCAGCCTGCCACCACCTCTTTAGTCCCGGTTCGTGGCACGAACAGACACTATAGGTTCACTACGAACTGGATCTAGTGAGCACTGCCCGCCTAGCCGTTGGAACCGGCACTAATGGTCACATTAGTGCTAGTTCATTTACAAACCGGGACTAATGAGCTGAACGTTAGACCCTTTTTATACTAGTGATGGTTTCCTAACTAGCCAGTCAATGATTTGGCCAGGGTTTTTCAAGTCATGCTGGTGCACTTCATCCCTTGTTGCAACCTATGCAATTTGCAGTCAAAGATCATATCTACGACCTTTCTCGTTTCTCCTGAGCTTTTTTATATCTTTCTCTTTATCTTCGATCACCTTCTCGCTATCGTCGTTCTTGTATACATAGTACTTTGAAAAGTCCCTTGAAGCCACATTCAACGCATCGACGGAGTCAACCCACTTGTTCATCTTTTCCTCAATAACTTCACGTTCAAGCTTTGCCGCCGCCTCAGCAAAAATCTCAAAGAAGAGGATCGGTCCCATCCTACAATTCGAGGGGTCACTATAATGGTCATCATAAGCATAACTTTAACCATAGCACAGCCCCACCCCACAGTTGGTCTTCTCACACAAAAAACCAAAGGCATCATTATTACCATCAATTTAAGTCATAAGCATAACCTTAACCACTAATCCTTACCACAACCCTAGTTTCTACTATGAAGTGTCAGATCCACTAACTTGCAGAAAGTCAATTTGGCCTCTGGGGCCAAAAAAATTCTTGAAATGAAAAAAATCAAGAAAAATTTTTGTGTGTACTTAGTCACATCCAAATGTCACCTGCAAATTTTGAGGCGAAAAGATTAAACATTTTGGCTTGTACAAAAAAACAAATCGAACACCAAAAGTTACCCCAAAATGTCATCCTAAATTTGTTTTTTTGCTGACGAAACACCGCCGCTCCATTTCGCATGAAAATTGTCATGCATGTTTGCGATACTAGTACAACCATCTATAAAAAATTTCAGAATTTTTCGAAAACATATAATATTTTTTCACATTAGTGTTCATCTGGGAGCCAATGCTCCCGGGAGCCAAAACGCCAGCCCCACTAACTTGGCACTATATTAAGCACATACAGAATCTTACAAACCAACTTGATAGTTGATTTCCCACAAAATGGCTAGAATTAGGGTTTGCAACAAAGTGAACAATGCCACCAAATGAAATGATTCCAACCAACAAAAACGAGAGGGGTGACAAAGATACCTTCACAGATGAAAATAGTCTGGATCCACCGGACACATCTCATACAATGGAGATGGATTTGGGAGGGCTTCATTGGGGGAGGGAGGTGAAAAATAGAAGACCAACTCGGGGAAGAAGAAAGATGCTAAATGAGTGGAGTGGGTGGGGGGGGGGGGGGCTACCTTCTCCCTTATCTATGCCTGGAATGAGGGCAGGACCCTACCGCCATAGACTCCGGGGGTAGGATACGCGGGCCAACCGCCAGAGACTATGGCGGTAGGTTCCTACCCTCACTCTAGCAATAGAACACACAACATGCACTAGTTTTGACAGTTTTGCCAGCAAACGGTAGTATATATGCACTAGTTTTCATAGCAGAATATAGAAATTCATAATATGTAATAATTGGAGCACAAATACTAGAAACAAGTCTAGCATAAACCATTATACATACGCCCAACTTTCAAGTCCAAAGCAAACTAAAAGATAAATGATAGTATCAAGTTCGACATCGTCCAACGGTAGTTCAACATACCCAGACACTAGTTCAACATGACCACACTAGTTCAACATCACGTTCTTCCCCTCTTAGAGCACCCCTCATTCACGGTCTTCTTGCAGCGACGAGGAACAGGCTTTGGAAACAGTGACATGCTTAATGGATCCGCATGAGGGTGAGAAACCTTTTTTGCTTAGGAAATCGGTGGTGCATCCATCATTTGTGACATATTCATCTCTTCCAGGGCTACATCGTCCTGTGAGTCCACCTCTTCCTCCTCAGATTCACCGAAGTTTGATACGTCTCCAACGTATTTATAATTTATGAAGTATTCATGCCATGTTTACAACAATTCTATATGGTTTTGGTATGATTTGAATGGAACTAACCGGACTGACACTGTTTTCAGCAGAACTACTGTGGTGTTGTTTTTTGTGCAAAATTAAAAGTTCTCCAAATGCAACGTAACTTTTTGATGATTTTTTGGAACAAAAGAGGCACTAGAAGCTTCATGGTAGGACCAGAGGTGAAGGAGGTGGCTAATACGTCTCAAACGTATCTTTAGTTTTTGCTTGTTCCATGCTGTTATATTATCAATCTTGGATGTTTTATAATCATTTTATATCATTTTTGGTACTAACCTATTGACAAGTGCCAAGTGCCAGTTGCTGTTTTCTGCATGTTTTTTACATCACAGGAAATCAATACCAAAAGGAGTCCAAATGCAACGAAACTTTATGGAGATTTTTTTGGACCAGAAGACACCCAATGGGCCAAGGCTGCGCCTGGGGGTGCTCCGAGGGGAGCACAACCCACCGGGGCACGACAGGAGACCCAGGAGCACCCTGGTGGGTTGTGCACACCTCGGGTGCCCCTGGACCGCCTCTTTGCTCTATAAATACCCCAATATTCCAGAAACCCTAGGGGAGTCGACGAAAATAAATTCCAGCCGCCGCAGAGTCCAGAACCACCAGATCCAATCTAGACACCATGACAGAGGGGTTCACCACTTCCATTGGTGATTCTCCGATGATGCATGAGTAGTTCTTTGTAGACCTTCAGGTCCGTAGTTAGTAGCTAGATGGCTTCCTCTCTCTCGTTTGATTCTCAATACAATGGTCTCTTGGAGATCCATATGATGTTACTCTTTTGCGGTGTGTTTGTTGGGATCGGATGAATTTTGAGTTTATGATCAGATCTTTCTTTTTATATCCATAAAAGTTATTTGAGTTTTTTGATCTCGTATATGCATAATTGCTTATAGCCTCGTATTTCTTCACCGATATTTGGGTTTTGTTTGGCCAACTTGATCTATTTATCTTGCAATGGGAAGAGGTGCTTTGTAGTGGGTTCGATCTTACGGTGCTTGATCCCAGTGACAGAAGGGGAACCGACACGTATGCATCATTGCTACTAAGGATAAAACGATGGGGTCTATCTCTACATAGATAGATCTTGTCTACATCATGTCATCATTCTAATTGCATTATTCCGTTTCCCCATGAACTTAATACACTAGATGCATGCTGGATAGCGGTCGATGTGTGGAGTAATAGTAATAGATGTAGGTAGGAGTCGGTCTACTAATCTGGGATGTGATGCCTATATAATGATCATTGCCTGGATATCATCATGAGTATTTGAAGTTCTATCAATTGCCCAATAGTAATTTGTTTACCCACCGTTTGCTATTTTTGTCAAGAGAAGCCACTTGTGAAACCTACGGCCTCCGGGTCTCTTTCTCATATTATTTGCCTTTGCGATCTATTTTCCTTTGCTTTTATTTCCAGATCTATTAAACTAAAAATACAAAAATACCTTGCTGCAATTTATTCTTATTTATTTTATTTGGCGTTCGATCTATCAATCTACTACAATTTATTCATGTCCGTTTTGCCAATTTCTGGCACCGTTACCCGAAAGGGATTGACAACCCCTTTAATACGTCGGGTTGCGAGTAGTTGTTATTTGTGTGCAGGCACCGCTTATGTGTTTCTGCTTGGTTCTCCTACTGGTTCGATAACCCTGGTCTCATCACTAAGGGAAATACCTACCGTCGTTGTGCTGCATCATCCCTTCCTCTTTGGGGAAATACCGACGTATCTTCAAGCCGCATCAAAAGGAATTTCTGGCGCCATTGCTGGGGAGGATCTTCAACATATACCAGGTTCCTAATCACAAACCTCATCTCCTTACAATTTACATTATTTTCCATTTGCCTCTCGTTTTCCTCTGCCCCACTTCATTAAAATTTTCCGTTTTATTCTCCCCTCTTTTTCGTTCGCCATTTTCTCGGCAGATCTATCCGTGTTCTTGCTTCCTTGTCATAATGACTAGCGTGCCTACTCCTCCGTTGTCACCAGATTTCAAAGTTCTTTACTTCAAGCAAAGACAAGGAGAAAATCTGAAAGATGCTTGGTATAGGCTTATGAATCTTATCGTATTTGCAATTTAAACGGGGACACTGAGATCTTGCTTCGTAATTTTTACATAGGATTGGCTTTGCATCATAGACAACTCCTAGATTTTGACGCTAAAGGGAATTTTATTGAGCTTGATGCCAATGTTGCCTATGAAATTTTAGCAGGAATTTTGGGAGTTCCACCTCAAAAGAAGGGGTTTTCTTTCACCCCTGAGGGAGTTCAAATGATGGAAAAACTTGGAGATTTGCATAAACATATGGTTTAAATACAGAAATATAATGAACCCCTCAGACATCTCAATGGTAGTATCAATCACATCAATACTTTGATTACTCTTTGCAACAAGCGATTTGATATTTGGATCTAAAGATGATTTATTTTCCTGAGAATCTAGGGAAGCATAAAGAGCCTGCCGGGTTTGAGAAAACCCTTCCCAAAGTAGCTAAAACTACGGATGACAAAACTTAGATCCTTTGCTTTATGCCTAGCTAAGAGCATCAAAACTATAGCGCTTGTTGGGAGGCAACCCAATGAATAAATTTTTTTTGCTTTTTGCTTTTTGTTCTTGAGTGTTGCACAATTATGCTACTGTTATGATTGTGTTTTTTGCTTTTTAATTAGTGTTTGTGCCAGGTAAATCATTTAGGATCTTCTCGGGTGATAGTTGTTTGATCTTGCTGCAAAACAGAAACTTTTGAGCTCACGAAAACAATTCTCATTTTTTTTACCAGAGTGTGATAAAATGCCAATTCTTTTTGGAGAAGATTAATATACAAATTTATCAGGTCGTCCTGATTTTTTAGAATTTATGGAATTTTAGAAGTATTTTGAAATATCCAGATTCCTCAGATTGTTCTGTTTTTGTCAGATTCTGTTTTCTTTGCGTTGTGTGCTTGTTTTGATGGCTCTATGGTTTTCTTTGATGGTTTTTTGCCATAGAAAAGTTGGAATACAGTAGATATAATGCAAGAACAAAATATGAATTGGTTTTCTACAGTACTTATAGTAGTGATTTGCTTTCTTATACTAACGGATCTCACGAAGGTTTTGTTGAGTTTTGTGTGATTGAAGTTTTCAAGTTTCAGGTTATCTTACGATGGATGAAGGAATAGGGAGTAAGAAGAGCCTAAGCCTTGGGATGCCCCGGAATTCGAAGCTATTATCCAAAAGAGAGCAAGCAACTAAGCTTGGGGATGCCCCCGAGTGGCATCCCCTCTTTCTTCTAACGACCATCGGTATTTTACTCGAAGTTATATTTTTATTCATCACATACTATGTGTTTTTCCTGGAGTGTCTTGTATGATATGATCATTACTTGTGCATCCAAAATCCTTTAAACCAGTTTTGCCACATGAGTCCACTATATCTACCTATATGCGGTATTCTTTTGCCGTTCTAAGCAAATTTGTACGTGCCGTCTCTAATTTTCAAAATAAACTTCTCTTTTGTGTGTTTGTACAACTCGCGGAGCGGTGAGGGGTGGCTAATATTTTCCATGCTAGATGTGTTATTCTCAGGATGAGTGTTTATTCACTTGTCATTGCACGAGAGTAAGGCAATGGTATTAGGGATGCCCAGTCCCAAAATGAAATATGAATTCACTTTATGTTGTCAAATAATAAATTCCTAGGAAGTGTTGGCATGGAAGGCAACCGTGGATTCTGCTAGCCATGGAAAGTGAAAGTATGGTGGAAAAAGGAATAAACTTTATTTTCTGTTTGGGAACCGCCTATGATATATCTAGCATGGAAAGTTGGAAACTCTAAGTCGTTTTCGTTGGTGGGAAAGGCACACTTCCCAAAATGTTTTTATCTCTAAGTTTTTTTCTTTGAGCCCTATCACCTCTACAAATCCATACTTCCCTCTGCGAAGGGCCTTTCTTTTACTTTATGCAATTTTATTTTTGAATTTGAGTCTCCATCTTCTGTTATAAAAGCACCAACTAGGAGGCACTATGATCGTACTTGAGCATTGGGTGTAGCTAATATGCGAGTGTCTTTCATGAATGGATCAATGATTGAGCATGATGGGCTAGGGATAGCTTATTTTAGCGTTGATATTTTGCAAGACATGATTGCTTGTTGATATGCTTGAGTATTTAAGTTGTCATGTAAAAACTAGACTATTACTTTGAACAATATAAAATTCCAAATGTCCATGCTACAAAGAAAAGAATATGATATGACATGTTAGGCAGGATTCCACAAAACAAATTCTGTTTTTATCACTTACCTACTTGAGGACGAGCAGGAGTTAAGCTTGGGGATGCTGATACGTCTCCAACGTATCTATAATTTTTGATTGTTCCATGCTATTATATAATCAATCTTGGATGTTTTATAATCATTTTCTAGTCATTTTATATCATTATTTGGTACTAACCTCTTGACATAGTGCCAGGTGCCAGTTGATGTTTTCTGCATGTTTTTTACATCGCAGGAAATCAATACCAAACGGAGTCCAAATGCAACGAAACTTTACAGAGATTTTTTGGACCAGAAGACACCCTATGGGCCAAGGCTGTGCCTAGGGGGTGCTCCGAGGGGAGCACAACCCACCACGGCAGACCAGGAGGCCCAGGCGCGCCCTGGTGGGTTGTGCCCACCTCGGGTGCCCCCGGACCGCCTCTTTGCTCTATAAATACCCCAATATTCCAGAAACCCTAGGGGAGTCGACGAAAATCAATTCCAGTCGCTGCAGAGAGTCTAGAACAACCAGATCCAATCTAGACACCATCACGGAGGGGTGCACCACTTCCATTGGTGCCTCTCCGATGATGTGTGAGTAGTTCTTTGTAGACCTTCGGGTCCGTAGTTAGTAGCTAGATGGCTTCCTCTCTCTCGTTTGATTCTCAATACAATGGTCTCTTTGAGATCCATATGATGTAACTCTTTTTGCGGTGTGTTTGTTGGGATAGGATGAATTTTGAGTTTATGATCAGATCTATCTTTTTATATCCAGGAAAGTTATTTGAGTTTGTTTGATCTCTTATATGCATGATTTCCTATAGCCTCGTATTTCTTCTCTGATATTGGGTTTTTTCTGCCAACTTGATCTATTTATCTTGCAATGGGAAGAGGTGCTTTGTAGTGGGTTCGATCTTACGGTGCTTGATCCCAGTACAGAAGGGGAACCGACACGTATGTATCATTGCTACTAAGGATAAAACGATGGGGTCTATCTCTACATAGATAGATCTTGTCTACATCATGTCATCGTTCTTATTGCATTACTCCGTTTTCCCCATGAACTTAATACACTAGGTGCATGCTAGATAGCGGTCGATGTATGGAGTAATAGTAATAGATGCAGGCAGGAGTCGGTCTACTAATCTTGGACGTGATGCCTATATAATGATCATTGCCTAGATATCTTCATGAGTATTTGAAGTTCTATCAATTGCCCAACAACAATTTCTTTACCCACCGTTTGCTATTTTTCTCGAGAGAAGCCACTAGTGAAACCTACGGCCCCCGGGTCTCTTTCTCATATTATTTTCCTTTGCGATCTATTTTCCTTTGCTTTTATTTTCAAATCTATTGAATTGAAAATACAAAAATACCTTGCTGCAATTTATTCTTATTTATTTTATTTGGCGTTCGATCTGTCAATCTACTACAATTTATTCACATCCGGTTTGCCAATTTCTGGCACCGTTATCCGAAAGGGATTGACAACCCCTTTAATACATCGGGTTGCAAGTAGTTGTTATTTGTGTGCAGGCGCCGCTTACATGTTGTTGCTTGGTTCTCTTACTGGTTCAATAACCTTGGTCTCATCACTGAGGGAAATACCTATCGTTGTTGTGCTGCATCATCCCTTCCTCTTTGGGGAAATACTGACATAGCTTCAAGCCACATCAGTGGCCAATACCAACCAGGGCACGCCAGAGGCCTTGGCCGTGTGCTGTTGGACAGTGGGCCCCTCGTGGCCCATTTGGACGTGAGACCGATGCTAAAAAATCCTATAAATACAGAACCCCCCCTAGAAATAACTCTAGATCAGAAGTTTCTCTGCCACAAGCCTCTGTAGCCATGAAAACCCAATCTAGACCCTGTTCTGGTATCCTACCGGAGGGGGAAATCATCACAAGAGGCCATGTTCATCATGCTGGCGGCCACCATGACGAGGAGGGAGTACTCCACCCTGAGGGTTTGTACTAGTAGCTATGTGTTTAATCTCTCTCTCTCTCTCTCTCTCTCTCTCTCTCTCTCTCTCTCTCTCGTGTTCTTGTGTTGGCACGATCTTGATGTATCACAGGTTTATTTAATATAGTTGGATCATATGGTGTTTCCCCATCTCTATCTTGTTGTGATGAATTGAGTTTTCCCTTTGAGATTTTGTTACGTATTGAATACTTTTATGGATTTGAGAGCACTTGACGTATGTATTGCTATGAATACCCGTGGTGACAATGGGGGTATCATATTGATTCACTTGATATATGTTTNTTGTTGCTTGGTTCTCTTACTGGTTCAATAACCTTGGTCTCATCACTGAGGGAAATACCTATCGTTGTTGTGCTGCATCATCCCTTCCTCTTTGGGGAAATACTGACATAGCTTCAAGCCACATCAGTGGCCAATACCAACCAGGGCACGCCAGAGGCCTTGGCCGTGTGCTGTTGGACAGTGGGCCCCTCGTGGCCCATTTGGACGTGAGACCGATGCTAAAAAATCCTATAAATACAGAACCCCCCCTAGAAATAACTCTAGATCAGAAGTTTCTCTGCCACAAGCCTCTGTAGCCATGAAAACCCAATCTAGACCCTGTTCTGGTATCCTACCGGAGGGGGAAATCATCACAAGAGGCCATGTTCATCATGCTGGCGGCCACCATGACGAGGAGGGAGTACTCCACCCTGAGGGTTTGTACTAGTAGCTATGTGTTTAATCTCTCTCTCTCTCTCTCTCTCTCTCTCTCTCTCTCTCTCTCTCTCTCGTGTTCTTGTGTTGGCACGATCTTGATGTATCACAGGTTTATTTAATATAGTTGGATCATATGGTGTTTCCCCATCTCTATCTTGTTGTGATGAATTGAGTTTTCCCTTTGAGATTTTGTTACGTATTGAATACTTTTATGGATTTGAGAGCACTTGACGTATGTATTGCTATGAATACCCGTGGTGACAATGGGGGTATCATATTGATTCACTTGATATATGTTTGGGCACTCAACTCGCGGATTCCCGAGGTGACATTGGGGTAATCTATGTATAGGGTTGATGCACATTTTCGTCTTTGCTTCTCCGGTAGAAATCTTGGGGCACTCTTTGAAGTTCTTTGTGTTGGATTGAGTATTACGAATCTAAAACTGTTTGATGCATATCGTATAATCAACTCATAGATACTCGTGGTGACATTGTTGGAGTATCTAGGTGACATTAGAGTATCATATGGTGTTATTTATTATGAACTCTTGGGCTTTTGTGACACTTATAGGGATAGTTCGATAGGTCGACGGGAAAGGATAACTTTGAGGTGCTTTCGTACCCTACAAACAATTTCATCTTATGTTCTTCGCTAGATAAGAACTTTGGAGTGATTCTTAATCGCACTTGAGGGATGGTTATATGATCCAATTATATTAGTATTGTTGAGAGATTGCAGTAGTGAAAGTACGGACCCTAGGCCTCAATTTCAAGCATTGCAATACTGTTTGTGCTCACTTTTGTTACTTGCTACCTTGCTGTTTTTATTATTCCTATTACAAAAATAGATATCTACTATCATTACTACGCTTATAGCACCATTTCTTCGCCGAACTAGTGCACCTATACAAATTACCAATGTATTTGGTGTGTTGGGGACGCAAGAGACTCTTTGTTATTTGGTTGCAGGGTTATTTGAGAGAGGCTATCTTCATCCTACACCTCCCACAGATTGATAAACCTTAGGTCATCCTCTTGAGGAAAAATTGCTACTGTCCTACAAAACTCTATGCTTGGAGGCCCAACACGAGTCTACAAGAATAGAGTTGCGTAGTAGACATGCAAGCTCTTTTCTGGCGCAGTTGCCGTTAAGATGAGTGTTTGAAGGTATATCTTTAGATCTTGCAATTGAATCTTTTAGTTTCTTGTTTCATCACTAGTTTGGTTTATAAAAGAAAACTACAAAAAATGGAATTGAGGTTGCCTCATATTATTTGTCTTTATCATGTCTTTCTTGAAAATGATTGAAAGGAAAATTGTGCTCAACTGATAGAAGAAGAATTCAATAAAATATTTGGCACAAAATCTTTGAATGATGATCATGACTACAATGTTGCTAGTATGAATTCTTTCAATATCCATGATGCTAATGATATCCAAAGCCATAAGCTTCGGGATGCTAAGTTTGTTGAAGATGATATTTTTAGTCCCCCAAGTTTTGATGAGAAAATTTATTATGATGAATGCATGCCTCCTATTTATGATTATCATACTGATGAAAGTGGATTTGGAGAGGTCATGACTTTATTTAATGATGAATTTACTATGTTGGAAGAGGTTCCAATTGATTGTGACAACAAAGTTGCTACCTATGGTGATTATTGTGATGACATGTATGCTATAAAGAATAATGATAACCATGAAACTTGTCATCATGATTTTAATGTTCAATTTGATTATGTCAATCAAGTATCTCTTGATAGTATTTTATTGAGTTTGCTCCCACTACTCTGTGTTGAAAATCTTGAAGTTTTGCTTGTTTTACCATCCTATGCTAGTTGATTGTTGCTCCCATAAATTGTTTGCTCACAAAATCCCTAGGCATAGGAAGTGGATTATACTTAAATGTGCCAGTCATATGCTTCATAATGCTCTTGTTATGTTTGAATTCTTTACTTTTAGATGAGCATCATTGAAATCATCATGCCTAGCTAAAAAAATATTAAAGAAAAGTGTTTTTTGGGAGACAACCCAACATTTACCCCTACTATTTTTGTGTGTTCACATGATTAAGCTACTGGAGTAATCATTTTTTATAGCTTTTGTTTCAATAAAGTACCAAGGAAAGCCTTTGGGATATTGTGGATGATAGTTGACTTGATTCTGTGTAAAAACAGAAACTTTTGCTTCCAGTAACAGAATTGTCTAAATTCACTGGAGCGTCGAAAAATTCTGAATTTTTTACAGATGATTTATATACATTCCTACATTTTCCTAAATTTTCAGAATTTTTGGAATAATAGAAGTATGGTCATTGTCCAAATCATTACAGTCTGTTCTGTTTTTGATAGATTCTGTTTTCAATGCATAGTTTGCTTGTTTTCTAGTTTCTATGGCTTATATTGCTGATACATCTCCAACATATCTATAATTTATGAAGTATTCATGCCATGTTTACAACAATTCTATATGGTTTTTGTATGATTTGAATGAAACTAACCCGGATTGACACTGTTTTAGGCAGAATAATCGTGGTGTTGTTTTTTTGTGCAGAAATAAAAGTTCTCCAAATGCAATAAATGTTCTTGAGTTGGCACGATCATGATGTATCACGGGCTTTATTAATATAGTTGGATCATATGGTGTTTTTCCCTCTCTATCTTGTTGTGATGAATGTTGGAAATATGCCCTAGAGGCAATAATAAAATAGTTATAATTATATTTCCTTTTTCATGATAATTGTCTATTGTTCATGCTATAATTGTATTAATCGGAAACTGTAATACATGTGTGAATACATAGACCATAATATGTCCCTAGTAAGCCTCTAGTTGACTAGCTCGTTGATCAATAGATGGTCGTGGTTTCCTGACCATGGACATTGGATGTCGTTGATAACGGGATCACATAATTGGGAGAATGATGTGATGGACAAGACCCAATCCCAAGCATAGCACAAGATCGCGTAGTTCGTTTGCTAAAGCTTTTCTAATGTCAAGTATCATTTTCCTTAGACCATGAGATTGTGCAACTCCTGGATACCGTAGCAATGCTTTGGGTGTATCAAACATCACAACATAACTGGGTGGCTATAAAGGTGCACTACAGGTATCTCCGAAAGTGTTTGTTGGGTTGGCACGAATCGAGACTGGGATTTGTCACTCCGTATGACGGAGAGGTATCTCTGGGCCCACTCGGTAATNATTAATCGGAAACTGTAATACATGTGTGAATACATAGACCATAATATGTCCCTAGTAAGCCTCTAGTTGACTAGCTCGTTGATCAATAGATGGTCGTGGTTTCCTGACCATGGACATTGGATGTCGTTGATAACGGGATCACATAATTGGGAGAATGATGTGATGGACAAGACCCAATCCCAAGCATAGCACAAGATCGCGTAGTTCGTTTGCTAAAGCTTTTCTAATGTCAAGTATCATTTTCCTTAGACCATGAGATTGTGCAACTCCTGGATACCGTAGCAATGCTTTGGGTGTATCAAACATCACAACATAACTGGGTGGCTATAAAGGTGCACTACAGGTATCTCCGAAAGTGTTTGTTGGGTTGGCACGAATCGAGACTGGGATTTGTCACTCCGTATGACGGAGAGGTATCTCTGGGCCCACTCGGTAATGCATCATCATAACGAGCACAATGTGACTAAGAATTTAGCCACAGGATCATGCGTTACGGAACAAGTAAAGAGACTTGTCGGTAACGAGATTGAACGAGGTATGGAGATACCGACGATCGAATCTCGGGCAAGTAACATACTGATGGACAAAGGGAATTGTGTACGAGATTGATTGAATCCCCGACATTGTGGGTCATCTGATGAGATCATCATGGAACATGTGGGAGCCAACGTGGGTATCCAGATCCAACTGTTGGTTATTGGCCGGAGAGATGTCTCGGTCATGTCTGCATGGTTCCCGAACCCGTAGGGTCTACACACTTAAGGTTTGGTGACGCTAGAGTTGTTATGGGAAATTGTATGTGCTTACTGAAGGTTGTTCGGAGT
>LR880972.1:973257172-973275771 GCA_904067115.1 Aegilops sharonensis
ACATCACAACATAACTGGGTGGCTATAAAGGTGCACTACAGGTATCTCCGAAAGTGTTTGTTGGGTTGGCACGAATCGAGACTGGGATTTGTCACTCCGTATGACGGAGAGGTATCTCTGGGCCCACTCGGTAATGCATCATCATAACGAGCACAATGTGACTAAGAATTTAGCCACAGGATCATGCGTTACGGAACAAGTAAAGAGACTTGTCGGTAACGAGATTGAACGAGGTATGGAGATACCGACGATCGAATCTCGGGCAAGTAACATACTGATGGACAAAGGGAATTGTGTACGAGATTGATTGAATCCCCGACATTGTGGGTCATCTGATGAGATCATCATGGAACATGTGGGAGCCAACGTGGGTATCCAGATCCAACTGTTGGTTATTGGCCGGAGAGATGTCTCGGTCATGTCTGCATGGTTCCCGAACCCGTAGGGTCTACACACTTAAGGTTTGGTGACGCTAGAGTTGTTATGGGAAATTGTATGTGCTTACTGAAGGTTGTTCGGAGTTCCAGATGAGACCCCGGATGTCACGATAGGTTCTGGAATGGTCCGGAGGTAAAGATTTATATATGGGAAGTCCAGTTTCAGTCGCCGGAATATTTTCGAGGGTTATCGATATTGTACTGGGACCACCGAAAGGTGTTCGGAGGTCCACCGGGTGGGGCCACCTGCCCCGGAGGACTTAATGGGCTGAATATGGGAGGGAACCAGCCCCCTAGTGGGCTGGTGCGCCCCCCAAGGGCCCAATGCGCCTAGTGTTGGAAGCCAGACCTTAAGGGCGCCTCCCACCTTTCTTGGGGGGCAGGCACCCCCCCCCCCCCCGGCCGCCGCCCCCTCTAGATGCATCTAGGGGGACCGGCCCCCTCTTCCCCCCTATAAATAGTGGGGGTGGGGTGGGGGTGGGAGGACAGCCACACCCCTTCCCTGGCGAAGCCCCTCCCTCCTCGTACACCTCCTCCTCCTCCATAGTGCTTAGCGAAGCTCTGCCAGAGAACCATGAGCTCCACCATCACCACGCCGTCGTGAGCTCCACCGTCACCGCGCGGTCGTGCTGCTAGAGGTCTCCCTCAACTTCTCCCCTCCCCTTGCTGGATCAAGTAGGAGGAGTCGTCCCCGGGCTGTACGTGTGTTGAACGTGGAGGCGCCGTCCGTTCTGCGCTTGATCGGATCTTCTGCGATTTGAATCGCCGCGAGTACGACTCCATCAACCACGTTCTTGNCTCCCTCCTCGTACACCTCCTCCTCCTCCATAGTGCTTAGCGAAGCTCTGCCAGAGAACCATGAGCTCCACCATCACCACGCCGTCGTGAGCTCCACCGTCACCGCGCGGTCGTGCTGCTAGAGGTCTCCCTCAACTTCTCCCCTCCCCTTGCTGGATCAAGTAGGAGGAGTCGTCCCCGGGCTGTACGTGTGTTGAACGTGGAGGCGCCGTCCGTTCTGCGCTTGATCGGATCTTCTGCGATTTGAATCGCCGCGAGTACGACTCCATCAACCACGTTCTTGTAACGCTTCTGCTTAGCAATCTTCAAGGGTATGAAGATGCAATCCCTCTCTCTCATTGCTAGCATCTCCTAGATTGATCTTGGTGACACGTAGGAAAATTTTGAATTATTACTACGTTCCCCAGCAGTGGCATCATGAGCTAGGTCTATGCGTAGATTCTATGCACGAGCAGGACACAAAGTAGTTGTGGGTGATGATTTGTTCAATTTGCTTACCGTTACTAGTCTTATCTTGATTCAGAGGCATTGTGGGATGAAGCAACCCGGACCGACCTTACACGTACGCCTACGTGAGACTGGTTCCACCGACTAACATGCACTTGATGCATAAGGTGGCTAGCGGGTGTCTATCTCTCCCACTTTAGTTGGATTGGATTCGATGAAGAGGGTCCTTATGAAGGGTAAATAGCAATTGGCAAATCACCGTTGTGGCTTTTGCGTAGGTAAGAAACGTTCTTGCTGGAAACCCATAGCAGCCACGTAAAACATGCAAACATCAATTAGAGGACGTCTAACTTGTTTTTGCAGGGTATGCTATGTGATGTGATATGGCCAAAAGGATGTGATGAATGATATATGTGATGTATGAGATTGATCATGTTCTTGTAATAGGAATCACGACTTGCATGTCGATGAGTATGACGACCAGCAGGAGCCATAGGAGTTGTCTTAATTTATTGTATGACCTGCGAGTCAATATAAACGCCATGTAATTACTTTACATTATTGCTAACTGTTAGCCATATTAGTATAAGTAATAGTTGGCGAGACAACTTCATGAGGACACGATGATGGAGATCATGGTGTCATGCCGGTGACGAAGGTGATCATGCTACACTTCGAAGATGGAGATCAAAGGCGCAAGATGATATTGGCCATATCATGTCACTTTATGATTTGCATGTGATGTTTGTCATGTTTACATGTTATTTGCTTAGAACGACTGTAGCATAAATAAGATGACCCCTCACTAAAGTTTCAACAGATGTGTTCCCCCTAACTGTGCACAGTTGCGAAGGTTCGTTGTTTCGAAGCACCACGTGATGATCGGGTGTGATAGATTCTAACGTTCGCATACAATGGGTGTAAGCCAGATTTACACATGTGAAACACTTAGGTTGACTTGACGAGCCTAGCATGTATAGACATGGCCTCGGAACACGAGAACGAAATGTCGAACATGAGTCATATAGTAGCTGCGATCAACATGGAGATGTTCACCGTTGATGACTAGTCCGTCTCACGTGATGATCGGACACGGCCTAGTCGATTCGGATCATGTATCACTTAAATGACTAGATGGATGTCTATCTGAGTGGGAGTTCATTAAATAATTTGATTAGATGAACTTAATTATCATGAACTTAGTCTAAAATATCTTTACAATATGTCTTGTAGATCAAATGGCCCACGCTAATGTTGCCCTCAACTTCAACGCGTTCCTAGAGAAAACCAAGCTGATAGACAATGGTAGCAACTATATGGACTGGGTCCGTAACTTGAGGATCATCCTCCGAGATGCCAAGAAAGCATATGTCCTTGAAGCACCGCTAGGTGACGCATCCATTTTCCCAGCAGCTCAAGACGTTATGAACGCCTGGCAGTCGCGTAGTGATGATTACTCCCTAGTTCAGTGCGGCATGCTTTACAGCTTAGAGCCGGGGCTCTAAAAGCGTTTTGAGCAACACAGAGCATATGAGATGTTCCAAGAGCTGAAAATGGTTTTCCAAGCTCATGCCCGGGTCGAGAGATATGAAGTCTCCGACAAGTTCTACAGTTGTAAGATGGAGGAAAATAGTTCTGTCAGCGAGCATATACTCACAATGTCTGGGTTGCACAACCGCTTGTCTCAGCTGGGAGTTAATCTTCCAGATGACTCGGACATTGACAGGATTCTCCAGTCTCTTCCACCTAGCTACAAGAGCTTTGTGATGAACTACAATATGCAAGGGATGGAGAAGTCCATTCCTGAGTTATATTCAATGCTGAAATCAGCGGAGGTGGAGATCAAAAAGGAACATCAAGTGTTGATGGTGAATAAGACCACTAGTTTCAAGAAAGGCAAGGGTAAGAAGAACTTCAAGAAGGATGGCAAGGGAGTTGCCGCGCCCGGTAAGTCAGTTTCCGGGAAGAAGCCAAAGAATGGACCCAAGCCTGAGACTGAGTGCTTTTATTGCAAGGAAAATGGTCACTGGAAACGGAACTGCCCCAAGTACTTAGTGGATAAGAAGGCCGTCAATGCCAAAGGTATATATGATATACATGTTATTGATGTGTACACCAGCGCTCGTAGTAGCTCGTGGGTATTTGGTACCGGTGCGGTTGCTCATATTTGTAACTCAAAACAGGAGCCGCGGAATAAGCGGAGACTGGGGAAGGACGAGGTGACGATGCGCGTCAGGAATGGTTCCAAGGTCGATGTGATCGCCGTCGGCATGCTACCTCTACATTTACCTATGGGATTAGTTTTAAACCTCAATAATTGTTATTTAGTGCCAGCTTTGAGCATGAACATTGTATCTGGATCTCGTTTAATGCGAGATGGCTACTCATTTATATCCGAGAATAGTGGTTGTTCTATATATATGAGAGATATGTTTTATGGTCATGCCCCGCTGGTCAATGGTTTATTTTTATTGAATCTCGAACGTGATGTTACACATATTCATAGTGTGAATGCCAAAAGATGTAAGGTTGATAATGGTAGTCCCACATACTTGTGTCACTGCCGCCTTGGTCACATTGGTGTCAAACGCATGAAGAAACTCCATGCAGATGGACTTTTGGAGTCTCCTGATTATGAATCATTTGACACGTGCGAACTTCTCCGGAACAATGGAGCGAGCAACAAACTTGTTGGAAGTCATACATACTGATGTGTGCAGTCCAATGAGCGTTGAGGCTCGCAGTGGCTATCGTTATGTTCTCACCCTCACTTATAACTTAAGTAGATATGGGTATGTCTACTTAATGAAACACAAGTCTGAGACTTTTGAAAAGTTCAAGGAATTTCAGAGCGAGGTAGAGAATCAACATGACAGGAAAATAAAGTTCTTACGATCAGATCGTGGAGGAGAATACTTGAGTCATGAGTTTGGCACACACTTAAGGAAATGTGGAATTGTTTCACAACTCACGCCGCCTGGAACACCTCAGCGTAATGGTGTGTCCGAACGTCGTAATCGCACTCTATTGGATATGGTGCGATCTATGATGTCTCTTACTGATCCACCGCTATCATTTTGGGGTTATGCTTTACATGCTGTCGCATTCACTTTAAATAGGGCTCCATCGAAATCCGTTGAGACGACACCGTATGAATTATGGTTTGGGAAGAAACCTAAGCTGTCGTTTCTGAAAGTTTGGGGATTCGATGCTTATGTCAAGAAACTTCAACCTGAAAAGCTCGAACCCAAGTCAGAAAAATGGACCTTCATAGGATACCCTAAGGAAACTATTGGGTATACCTTCTACCTCAGATCCGAAGGCAATATCTTTGTTTCCAAGAATGGATCCTTTCTAGAGAAAGAGTTTCTCTCGAAAGAAGTAAGTGGGAGAAAAGTAGAACTTCATGAGGTACTGCCTCTTGAACCAGAGAGTAGCGCGGCTCAGGAAGATGTTTATGTGGTGCCTGCACCGACTAGAGAGGAAGTTAATGATGATGATCATGAAACTTTGGATCAAGTTGCTACTGAACTTTGTAGGTCCACAAGGACACGTTCCGCACCAGAGTGGTACGGCAACCCAGTCCTGGAAATCATGTTGTTAGACAATGGTGAACCTTCAAACTATGAAGAAGCGATGGCGGGCCCGATTCCAACAAACTAGTCATCAACCCGTGCGGACTGCACGGGCTAGATATATCATATGTCACGTACTTATAAAATGAAAATATGCCTTTTTATCAAAATTACATATGCAAAATTTTACAGTGCACCTTTCGAATATAACCACTAACACCTAGCATTAAATATCCTTAGAGAAACTAACAAACTATATTTGAACCCAAATATACATTAGGCTGCCAATTCTAGCATTGTTACACTATTTATTTTCTAAAAAGCACCCCATTTTGTTCATTGCATGGTTCATTGGAGGCTCATTGACCACACTTATTTTATGCACATGTCGGCTTCGATGTTGTTTGTACTCTTCCTTCTAATCGCTCAACGTATTACGGTCCAACAATCATCCTTCCGTCGACAAATCTTGAACCTAATTCAGCATAAAGTTTTGATCCAACAGTCAATTGGAGATGAGAAGATAAAAGTGAACCCATTTACATATTATATTATATACGTCTTGAGAATTTAGCTAACAGTCAATTGTATACTGTGAACCCATTACATATTATATTATATACGGTACACAATTGCTTTAACCTCCAAGCGTCATGTCTCACATCAAGTATATAATATAAATTTCTGAATGCAGCAGTACTACTATCAGAAAATACCATGGTATTTCACCTGACAGGATAAGAGATTAATAACACTACTAACTGATGGACCATTAGCTCTCACCCCTCAAGAAACTCATGGATCAGAGATATAACCGAACAATTGACGCCCCTGGTAAAAAGAAATCTCTTACGCTACACGTGCTTAGGAGGCTGGCCGTTGGGTGATTCTTGGCATCAAGCAACAGTTTGTTTTTTCGCATCAGAATTCACATTGCACTACCAAACTGTAAGTGTAAGTACAAACTCATGGCATCTGTTACCTTAAGAGGGACGTACAAATAGCACACGATCAGCTTAATATGAAGTTTTACTTTGCAATCTTGCATATGCAGAAACCAATCCAGCTGCTGTAATCCCAGTGCAGTTTGAATGTGACAGCATCCTCCTTCCATTCCGCCACAAACAGGTTGTCATCCTGTCCAATCGACTCTAACCACCATAACTACCAAGTAAAGATTATAAATTATCTGACATGATTTGTGAAATCTTGGAAGCTGATTAGTACAAATTAAAGTCTAGGCATCAGAACATCCCTTCGTGCTGAAAGGCGAAATAATTAGACAGATACCATGCAAGTGTATAATCGAAGATTCAGAGTGAACCTAGTCTAAAGAAAGACATATATACATCTGATTCCTCTGTATAGGAATAAGAACTTATTCTGGCTATGGAGCCTCGTTTGGAGAAATATCAATAGTTAAGGTTCCAAGAAATATCAAGGTGAACTTGCTGGCCAACTGTTGAAATCATGGATGCAGCCATACAAAAGGAAATCTGCTAATTTCTTCTTGATGAGACCTCGTTTGGAGAAATATCAATAGTTAAGCTTCCTAGAAATATCAAGGTGAACTTGCTGGCCAACTGTTGAAATCATGGATGCAGCCATACAAAAGGAAATCTGCTAATTTCTTCTTGATGAGACGGTACCTATCAAATCAGTTAGTGCAGATTTTGTGTTAGTGCAGATTTTGTGATCAGTTCACTTGGCTGAAGAATAAAGCTGCGAGTTAAAGGATACGGGCTTACATTTCTGCTGATTAGGGCCGACTGTGGCGTTGGGATATATCCTTGTTCCAACAGTTTGCTGTACTCCATCAACCTGGAAGCCTTGTCGACTGCAGCAAACGCTTGAGTTGCTTCAAACTGTCATAGGCACCATCTCCGATATCGATGAATGAACAACCATGATGCAGATTCAATGATTTGTCTAAAAGGGAGTCTAGATCAAAGCACGGGTAGAATTTGGACGTGGATGGAACAATAGAAGGTGGAGGAAGGGCTCAGAGGGAGAAACAATTAGATCGTGAGTTCGTGACCTTTCTACGTTCGTTGTAGTTTAGGCAGATGTGGCTTCTCTACCATGCACTCGAGTCAATCGGAGGAAGGTTTCCAATTTTAATCTTTTGTTTCCAGATTTCTGTCTCACTTTTACAATAGAAGGTGGAGGAAGGGCTCAGAGGGAGAAACAATTAGATCGTGAGTTCGTGACCTTTCTACGTTCGTTGTAGTTTAGGCAGATGTGGCTTCTCTACCATGCACTCGAGTCAATCGGAGGAAGGTTTCCAATTTTAATCTTTGGTTTCCAGATTTCTGTCTCACTTTTTTTTCATTTAAAGGGAAATATGGAGAAACCAAGGGTAGGAAGGCTCTCATACGTGGGGGGAAATATGGAGAGACCAAGGGTAGGAAGGCTCTTGTACGTGGGTGTGTTTCATAATTCATCCAGCGGCTGCAGATACATCATATACTAATCGGATGGTCTAATTTCATTGATTTCTAGGATTAACATGGTGTCTCGTATGGTGCCTCCAATTAGTAAATATAAGATATAAGATAAGATGGCTTGAAGCCATGATATCCAAGATAGGATCTATGTATAAAAACAATGTATGGACTTTGACAGACTTGACCGATGATCGGCAAGCCATAGAAAATAAGTGGATCTTTAAGAAGAAGACTGACACGGATGGTAACGTGACCGTCTATAAGGCTCGGCTTGTCGCTAAGGGTTATCGACAAGTTCAAGGGGTTGACTACTGTCGTTGTCAAAACCGGCGGATCTCAGGTAGGGGGTCCCGAGCTGTGTGTCTAGGCGGATGGTAACAGGAGACAAGGGGCACGATGTTTTTAACCAGGTTCGGGCCCTCTCGATGGAGGTAATACCCTACTCCTGCTTGATTAATATTGATGATATGGGTAGTACAAGAGTGGATCTACCACGAGATCAGAGAGGCTAAACCCTAGAAGCTAGCCTATGGTATGATTGTTGTTCGTCCTACGGACTAAAACCCTCCAGTTTATATAGACACCGGATAGGGTTAGGGTTACACAGAGTCGGTTACAATGGTAGGAGATCTACATATCCGTATCGCCAAGCTTGCCTTCCACGCCAAGGAAAGTCCCATCCGGACACGGGACGAAGTCTTCAATCTTGTATCTTCATAGTCTAGGAGTCCGGCCAACGGTGATAGTTCGGCTATCCGGACACCCCCTAATCCAGGACTCCCTCAGTAGCCCCTGAACCAGGCTTCAATGACGACGAGTCCGACGCGCATATTGTCTTCGGCATTGCAAGGCGGGTTTCTCCTCCGAATACTTCATAGAAGATTTTGAACACAAGGATAGTGTCCGGCTCTGCAAAACAAGTTCCACATACTACCGTAGAGGGAATAACCCTTGCACAGATCTGCTGACGTATTCCGCGGCGTGACATCACCCCACGGCCAGGCCTTTATACGAATTGTTTTTTACTGTTCCACCTCAGCGCGTTTAGCGAGGCGGTTTCCTTGGCACGTCTTATCAAAGCGGAGATCGTGCCCCCTTATTCCGAGATTCCCATCAATACAGACGTGGGTAACCCAACCGCGCCATTGATTACGGCGCTTGGGAGATAAGCGAGTTTTACCAGGCTGGCGGGGGACGCATAGCTTCGTCCGTCCATATAAGGGGATAAGGATCCACCTTTTCACCTACGCCTTCTTCCTCCTTTGCTCATCCATTTCCGCGCACTCGAGCTCCAGCGCCCAAGTCCGCACGCCCTACCTCAACCTTCTCCAACTATGTCCGGAGCGGGAGGCAAGTGGATGGCCTCCTCCGTCACGGAGGGGCACATCAAAAAGCTGTGGAAGGCCGGATACTTGTTCGACAACATCGCGCATCGGCTCCCCAACGAGGGGCAGCTCATCCCCACCCCCGGGCCCCATGAGAGGGTGGTGTTCCTCACCCACTTCCTCCGCGGACTAGGTTTTCCACTTCACCCATTTGTCCGGGGGCTCATGTTCTACTACGGCCTAGACTTCCATGATCTGGCCCCGAATTTCATCCTCAACATCTCGGCGTTCATCGTCGTGTGCGAGGCCTTCCTCTACATCCAGCCCCACTTCGGCTTATGGCTGAAGATCTTCAATGTCAAGCCAAAGGTAGTGGGCGGCCGCCAAGCGGAGTGCGGAGGTGCCATGGTTGGCAAGATGGCCAAAGTCTTATGACTCGAGGGCTCCTTTGTGGAGACCATAAAGGGGTGGCAATCGGGGTGGTTCTACATCACCGAGCCGCGTGACTCTCAATGGGCGGCGGCCTCCGAATTTCGATCTGGCTTCCCCACACGGCTCACATCATGGAAAGAGACGGGCCTGTCGTGGGGTGATTCGGAAGAGCTGTCCGGACTCCAAACCTGCGTCCGAAACCTGGTGGACAAGAATCTCAGGCTTGTCAACGTAATCCAGGTGATGCTCATCCGCCGGATTCTCCCATGCCAACAGCGGGCCTTCAAATTGTGGGAGTTCGATCCGGCACAGCACCAAACTCTGAAAAGGCTCTTCGACACTACGTACGAAGATGCCTGGAAGGTGCTGTTCAAGGGCGCCGAGGCTCCCACATCCGCTACCGAAGATCGCGGATTCAGCTCGCAGCGTCAGGCCAGCGAGGTAAGTTATTTTACCCTTTATGGGACTCTTTTTTCATAGTTTGACTCTATGTGGGATCTAAAAACTCCCTAACCTTTGACAGGACTGGCTGAAGACATCCGGATAGATTAACTGTCCGGCCCCCTTGCCAGAAGACCCAGCGGACGCCCGATTGACGGGGCTGCTGGCTCCGACACCTCACGTGGTGCCGGAGAAGAAGGCCAAGAAGAAGGCCACGGGAACTCGAAGGAGCTCCCGGCGCCAGGCGCTGTCAGACTCATCGTCCGACGGCTCTGAGGCAGAGTCCTCCTCTGAGGAAGAGGTGGAGGAAAAAGAAGCCTCTCCCCCAGTGGGGGGAGAGAAGAAAAGGAAGGTCGCCTCGACTGGGGAGGCCGGAGGGTCCAAGAAAGGAATGACCCTTCCTCCGGACTTCTCCACCAACGCCGACAACGACAAGGAGGAGTGGCCAACAAGGGCCAAGCCCCTGGCGAGATCGTAAGTGTCCGGACTCCAGAATAGCTCATGACTTTTTATTTGTCGCATAGTGTCTTCTAACGCCGAATATAACCATGCAGTCCGCCCAAGGACGAGCTCGCCGCTTCGTCGAGCGGCTCCCTGAATTCGTCGGATGTGAATAGCACTTCACTTCTGACCGCCTCCTCCCCTCGTGACGCAGACGACACCGCGGTGGAGTCCCAAAAGGGGCATAGCCAGGAGGAGGTGGTCCTGGAGGCGCCGCAAGGCGACCTCCCGAACTCCGGGCGCAAAGGGGGCGTAACCCCAGAGGGCTCTAAGTCTGGCCCTGTGCCGGACTCCGTACCAGAACCTTTAGTGGTTCCGAAGTCCAGCAAGCGGCCCCTTCATAAGAAGGGTAAGACTACGACGCTGGTGACCTCCGTCCATCCGGAGGCACCGGATAGCTTACTGGAGGCGCTTAACGGCGCCTCGATCGACGAGGAGCACCACACTGTTATGAGTGTGGTGATCCAGAAAGTTCAGTCCGCCAAGAGCGGGCTGACTGAAGCCTGTACCAGCCTTCTAACAGGCTTTGGGGTAAGTTTAGAATATGTAAAAATATTACCGCATAGACAGTAGCCCCTGATGCTTAGTTTGGTGTTCGGGAAGAAAATCCGGACTGAGGATCTAAAAAGATATACGCAGGAGTCTAACATAAGTATGTCAATATGGGAATGCAGGCTGCGCTGCTGACCTCTGCCGCACTGACTGCGGAGGTCAATGCATTGAAGCAGAGCCTCGAGCGGTCCGAGAACGAGCTCGGCGTTGCCAAGAAGCAGCTCGAGGAAAAGGAAGGTAAGTAATACCTTATTAAAGAAATACCTTATAGAAAGGATTTGGTTGCAAAAATGACAGGACTAACGTGGGTATTGTAGGGGCCACGAACGAGGTGGCGACCCTGAAGGAAGCGGTGTCCGCGGCAGAAAGCAAAGCGTCCGCGGAGCGCACCGAGCGAGAGAAGCAGGAGGCGTGGGTGGCGAAGGTGCGTCAAGAGCTCCAGGCTCTTGTCGAAAAACACGAGAGTTTGGAGCGTGACTCGAAGACTCGAGAGTCCGAGCTCGCCTCGGCTCTTGTGAGTGCCAAAGCCGCTAAGGCCGAAGCCCAAAAAGCCCTCCAAGAAATTGAATCATTAAAGAAGATAGCGGCGGGTAAGGCATTCTTTATGAAAAGCAAGCATGTGAAAGTGAATTACCTATTACTTACCCGAATCCGGAGCTCTCCAGGAGCATTCGCAGATCTGCCCCGTAGTGTGTCCGATGCTGCCGCGTTCTACCGCGCCAAGGAGGGGAGCTCGACGGAAAAGGTGTTATGGTCTCAGTATGCTGAGGCCGGACATCCGGTGCCCCTGAGCGATCAGCTGAAGTAGCTGGTCGAGCTCCACAAGGTCGCCGAACAGGCGATGAAGGGCCTCATAATTCGGCTGTGGCCATTGGAAGCCATGCCTGGGAGCTACTTCGGGCTGGTGCGGCGGCTGGTGGACGCCTGTCCATGGATTGAAGTCATCAAGTGCTCCGTCTGCATTGAAGGTGCCCGTCGGGCCCTTGCCCGTGCTAAAGTGCACTGGGGCAAGCTGGACGCTGAGAAGCTTGTGACGGACGGGCCACCGAAGGGCAAGGAGCATCGCAAGCCCGAAATGTACTATGAGGGCGTCATGAAGGGTGCCCGCCTTATAGCGGGTGAATGCTCCAAAGATGTAATTTTTGAATAGACTCGCATTTGTTATCCCGTGCGCTGAAAACTTGTTCATATGCGCGAAGCAACGCTTGTGAATTTAAAATATTACCTTCTGTGCGGCCGTTTATCAAATTTGAGAGATGACAAGTCGTTGGCTTCAGCCCCCATGCCACGAGTGCTGGGGTGTTCGAGATAAACTTGAGCACTCTTGTTCCCATCCTTGGGTCCTTCGAGGGAGGCGCTCAACGCGACGAACAAGGCAACCGGACTTAGAGTGCTTGAACACTCTCACTTAGGCATAGAATTCTATAATTTTAAATTTCGGCGAAGCCCCTAGTATTCGGAAGACCGAGTTCGGGGCGCTATCCACGCCTTTGGCCGGACAGTGCCGGCTCCTCGCTCTAAGCGGCATAAGTCTTTAGGGACCCAAAAAAACCTCTCGAACAGCGACCTGCTCTCACCCTATCATGATGGTCAGTTTTAGCTTTCTCCACTGAGGTGCTCAACCCATCTCAACCGGGGCACAATCGCAGTGGTTCTCCCAGCGCTACCTTAGCCGATATAACGGAACGTAAGGTACCAAAACATGGGAGCGTGGCAAACCCAACTATTGACCCAAGACATGATTCGGAGCCGATGCATATAATGCTATAAGTTCGGGGTGCCGCACTTGTGAAAGTGTTCGGACTTATCACACCATATTTTTGGGGTACTTAAGCCCCTGGTGTATTGGCCGTACCAAAGTGTACGGGTGCAACATGTCATGAATGAACATATATATAGATAAAGAAAGGAGTGCAATAATAGGCAAAAGCTATGTATTGTTTATTAAAAAAGGTACTGCAATGAAGGCAGAACGATACAAATAGTGCGATGAGCAAGGGATGGGACTATTTAACATGTCCCCCTCCAGGGGTAAGCTGCGGGATGGTATGTAAAACAGGTGTAATGCTCGTAGTAGAGACCACCTGGACACTCGACGTAGCTTTCTGCTTCCCCGGCTGTTGCATCGTGAGCTCGGCAATTCTAGTGCCGGACAGGGCTTCTGGAAAACGGAGTCCTGAAAGTAAGAGAAAAGAAGAAAGAAAAAGAATGACACAATCGGGAGCCCTTGGTGTGGTAGAGTCGTACTCTGGGCGTGCCGTGGTCGTGCCCCTCCCCTTATGCCCATGGTATCTTCAGAGCATAGTTATGTACGCGTATTACTGATTTCGCAATTTCACGAGGGCTGGGGTTGGGGCCGGATTGCTACGCGTGCTTGGATCGTGCCAGGCGGTCTTGTTGTAGGTTACTCCGGGCGCGCTTGACGGTGTCCGGACGTTTAATAGCCGGACTCGAGAATTGCTGTGAGAGGCTGCTTTGCACCTCCGCCGCGAGGGCCGCCGTGTGCTCCTCCGTTCGGAGAGAGCGTTCGGTGTTTCCATTGACTGTGATTACTCCTCGAGGGCCTGGCATCTTGAGCTTGAGGTATGCGTAGTGCGGCACCGCATTGAACTTTGCAAATGCGGTTCGTCCAAGCAGTGCGTGATAGCCGCTGCAGAACGGGACTATGTCGAAGATTAACTCTTCGCTTCGGAAGTTATCTGGGGATCCGAAGACCACTTCGAGTGTAACTGAGCCTGTACAATTGGCCTCTACACCTGGTATGACGCCTTTAAAGGTCGTCTTTGTGGGTTTAATCCTTGAGGGGTCTATGCCCATTTTGCACACTGTATCCTGATAGAGCAGTTCAGGCTGCAACGCCGTCCATTAGGACTCTAGCGAGGTGAAATCCGTCAATGATTGGGTCAAGAACTAAAGCGGCGAATCCGCCGTGGCGGATGCTAGTGGGGTGGTCCCTTCGATCAAAGGTGATCGGGCAGGAGGACCATGGGTTGAACTTTGGGGCGACTGGCTCCATCGCATGTACGTCCCTTAGCGCACGCTTCCGCTCCCTTTTGGGTATGTGGGTTGCGTATATCATGTTCACCGTCCGCACTTGTGGGGGGAAACCCTTCTGTCCTCTATTGTTCGGCGGCCGGGGATCCTCCTCGTCATCGCTATGCAGCCCCTTGTCATTGAGTTTGGCATTTAACTTGCCTGCCTGTTTGAAGACCCAACAATCCCTGTTGGTGTGGTTGGCTGGTTTTTCGGGGGTGCCATGTATTTGGCATGGGCGATTGATTATTCGGTCCAGATTGGACGGGCCCTGAGTATTTCTTTTGAACGGCTTTTTCCGCTGACCGGGTTTAGAGCCTCTGAATCCGGCATTGACTGTCGTATCCTCAGCATTATCGTCGTTAATGCGGCGCTTGTGCTTGTTGCGACGTGACCTGCCATTGATGTCCTTGGTATCCGAACTACCAGGGTTTTTGGTCAAGTTGTTACTACGAGCTAGCCAACTGTCCTCCCCCGCGCAAAAGCGGGTCATGAGCGTTGTTAGGGCTGCCATGGACTTCGGCTTTTCCTGTCCTAGGTGCCAGGCCAGCCACTCATCGCGGATGTTATGTTTGAAGGCTGCAAGGGCATCTGCATCCGGGCAGTCAACGATTTGATTTTTCTTGGTTAGGTACCGTGTCCAGAATTGTCTGGCCGATTCTTCTGGCTACTGAATTATGTGGCTGAGGTCATCGGCGTCTGGTGGTCGCACATATGTGCCCTGGAAGTTGTCAAGGAATGCGGCTTCCAGGTCCTCCCAACAACCAATTGATTCTGCTGGCAAGCTGTTAAGCCAATGCCGAGCTGGTCCTTTAAGCTTGAGTGGGAGGTATTTGATGGCGTGTAGATCATCACCGCGGGCCATGTGGATATGGAGGAGGTAGTCCTCGGTCCAAACCGCAGGATCTGTTGTGCCATCGTATGATTTGATGTTTACGGGTTTGAAACCCTCGGGGATTTGATGATCCATCACTTCGTCTGTGAAGCATAGTGGGTGTGCGGCGCCTCTGTATTGGGCTATATCACGACGCAACTCAAATGAGCTTTGTCTACTGTGTTCGGCCCGGCCGGAGTTGCTGTATCCGGCGTGACGGTTGTCATCACGTGTCGTGGGGCGCCCACGCGATCCGTAGATTGATCTTGTTTGCCTTGCCTAGTCCTCCAATATGTCTCGCAGGTCTGGCGTGTTTCCCCGTGCCTTGGTACTTTTCGAGCGGCGCCGGGGTGCGGCTTGAATGGAGGGTCTAGAGGCCTCTCTGTCGCGGCCACGGGGTGGCCGGTCAGCCGCATCATGCGCTGGTGATGTAGGTTTGGGTGTTGCTTCCTCTAATTAGGGTAGCAGCCTGCGTTTTGGGTATCTCTTGGAAGGGCGTTCGAGTTCGTACTCTTCGGCTGCAAGGACTTCAGTCCATCTATCAGCTAGTCAGTCTTGGTCAGCTCTAAGCTGCTGCTGCTTTTTCTTGAGGCTGCTTGCCGTGGCCATAAGCCTGCATTTGAAACGCTCCTGTTCGGCGGAATCCTCAGGCACGACAAATTCGTCGTCGTCGAGGCTTGCCTCATCTTCGGAGGCAGGCATATAATTATCGTCCTCCACCTCCCTGTCTGCCGCTCTATCATGAGGGCTGGCTTCTCCCTCCTACTGTGCTGAATCCTGCTGGAGGAGGTTGACTTCGGCACTGTCCGGGGTGTTATTATCTCCCATGCCGGAATCACCGTTTTTGCTGTGGCGGGATTTAGAGCGGCGCCACTGACGCCGGCGCTTGGGCTGTTTCTTGGAGGGGTCATCCTCCGCTGTTCCATCACCGTTCCCATCTTTTGGGATGTCCACCATGTATATGTCGTATGACGAGGTGGCCTTCCAGTGCCCTGTAGGCGCTGGTTCTTGGTCGTCTCCAGCATCGTCGTCCATACCGTCGATGTCTTCGGAGTCGAAGTCGAGCATGTCGGTTAAATCATCGACAGTGGCTACAAAGTGGGTGGTGGGTGGGCGTTGAATTTCTTCGTCGTCCGCATCCCAACCTTTCTGACCGTAGTCCGGCCAGGGCTCTCCAGATAAAGAGAGAGACTTTAGTGAATTCAGGATGTCACCAAAGGGCGAGTGCGGAAAGGTGTCCGCGGCAGTGAACTCCATAACCGGCGCCCAATTGGATTCGATTGGCAGGGGCGCGGAGGGTTCGGAGTCCGGAGAGGAGTCCGGCACCTTGGAGTCACGGTCTTCGCAAAGGACATGGATGGAGTTCGGCTCAATCACCGTAAAGATCGTAGCCCCCGAGGCGGTGTCCAACCACTCGTCCTCGATCGACGGAGTCGGCTCCGAGCTAAGGGTCGGAGCGGACGCTGGTGCGGCCTCCAGGGCACTGTTCGGCGGCAGAGCTAGATTGTGCCCATCGAGACAGTGCAGCACGCTTGGCTGTGGCTCGAATCCGTCGAATATCAAGTCTCCGCGGATGTCGGTCGTATAGTTCAAACTCCCAAATCTGACCTGATGGCCAGGGGCGTAGCTATCGATCTGCTCCAGATGGCCAAGCGAATTGGCCCGCAGTGCAAAGCCGCCGGATACGAAGATCTGTCCGGGGAGAAAAGTCTCAACCTGGACCGCATCGTTGTTGATGATCGAAGGAGCCATCGGGCCTGAAGATGATGACACATAGGAACTCTCAATGAAAGCACCAATGTCGCTGTCAAAACCGGCGGATCTCGGGTAGTGGGTCCCGAACTGTGCGTCTAGGCGGATGGTAACATGAGACAAGGGGCACGACGTTTTTACATAGGTTTGGGCCCTCTCGATGGAGGTAATACCCTACTCCTGCTTGATTAATATTGATGATATGGGTAGTACAAGAGTGGATCTACAACGAGATCAGAGAGTCTAAACCCTAGAAGCTAGCCTATGGTATGATTGTTGTTCGTCCTACGGACTAAAACCCTCCGGTTTACATAGACACCGGATAGGGTTAGGGTTACACAGAGTCGGTTACAATGGTAGGAGATCTACATATTCGTATCGCCAAGCTTGCCTTCCACGCCAAGGAAAGTCCCATCCGGACACGGGACGAAGTCTTCAATCTTGTATCTTCATAGTCCAGGAGTCCGACCAACGGTGATAGTTCGGCTATCCGGACACCCCCTAATCCAGGACTCCCTCAACTAAGATGAGACCTTCTCCGCCGTAGCAAAGCTGAAGTCCGTCCGAATCATGTTAGCAATTGCCGCATTCTATGATTATGAGATACTAGTCAGCAACCCGTGCACTTTCACGGGCTAGCACTTTGGATATACATTGTAGGCCTAAAATTGTGCACGTTAGAAATGTCAAGGCAAAATTAGAACACACTCGTTCAAAATATAATTAGTGAAATGCAGGTTACTGTTTTTGTTGGGTAACGTAGTAATTTCAAAAAATTTCCTACGAACACGCAAGACCATGGTGATGGCATAGCAACGAGAGGGGAGAGTGTCCGTCCACGTACCCTCGTAGACCGAAAGCGGAAGCGTTATATCAACGCGGTTGATGTAGTCGTACGTCTTCACGATCCGACCGATCCAAGCACCGTTACTCCGGCACCTCCGAGTTCTTAGCACACGTTCAGCTCGATGACGATCCCCGGGCTCCGATCCAGCAAAGCGTCGGGGAGGAGTTCCGTCAGCACGACGGCGTGGTGACGATCTTGATGTTCTACCGTCGCAGGGCTTCGCCTAAGCACCGCTACAATATGACCGAGGTGGAATATGGTGGAGGGGGGCACCGCACACGGCTAAGGAACAATCACGAAGATCAACTTGTGTGTCCTAGGGTGCCCCCCTGCCCCCGTATATAAAGGAGCAAGGGGGAGGGCCGGCCAGCCCTTGGGGCGCACCAAGGGACGGGGGAGTCCTCCTCCTAGTAGGAGTAGGACTCCCCTTTCCTAGTCCTACTAGGAAGAGGGAAGGGGGAAGGAAAGAGAGGGAGAGGGAGAGGGAAAGGGGGGCTGCGCCCCCCCCCCCCTCCTAGTCCAATTCGGACTCCCCATGGAGGGGGGGCGCGCCACCTCCTGGTGCAGCCCTCTCTCTCCCCTCTTGGCCCAATAAGGCCCATAACTTCCCTGGGGCGTTCCGGTAACCCCTCCGGCACTCCGGTTTTCTCCGGAACCTTTCCGGTGTCCGAATATAACCATCCAATATATCAATCTTTATGTCTCGACCATTTCGAGACTCCTCGTCATGTCCGTGATCACATCCGGGACTCCGAACTCCTTCGGTACATCAAAATACATAAACTCATAATAACCGTCATTGAAACCTTAAGCGTGCGGACCCTACGGTTCGAGAACTATGTAGACATGACCTAGAACCATTCTCGGTCAATAACCAATAGCGGAACCTGGATGCCCATATTGGTTCCTACATATTCTACGAAGATCTTTATCGGTCAAACCGCATAACAACATACGTTGTTCCCTTTTTCATCGGTATGTTACTTACCCGAGATTCGATCGTCGGTATCCAATACCTAGTTTAATCTCGTTACCGGAAAGTCTCTTTACTCGTTCCGTAATACATCATCTCACAACTAACTCATTAGTTGCAATGCTTGCAAGGCTTATGTGATGTGTATTACCGAGAAGGCCTAGA
>LR880972.1:973287137-973304026 GCA_904067115.1 Aegilops sharonensis
CATCTACTACTATTACTCCACTCATCGACCGCTATCCAGCATGCATCTAGAGTATTAAGTTAAAAACAGAGTAACGCCTTAAGCAAGATGACATGATGTAGAGGGATAAATTCATGCAATATGATAAAAACCCCATCTTGTTATCCTCGAAGGCAACAATACAATATGTGCCTTGCTTCCCCTTCTGTCACTGGGAAAGGACACCGCAAGATTGAACCCAAAGCTAAGCACTTCTCCCATTGCAAGAACTACCAATCTAGTTGGCCAAACCAAACGGATAATTCGAAGAGACTTGCAAAGATAACTCAATCATACATAAAATAATTCAGAGAAGATTCAAATATTATTCATAGATAAGCTGGATCATAAACCCACAATTCATCGATCTCAACAAACACACCGCAAAAATAAGATTACATCGAATAGATCTCCACGAGAGAGGGGGAGAACATTGTATTGAGATCCAAAAAGAGAGAAGAAGCCATCTAGCTACTACCTATGGACCCGTAGGTCTGAATTAAACTACCCACACTTCATCGGAGAGGCTTTGATGATGATGTAGAAGCCCTCCATGGCGGATGCCCCCTCCGGCTTAGCTCCGGAACAGGCCCCAGGATGGGATCTCGTGGATACAGGAAGTTGCGGCGGTGGAATTAGGTTTTTGGCTCCCCTTCTGATCGTTTGGGGGTACGTAGGTATATATAGGAGGAAGGAGTACGTCGGTGGAGCAACAGGGGGCCCACGAGGCAGGGGGCGCGCCCAGGGGGGGCGCGTCCCCCACCCTCGTGACCGCCTCTTTTGTTCCTTTGAGTAGGGTCCAAGTCCCCTGGATCACGTTCGGTGAGAAAATCACGTTTCCGAAGGTTTCATTCCGTTTGGACTCCGTTTGATATTCCGTTTCTTCGAAACACTGAAATAGGCAAAAAAACAACAATTCTGGGCTGGACCTCCGGTTAATAGGTTAGTCCCAAAAATAATATAAAAGTGGAAAATAAAGCCCAATATAGTCCAAAACAGTAGATAAAGTAGCATGGAGCAATCAAAAATTATAGATACGTTGGAGACGTATCATGTAGCTGGAAGGTTTTGTTGATCCTAAGAATGCTGACAAGGTATGCAAGCTCCAACGCTCCATCTATGGTCTGGTGCAAGCCTCTCGGAGTTGGAACATTTGCTTTGATGAAATGATCAAAGCGTTTGGGTTTATGCAGACTTATGGAGAAGCCTGTGTTTACAAGAAAGTGAGTGGGAGCTCTGTAGCATTTCTCATATTATATGTGCATGACTTACTATTGATGGGAAATGATATAGAACTTTTGGAAAGCATAAAGGCCTACTTGAATAAGTGTTTTTGAATGAAGCACCTTGGAGAAGCTGCTTACATATTAGGCATCAAGATCTATAGAGATAGATCGAGACGCCTCATTGGTCTTTCACAAAGCACATACCTTGACAAGATATTGAAGAAGTTCAATATGGATCAGTTGAAGAAGGGGTTCTTGCCTGTATTGCAATGTGTGAGATTGAACACGACTCAATGCCCGACCTCGGCAGAAGATAGAGAAAAGATGAGTGTCATCCCCTATGCCTCAGCCATAGGCTCTATTATGTATGCCATATTGTGTACCAGACGTGATGTGAACCTTGCCATAAGTTTGGTAGGGAGGTACAAAAGTGATCCTTGTGTGGAACACTCGACAGCGGTCAAGAATATCCCAAAGTACCTGAAAAGGACTAAGGATATGTTTCTCATTTATGGAGGTGACGAAGAGCTCGTCGTAAAGGGTTACGTCGATGCTAGCTTCGACACATATCTGGATGACTCCAAGTCACAAACTAGATACGTGTACATTTTGAATGGTGGGGCAGTCAGCTGGTGCAGTTGCAAGCAAAGCGTTGTGGCGGGATCTACAAGTTAAGTGGAGTACATAGCTGCCTCGGAGGCAGCGCAGGAAGCATTCTGGATGAAGGAGTTCATCACCGACCTAGGAGTAATTCCCAATGCGTCGGGCCCGATGACTCTCTTTTGTGACAACACTAGAGCTATTGCCCTTGCCAAGGAGCCCTGGTTTCACAATAAGACCAGACACATCAAGAGTCGCTTCAACTTCATTCATGAATATATTAAAAATGGAGACATAGATATTTGTAAAGTGCACACGGATCTGAATGTCGCAGATCCATTGACTAAACCTCTTCCATGAGCAAAAAATGATCAACACCAGAACTCTATGGGTGTTCGATTCATCACAATGTAACTAGATTACTGACTCTAGTGCAAGTGGGAGACTGTTGGAAATATGCCCTAGAGGCAATAATAAAATAGTTATTATTATATTTCTTTGTTGATGATAATTGTCTATTGTTCATGCTATAATTCTATTAACCAGAAACCATAATACATGTGTGAATACATAGACCGTAATATCTCCCTTGTAAGCCTCTAGTTGACTAGCTCATTTTTTTGCGGGGTAGTTGACTAGCTCGTTGATCAATACATGGTCGTGGTTTCCTGACCATGGACATTGGATGTCGTTGATAACGGGATCACATCATTGGGAGAATGATGTGATGGACAAGACCCAATCCTAAGCATAGCACAAGATCGTATAGTTCGTTTGCTAAAGCTTTTCTAATGTCAAGTATCATTTCCTTAGACCATGATATTGTGCAAATCCCGGATATCGTAGGTATGCTTTGGGTGTATCAAACGTCACAACGTAACTGGGTGGCTATAAAGGTGCACTACATGTATCTCCGAAAGTGTCTGTTGGGTTGGCACGAATCGAGACTGGGATTTGTCACTCCGTATGACGGAGAGGTATCTCTGGGCCCACTCGGTAATGAATCATCATAACAAGCTCAATGTGACTAAGGAGTTAGCCACGGGATCATGCGTTATGGAACGAGTAAAGAGACTTGCCGGCAACGAGATTGAATGAGGTATAGAGATACCGACGATCGAATCTTGGGCAAGTAACATACCGATGGACAAAGGGAATTGTATACGGGATTGATTGAATCCCCGACATCGTGGTTCATCCGATGAGATCATCGTGGAACATGTGGGAGCCAACATGGGTATCCAGATCAGGCTGTTGGTTGTTGGCCGGAGAGATGTCTCGGTCATGTCTGCATGGTTCCCGAACCTGTAGGGTCTACACAGTTAAGGTTTGGTGACGCTAGAGTTGTGATGGGAAATTTTATGTGGTTACCGAAGGTTGTTCGGAGTACCGGATGAGATCCCGGACGTCACGAGGAGTTCTGGAATGGTCGGGAGGTAAATATTATATATGGGAAGTCCAGTTTCAGTCGCCGGAAGGTTTTGGGGTTATCGGTATTGTACCGGGACCACCGAAAGGTGTCCGGGGGTCCATCGGGTGGGTCCACCTACCCTGGAGGACTTAATGGGCTGAATATGGCAGGGAACCAGCCCCCTAGTGGGCTGGTGCGCCCCAAGGGCCCAAGGCGCCTAGGGTTGGAAACCCTAGGGGAGGGGGCGCCTCCCACCTTGCTTGGGGGGCAAGTCTCCCCCCTGGCCGCCGCCCCCCCTCTAGATGCATCTAGGCGGGACAGCCTCCTCTTCCCTTCCCCCTATAAATAGTAGGGGTGGGTGGGAGGGAAGCCATACCCCTTCTGTGGCGCAGCCCCTCCCTCCTCCTACAACTCCTCCTCTGTAGTGCTTAGCGAAGATCTGCTGGGGAACCACAAGCTCCACCGCCACCACACCGTCGTGCTGCCGCAGTTCTCCCTCAACTTCTCCTCTCCCCTTGCTGAATCAAGAAGGAGGAGACGTCCCCGGGCTGTACATGTGTTGAACGCGGAGGCGTTGTCCGTTCGGCGCTTGGATCGGATCTTCCGCGATTTGAATCGCCGCGAGTACGAGTCCATCAACCGCGTTCTTGTAACGCTTCTGCTTAGAGATCTTCGAGGGTATGAAGATTCACTCCCTCTGTCTCGTTTCTAGCATCTCCTAGATTGATCTTGGTGACACGTAGGAAAATTTTGAATTTTTACTATGTTCCCCAACAATGAATTGAGTTTTCCCTTTGAGATTTCGTTATTATCGGATGGAATACTTTTATGGATTTGAGAGCACTTGATGTATGTCTTGCTATGAATACCCGTGGTGACAACGGAGTATCATATTGATTCACTTGATATATGTTGTGGCACTCAACTCGCGCATTCCCGAGGTGACTTTGGGGTAATCTATGCATAGGGGTTGATGCAGGTTTTCATTTATGTTTCTCTGGTAGAAATCTTGGTGCACTCTTTGAAGTTCTTTGTGTTGGATTGAGTATTATGAATCTAATATTGTTTCATGCATATCGTATAATCAACTCACAGGTACTCCTGGTGACATTGGAGTATCTAGGTGACATTGGAGTTGGTTGATGGGTATCGTATGGTGCTATTTTAGTATGAACTCTTTGGCTGTTTGTGACACTTATAGGGATAGCTCGATAGATCGATCGGGAAGGATAACTTTGAGGTGGTTTTGTACCCTACAAACAATTTCGTCTTATGTTCTCCGCTAGATAAGAACTTTGGAGTGATTCTTCATTGCACGTTGAGGGATGGCTATATGATCGAATTATATTATCATTGCTGATAGATTGCACTAGTGGAAGTATGGACCCTAGGCCTCATTTTCAAGCATTTCAATACCATTTATGCTCACTTTTGTTACTTGCTACCTTGCTATTTTTATTCTTCCTATTACAAAAATCAATATCTAATATAATAACTACGCTTGTATCACCAACTCTTTGCCGAACTAATGCACCTATAGAAATTACCGTTGTATTTAGTGTCTTGGGGACATAAGAGACCCTTTGTTAGTTGGTTGCAGGGTTGTTCGAGAGAGACCATATTCATCCTACACCTCCCATGGATTGATAAACCTTCGGTCATCCACTTGAGGGAAAATTGCTACTGTCCTATAAAACTTTGCGCTTGGAGGCCCAACACGAGTCTACAAGAATAAAGTTGCATAGTAGACATCAGAGTTGCTACTACCATCGGTGTGGGTAGTGCCACCGGTGTGGCTAGTAGTAGCACCGGCGTGGCTAGAAGAAGCGGCAGCTCCACTTGCCTGCACCATCGATTTGCTCGGAGCATGCACACCCAACAATGGTGACTAGCTTCCGGCAATATTTCATGAAACGCTGCAGCAATAACAACAACAAAGATACAAACATTTTTAATGCAACGTTATTGAAGTAAAAAAGAGCACCATTCTTGGGTAGCGGTAAAGAACAACAACAAGAAAGATACAAACATTTTTGGGTAGCGGTGAAGAACAACAAAAACACTTTTTGGTAACAAAGATACTTCACAAATCAAGAGCACTTGAAGTAAAAAAGAGGGTAAGGACTTCAAGTTCTTACTTTTATCGTTTCCCTCAAGGTAGCATCCGACTCCTCAGTCCCGGGGTTATGGATGAGTGCATTCGAGCCTTCGATGATACTTCTATTGAGCCCAAAGGTTTGGAAATTCAGCGTAAGCTCAAAAGTGTGCACAATCAAGGTAATATCAATCCATTCTTGAAATAAGTTGACAGGACTTACCACTCTATCAGTCAAGGGCGCAATACTCTCTGTGAGAACCTTCTATACTTCTCACCGTGGCGTCGTACTCATTGTTCGAGCTATTGTTTGCATCATGCTCTACAAGATCTACGTCGGTCCAACTTGGCCTCAAGCGCACCCGGAATCGCCTTGTCATACCACTTTAGATGATTTTGTTTGTAATCCCCCATGTCCACCAAAGTCATATCCGTCTCTGTAGAACCTAGCCTCTGCATCCGCATCTCGACATACCTACCATGGTGTTGTCCCCACTCAACCACATTCTGATTATTCGTTCAGTTCTGACTGCAAAGAATGACAAAAACAAAGCATAAGAAACAATTTGAAACCTTGTATTGTTGGTTAACATAGCTTCGGTTAGGTAACTCACTTGTGAAGCTCAAGTCCACCCGTGCTTGCTGGCTCCGGTGGGGTGTGTTGCCTCATACCAAATTGCAATGCCACTCGATGTGGTAGATGCCACTCGACAGCATAAATGCACATCAAAGGGCACCTGATCCGCCAAAGATGGGCGTCCCTAGTACACATCTGGTTCAATGTAAAACCCCTCCGTACCTCGTAAGGCCTCACCTGTGAAAGAGCTGGTTAGTTCGTCCAATGCATTCGATGAAAGTTGAGGGAAATTAATGAATCGGTATATCTGATGATATGTGAGGTTGTCCATCTCATTGATGAAGCTCTTGAAAAAAGACTTGGACTTGCTTCCAAAATTTTTAACCCCGTCCCAAGAGAATGCCATGGTGGGGAGTCGAAAATTGTCATCTTCTTCATCAAGGCCTACCCGTGCATTGATAACCCACAAGTATAGGGGATCGCAACAGTTTTTGAGGGTTGAGTATTCAACCCAAATTTATTGATTCGACACAAGGGGAGCCAAAGAATATTCTCAAGTATTAGCAGTTGAGTTGTCAATTCAACCACACCTGAATAACTTAGTATCTGCAGCAAAGTTTTTAGTAGCAAAGTAGTATGGAAGTAACGGTAACGGTGGCAAAAGTAACAATGATAGTTTTGTAGTGATTGTAACAGTAGCAATGGAAAAGTAAATAAGCGAAGAACAATATGTGAAAAGCTCGTAGGCATTGGACCGGTGATGGAGAATTATGCCAGATACGATTCCTCATTTAATAGTTATAACATAGGGTGACACAGAACCTGCTCCAATTCATCAATGTAATGTAGGCATGTATTCCGAATATAGTCATACGTGCTTATGGAAAAGAACTTGCATGACATCTTTTGTCCTACCCTCCTGTGGCAGCGGGGTCCTATTGGAAACTAAGGGATATTAAGGCCTCCTTTTAGTAGAGTACCGGACCAAAGAATTAACACTTAGTGAATACATGAACTCCTCAAACTACGGTCATCACCGGTAATGGTCCCGATTATTGTCACTTCGGGGTTAACGGATCATAACACATAGTAGGTGACTATTGACTTGCAAGATAGGATCAAGGACTCACATATATTCATGGAAACATAATAGGTTCAGATATGAAATCATGGCACTCGGGCCCTAGTGACAAGCATTAAGCATAGCAAAGTCATAGCAACATCAATCTCAGAACATAGTGGATACTAGGGATCAAACCCTAACAAAACTAAATCGATTACATGGAATTACTCACGCACGGTGGTGAGCATCATGAAATTGGTGATGAAGGAAGGTTGATGATGATGATGGCGACGGATTCCCCTCTCCAGAGCCCCGAACGGACTCCAGATCAGCCCTCCCGAGAGAGATTAGGGCTTGGCGGCGGCTCCGTATCGTGAAACACGATGAATCCTTCTCTCTGATTTTAATATATAGAGTTGGAGTTGAGGTCGGTGGAGCACCAGGGGGCCCACGAGGCAGGGGGCACGCCCAGGGGGGTAGGCGCGCCCCCACCCTCGTGGACAGGGTGTGGCCCCCCTGGCCTTGATTCTTTCGCCAGTATTTTTTATTAATTCCAAAAATATTCTCAGTGAAGTTTCAGGTCATTCCGAGAACTTTTATTTCTGCACAAAAATAACACCATGGCAATTCTGCTGAAAACAGCGTCAGTCCGGGTTAGTTCCACTAGTCGTCAACCCGTGCAGCTGCACGGGCTAGATAAAAAAATTATACGAATTAGAAATGTCGGACAATATTATGAATATGTTTATGTGGGTTATTGTTGTTACATGCATATTTATGTTTGTTGGACATATGGCTCAGCAATGTTACATTGCTTTCAACTATTTTGTGATTAGATTGTTTGCATTCAATTGTGTGACAACCCTATAATTGTTGTCATTGTGTGATGGCGAACATCCACAGATTCATAGATGATATGTCAAAATATGGATGTGCTGCCTTATGACAGTTATATAAGGGTAATAATATATACGTTATGTTCGTAGAAAACATGGTTACAAATGGAAACTTTGTTGCACGTAACATTTGTTCCTGACTTATAACTTTCTAAAAATGTATAAAAATAAGGGTGTTCTATTGTAGCATAGATCTTCATGTCTTACCCTACCTAAAAAAGACATATATCTTCCACATGCATGGTAGAATTATGAAGTCAGTTTCTATGCACAATAATGGACATATGCCTGCATGGTTTTCTATCAACATACCTGATATCATAGCAAATAATATACATATATAAAAATAGTTTGTTGTATATTCTCATTACTATAAACAACATAGATTATTTTGATATTAAGTTCTTGTCTCAATGAACGAATTATTCAATAATTTCTTTATTATAATGTGGATGGCAATTTTTAATATTTTCTTTCAATACTATATACATATCTATATCGCATAGATAATCATGTGTTTATATGAGATCTTTATAGGACATGATACATCCACATTTTCTTGTTACTTTAATAATTTATTCATATTGGAAGATGCTTTAATAGCTAATTTTTGCTTTGTTCTAAGGCCAAAATAAAGACATGCATAGATGTACTATATTAGGGATCCGCACCTAGAAAGAATCATGTGAATCCATATAATACACCAATCACATGCAAGTCATGTAAAGTACTCCCTCCATTCCGAAATATTTGTCTTTTTAGAGATTTCAAATGGACAACACATACGGATGTATATAGACATAGTGTAGAGTGTAGATTCACTCATTTTGCTCCCTATGTAGTCATTTGTTGAAATCTCTAGAAAGACAAATATTTAGAAACGGAGGGAGTAATATATATGTAAAAACTATCGTATTATGTGCACGCATAATTGATGCTCCAGATGGTTCAGCACGTATGCATCATGACACCACTATGTTGCACCTTGCCACATTGGATGCAGCTGAATCTGGTCCGCTCATCTGAAACTTAATCCGTGAAGTTTGGTCCTGCATAGCCATGTACATAGCAATTTATTTCTTGATCGGACACTTTTTTTGTCATGAGTCTAAAGTGCAAAAATTCAAGTAGTGCATTCAAAAAATCCAGTATATGTTTTACTTGCATGTGGAGGTGGAGAACCAACGATGAATTGGACGATGACATTGGAGAGATATGAATCGATCTGCTTCATGACCATTGTATGTTCCCCAATTGCTAGTATACCAATTACCACAACAACGCAAACACGATCTACTTTAGATCATTATCGGTACACCTCATCCCACACTACATCGACCATTAATCCATTATTATCATGGTTAGACTGTAGTCTCCGCGGAACTTGAAGCCAAAAAGAACTTTTTAGAGGTTGTACTTGATAGTTGGCCCTTTTTATATCATAAATGTGGATGTACTTTGATGCCCGGCCAGGGTGGATGGGGGGAGACACGATGACACTAACAGTGAGAAGATCAATCCCCACTTGGGGTCACAATCGATCTTTCATCTTCCCTCACAGCATCTTGCTTCAGGTTTCTTTGCGGTTCGCTGCTGACCATGCAGGTGGGAGAGCGCAATATTTTGATGGGAGAGCGCAATATTTTGATGTGAAATCGGCACCAGCGCCCATGTGTCGGAGCTGAGGGCGACTTTTATGTTTTTTTAATTGACCGGCAGAAGATTTTATTCATTGAGTTTCACGGGTCGTCATCTGGGTTCCATCTCTTTTCCTTTTTATCAGTAGATTTTTTTGAAGGACACAATATTTTTTCTAACAAAACAGATGGATGTTTTTCTTAGAAAGTTGTCCGTGTCAGATGCAATATTTTGGACAGGGCCATCTGTCCTGCAAAAAAAATTGTCCGTGTCAGATGCAATATTTTGGACGGGGCCATCAGTGTCAGGCTAGTTTTATTTTTATATTGGACTTCAATTTTTAATATTCAAGGGTGTAATTAGTTTTGATGACGTGAATTAGTGTGAAGGCGGCCATGTGCATGAGCCAACGGCTAAAGAAAATGTACAGAAGCCAAGAGAGAGAAAAATATACAGGAGGAGAGCGAGATGTTTTCTCCTGTTTTTAGGGAGAGATGTTTTTTCTTTTTTAATTGGTATAAGAGTTTCACTGATACATTTTTCTTTTTATCGGTAGAGTTATTATGGAGGAGTCTATCTTTTGTTTAAAGAAACAGGTGAATCTTTTTTTTTTTTTACATTTGACGTGTTAGATACCAATTTTTTTTAAAGGAAAGGGTGGATTTTTTTTTTGTTTCCATACATGGGACGTCTTAGATGGCATTTGTTTTTTGGACAGGACCATATGAGCCGAGGTTACCTAAAAAAATGTACAGGGCCGTGGGAGTTGTTTCTGTTTATTTTTTGAGGGAGAGATAGGTTTCCTTTTTTAATTGGCAGGAGGGTTTCACGGATCCCATCCTTTTTCCGTCTTCTATCTTTTTTTGAATTCCTTCTCATTGGTACAGTTGTTATGGAACAGGACCACAGTATTTTTTTCAAAACATTGGACGTGTCAGATGCCATTTATTTTGGACTGGACCATCCATGTTATGCAAGTTTTCTTTTCATCTTGGACGTAAATTTTATAATCCAACGGTGTAATTAATTTCGATGATGTGGATTAATTAGACGGCTTGAAAGGTGCCTCCAATTAGTAAATATAAGATTCAAATCATGCAAGTTAGAGTCCAAAACAAGGGCAAAAGTGTTTGAAAAAGTAGATACGACGGAGACGTATCAACTCCCCCAAGCTTAAACCTTTGCTTGTCCTCAAGAAATTCAGTTGACAAACTGAAAGTGATAAACACAAACTTTTACAAACTCTGTTTGCTCTTGTTGTTGTAAATATGTAAAGCCGTCATTCAAGTTTTCAGCCAAGATTATGAACTAACCATATTCACAATAACATTTAGGTCTCATGTTTACTCATATCAATGGCATAACCAGCTAGCGAGCAATAATAATAAATCTCAGATGACAACACTTTCTCGAAACAATCATAATATGATATAACAAGATGGTATCTCGCTAGCCCTACCGCAAAACATAAATGCATAGCACCTTTAAAGATCAAGGACTGACTAAACATTGTAATTCATGGTAAAAGAGATCCTGTCATATTTATACTCAACATAAATTAATAGTAATGGATGCAAATGACAGTGGTGCTCTCCAGCTGGCGCTTTTTAATAAGAGGGTGATGACTCAACATAAAAGTAAATAGATTGGCCCTTCGCAGAGGGAAGCAGGGATTTGTAGAGGTGCCAGAGCTCGATTTTTGAAATAGGGATAAATAATATTTTGAGCGGCATACTTTCATTGTCAACATAACAACCGAGAGATCTCGGTATCTTCCATGCTACACACATTATAGGTGGTTACCAAACAGAATGGTAAAGTTTATACTCCCCCTCCACCAACAAGCATTAATCCATGGCTGGCTCGAAACAACGAGTGCCTCCAACTAACAAGAGTCCCAGGGGAGTTTTGTTTGCAATTATTTTGATTTGGTTTGAGCATGGGACTGGGCATCCCCGTGACCAGCCATTTTCTCGTGAGTGAGGAGCGGAGTCCACTCCTCTTGAGAATAACCCGCATAGCATGGAAGATACAGACATCCCTAGTTGATACATGAGCTATTCAAGCATACAAAACAGAATTTCATTTGAAGGTTTAGAGTTTGGCACATACAAATTTACTTGGAACGACAGGTAGATGCCGCATATAGGAAGGTATGGTGGACTCATATGGAATAACTTTGGGGTTTATGAAAGTGGATGCACAAGCAGTATTCCCGCTTAGTACATGTGAAGGCTAGAAAAAGACTGGGAAGCGACCAACTAGAGAGCGACAACAGTCATGAACATGCATTAAAATTAATAAACATTGAGTGCAAGCATGAGTAGGATATAATCCACCATGAACATAAATATCACGGAGGCTATGTTGATTTTGTTTCAGCTACATGTGTGAACATGTGCCAAGTCAAGTCACTCGAATCATTCAAAGGAGGATACCACCCTATCATACCACATCACAACCATTTTAATAGCATGTTGGCACACAAGGTAAACCATTATAAACTCATAACTAATTAAGCATGGCATAAGCAACTATCTTATATCTTATATTTACTAATTGGAGGCACCATACAAGCTTTCACGTTAATCCACATCAACAAGATCAGTTTAGCCGTTAGATTCTAAATTTAATGGTTCTGATCTAATAGAACACCGTTCCTTTATTTGTAAAAAAAAGCACCCACGTGCATACATATATTAAAAGGAATTAGACCTACACGTATCAATAGGAGGCCATGACACCCAGAAAAAAAAGGAGTCCATGACACCCACGTACAAGTTCCAGTAAAAAGAAAAAAGAAATCTATCACGTATCAAAAAGAAGTCATCAACCCCATGTCTATTTGTATAAAAAATCAGCACGTACATGTGAAAAAAAGAGTCATTCACACCTACGTGAGTCCTTCACACTTAGAAAAAAAAAATCCATCATGTACGCAAAAAAATCATCAGCAGCCACGTCCAACGATTCAAGGAAAAAACACATAATGTAAGTACAAGAATAGAGTCCTTTACACACACGTCCATGTTCTATTAAGAAAAATGAAATCTATCACGTACAAAAAAAAGTTCCCGGCCCCGCGTCTAACCATTGAATAAAAAAACACCCAAATCAAAGTTCCAACTTCCTCAACGACATTCAACTTTAAAACTGGTCTCTTATATTTACTAATTGGAGGCACCATACGAGCTTCCACGTTAATCCACATCAACAAGATCAGTTTAGCCGTTAGATTCTAAATTTAATGGTTCTGATCAACTAGAACACCGTTCCTTTATTTGTAAAGAAAAGCACCCACGTGCATACATATATTAAAAGGAATTAGACCTACACGTATCAATAGGAGGCCATGACACCCTGAAAAAAAAGGAGTCCATGACACCCACGACAAGTTCCAGTAAAAAGAAAAAAGAAATCTATCACGTATCAAAAAGAAGTCATCAACCCCATGTCTATTTGTATAAAAATCAGCACGTACATGTGAAAAAAAGAGTCCTTCACCTTAGAAAAAAAATCCATCATGTACGCAAAAAAAATCATCAGCAACCACGTTCAACGATTCAAGGAAAAAACACATAATGTACAAGTACAAAAATAGAGTCTTTTACACCCACGTCCATGTTCTACTAAGAAAAATGAAATCTATTCCCTCAAAAAAAAGAAAAATGAAATCTATCACGTACAAAAAAAAGTTCCCGGCCCCACGTCTAACCATTGAATAAAAAAGACCCAAATCAAAGTTCCAACTTCTTCAACGACATTGAACTTTAAAACTGGTCGCTATTACGCCTTCTCACCAGGAATCCCCTAGAAGGGTTAGGTACATAGGATATGGATAGTCTTTTTCAATACGATAAAATAAAGCGACATCGTGTCTATTTTTCTTTGCTAAATGGGTATTTCCATGGGTTTGCCTTTTCTCTGCAAACTATAAATTAAATACACATATATTCAACTATATGATTTATTTCCAATAATGGTTGATTTAGTAGATACGATCCAATCAATCATGTATAACAGTCTAACTCCGTCTCTCCTGATCGTGATCCTCTCTAGCCTTGAATCTCAGTTTCACGTTCAATCCAATAAATCATGTCCAGCTATCCTGATCGTATTCTGTCTAGCCTTTGAATCTCTATGTTTTATACTTAGATTTGTTCAGATGTTGTTGCTAAACACTTTTTTTGGTAGATTATGCTTAAAATTAAATATCTTTTACCCAGTTTGGAGAACTTCGGTCGATAATAAATAGTTTTATGACCAACAAGAAAGTGATAGTGCATATCGACAAAACTTTGAACTTTTGGAATTCGAAAACATTAACATTGATTATTGGGTCCCTGCAAATAAATTACACATGGCAGTGTATGTTGTAAAGTCCGTATATTACTATGTCCTTGTTTTCTACTGCCTCAGCCATAAGTCTATGAATTTAGTACACATATAAATTAAATAAATAATACATTTACTATTCCCCACTTTAACTAATAAATAGAGTGTAATTGGGAACATAAAGAACACTTAGTTGCTATACATGAAAAATAATAGTACATGCTACTAAATATTTTTCAATAGTATGTCGCTTTTTTCATATTTCCAGTTGCCAAAATCAACTAGCAAGACATATTTTCTAAAATATTTCCCGAGTATAAATTTGGTTTCTAGCCCGTGCAGTATCACGGGTAGATGACTAGTAATCTCTAATTGTCATTGCAAACATGTTTATTCATAATAGGCTGAATCAGGAACGATGAACTAATCATATTTATAAAAACAAGAGAGGTCGAGTTCATACCAGCTTTTCTTATCTCAATCAGTCCATCATATATCGTCATTATTGCCTTTCACTTGCACAACCGAACGATGTGAATAATAATAATAGTGCATGTGCATTGGACTAAGCTGGAATCTGCAGGCATTTGACACACAGGAGAAGACAAGATAATATGGGCTCTTTGTTAAATCAACAATAATGCATATAAGAGACACTTCAACATTTTCATTATGGTCTTCCCCTCTCGACCCCCAAAGAAAAGAAATAAAACTATTTACACGGGAAAGCTTCCAACAAACAAAAGAAGAACGAGAAACCTTTTTGGGTTTTCTTTTAATTATTACTACTACAAGCATGGAAAGTAAATTAACTAAAAGCTACAACTATTTTTTTGTTTTTCTTAAGTTTTATCAAACACACAAGAAGAAAGCATAAAAAGTAAAATAAACTAACATGGATATTACAATGAAAAAGTATGAGCACCGACAACTAGAATGAGTGTGTGAACATGAATGTAATGTCGGTGAGAAATACGTACTGCCCCAAGCTTAGGCTTTTGGCCTAAGTTGGTCTACGCCCATGGATCAAAGTTGTAGTTGGGGTTGTACTGAGAAGGACCCTCGGGTTGCCACTGGTTAGCAATCTCCTCCGGATCCCACTGGTAAACAGACTGTCGTGAAGGATCAAATTGTGGTTCCGGCTCTGGCTCTGTAGCTGGTGTGGGGTTCTGGTAGGCATGAAATGCCTCCGGCTGAACAAGGTACTTGCCTGTAGATAAGTCAAACAAAGAAGGAGCAGGCAAAGTAATAGTCTCAGGGCGATTATTATCAAATATCAGTTTGTACTTAAGCATCTTTTCCTTATTCTTAACGATAAAATCATGTGCTACCATACTCTTATAGTCTAGAAAAACAGGAGGCATCAACTTTTCTTCTTTCTCATAATGCCTAATATGTATGTTAAAGTGTGCAGCGAGGCGCGAGGCGAAGATACTTCCCAAGATGGGACCCTTCATGCGGTTAAGACTTAACCATTTGGCAACGATAGCGCCTAGGCTAAAAGAGTTATCATGGAACAAGGCATGGCCCGATATAACAATATCAGGGGCACTAAGTTTTCCACAGTTTCCGCGACCAATTAAACATCTACTAGCAAATATTGCAAAGTAACACAGAACCGGAAAATGTATTCTAGTAATTCTTGCGTCGGAACCTTTCCTTGTTTCCCATACAACAATCATATCAATAAACCCTTCCACATCATTACTATGTGGTTCCTCTATGCTGCCAGTAAGGGGTATCTTACAAACCCGACAGAAATCAGAAAGGGACATCTCCTTATGCTCATCATATAAATAAAATTCCACTGAAGCTGGTGATCTCCTAGCATGGAAATGAAAATTTTGCACGAAAATATTAGTGAGTAAGAGATATTGTTCGCGCTGGTCACGGAGGAAGTCGGTGAGGCCCGCATTCTCAACCAAAGAATAGAAATCATCATGAATCCCGGCTGCTGTTAAGAACTCATCACAAGGCCATTCACACGACCGAACCTCCGCGGTGCGAGGGAGATTATATTTGGGCCTCTTATCTTCTTCACTTTGCTTATCCCTCGATCTTCGGCTCAAAGAGCCCCTCAAAAATCTCTTCATCTATTCCTGAAAATTTCTGAAATTTTTAGTAACTCAAAATAAAAGTGAACCAAACTCAACAAAATTGATAGCAACTACTCCCACAAGTGCCTAGAGACTATATCATGCATTAGAACTACTTGGGACCATATAAATTTGACATGCAAGCTCAAGAACAGGGTCACCTAGGCAGCAAAAAATTTCAATGAATAAAGCACTAGAACAAAAACTAATTGGACCATTGGAGAAGTCACATACCGAAGAACAATCCCCCAAAGCAGTTTTGTGAGTGGAGCTTTGAGCAAGGAGATCGAAAATCGCAGCAAAATGAGCTAGAACTCGTGCTTTAGCTGGTTGGTGATTTTTTTGGGAGGAAGAAGGAGTGTGTGATGGTTGGAATAAGTGGGGTGGGGGGGAGCCACCATGGGCCACGAGGCAGGGGGCGCGCCCGGGGGGGGGGGGGGGCGCCCTGCACCCTCGTGGCCAGGTGCTTGCTCCCCCTGATGTGTTCTCAGTGCCAAATGTTCTCAAATATTCTATAAAAAATCATAATTCATTTTCAGGGCATTTGGAGAACTTTTATTTTCGGGGTATTTTTTTATTGCACGGATAAATCAGAAAACAGATAGAAATACTATTTTTGCTTTTATTTATTCTAAATATAAGAAAGTAAAAGGAGGGTACAGAAGGTTGTGCTTTCTAACTTCATCCATCTCATGCTCATCAAAAGGAATCCAGTAAAATAGTTGATCAAGTCTTGTTAACAAACTCATTCCGAATAAATTGGAACCAGAGAAATTTCGAATAACACTAGGTTACCTCAATGGGGATATGCACATGCCCAACAATAAGAATATCATATCTCTTCTTGACAGTAGGAAGAGGAAATTCAAAACCTCCAATAGTAATCGATGGAATTTTTCCAATAGAATTGATACTATGAACTTGAGGTTGTTTC
>LR880972.1:973338089-973369339 GCA_904067115.1 Aegilops sharonensis
CCCCAAGCTTGTGGGAGACTCTATTTTTCAATTTGCACAAAATTATATATTTCCCTTAAAGCAACTTGTTTCTTATGAGCGGGGAAATATTTAGCAGAGAAGTAATAAATCATATCCTGGGGACTATGCACACAACCAGGATGAAGAGAATTAAACCATATCTTAGCATCACCCTTTAATGAGAACGGAAATAATTTAAAGATATAGTAGTAGCGAGTTTTCTCATCATTAGTGAACAGGGTGGCTATATCATTTAATTTAGTAAGATGTGCCACAACAGTTTCAGATTCATAGCCATGAAAAGGATCAGATTCAACCAAAGTAGTTATCTCAGGATCAACAGAGAAATCATAATCTTTATCAGTAACAAAGATAGGTGAAGTAGCAAAAGTAGGGTCATATTTCATTCTAGCATTCAGAGATTTTTCTTTCAGCTTAGCTAATAATTTCTTAAGATCACTCATATCATTGCAAGCAAGAAAGTCTCTAGCAGTTTCTTCATCCATAATATAACCCTCAGGCACAACATGCAATTCATATCTAGGGGGAGCATCTTCATCATCACTTTCATCAATATTACCAGTTTCAATAATTTCATTCTCTCTAACCCTAGCAGTTGTTCATCAAGAAATTCACCTAGTGGCACAGTAGTATCAAGCATAGAAGTAGTTTCATCATAAGTATCATGCATAGCAGAAGTGGCATCATCAACAACATGCGACACATCAGAATTAATAGCAAAAGCAGGTTTAGATGTCGCAAGCTTACTCAAAACAGATGGTGAATCAAGTGTAGAGCTAGATGGTAGTTCCTTACCTCCCCTCGTAGTTGAGGGAAAAATCTTAGTTCTTTCGTCCTTCAAGTTCCTCATAGTGACCAGCAGATATAAATCCCAAGTGACTCAAAGAATAGAGCTATGCTCCCCGGCAACGGCGCCAGAAAATAGTTTTGATAACTCACAAGTATAGGGGATCACAGTTTTTGAGGGTCGAGTATTCAACCCAAATTTATTGATTCGACACAAGGGGAGCCAAAGAATATTCTCAAGTATTAGCTCATGAGTTGTCAATTCAACCACACCTGGATAACTTAGTATCTGCAACAAAGCATTTAGTAGCAAAGTAGTATGGAACTAACGGTAACTGTGGCAAAAGTAACAATGATAGTTTTGTAGTGATTGTAACAGTAGCAACGGAAAAGTAAATAAGCGAAGAACAATACGTGAAAAGCTCGTAGGCATTGGATTGGTGATGGAGAATTATGCCGGATGCGATTCCTCATGTAATAGTTATAACATAGGGTGACACAGAACTAGCTCCAATTCATCAATGTAATGTAGGCATTGTATTCCGAATATAGTCATACGTGCTTAAGGAAAAGAACTTGCATGCCATCTTTTGTCCTACCCTCCCATGGCAGCGGGGTACTATTGAAAACTAAGGGATATTAAGGCCTCCTTTTAATAGAGTACTGGACCAAAGCATTAACACTTAGTGAATACATGACCTCCTCAAACTACGGTCATCACCGGTAATGGTCCCGATTATTGTCACTTCTGGCTAACGGATCATAACACATAGTAGGTGACTAGTGACTTGCAAGATAGGATTAAGAACTCACATATATTCATGGAAACATAATAGGTTCAGATCTGAAATCATGGCACTCGGGCCCTAGTGACAAGCATTAAGCATAGCAAAGTCATAGCAACATCAACCTCAAAACATAGTGGATACTAGGGATCAAACCCTAACAAAACTAACTCGATTACATGGTAAATCTCATCCAACCCATCACCGTCCAGCAAGCCTACGATGGAATTACTCACGCACGGCGGTGAGCATCATGAAATTGGTGATGGAGGAAGGTTGATGATGACGATGGCGACAGCTTCCCCTCTCCGGGGCCCCGAACGAACTCCAGATCAGCCCTCCCGAGAGATATTAGGGCTTGGCGGCGGCTCCCTATCATAAAACGCGATGAATCCTTCCCTCTGATTTTTTTCTCCCCGAACGTGAATATATAGAGTTGAAGTTGAGGTCGGTGAGCACCAAGGGGCCCACGAGGCAGGGGGCGCGCCCAGGGGGGGTAGGCGCGCCCCCACCCTCATGGACAGGGTGTGGCCCCCCTGGCCTTGATTCTTTCGCTAGTATTTTTTATTAATTCCAAAAATATTCTCCGTGAAGTTTCAGGTCATTCCGAGAACTTTTATTTATGCATAAAAATAACACCATGGCAATTCTGCTGAAAACAACGTCAGTCTGGGTTAGTTCCAGTCAAATCATGCAAGTTAGAGTCCAAACAAGGGCAGAAGTGTTTGGAAAAGTAGATACGATGGAGACGTATCACACATATGGTGATGGATGCTTTTTAGGACGTCCAACCGGAAAACGCTCCCACATCCAGACCGAGAGGCCCCAAATACATCCCCCATGCATGGTTTCTTGGTGGTTTTCCTACATGTGATGTCGAGCTGCAAACTAACAATTCATTCATGCTTAGTTTCACGCAATTCATGAAAACATACTAACATGCTTAATGAGTATTGCATAAGTTGTTACCTGACGGTATAACTAAGCAAGCCCCACAGACCCCCAGCTGTACTTCTTGTCCCAGTAGGCCAAGAAGTCAAGAAGCATCCAAGGAGCAACGTCTCCAAAGACCACCTACGATAGGAGGTGCCACACATACGCTCGAGCATACTGCTCCACGGTCTCCTCATTGGCATCTGAAGGGCATCCCGACCTATGTTGCTCGAGCCAAGGGAATGGGACGCCGTTTGTCCTATTGTCAGTCCTTCCTTGGAGATTAAGAGAGGTCGAGCAGCTACCGATGAGAGCGGTAACCCTCCCACCCCAGTTCTTGTTGTCCACTCGCTCGGTGAGAGCCTTCCATCAATGGGAAGCCCAATGATCATGGCAAAGTCCTCCAACGTTACCGTCATCTCGCCACAAGGGAGATGAAAGCTGTGTGTCTCCGGCCACCAACGATCAACAAGGGTGGTGAGAGCTGAATGGCACATCAATGGCGGCACGTGGTTGAACTAAAGAACAAACGGTAGGAGCCCGACACTCTCAAAGTATGACTCGTAGCGCACGTCATATCACATCTGGTTTTCCGACGTGTGGCTCCTCATTCGCACTACCGCAAGTTTCTGTACAAATTGAAGAAATATGTCAGAAAGCTTCCTTTATTAAAAAACAATAACATGAAAATGTCAAAAGCATGTCTGTCAAAATTGTTACCTCTCCACGCCCGATAGCACGGGCTCGATGATCATTGCAAAAGAAGGTCAAGCCCCGTAAAGAAACGACCATTGTCCTCATCCTCAGCCATGCTAACATTTTGTTTTCAATTATTAGACAACATCGTCTATACTTATGAATAGAAAGAAACTATAGGCCACTATACGGAAAGAAATTATATCCATACATGATCAATTACAAATTGCAAACATTGGGAAAATAACAATCAACTAATATGCATTATGTAGGAAAAACACAAATATACAACATATGAACCCACCATGTTGCAATTAGGCAATGCACTCATAATATTACAATGCATTTTCCATCATCAATACTATTTTTCACTCACCATTATGGCTTCTTAAGTAACATAGTCTTTGGGTCGTACTATATATCATTATGGCACGTATATCATTAGAAGTGCATCAACATATGAATTTGTTTCATGCAATTCATATATATACATTACATAACCTCTACTACTAAATCATAATTTGCAATGCACTAGTCCTTACATAACTGTACTACTAAATCATCTCATACTAAACAACTAAATCATCTCACACTAAACCTAGGTTGCACCTGTTGCCAAAAATAGCTTCAGAAATAAAGGATCATTGCGAGAAGTGATTGGGGGGATTGGAGGAGCTTATCGGCCTCTTCGATTTGCCCCAGAGATCCGCGAAAATGGTGGAGGGATGAGGGAGATCGAGGGAGGGGATCAGGTGAGGAGGAAGAATGGGCTGGAGGGTGGGTGGGGCCCGCCTGCAGCCACGCACGAGAAAAGACTGTTCAGGCACCCCATCCTACTGCCACTGTTTCTGCGGTAGGCACTTACCCATGTCAGCGCGGTCATACGGCACCGTCTACGTTGACACGAACCCTACCGCTAGAGCCTGTGGCGGTAGCACGTTCTAGCCTACCGCCAGATCGGGTAGCGGTAGGAAAAGGGTCAGATCCGATTTTTTTCCCGGATGGAGTCAGATCGGGCTAAAAGATGCCAAAAGGGTCAAAGTAGTGAATTTGGTCATATGGAGATGGCATTGCCTCAACCCTCATCTGTCTATGCTCCCACTATACACTACTAGGGAAAACCTTATACACAGAATCTTAGCAGCAGAGCGGCACAAAAAGAAGCGCTACTGCTAATTAGCAGTAGCGCGGGTTTTTAACCCTCGCTACTAGTTGTAGCGCGGATTTTTAACCCTCGCTACTACTAAGCGGTCTTTACTGTGCCCCCCAACACATGCCATAGTAGTAGCGAGGGATATAAACCCGCGCTACTACTAAGTTGATATTAGTAGCGCGGTTTTATACCCCTCGCTACTACTAAGTACGAGGTAGGTGAAGTCGCCATATCCTCGGTCGAATCCCCATCTCCTTCCCAAATCCCTCCTCTCTTCCACCACTCTCTCCTGTCACTTTCCATACGCTCTCACATGGACCTCTTGCCCATGCACCCATCCTCCTCCATGGCGCCGAAAGAGGCCGCCGCCTCGCGCCACCGGCGTCTAGGAGCTCGACGGCCTTCCACTGACGTCTAGGAGGCCGCCGCCCCGTGCCACCACACTGGAGCACCTCGCCACCGGTGACTAGCTCCGCTGCTCCCTACGTCACCTTTCTCTCTCCCTCGGTTTTCCTTTTCTCTCACTACAAGAAATATGTCAACTTGTGACCACCACTATTGGTCACTGAAAGGTCATGGTTTTTCATTTGCGACCTTTTTGTGACCAAAAACAGAAAGTCAAAAGCTGGCGGTCGTAAACTGACTATAGCGACCTTCTCTGTGAGAACCTTCTCTGTGAGAAGGTCGTAGACGTTTACGACCGAAACAGAAGGTCGTTGAACCCATGACCTTTTGTTTTGGTCACTGGCTGTCTGCCTAGGCCACGTCGGATCCGACGTGACAAAATTACGACCAATTGAAAAGGTCAAAAATTAGAATCGGCTCGGTCCAATTGGGTGTTTATATGGGCCGAGCCCATTAATTCAGCCAATTTAGTGTATTTTTTCTGTCAATTTTTGTTAGCTTCATGGGCCAAGCCCAACATCGCAGCCTTTTTATTTTTGGGCCATGGCCATTTTGGCTGAGCAGTTCAAGTATTTCCTTTTTTTAAGATGGGTCCACTATTCAAATGGGTCCCAATTGTCAGGTTCTTCTAGTAAGTGGGTCCCAATTGTCAAGGTCATTTTCTTTAAATTTCAATTTGCTAGTAAATAAATCACCAACATTCAAATGGGAACAAATAGAGAACACACGTAGTACTTCACATAACAGCCAGAATCAGTTTGATACATCATACAACAAACATACAATAGCAGAATCATTGTGTTACATCATCATATAACACATATACAATGGCAATCACAGTCTAGATACTCCAGGTCTCATCAACTTCGCATTCCCCAGATTCCCAGCTTCCAAATCTGTAGCACAAAATCAACGCCATGTTAATAGACCAAACTTGGTGTTACAATAGATGAATGAATATGTTAGGCAAAATAAGTAGCATGTTAATGAGAATACAAGTACTCAAGGCAAGTAACCCAGTTTCAGCGTGCGTAAGTTCAGGTTTTTTTATCATAACATTTAGATCCAAGAAGACATGAACATGCTTGACAGAATTTACATGAATACGTTGTGTAAGATAAATCGCACATAAAAAGAATAATAATCAGGAAAACTTTCAAGAAAAACAAGTACGTTGCACCAATATAATTCTACACATTCCACATTGCATTTGTTACATTACTCTTCACAGACCTGGACCTCTTGGACTCTCAAGAAGTTTTCGTCCTCTCCAACTCCGCATGCATCCACTCCTCCAGCTCTAAGCAACTTTCAGCTCACCAGCAATAGCCGCTCGAACATGCACACAAACAGACACGACGACAAACAAATTAAGGCTAGTAAGAGAATTAAACATAAGACAATCTACGGTTAGACAGCTGCATAAATGGAGACTGGCAGCTTAGCAATCAACAACAACTGAGGGCACATGCGCACACCTTATCAAGAAACAACCTGATCTCGACAAGGCTGCGCGCGACAGGGTGGCCATCGACAGACAACCCCTTGGCCTCGCGTAGCAGGTAGTAGACGAGGCCCTGGCAGTAGCTCAGTAGCAGGTGGTGCTTGGCCTCCAGGTACCCCATGCCCTCGCCCGTCGGCAGCTGGTTCTTCCTCACCTATACCAATACACAAGCAGTCAAGCACACAAGAAGACGAACAGAATACTCAGTTTTGTGGATCCTGCTACCCGTTGCTTAAATGCTGCCTTATTCTTACACAAGTGAACTTATCACAAGCAGTGAAGCAGGCGGAGCTGGGATTTTGCTTTTTCTCTGGAACTAATAGAACATGCTAACAATATTATAAACGTTGCTTCACGGCCACTGATTACTTGCTCGTTGCGCGGAGATTTTATTCAATGTGACAACTAGTCACTAGATACAAAACAATTCATATAAACAGAGCATACCAAGCAGCATACCAAGAAAAAACATATTTCAAACAGGCTAGCTAGCTATAATTTGCTGCAATCCTGATGGTACAAACAAGCTAGCTAGATTAAACACCAACAGTTAACACAGCCTAGCTGTAGTAACTAATAAGGCCACCATAAATTATTAGCATGCATGATCTGCAGTACTAGGAGGCCGAGTCAATGCACATCACAGTAACTACAAATGGGGTCTACTACAAGAGCACAGTTTAACAAGTGTGCTACTCCAAATCATCATCACTTGTAAATAGGTATGATATTTTCCATGACACAAGCACAGAAAGTACAAACAAAATCACCCATGCACATGAAACAGAGCAAGGTACTACTATAGCAGCACAAGAGAGGGGGCTAGAAGGTAGGAGACAAACTCCCATGAGAGGAGATTGTAGCCGATGACGCACACGGCCACGGTCTTCGTCCCGCGATAGAGGAGGTTGTAGCCGAGTTGGACCATGTGCGGAGTGTCGTCGTGGCGGTGGATGCCCTGGTTGTCGTCATCGTCCATAGAGGATGCTTACTACTCCGAATCAAACAAAGAAGTAAGGGTTAGTGTTGTTGATCTAGTACATAAATTAAGCAAGCGAGTATAGGAGACACACACACGTGCTACTACTAGTATCTACAGACATCAATCAAGTTGGCTGTGTGTGTGCGCTTGAGCTTGCTTAGTATGTACAGTCCATGGTTGGGCTCCAAAACAAACAGATCATGCTAGTGTCAACAGAATCAAGCGAGTAGAATAGAAACAGACCATACCATGATGAAGTTTAAAATAGAATAAACAATGCATATACATTTTCTAGTGGAAAATCACAGAAACAGTTGATGAAAATCTGCATCCGAAGTTCTAACAATGCCATGTCTACAACAAAACAAGACTAGGACGATTGCTGTAATTCTAATGCAGCAATAAAACAAACCTAACTACATTGTTCATCAGCTTTGAATAACAAAAAAATCTACCATTTATGATTAATTCAACAAAAAAACTAAATAGCATAGGCCTTTTGGGACAAACAAAACTAAACAGCGAGCACAACATGATATGGATATATCAAAACAAATTCTCCTCGGAAAATACTTTGGAACACATATGGACAACATACGAAACTGATCTACAATCTACAATAAGATATACCAGTCTCGTCAAATCAGGCTGCTAAATCTCCCAACGCCACATGAATAACAGCCTCTAGATCATGAATCAACGCAACGCTACATGAGTCGAGAGTTAATCTATCTGAGGACAGGCATGGAACCCAATAGCAGTACACGCTACAACCGATCAACCACATAAATCCCTAGGCAAAGCACGCTACAACTCATCAACCACATGAATCCCTACACAGTCCCTACTGTGAACTTTGTGACATATAGAGGCCACCACCAGGGGACATGAAAATCATATAGTGTGAACTTTGTGCATCTTAATTTAGTAGAAGCATATAGTGTGGACTGTGTAGTCCATATCATCTGCCACGTCTTCAGCTGAAATGCATAAACAGAGCCAGAGGATGCATCCGTTTATTTTGTCAGTAAATGTATTATGTGCTTTCAAGCTCAAAACAACATCACAGAACATGTTTGACTCACCAGTTATCTGGACTATCACTCCATTCACGCTACAGAGATCACTCGGACTGTCGAGTCTCCATGAACTAGCTCACAGAGGGCTTCCACAAAGTCCTTGTAGAATCCAACAATACCTGCCAGCCACACAGAAACATCAGACCAACATAAGCCCCTGATTGAGCACTCAAACACATCATATAACACGCAAAGCTAAGACGACAACGACGTGTGCAAATCCTAATCATATACGGTTGTTTCCAGCATATAACGACGTGTGAGAATTAGCAACTTTTTCATTGCAACTGAATGCTGGGGCTCTGCCAGATATGATACAATAGAGATAGAGTACTGCCATTTTGGATATGTGTATGATTGGTGGTTTATAAGATGTTGAGATGCATGGTCTGGAACATGCATATATTCTTTCTTGAGAATATTATTAACTCTTGGCAGCACTGTTGGACACTACTACTATCATCTTGTACTACTGTCACACATGGCAATAACCAAACAGTCCTTCAGAGCACAAGCCCATGCTTCGTCAATTCGTGGGGTAAGCAAAGGGATCAATCGCTGCTCAACTTCGATTGGTCCTTATATCTGTGATAAACATTGCAGCCCTTGCAAAGTTCATCTCAGAAATGAGAAAAAAGGAACCACGCCAAAAGAAAAATAGTAGTAGAAAACTATGGAGCAAATTCATTATTCTCACATCACTGCTTCATACTAGTACAGTGCGCATTACTCATCATTCAGTTGTAACTGAAAAATCATCTTGAGGGTCTCAGAAAACACAGAGTAATTGAAGAAGAAAACAAATGTAACAGTAGATTGTGCAGACTACAGATGTGTGTATATAATAAGAATTATTATATCAGAATCACATCAGTACATGGTGCAGACTACAGATGTATGTATGTAATTACACTGCCTTTGATATCATACAGATGAACATCGAGTGAAATTGTGTTTACAGATAAGTTACTCATTAGATTCATCTCATCCACCAATATGATAACAGAAATATAGGTTGCTTCACAACCTAGGGCAAAAATTGACACATGGACATGACACATAGGCAAAACTGATGAGATGGCGCCTAGTAATCACAACCCACCACAATCTACAAGGCTATGACCATCTATGTTGGTCGTTAACAACTAGAAATAAGGCAGCGGACCTGCACTGTTTGCTTTGTGACCATTTCGTGTAAGGAAATTACGACCTTTCTGACCAAAATGGTCACAATGGTTTAGGGTTTGAAGCCCCCCGAACAGCTTTTGACCAATTGATCTCAAATGATCATAGATCTATGACCAATTCTTTCAGGGTCACTGACAGAAGGTCACTAGTTGACATATTTCTTGTTGTGTCTCTCTCCCTCTGGTTTGACTCACCCTCCCATGTCCATGCCCGTGCAGGTCGTCGCCATGGATGACCCGGAGCTATCTGGCATGGTCGGGAAGAGGAGCCCCACGCCGCGGCCTGGCTCTGCCATAGAAACGGGCCCTCTCCAACAGCCACTGCTAGATCTGCTCTTCCGCTGTCCGTTCATGCCTCCGGCGTCGCCAATCATCGCTAGATCTTACCATTGCTGCCATTGACAGCACGCACGGGATCGAGATTTTTTTCCTTTTGAAACTAATAGCAGTAGCGCGGGGTATAAGACCCGCTACAGCTAATTAGCAGTAGTGCTGTTTGCAACGCACGCAACAGCTAACCATGTATATCAGTAGCGTGTATCAACACGCGCTACTGCTACAAGTTAGCTGTGGCGCCGTATCAGTAGCGCGGGCACCCGCGCTACTGATACACCCAAAACCCGCGCTACTGCTAGGCTTTTCCCTAGTAGTGATAACATGGGACCCTAACTTTTTCTACAATCTGGCCGGTCAGATTGAGGAAAAGTTTAAGATTGCAGTTTCTTTTAAAAGAAAGATAGCTAATTGTAGTTGAGGTGGCCAGGTTGCGTAGATATACCAAGACAACGCGTTTGTAGAGGCTAGGCTCTAATATGTTGGTATACAGACAACACAGCACCTGTCAAAGCTGACATAAAAAAGCGCAGTCCAAAATGTTGAATAATAGGATAGTAACACGAGATTAATTAAGATAGAAGAACGATGGTTTTTTAGAGTGACTAAAGATACACGAGACTAGAGCTGTGGGGATTAATATCCTAATAATCATCATGAAAAGTAGTTTTCATATGTCTTGTGCATATACAAGAACCGTGTCGCAAAGATTAATGACTTCATTATTTTTTATTAATCCGAGCGTCTCAACATGTAACTCAAACTTGGCAATACTCATCACAATCTTCAGGCGTCTCATAGCAAACGTTTGTGAAGGGGGTTGGACTCACTAAACAAGACCAAAAATAGTCCTTGCATTTTCCAATTTGTTTACGTGGTGCACACAATCCATGTGGTAGCTTGATCTTCCGATTACTTATGTCTTCAATTCTCTCACCTAGAGAATAAAAAAATTAAAGCCATGTATAAGTTATTTTTCACCCGAGGTAATCTTACGATTGCTTCATAAATAAATTACATTTAGAATACACATAATTCCATTCTTATTGATTCACTACGTAAAATTTGGTATAAGAAAACAAAAAAAAAGGTTATAAAACCACAAATATCGCATTTTGTGTATGTTTTACACTATGTTTTTACGTTCGTAATTTTACGTAACATAAAATATTTTTTACTGCGAGTATATATATTTTCTTATGTTCTGTTTTTACATATGAAATAAGACAAAATATACGAAACCTACAAATACGGTGCATTGACGTAAAAATAGGGAGGGGGTGACGAGTAACTGTTCCTCACCCAAGGTGACAAATAGCGCGACCATATATATAAGAAAAATAGTCCTATATAATTAAATTGTTGTGTGAGTATGTACTCCCACTCCTCATATACCACATAGGTGAATGTTTTATACCTCATTATTATTTTAAACATACTTCATTAATGATTACTAGATACTTAAAAAAGAGTTTCATGAAAAAATTATATGTGAGTCTATTAATTTTCAAGGTTTACATATATACTGATTTGTTCATACATAAAAGTGTATATTACAAAAAGTACGTCCCAAATGATTTTTTTCAACAAAAAATGTATTGGGGTATCTTCGAATATTTAATGAAGTATATTGAGAATGATAAAGAGGTATAATCAATGCGCATGCTAGGTATATTGAAGATGGGAGTACATACTCTTAGGAGTATAGAAAGTTAGTCTTATATATATATAGGGAAAATCCATCCTACCACCCGGTGGTAGTTACCCCACATGTCTCATATAGTACCATTTGGTACTATATGTATATACTATTTTATTATTTTAAATATGTTCATATATTATATTTAAGATATTTCAAAGCAAGTTACATGAAAAAATTGCATATGAGCCTATAGTTTTTGTTATATTTGTGAAATACGTACATATTTATATGTAAAAAAAGCATACTCAAAAAATGATACATACTACCTAAAAATTATTATATATACTACTTAATCATTTTTATATACTACATATTACACGTACATACCGTCGGTTTCGACAGATACTACATACAACATAGAAAACGCAAGTGGTGGTAACTACCACTGCTTGTAGGAAACATTTGTCCTATATATATATTCTGAAACAATATATGAACAAAGAATATTCTATATACCTAAGTAGTTGATCTCCACTAACTCAATTATCTTAACATGCAACTACGTTAACTCAACATATATATTCTGAAACAATATATGAACAAACAACATTCTATCTTATATTTACTAATTGGAGGCACCTTTCAAGCTTTCACGTTAATCCACATCAGCAAAATTAATATAACCATTATATTGAATAATCAATGGTCAAGATCTATTAAGAGGTCTGATACATTTTAAATTGGAAAGATAGCACGTACGTACAACAACTAAACCAACACGTACAACAAAGAGTCCTTGGCACCCACGTTTTAAGTCAAAGACCTGCTATTTTTTATTAGGAAAAATAGCATGTACAAACAAAGTTTAAAACAGCACGTCCGCCAAGGAGTCCACCATGCAAAGAAAAAGGAGTCTTAAACATCCACGTGCATGTTAGAACTAATAAGAAAAAGAAGACCGATATTTAAATTGGAACCAGTACAAAAGCCATCGGCTTTTTTCTTTCATAAAGTAAAAAAAAAGCACATACAAATTTTTTTAGACACAAAGGGACGTACAAATAAAAAGTCCTTGAGCCCCACGCTAGGAGAAGAGCCCATGTCCCTATTCCCCATGTTAGAAAAAAAAGTCCAGATCACTTAAAAACATGACTCCATGTCCTGATCCCAAAAACTATCACGTACATGTCTCCATAAAAAAATGTAAAGAAAAAAAAACAAACAGGTACAAATAATACTCCTCAAGCATCATATTATAAGAAAATTGAAATAAAGACCGTGTCTGTTAATCTCATGTGAAATCACTTAGTTGTAAGCTGAACAATTTATTAGTTATTGAAATCACGTAATTATGATATAATTCGGAAAATTTATATCAATTATCACGCACAGAAAAATCATGCATCAATATAAAACTTTAATTTAATGAGTATTTTATATAGAAATATTTGACAAATATATTCCATCTATTTACCAAATGTTGAAATATATACGCTGATTGAGTTTAGAAATTTGAAAGTATATACTGTAATTTTATCGGTATTTTGAAGATATATTTCACAATTCTATTCCATCTATTCGCCAAATCTGGATGTGTGCATAATCTCACCAAATCAAGTAGTATATACTCTGCTTTAGTTTAGTCCAGCTATTAAATCTATTCCATCCCTGTAGCGTATCATTTCCCTGCAAAAAGGATTTCACGTGCGGTAAATCCAGAGGACACACGATTTTCTCTGCCTCCTCGAAACTGGGCGGGCACTTGTTCCCCTTGGGAAGACGTTCGTGCCAGAATGGCATGTTCTCGTCGACGCATGCGTCGGTCATTTTGTGTTTTACCTTCATCTCCGGAGCCATGAGCGTTACTATCAGGCTAGTATCCTCGGGCCTGCATCCTTCATACAATGGAGTAACCACGTCTATCTCCAGTTGATCCTTAAGTATCATTAAATAATAATAGAAACACGAGGGATTATGGTAAAGGAAGAGAAACCTAACAGTGAGAGGGTGATGAAGTACTCATTGTAGTAGTTGTCATTAAGCGGATGCGGATCATTCTTATGGTTAAAAAATTATATAGTTTTACACAAATATGCTAAGAAGTGCTGACTATTTTTCATAGCATATTATTTGTCAAAAATACATTGTAGCTGCGAATGTAATTGCAAGGGAATCTTCTAATATATACAATCTGGACATCCTTTCAAGTATATGGGGTTCTATACATTGTATTTAAGTTTGTTAATTAATATAATTTTTATTTTAATATAAAATTAATATGGATATTGATTCTGCAAGAATATAAATTATACAGTGCCTATTTGTCCATAACGTTGATTGTCTTATAATAAAGTTGCATTATTTAAATAATACAAAATGAAAAACAATATTAAGATATAACATTTTCTAGCCCGTGCAAATGCACGGGCTGATGACTAGTATACCTAATTAGTTGATCTCCACTAACTCAATTATCTTAACATGCAACTACGTTAACTCAACAAAAATTCTATATCAATATAATAATAAAATCTAAAAAATTATATACATTTTATTTTCAATTATCAGAATTGCTAACCAAAATATTCAATTTTCATGTCGCCATATCTCATAGAAATAACTGCATGCAATCCCCGCAACAACGCGCGGGGTATCATCCCTAGATTTTCCTAACAACATAAAAGATTTCCACACACATCCACAAAAATTAGACAAAACACATGGTAACTATAAAATAGAAAATGTAATTAAGTATATGGAAACAATTCTTCTTCATATATCGTGCTACTTACATTGAACATGAACAACAAAGCAAACGAGGAGAAGTATCGAGAGTGGCACTAGCACGTGCACATGTTCCCTGTACTTCTCCATGCACACACACTTGAATTACTTCAAACTCAGTGCATTTGGAGGCACAATATGGGTGTGTTGATCCAAGAATTAGCTGGTGCTAGCTAGCCATATTGTTGATTTCTATATATAGAGAGGCAACAAAATATTAGTAAGGAATTTGTTCAATGCAGCCAATTATCTAGCCATTTACATTTTTGAGAATAAATGAAAGTGATAATGAGCATTAATTGTTAGGATTCTAATTTTTGGGTGCATTAATGGCCCAATTTCAAAAACTACACATGAGACACTTGGAAATGGATAATATAATATCACATTTAATAACCTAATATTGCTCCATAAATAAACCATAGTCATGAAGAAGATACCATAACAAACTACTCTAAATGCAAGGAAAATCCAGGTTGTATATACATCCATACATTGGACACTAGAATGTTATGCAAATATATGTACATTTAATAACCAAAACTTACTCCATAAATAAACCATACGCATGGAGAAGATTGCTCCATCCATCCCTAGAATGTTATGCAAATATATGAACATTTAATAACCTAAACTTTCTCCATAAATAAACCATATCCATGGAGAAGATTGTTGCTTTCGTCCATTTTAGTGATGTAATGTTTGAGATTGATGCAATATTCTGAAGAACTTTACTTCATAATTAAATTGGTATGAAGTAATGTGCATGTATCAGTTAGTAATTGTGGCAGCAATTTGTTCCATTGTAGCTTACTTCTCGAAGCACACACATAAGGTGGGTTTCAAATTTCTGTTGTTTGGATTACATCTAAGAATTATAAGTTACTATTCATCAACCCATGTAGGCACACGGGCTAGCTTCTTATGTTCTACAGAAATCATTGATCGGAGCTTAAATATGGAAAATAAAAACTATATTGTTGCGCCCAACCAAACATTATAATTAGAACCAGCGCAGCAAAATCGTGTATTTCGAGAAAGTGCAAATGGGTTGTAAATTTTTAGGAAAAAATAAATGGGTCACATTGACGCTACATTATTTGTTCACCCAGGCCAGCAAATTCGTGTATTTCGAGAAAGTGCAAATGGGCTGTAGTTTTTTACAGAAAAAATAAATGTGCCGATCGCTCTGGAGGAAGCACTGCAAAGTGCTTCTGTCGTGGCGGAGTACCCTCACCATGATGGGTGTGGTTATGGAGAAGGTTTAGTCTGCTAAAAGTAGACTGAACGAAGCCTTCTGCAGCCTACTGACAGGCTTTGAGGTATGTGACATAATGTTCTAAAAACTTTTCATGTAAAAGAATAAACCCGTGTATGGACATTAGCCCCTGAGGCTCTGTCCGGTATAGAAGAAACCGGACAAAGGATCCACATAGTCTTCGGGAGAGTAACATACTGTCCTGCTATTGTAACATGCATGCATGCTGGCAGCAACCGCCCAGGCCGCAGAAGTTTCTGACCTCAATCAGAAGCTTCAGGTGGTAGATGAGGAACTCGACCACATCAACAAGCAGTTTGAAGAAACGCAAGGTATGCGTGCAATGTTAAGAAGTAATTTATTTTTATATCAGAAGTGATATGTATATTTAGAGGTTAACTCATAGAATGCTTTGATTATGATCATAGTTGGCGCAGCTGAGGTCCAGACTCTCAAAGGCGCCCTCGCCCAGGCCAAGAAAGAAGCAGAGGCGAATAAGGCAGCCGCTGATAAAGCGACTGCTGAACAAGAGTCCAAACAAGTTGCCCGCCGCCAACACGAAGCTCGGGTGGCCAAAGTCGAGTAGGAGCTGAAGGATGCCATCAGCAAATGCGAAACATTGGAGCAGAAGACTTCGGCCCGATCCTCCGAGCTTGCCACGGCTCTCCAGGATACCAAAGAGGCACAGAGCGAGTCCCAGAGCGCTCGCGAAGAGATCCACTAGGCGAGGCATATAGCATCTGGCAAGGCCTTTCTTTTGCAGAGTATCTTTGGAGGTCAGAGGTACGCTTTTCTCACACGAGTGTGGAGTTCTCCAGGAGCGTTTACGGATCTTCCAAAGAGTGCCACTGATGCTGTGCAGTTCTTCCGAGCCTAGGAGAGGAGATCGACTGAGAAGCTTTTCTGGTCGCAGTTTCTCGCGCCGGGACACCCGACGCCACTGAACGACCAACTGAAGCAGCTGGTAGAGCTACATAGGGTGGCTGGTTTGGCTATGAAGGAATTGATAGTCCAACATTGGCCAGCGGAGCCGATCCCTAGCAGCTACTTTGGTTTGGTGGCGCAGATTGTCGACGCACGACCGCAGATTGATGTTGTGAAGCGCTCGGCATGCATAGAGGGTGCACGGATGGCCTTCGCCCGCGTCAAAATGGACTGGGCGAAGATGAAGACCACCAAAGTAGCAACCAAGGGCCCGCCCGAGGGCAAAGATCATAGGAAGCCGAAGAGGTACTTTGACGATGTCCTAGAAGGAGCCCGAGAGATAGAGGGCCAATGTTCGAAGGACATAATATTTGATTAAATATGTTCGGGTTGTACAAACCATGTTATGAACATGTGCTGTTATATATCTATGTTTGCGCCTTCTATTCGAGCAATTTTTTCTCCTGTCCGGCCGTTTATTGTTATATTACTGAAAGTTGCTGATACGTCTCCAACGTATCTATAATTTTTGATTGTTCCATGTTGTTAAATTATCAATCTTAGTTCTTTCGTCTTTCAAGTTCCTCATAGTGACCAGCAGATATAAATCCCAAGTGACTCAAAGAATAGAGCTATCCTCCCCGGCAACGGCGCCAGAAAATAGTTTTGATAACTCACAAGTACCATGGCGCCGAAAGAGGCCGCCGCCTCGCGCCACCGGCGTCTAGGAGCTCGCCGGTCTTCCACTGATGTCTAGGAGGCCGCTGCCCCGCGCCACCACACCGGAGCACCTCGCCACCGGTGACTAGCTCCACTGCTCCCTACATCACCTTCCTCTCTCCCTCGGTTTTCCTTTTCTCTCTCTCCCTCTGGTTTGACTCACCCTCCCATGTCCATGCCCGTGCAGGTCGTCGCCACAGATGACCCGGAGCTATCTGGCATGGTCGGGAAGAGGAGCCCCACGCCGCGGCCTGGCTCTAACATAGAAACGGGCCCTCTCCAACAGCCACTGTTGGATCTGGTCTTCCGCTGTCTGTTCATGCCTCCGGCGACGCCAATCATCGGTAGATCTAACCATTGCTACCGACAACACGCACGGGATCGAGATTTTGTTTTTTGTTTTTAAAACTAATAGCAGTAGCGCGGGGTATAAGACCCGCTACAACTAATTAGCAGTAGCGCTGTTTGCAACGCACGCAACAGCTAACCATGTATAGCAGTAGCATGTGTCAACACGCGCTACTGCTACAAGTTAGCTGTGGCGCCGTATCAGTAGCGCGGGCACCCGCGCTACTGATACACCCAAAACCCGCGCTGCTGCTAGGCTTTTCCCTAGTAGTGATAACATGGGACCCTAACATTTTCTACAATCTGGCCGGTCAGATTGAGGAAAAGTTTAAGATTGCAGTTTCTTTTATAAAGAAAGATAGCTAATTGTAGTTGAGGTGGGCAGGTTGCGCAGATATACTAAGACAACGCGTTTGTAGAGGCTAGGCTCTAATATGTTGGTATACAGACAACACAACACCTGTCAAAGCTGACATAAAAAAGCGCAGTGCAAAATGTTGAATAGTAGGATAGTAACACGAGATTAATTAAGATAGAAACACCATGGTTTTTTAGAGTGGTTAAAGATACACGAGACTAGAGCTGTGGGGATTGATATCCTAATAATCATCATGAAAAGTAGTTTTCATATGTCTTGTGCATATACTAGAACGGTGTCGCAAAGATTCATGACTTCATTAATTTTTATTAATCCGAGCGTCTCAACATGTAACTCAAACTCGACAATACTCATCACAAACTTCAGGCGTCTCATAGCAAATGTTTGTGAAGGGGGTTGGACTCACTAAACAACACCAACAATAGTCCTTGCATTTTCCAATTTGTTTACGTGGTGCACACAATCCATGTGGTAGCTTGATCTTCCGATTACCTATGTCTTCAATTCTCTCACCTAGAGAATAAAAAAAATTAAAGCAATGTATAAGTTATTCTTCACCCGAGGTAATCTTACGATTGCTTCATAAATAAATTATGTTTGGAATACACATAATTACATTCTTATTGATTCACTACGTAAAATTTGGTATAAGAAAACAAAAAAAATAGGTTATAAGACCAGAAATATCACATTTTGTGTATATTTTACACTATGTTTTTACGTTCGTAATTTTACGTAACATAAAATATTTTTTACTTCGAGTATATATATTTTCTTATGTTCTCTTTTTACGTATGAAATAAGACAAAATATACGAAACCTACAAATACGGTGCATTGACTTCAAAATAGAGAGGGGGTGACGAGTAACTATTCCTCACCCAAGGTGACAAATAGCGCGACCATATATATAAGAAAAATAGTCCTATATAATTAAATTGTTGTGTGAGTATGTACTCCCACTCCTTATATACCACATAGTTGAATGTTTTATACCTCATTATTATTTTAAACATACTTCATTAATGATTACTAGATACTTAAAAAAGAGTTTCATGAAAAAATTATATGTGAGTCTATTAATTTTCAAGGTTTACATATATACTGATTTGTTCATACATAAAAGTGTATATTACAAAAAGTATGTCCCAAATGATTTTTTTCAACAAAAAATGTATTGGGGTATCTTAGAATATTTAATGAAGTATATTGAAAATGATAAAGAGGTATAATCAATGCGCATGCTAGGTATATTGAAGATGGGAGTACATACTCTTAGGAGTACGTACAGAAAGTTAGTCTTATATATATATAGGGAAAATCCATCCTACCACCCGGTGGTTGTTAGCCCACATGACTCATATAGTACCGTTTGGTACTATATATATATATACTATTTTATTATTTTAAATATATTCATATACTATATCTAAGATATTTCAAAGCAAGTTAAATGGAAAAATTGCATATGAGCCTATAGTTTTTGTTATATTTGTGAAATACGTACATATTTATATGTAAAAAAAGCATATTCAAAAAATGATACATACTACCCAAAAATTATTATATATACTACCTAATTATTTTATATACTACATACTACACGTACATATTGTCGGTTTCGACAGATACTACATTCAACATAGAAAATGCAAGTGGTGGTAACTACCACTGCTTGTAGGAAACATTTGTCCTATATATATATTCTGAAACAATATATGAACAAACAATATTCTATATACCTAAGTAGTTGATCTCCACTAACTCAATTATCTTAACATGCAACTACGTTAACTCAACAAAATTTCTATATCAATATAATAATAAAATATAAAAAATTATATGCATTTTATTTTCAATTATCAGAATTGCTAACCAAAATATTCAATTTTCATGTCGCCATATCTCATAGAAATAACCGCATCCAATCCCCGCAACAACGCGCGCGGTATGATCCCTAGATTTTCCTAACAACATAAAAGTTTTCCACACACATCCACAAAAATTAGACGAAACACATGGTAACTATAAAATAAAAAATGTAATCAAGTATATGGAAACAATTCTTCTTCATATATCGTGCTACTTACATTGAACATGAACAACAAAGCAAACGAGGAGAAGTATCGAGAGTGGCACTAGCACGTGCACATGTTCCCTGTACTTCTCCATGCACACAGACTTGAATTACTTCAAACAATCAGTGCTTTTGGAGGCACAATATGGGTGTGTTGATCCAAGAATTAGCTGGTGCTAGCTAGCCATATTGTTGATTTCTATATATAGAGAGGCAACAAAATATTAGTAAGGAATTTGTTCAATGCAGCCAATTATCTGGACATTTATATTTTTGAGAATAAATGAAAGTGATAATGAGCATTAGTTGTTAGGATTCTAATTGTTGGGTGCATTAATGGCCCAATTTCAAAAACTACACATGAGACACTTGGAAATGCATAATATAATTTCACATTTAATAACCTAATATTGCTCCATAAATAAACCATAGTCATGAAGAAGATACCATAACAAACTACTCTAAATGCAAGGAAAATCCAGGTTGTATATACATCCATACATTGGACACTAGAATGTTATGCAAATATATGTACATTTAATAACCGAAACTTATTCCATAAATAAACCATATGCATGGAGAAGATTGCTCCATCCATCCATTTTTTGCCCTAGAATGTTATGCAAATATATGAACATTTAATAACCTAAATTTTCTCCATAAATAAACCATATCCATGGAGAAGATTGTTGCTTTCATCCATTTTAGTGATGTAATGTTTGAGATTGATGCAAATATTCTGTAGAACTTTACTTCATAATTAAATTGGTATGAAGTAATGTGCACGTATCAGTTAGTAATTGTGGCAGCAATTTGTTCCATTGTAGCTTACTTCTCGAAGCACACACATAAGGTGGGTTTCAAATTTCTGTTGTTTGGATTCCATCTAAGAATTATAAGTTACTATTCATCAACCCATGTAGGCACACGGGCTAGCTTCTTATGTTTTACAGAAATCATTGATCAGAGCTTAAATATGGAAAATAAAAACTATATTGTTGCGCCCAACCCAACATTATAATTAGAACCAGCACAGCAAAATCGTGTCTTTCGAGAAAGTGCAAATGGGTTGTAAATTTTTAGGAAAAAATAAATGGGCCACATTGACGCTACATTATTTGTTCACCCAGGCCAGCAAATTCGTGTATTTCGAGAAAGTGCAAATGGGTTGTAGTTTTTTACAAAAAAAATAAATGGGCCGATCGCTCTGGAGGAAGCACTGCAAAGTGCTTCTGTCGTGGCGGAGCACCCTCACCCTCATGGGTGTGGTTATGGAGAAGGTTAAGTCTGCTAAAAGTGGACTGAACGAAGCCTTCTGCAGCCTACTGACAGGCTTTGAGGTATGTGACATAATGTTCTAAAAACTTTCATGTAAAAGAATAAACCCGTGTACGGACATTAGCCCCTGAGGTTCTGTACGGTATAGAAGAAACCGGACAGACGATCCGCATAGTCTTCGGGAGAGTAACATACTGTCCTGCTATTGTAACATGCTTGCATGCTGGCAGCAACCGCCCAGGCCGCAGAAGTTTCTGACCTCAATGGAAAGCTTCAGGTGGTAGATGAGGAACTCGACCACATCAACAAGCGGTTTGAAGAAACGCATGGTATGCATGCAATGTTAAGAAGTAATTTATTTTTATATTAGAAGCGATATGTATATTTAGAGGTTAACTCATAGAATGCTTTGATTATGATCATAGTTGGCGCCAGCTGAGGTCCAGACTCTCAAAGGCGCCCTCGCCCAGGCCAGGAAAGAAGCAGAGGCGAATAAGGCAGCCGCTGATAAAGGGGCTGCTGAACAAGAGTCCGAACAAGTTGCCCGCCGCCAACACGAAGCTTGGGTGGCCAAAGTCGAGTAGGAGCTGAAGGATGCCATCAGCAAATGCGAAACATTGGAGCAGAAGACTTCGGCCCGATCCTCCGAGCTTGCCACGGCTCTCCAGGATACCAAAGAGGCGCAGAGAGAGTCCCGGAGCGCTCGCGAAGAGATCCACCAGGCGAGGCAAATAGCATCTGGCAAGGCCTTTCTTTTGCAGAGTATCTTTGGAGGTCAGAGGTACGCTTTGCTCACACGAGTGTGGAGTTCTCCAGGAGCGTTTACGGATCTTCCAAAGAGTGCCACTGATGCTGTGAAGTTCTTCCGAGCCTAGGAGGGGAAATCGACTGAGAAGCTTTTTTGGTCGCAGTTTCTCGCGCCGGGACACCCGACGCCACTGAACGACCAACTGAAGTAGCTGGTAGAGCTGCATAGGGTGGCAGGTTTGGCTATGAAGGAATTGATAGTCCAACTTTGGCCGACCGAGCCGATCCCTAGTAGCTACTTTGGTTTGGTGGCGTGAATTGTCGACGCGCGACCGCAGATTGATGCTATGAAGCGCTCGACATGCATAGAGGGTGCCCGGATGGCCTTTGCCCACGTAAAAATGGACTGGGCGAAGATGAAGACTACCGAAGTAGCAACCGCGGGCCCGCCCGAGGGCAAAGATCATCGGAAGCCGAAGAGGTACTTTGACGATGTCCTAGAAGGAGCCCGAGAGATAGAGGGCCAATGTTCGAAGGACATAATATTTGATTAAATATGTTCGGGTTGTACAAACCATGTTATGAACACGTGCTGTTATATATCTATGTTTGCGCCTTTTATTCGAGCAATTTTTTCTCCTGTGCGGCCGTTTACTGTTATATTACTGAAATTGCTGATACATCTCCAACGTGTCTATAATTTTTGATTGTTCCATGCTGTTATATTATCAATTTTGGATGTTTTCTAATCATTTTATTTCATTTTTTGTGCCAAGTGCCAGTTGCTGTTTTCTGCATGTTTTCTGCATCGCAGGAAATCAATACCAAACAGAGTCCAAATGCACAGAACTTTACGGAGATTTTTTTGGACCAGAAGAAACCCAATGGGCCAAGGCTACGCCTGGGGGTGCTCGGAGGGGAGCACAACTCACCAGGGCACGCCAGGAGGCCCAAGCGCGCCCTAGTGGGTTGTGCCCACCTCGGGTGCCCCTCCGGACCACCTCTTTGCTCTATAAATACACCAATATTCTAGAAACCCTAGGAGAGTCGACAAAAATCAATTCCAGCCGCCGCAAATTCCAGAACCACTAGATCCAATCTAGACACCATCACGGAGGGGTTCACCACTTCCATTGGTGCCTCTCCGATGATGCGTGAGTAGTTCTTTGTAGACCTTCGGGGCCGTAGTTAGTAGCTAGATGGCTTCCTCTCTCTCGTTTGATTCTCAATACAATGGTCTCTTGGAGATCCATATGATTTAACTCTTTCTGCGGTGTGTTTGTTGGGATTGGATGAACTTTGAGTTTATCATCATATCTATCTTTTTATATCCATGAAAGTTATTTGAGTTTCTTTGATCTCTTATATGCATGATTGCTTATACCCTCGTATTTCTTCTCCGATATTTGGGTTTTGTTTGGCCAACTTGATCTATTTATCTTGCAATGGAAAGAGGTGCTTTGTAGTCTGTTCGATCTTACGGTGCTTGATCCTAGTGACAGAAGGGGAACCGACACGTATGTATCGTTGCTACTGAGGATGAAATGATGGGGTCTATCTCTACATGTATAGATCTTGTCTACATCATGTCATTGTTCTTATTGCATTCCACCGTTTCTCCATGAACTTAATACACTAGATGTATAGGGGATAGCGGTCGATGTGTGGAGTGATAGTAGTAGATGCAGGCAGGAGTCGGTCTACTAATCTTGGGCGTGATGCCTATATAATGATCATTGCCTGGATATCGTCATCAGTATTGGAAGTTCTATCAATTGCCCAACAGTAATTTGTTTACCCACCGTTTGCTATTTTTCTCGAGAGAAGCCACTAGTGAAACCTACGACCCCCGGGTCTCTTTCTCATATTATTTTCCTTTGCGATCTATTTTCCTTTGCTTTTATTTTCAGATCTATTAAATCAAAAATACAAAAAAGTCTTGCTGCGTTTTATTCTTATATATTTTATTTGGCGTTCGATCTATCAATCTACTACAATTTATTCATGTCCGTTTTGCCAATTTCTGGCACCGTTACCCGAAAGGGATTGCCAACCCCTTTAATACGTGGGGTAGCGAGTAGTTGTTATTTGTGTGCAGGAGCTGCTTACGTGTTGTTGCTTGGTTATCCTATTGGTTCGATAACCTTGGTCTCATCACTGAGGGAATACCTACCCTCGCTGTGCTGCGTCATCCCTTCCTCTTTGGGGAAATGCTAACGTAGCTTCAAGCCGCATCAGTTGTGAGTCGTCAGTTGTCGGTGTCAAAACCGGCGGATCTCGGGTAGGGGGGTCCTGAACTGTGCGCCTAGGATCGATGGTGACAGGAGACGGGGGACACGATGTTTACCCAGGTTCCGGCCCTCTCTATGGAGGTAATACCCTACTTCCTGCTTGATTGATCTTGATGAATATGAGTGTTACAAGAGTGGATCTACCACGAGATCGTAGTGGCTAAACCCTAGAAGTCTGGCCTATGTGAATATGGTAATGAGTATATGTATCTGTCCTTTCCGGACTACCCCCTTCGGTTTATATAGACACCGAGGGGGTCTAGGGTTTACATGGAGTCGGTTACATAAGAAGGAATCTTCGGTCGCCAAGCTTGCCTTCCACGCCAAGGAGAGTCCAATCGGGACACGAGTATGGTCTTCGGTCTTCGTGTATTCACAACCCATCAGTCCGGCCCATGGATAACAGGCCGGACGCCCGAGGACCCCTTGGTCCAGGACTCCCTCAGTAGCCCCTGAACCTGGCTTCAATGACGAGGAGTCCGACGCGCAGATTTGTCTTCGGCATTGCTAGGCGGGTTCCCTCCTTCCGGACTCCAGAATAGTCTTTGGATGAAGTAAGTATATCCGGACCTTTGTATATAATTACAGAGAATACAATATCCGACGAGCCCAACTTGTTGATAACTGTTCATGACATCGTATCATGCCTGCCCGGTTACTATTCCCAACCGTCGGCTAGCAAGCCGCCCCATGTCTCGGGGCGCCGTTTTACTAGCACGTCTTGTCAAGGCAGAGATCGTGTCCCTTTATTTACGGGATTTTCATTAATGCAGGCGTGGGTAACCCAACCGTCCCCTGGGTACAACTCCTTGGTGATATTTAAGTTCGAAGACCCAGGGGGAGACGCCAAGTATTCGGGGCCTTTATATAGAGAGCCAGTCTCGTCTTCTTACCTTGCGCTTGCTTCTTCCTCAACCCCAGCCACCCCAAGTTCCAACCCTCGGGTTCCAATCGCCACCAGCCTTAATCATGTCCGGATCCAACCGTCAGGGCCGGTGGGTGGCTTCTTCTGTCACAGAGGAGGATATTGGGAAGCTCCGCGTAGCGAGGTTTCTGACCCCGGAAATCCTTCATCGGCTTCCGGCACAAGGGAAAGTTATATCGACCCCCAGATCTGGCGAGAGAGTAGTATTTGTATCCCACCTCCTTCACGGGCTAGGGTTCGCGCTTAACCCCTTCGTCCGGGGGCTCATGTTCTACTACAAGCTAGATTTTCACGATCTGGCCCCGGCTCTATTCTCCTCATCTCGACATTTATCGTCACGTGTGAGGCCTTGCTCCGGACTCCTCCGCACTTTGGTTTGTGGCTCAAGACCTTTGATGTGAGGCCGCAGGTGACAGAGGAGGAGCAGGCAGAGTGCGACAGCGTCATAATAGGCAAGCTGGCTAGTGAGGTTTGGCCCGAAGGATCTTTCGGCAAATTGTCCGACCTATGGTAGCAGGGGTGGTTTTATATCAATGAGCCACGCGGCTCCAAGTGGGCGGCTACACCTGCGTTCCGACCCGACCCTCCAATTCAGCTCGCTTCATGGATCAATAAGGGATTGGACTAGGGATCCGTCAATGAAGTGCAGACTCTGCAAGGTCGCATCCGAAGCCTTACCGAGAAGGCCATCGATCTTGTGAACGTCGTTCAAGTAATGCTAGTCCGCCGTATCCTGCCATGTCAGCGGCGGCCTCTCCGAATGTGGGAGTTTAACCCAGAAGGGCGGCAGACCCTACAGCACCTCTTCGGCACTACGCACGAAGGAATGTGGAAATTATATTTCGGGGAACGAGAGCAATGGCCGGACACCACCGAAGACGTTGGCCTTGACTGCAATCATCCGTACACTTCGGTAAGTACTCGATATCCGAGCACCTTCCATTCGAGCATCTCTTAGCAAGATACTGAACAATTCGTCCCTGGACTGGACTAGATAAAGAAAGCGGTGCTAATATGGTGTCCGGCGCCCCTTCCCGAAGAACCTGCGACCGCCCTACTGACGAGAATGCTGATTCTGACACCGTACCAGGTGTCTGCAGAGGGGGGCGAGAGCAGGGAGCCCAGAGGTGATACCCACCCTGAGGATGAATTAAACGTCGCATTCTGGGAAACCGAAACCCTTTTGCCCAAGGGTAAGGGTGCCGAGGGAGCCCTCCATGGCAAGAAGAGGGCCGCTTCCGAAGATCAGGAGGGGAAGCCTTCCAAGAAGGGTAAATGCCATCATCGGGCGGCCTGGGCCGGGCGAGCGGTGCTGCCGTAGGACTTGATGACGAGGACGAACCTCGGGGCAAACCGTAAGTGAGGCTGTGGCACATTAAACGCACCTCATTCCTTTCATACTATTGAAGTAATCATTCGACATATGTTCATCCACGCAGGTTAACGCCTGGTGTTTCTCAATCGTCCTGCTCCTCAGGAGATCTTCTCCCGGAGATGATGGAGAGTGACACGCCTTCTCCGGCCTCATCGCCCAACGGGGGGGATGATACCGAGGTATCGTCCCGGAGAGATCCTCCTGTACGCCAAGTAGTACAAGAAACGAAGAAGGCGTTACCCGAAGGTGGTGCCTCTGTAACTTGGGGTTCCGGGATCAAGAATGGCGTCCCCGAACCATCCGGTTTACAGCCGGAGACGATTCTGGAGGCAAGTAAGTGGGTTCCTTCACAGGAATTCCGTCCTTCGGCGGTGGTTTCCGAAGACCCAGGAGCGTCGGAAATGCTGACGGACATGCTACGACGAGCGTCCATTTCCGAAGAGCACCATACCTTGATGGTTACGGTGGTAGAAAGGATTCTATCCGCGAGGAGTGGATTGAACAAGGACTTCACGAGCCATCTGAGGAGTTTTGAGGTTTGTGATGTAGTTTTGTCAATTGGATTTTACTGACAGAATGCACCTGTTGTATATGTAGTAGCCCCTGAGGCTCGGATTGTCTTCCAAAGGAAGCGATCGGAGGATCACAGAGATATGCTCAGGTACTAACCTTGATTTAATTTGAAATACAGGTTGTTTCCCCTCTTGTGGCTGCCCGAAATATGGAAGTAGCCGAACTGCAGCGAAAGCTGGATATTGCGGAGGATGACATTACATTGATCAACAGGCATCTTGGCGACTCGCAAGGTATATATTTCTAGAATTCCTTACACCATTGTGCTTGACGCGGAAAAAGAGCTTTATATGAAATGTGCATGAAATGCAGATGGTACTGCCGCCGTGGAGGCTCTTCGGGCGGAGCTAGTCCGGGCCAAGGAGCGGGCCTGGTTGAGTGATGTTGCTGCTGCTGAAAGGGCATCGGCTGAATTGAAGGTCGAACAAGCTGCGCGATGCCAGGGCGAGGAGAAGATATCCACAATGACACTCGCATTGGAGAGTGCTACTGGCCGCTGCAAATTTCTTGAGAAGGAGAATAAAGCCTTAGCGGCTGAACTGGACAAGGCCAGACAGGAGGCGAGAGAAGCGCGATCAGAATCCAGAGCACTCCGTGAGGAGGTTCGGCAGGCGAAGGAGATAGTGGCTGGAAAGCCTTTTCTGCTGCAGACTAAGTTCGGCGACCCGGACTATGCTCAGGTGAATCAAGTGTGGAGTTCTCTGGACGAGTATTTGGACTTGCCGAAGAGTTCTTCTGATGCAGCACGGTATTACCAAGCGCGAGCTGAATATGCAACGGAGAAGCTTTTTTTGTCAGAGTTTGGCGCGTCAAAGCGCCCTCTGCTGCTCAATGAACAGATGTCCCAATGGTCCGAACTTCATAGGGTATCTGGCCCTGCCATGAAGGATGTCATAATCCGGTTGTGGCCAACCGAGCCTGCGCCGAATAGCTATTTCGGTTTGGTGCAGAATCTTGTCAATGTGGTGCCGTGAATAGATGCTGTGAAGCGATTGGCATGCATTGAAGGTGCACGGATGGCCTTTGCCCGAGTCAAGACATTCTGGGGAAAGATGAAGGCCATCGACGTTGCGACGAAGGGTCTTCCTGAAGGCAAGGACCGTCCGGAACCGGAGCGTTATTTTGAAGACGTCCTGGAGGCCACCCGCTTGATAGAGGGTCAATGCTCGAAAAATATAATGTTCGAGTGAGGTGTATGATGATTGTAAAAGACAATTTTATAGTGAATCTATTTATGTTTTGCTCGAAAAGCTTTCATTCCTCCTGTGCGGCCATTTTAATATAATCTGAAAGTTTTCCAGTCGTCGGCTTCAGCCCCCTCGTAGGAAGTACGGGGGTGTTCGGAAAAGCATTTAATCACTCTTTATCCAACGTCTTGGTCCATGAAGGAGGTGATAATGTGGTGAACCAGGCAATCGGACTATAAGGCGTTAACACTTTCACTTAACCATTGGAGTTTTATGGTGGGGCTACGACATAGCCCCTGGTGTGTATGCAGCGTGTGGTGCCTTACAAATCTGATCTGAAAAATATCCTTCGTGTTACACGGAGAATCACTAAAGATTCCAATAAGTCGTCAAGTGGTTGACCAGCTCTCGCCGCATCATGACAGTCAGTTTTCAGCTTTCTCTACTGAGGTGCTCATCCGGTTTAGGCCAGGGCACAATCAAAGTAGTTCTCCCTTTACTGCCCTAGCCAATAGAGCAGAACGTAGGGTAGCAAGCACAGGAGCCGGGTAACCCAACTATTGACCCAAGACAATGATTCGGAGTTGATGCATATAAGGCCAAACTTGCGACGCCGAAGTAGGCTATAGAGCTGTTCGGACTATTACTGGCAACTCATTCGTTCCCATGTCGAGCCCCTGGCAGGGTATGCCGAGGTGCATCTGCAAAGCAGCCGTTGAGGTCGTACTTATTGTTGAAAGAGTATGAAAGATCATTTCGGATGAGGCTTACTGAGAGCGGAGCGATGTGCCAATGATAAATTTATGTATGCCAATGATAAATATATATATAAGAAAAAAGAAACCACGGACCCAGCTATTTGACATGCTCGGGGTCGGGATCAGAGGAAAAAGGGCATTGTACAGGCTCGGAATAAAGAGTGTGGTCTACAAAAAGTAATTTTGGACCTCCTGTCGCACGTGTGCGTCGCCCCTCCTCGGAGAGGGGAATCCTTAACGGAAGTAGCCCCTTAGGTGAGTATACGGATCCGAACTCCGATAGAGTCCGTTGTAGATGCTGTCCAGTTGGTCACCTGTTCTTTAGGGATGATACAGAAAAATAAGGAAAACAGATAAAAAATGTTACGAGAATGCTTGTAGGGTTGTCCGTGTTGTGCTTACGCCGATGTCCATGGTATCTTCAGTGCGTTGTCATGCGCGCGTGGTGCAAATTTTGCCAGTACAGTAGGTGGGTGGCGGAAGCTGAACTGCTATTTGCATTCTGGGAGTGGTCGAACGTCAGAGGGGAACTGTTTCTGGCCCCTAGTGTTCTACTGGCGAGCCGATCCTTCATGTTTATCGCCTGGTGGCCTCCTCCCATTGTGATCAGCGTTAAGCTTGCCTGCCTGCTTGAAGACCCAACAGTTTCGGTTGGTATGATTAGCTGGCCTATCAGGGTGACTGTGAATCTGACAAGGTCGGTCCAATATCCTGTCAAGGGTGGATGGTCCATCCTGGTTTGCCTTTAGTGGCTTCTTCCGTTGAATGGGCTTTAGGTTGTGATATCCGGCGTTCACCGTTCTGTCGCTGATACGTCTCCAACGTATCTATAATTTTTGATTGCTCCATGCTACTTTATCTACAGTTTTAGGCAATATTGGGCTTTATTATCCACTTTTATATTGTTTTTGGGACTAACCTATTAACCGGAGGCCCAGCCCAGATTTGCTGTTTTATGCCTATTTCAGTGTTTTGAGGAAAAGGAATATCAGACGGAGTCAAAACGGAACAAAATCAACTTGAGAAGTTATTTTTGGAAGGAAACCCACCTGATGGACTTGGACCCCACGTAAGAAGATACGGGAGGTGATCACGAGGGTGGGGGGCGCGCCCTCCCCCCTGGGCGCGCCCCCTGCCTCATGGGGCCCCTGTAGCTCCACCGACGTACTCCTTTCACCCATATATACCTACGTACCCTAAAACTTCCAGAACAGAAGATAGATCAGGAGTTCCGCCGCCGCAAGCCTCTGTAGCCACCAAAAACCAATCGGGACCCTATTCCGGCACCCTGCCGGAGGGGGATCCCATCACCGGTGGCCATCTTCATCATGCCGGCGCTATCCATGACGAGGAGGGAGTAGTTCACCCTCGGGGCTGACGGTATGTACCAGTAGCTATGTGTTTGATCTCTCTCTCTCTCTCATGTTCTCTCTCATGTTCCCTCTATGGCACGATCTTGATGTATCCCGAGCTTTGCTATTATAGTTGGATCTTATGTTTCTTTTCCCCCTCTACTCTCTTGTGATGAATTGAGTATCCCCTTTGAAGTTATCTTATCGGATTGAGTCTTTCATGAGAACACTTGATGTATGTCTTGTCGTGCTTATCCGTGGTGACAACGGGATATCATGTGCCACTTGATGTATGTTTTGGTGACCAACTTGCGGGTTCCGCCCATGAACCTATGCATAGGGGTTGGCACATGTTCTTGATTCTCCGGTAGAAACTTTGGGGCACTCTTTGAAATACTTTTATGTTGGTTGGACAAATCTGAGATTGTGTGATGCATATCGTATAATCATGCCCACGGATACTTGAGGTGACAATGGAGTATCTAGGTGACATTAGGGTTTTGGTTGATTTGTGTCTTAAGGTGTTATTCTAGTATGAACTCTTTTATAGATTGATCCGAAAGAATAGCTTTGAGGTGGTTTCGTACCCTACAATAATCTCTACGTTTGTTCTCCGCTACTAGTGGCTTTGGAGTGACTCTTTGTTGCATGTTGAGGGATTGTTATATGATCTATCTATGTTATTATTGTTGAGAGAACTTGCACTAGTGAAAGTATGAACCCTAGGCCATGTTTCCTCTGCAATACCGTTTATGCTCACTTTTACTGT
>LR880972.1:973371726-973399354 GCA_904067115.1 Aegilops sharonensis
TATTGTGATGACACGTATGCTTTAAAGAATAATGATAACCATGAAACTTGTCATCTTCATCTTAATTTTCAATCATATGATAGTTAATTTGTTGAGTTTGCTCCCACTATTATTCATGAGAAGAATTTTTATTATGTGGAGAGTAGTAAAAATTCTATGCTTGTAGATCATGAAAAGAATCCTTTAGGTGCTGGTTATATTGTTGAATTCATTCATGATTCTACTGAAAATTATTATGAGGGAGGAATATATTCTTGTAGGAATTGCAATAATATCAAGTTTCCTCTCTATGTGCTTAAAATCTTGAAGTTATGCTTGTTTTACCTTCCTAGGCAAGATGATTCTTATTTCCATAAGCCGTTTGCTCACAAAATCCCTATGCATAGGAAGTGGGTTAGGCTTAAACGTTCTAGACATATTCTTCATGATGCTCTATTTATGTTTCAATTCTTATCTTTTTTTGTGAGCATCATTGAAATCATAATGCCTAGCTAGGGGCGTTAAACGTTAGCGCTTGTTGGGAGGCAACCCAATTTTATTATAGTTTCTTACTTTTTGGTTCTGTTTAGTAATAAATAATCCATCTAGCTTCTGTTTAGATGTGTTTTCATGTTTTAATTAGTGTTTGTGCCAAGTGGAACCTTTGGGAAGACTTGGGTGAAGTCTTTATGATCATGCTGTAAAAAAACAGAAACTTCAGCGCTCACGAGATTAGCTTCAACTTTTTACTGGAGAGTGCTATTTAGTTGATTATTTTTGCAGATGATTACTAGACAAATTCCTCAGACTGGGGATGCTTGATACGTCTCCAACGTATCTATAATTTTTGATTGCTCCATGCTACTTTATCTACTGTTTTAGGCAACATTGGGCTTTATTATCCACTTCTATATTATTTTTGGGACTAACCTATTAACCGGAGGCCCAACCCATATTTGTTGTTTTATGCCTATTTCAGTGTTTCAAGGAAAAGGAATATCAGACGGAGTCAAAACGGAACGAAATCAACTGGAGAAGTTATTTTTGGAAGGAAACCCACCTGATGTACTTGGACCCCACGTCAGAAGATACCGAGTTGTTTTGTTTTTGCTTTGACGGCCGGATTGGTTGGTATGTTGCTCTGCTTGGGCTGCTGCTTTGTCTGGACCAAACTATGGTCGGCCTGCCGTATTGTTCGATGGTGGTATGGGCTCCATCGCCCTGCCATCGTATTGAGGGAGCCACCTGCTCTTGGGGTGGCTTTTGTCTGGGCTGCTAAGGCCGTATTCTTCGGCGGCCAAGACCTCGGTCCATCTATCATTGAGCAAATCTTGGCTTGCTTGAAGCTGCAGCTGCTTCTTTCTTAGGCTCCTTGCAGTGGCTATAAGCCGACGTTTAAAGCGCTCCTGCTCGAGAGGTTCCTTGGGCACGATAAAATCCTCGTTGCCGAGGATCTCCTCTTCCTCGGAGAGTGGGAGATAATTGCTGTCCTCCTAGTCCCCATATGTGGTCTGTTCATCAGAGTTGTCTTGCCCGCCTTCCCGTTCCTCCTGCTCGGATTCTACCTCAACAGGGTCTTCGTTGTTTGGAGTATCGTCTTCTCTGGTGATGGCAGTGTTTTCTCTTGGGCGATGTGACCTAGAGCGCCGGTGTCCGGGCTGTGTACCAGGCGGTTTATCCTCGACCGGATGCTCCTTGTCATCGTCGAGAGCGCCGTAAGGTGTGTCTATCATACACACGTCATACCTGGAAGTGGTCATCCCGTGTCTAGCGGGTACTAAGCTCTGGCCTTGCCCCTCATCGTCGTCCACACCGTTGACGTCTTCGGAGTGGGGGTCGGGCGTGTTGGTTAGGTCTTCAAGTGTCGGTGTACAAAAGTAGGGGCTCTCCTTTTGACCCCTTTACTTGTGCACGGGCAGTCGGAGCCGCCCGCCACGGCTGCGCATAACAGGGCAGGGAAGGGAAGCCGGAGAGAAGCTGGAGGCACAAGATAAATGAAGCAACGACAAGGGCCAAGGCCACAAGGATCGGATGGGCGAAGTAGGTTTTCCCGGCAAGGACCCTTGCCGGGGCAGCCTCAGCGGCCCCGGCAAGACCCTTGGCGGGGCAGCTCGCCCACGCCAGTGGAGAGAGCCACCCTTGAGCCCACCAACGCTCAACAGACGCATTGGGACAGGGCTCGGGAGGCACCTCCATGGTGGCATGCAGATCTTTGTGAAGACAAAGAATAGTCAAGATCAAGTGAGGATAGGAGGCAATCATCCTCACCAAAGAAACCCACAAGACCCCCGGAAAGATCCTTGCCGGGGACGCCTACGCGCCATGGCAAGACCCTTGCCGGGCCAGCCGGCAAGGCCCTCGCCAGGCGCACCAGCAGGGCCGCTGCCAGGCCCGCACCAACCAAGTTTCCACCACCGTTCGCATGCAGCTGCCGACCCAACCAGCTGGGTAGGCACCTGCATGGCAACATACAACCCTTCCTGGAGGCTCCACCACCGCGCCACCTCAGCTGCCTGCCTGCCTACATGGCACCGCATGCATCGCTGGCCAGGGCGCGTGTCGAAGCAAGGAGGAGCAGCGACGGATGGGACGGGCCTCATCCCCGCCCCCGATAAAGCAAGAGGACACCTAAGAGATGCATTTAATGCATCTTGTCCTGTAATACGAGGGATAACCTCGCGACACTGTACCATTTCCACCTCCTGGTTGCCCCTGTGGCGACCCCTTTTTCCTATAAAAGGAGGCCCGAGGCGACCAGTAGAAGGATTCTGCTTTTTGGAGCTCGTTACACCCCGTAGCTAGCTCAAGAACTTAGAATACATCCACCAAAGCAGGACTAGGGTTTTACGCATTCTCGCGGCCCGAACCTGGATAAACGAACCGCGTACTCTGTCAGATCCGCTCCCCTCTCAACTCTGCGCCCCACAACCGCAGTAGGGATCCTTGTGATCCCATATGTGTCGTTCCCACCGACATCTTTGGCGCGCGAGGTAGGGGCCGAGTTGTGAGAATCGGCTTTAACAGCTAGTCCGGCGTTTTCTTCATCGCCATGGAGCCCAATAAGAAGATGACGGTGGAGGTCGGCTCGTCGGGAGCCGAACGGCCTGTCCCGACGCGGGCGAGCAGCGGACCGGTCGCGGAGAGGACCAGGGGCGCGGCTCGCGAGCACCAACACCACCCCAGTAGCCGGAGCTTGGAAGGCCGCGACGTTCGTGTGCCTGGCAGCGGGAGGCCCTCCGCAGGCGGCGCGGGGCCCTCCAAAGGCGCCGTCGCACCACCCGAAGGCGATGCTGTTGCCTCGAAGACACCCACGCCGGTGCCCACAGCGCGCTTCTCTCAGGCCGCGCGCGACGAACGGCGTCATCATGCCGAAGATCCTGGGCGCTGCCATGGGAAGAGTCCCGAACATCACTTGCAGGACGCAAAAGATCTGCCCGCTCACCGAGGCACTGGCGAAAACGGCATGCGATCGCGGGACCATGATAGGGCTCCTTCTAACTTGCTTAGGAGTCGAAGAGCATCGTGGTCCGCGTAGGTTTCACCACCGCCGACACCAACAGTGGCCCTAACGCACGCACAGTTGTTCCTCGACTTCCCTCCCGCTGCGGGGAAGCTCGACGAATGAGAGCCACCATCCAGAGCCTTGTTGCCGTCGCCAACAAAGATGAACCAAGGCCGACAGGCCGTTCGGGCCGACGCTCCGGAGGAACACCACACGCTGGTGGCGGGAGGACTGGTGGCGCTGCGGCCACGGTACACTCTCCTCCCCGCCAATTGCCACGGACGTGACCTGTCGCGACGACGCGTGTGACGACATCTCCATAGCATCGTCCGACCCACGGACCCGCTACGACCAAGGACAAGTTCTTTGGGAGCGAGCCCATGAAGATGCTCGAACCACCATTGAGCGCCGGCGCGAAACACGCCACCAGTCAGACAGGCGAGCAGGGCCTGCTGTGAACCACCCGACTCCGATAAGCCCTGGAGGTTTACCTTACGAGATAGGCTTCCCGGCTTTTACCCATGAGCTGCGGCAGTTCCAGTGGCCCACTCACCGTACTTTCAAGCCTGACGTTGGCGAGAAGTACAACGGCAATACTGAGTCCCCGGCAAGGCTCGGCCCCGGCAAGACTGGCGCCCGTGCGACGGGACCCACGCGACCAGGTGAAGAAGCGCAAAAGAAGAAAATGGTGCAGCACCTAGTTTACTTCATCAGCTCCCTTTTGCAGGGGGCCAGGTCGAGGTACTCAGGTGTGCAAAAGCTGCTCTTCGGCCTCCTTATGGCTTCGAGGAAGCTGCGCCATTACTTCCAAGTGCATGAGATCACGGTGGTCACCCGCCTCCCATTGCATGGGATACTTCATAACCCAAATGCAACGGGGAGGATCGTGGAATGGGCCCTGGAGCTGTCAAGCTTCGGTTTAAAGTTCGAAAGTACCTCGACGATTCAGAGCAGAGTCTTGGCGGAGTTTGTTGAAAAATGGACCTCGACGCCCGACGTAGAGGTACAAGAGACCACTCTCCCCAGCAAGGAAACGAGTCGCAACTGGATCATGTACTTTGATGGTGCCTTCTCGCTGCAAGGCGCCGGTGCTGGTGCGCTTCTTGTCGCACCCACCGGAGAGCACCTCAAGTACGTCATCCAGATGCACTTCCCCCGGGAGATGTCAACCAACAACACCGCTGAGTACGAGGGTTTTCTTGCCAGTCTCAGGATCACAGCGGACCTCGGAGTTAAAAAGCTCATCGTCAGGGGCAACTCGCAGCTCGTCGTCAGGTAGATCAACAAAGATTATCAAAGCTCGTTCATGGAAGCTTACGTAGATGAGGTGAGGAAACTGGAGGAACGCTTTGACGGTATACAAGCGGAGCATGTCCCTCGGGCGGAGAACGACATCGTCGACTACCTGTCAAAGTGCGCTGCCCTCAAGCTACCTGTGGAACCAGGTACTTTTGTGCTTCAGTTAACTCAGCCATCCGTTGAGCCATCGACCGCGCAGAACAACCGGAGGAAGCTAAGCCCCGGCAAATACTTCCCCACCGAGCTCCCCGGAGCCGCCGGCGAAGATGTTGCCGTGGATGCCGATCCTGCCATGGGGCGACCGACTCCGGCAGGACCTCAGGTCATGGTCGTGGAAGCGTCCGCTCCCGAGCAGAAGAAATGCCTTTGTTTCTTGTCGTCGAGCCACAGGCTCAGGCATGGGAACAACACACCGTCCGATTCCTTCAGAAAGGAGAGCTTCCTGAGGAGCAGGAAGAGGCGGAAAGAGTAGCCCGCCGGTCTGCCCTGTACCAGTTCATTGATAACGANAAGTACGTCATCCAGATGCACTTCCCCCGGGAGATGTCAACCAACAACACCGCTGAGTACGAGGGTTTTCTTGCCAGTCTCAGGATCACAGCGGACCTCGGAGTTAAAAAGCTCATCGTCAGGGGCAACTCGCAGCTCGTCGTCAGGTAGATCAACAAAGATTATCAAAGCTCGTTCATGGAAGCTTACGTAGATGAGGTGAGGAAACTGGAGGAACGCTTTGACGGTATACAAGCGGAGCATGTCCCTCGGGCGGAGAACGACATCGTCGACTACCTGTCAAAGTGCGCTGCCCTCAAGCTACCTGTGGAACCAGGTACTTTTGTGCTTCAGTTAACTCAGCCATCCGTTGAGCCATCGACCGCGCAGAACAACCGGAGGAAGCTAAGCCCCGGCAAATACTTCCCCACCGAGCTCCCCGGAGCCGCCGGCGAAGATGTTGCCGTGGATGCCGATCCTGCCATGGGGCGACCGACTCCGGCAGGACCTCAGGTCATGGTCGTGGAAGCGTCCGCTCCCGAGCAGAAGAAATGCCTTTGTTTCTTGTCGTCGAGCCACAGGCTCAGGCATGGGAACAACACACCGTCCGATTCCTTCAGAAAGGAGAGCTTCCTGAGGAGCAGGAAGAGGCGGAAAGAGTAGCCCGCCGGTCTGCCCTGTACCAGTTCATTGATAACGAACTGCATAGGAGAAGAACGAATGGGGTGAAATTGAAGTGCATCTCCCGGGAGGAAGGACTAAAGCTGTTGGCAGAGATACATGGAGGCATATGTGGCTCCCACATAGGATCGAGGGCCCTTGCCGGCAAGGCTATCCGGCAAGGTTTCTTCTGGCCCACCGCCCTCCAGGATGCGACGACACTAGTAACCAAGTGTGAAGCGTGCCAGTTCCATTCGAAGAAGCTCCATCAACCAGCTCAAGCCCTTCAAACTATCCCTCTCTCCTGGCCCTTCTCGGTCTGGGGGCTTGACATATTGGCTCCTTTCCCCCGTGCTGTCGAGGGCTTTGAGTACTTGTACGTTGCAATCGACAAGTTCAAAAAGTGGCCAGAGGTGGAGGCAGTGAGGAAGGTGACATCGCAGTCAGCCATCAAGTTCTTCAATAGACTTGTGTGCCATTTTGGGGTGCCAACAGGATCATCACCGACAATGGCACGCAGTTCACAAGCCATGCCTTCATACAATACATTGAGGATCTCGGCAGCAAGGTCTGTTTTGCTTCCGTGGCACATCCATGGAGCAACGGCCAAGCGGAGAGAGAAAATGCTGAAGTCCTGCGAGGCTTAAGAACGAAGACTTTCGACAGGCTGCGCAAGAGTGGAAGGCGCTGGATTGACGAGTTGCCGGCAGTTCTTTGGTCGATTAGAACGACACCAAATCGAGCCACCGGCCAGACACCCTTTGCCCTGGTTTATGGGGCAGAAGTAGTTCTCCCCACGGAACTCATATACGGGTCACCTCGAGTGCTCGCTTATGATGAGCTTGAGCAAGAGAGATTGCGGCAAGATGACGCGACGCTCCTTGAGGAAGATCGTCTCCGGGCGGCTGTGAGAGCAGCACGCTACCAGCAAGCCTTGCGCCGCTACCATAGCTGCAAGGTTCATGCCCGGAGCTTTGAGGAAGGCGACCTTGTTCTTCGGCACGTTCAGTCGGCCAAGAATTCCAACAAGTTGACGCCAAAGTGGGAAGGCCCTTGTCGGGTAACACGAGTCACCATGCCCGACGCAGTCCGGCTGGAGACCGAAGATGCCATTCCAGTGAGAAACTCCTGGAACATCGAGCATCTCCGCTAGTTTTACCCATAAGGCACGGCTTGACGGGCCTCCTGGCAAGCTAACCTTTTGCACAAGCCTTGCCGGCAAGGCATGTAACCCTTTGTACAAAGCCAGGCGCAGACCCTGAGCATAAATAAACGAAGTGTTGGCTCCCTAAGTTATAGCATGCATGCTAGGTTGAGTCTCGTCCTTGGATAGGGTCGATAGTGCTTAGCAGCGGCTAACCCCTAGCTTAGAGGTCGAGTGACGCGTCTCTCTGTTCTTCTCTATCTTCTTTGGTTCACAAGACACATGAATATCCTTGCCGAGCTGCTTTGGAAGAAAGGGGACGGACCGGCGTACGGGTCCCGGCAAGCCAGTACCGCCCGGGGGCTACAAGGGCGAAGATCCACCCGCGGCAAGCCAATGTTGCCGGGGGCTGCAGATTCAGATAAGTTCTCTATCCCTTATCATGCATTTCGTTATGGACTGAGGGATGTGAAACCTTGTTTTATCCTTAGGCTACCATGCTCTCCTCATTCCGGACCCTAGGACTCGTCTCCTGGGACCGAATTTGGTCGTAGTCGCGGCAGCAAGGAAATGAAACAAGGAGCCTAGGCCCACCTCATCCCTGCCTCCGCCAAGGGTGTGAGAAAGGTCGAGCGAAGTGGGGGGACGGCAAGGTTTGTTGCCAGGCGACAAAACGTTTATCTTAAGGATAACGAGGATTCACTCCTTGTCATGGGTTCCACCCGCGAACAAAAATCCCGTCAAACATCGCTTTTTCATTAAAAAACATCCCGTACAGGTACAGTTCATACGAAATGAAAAACATTAGCAAGGGGACTACAAGGTTTAAATTCTACCAAGGCCCGAACGCTTACAAACTAAAAAGAGATAAGGTGCCCGTAATCCCTTTCATGTCCCTCTCCTGAGGAAATGGAACAAGAAAAGAAGGAGGGCAAAAGGGGCGCCTAGGCGAGCTACGAGTGGCAGAAGACACCAAGAGAACTTCTTGGTGGCCTTCCAAGGGCTGGATGGTGATGGCAGCGCCGGAGGCAGAGCTCAAAGAGGAGGCGGCAGGACATCAGTACACGACGAAGGCGTCGGTGCCCGCGTACTCCGACTTGACGGCCTTGCCGCCCGCCCTCTTCCTCTTCCACACCCTCCCAACACCAGCCGCCCAAGGAGATGACCCCGAGAAGTTCAAGGAGCCGGGGACACGGATGATGGGGTCGCCGGTGCCGCCCGGAGCGGCGCTCGACGCCTAGTCGAACCCGTCTTCCTGCCGGCCGCTGGCCTCGCCGTCGCTGCCGTTGTCCTCCTCGTCACTCTCGCTCGAAGAGGAATCTTCGTCATCAGAAGAGCTCTCCACACAGCACCTTATGCAAGTCCCGAAGTGCCCGAAGATCTTGATGGAGAGGAGGCCACCCTCCATTAGTTTGAAATGGAGAGTGAGCCCGTTCGTCAAGCTGTGGAGGCGAGCGAAGGTCTTCCACCCTCGATGAAGATACCTGACGTGAGGGGCGGGGAACTCGATGTCGGCCCATGTGCCTCTGTTCCCGCAACCCCTCATATGCAGCTGCAACGCCTGCGGCGGATCCAGCTCCATCTCCCTCGCGAATGGGGTCGGGAGGCGAAGGCGACAGCGCGGTGGCCAGCGCAGCCTAACGAAGAATTCGCAAGGGTTGTCCCTGGCGTGGCCCTCCATCGGAGGAGGGGCTGCTGATCTGCCGCCCCGTCTTCCTCTCCCTCGAGCACCACGACGCCCTCGACCTCGCCCCCTCCCCCTTCCTCTAGCGGCCGGCTCCGCCGCAACGAGCTCTTGGGCAGGAGCAACGCATTGTCTGGCCGAATGCCTCGCCGCCACCGATGAAGCGTCGCCACGCCCCCTCGCCATAGCAGAAGGAAGGAAGAAACAAGAATGGGGAGCGGCAGATGGCGGAGGGTTGAGAGGCACCGTTCCTCCTGCTCCCCTCTTTATAAAGGGGTAGGGGCGAGACTCGGCCGCCCCCTCTCGGCCAATCCGACCCGCTGAAGTGACAGAGAGCGGGGCCGTCGACCTCCCTCCCCGCTCCATTAAAGGCACGTGGGAATCGACCCACGCGCGCGCATGACTTCCCTCATCCCGCGCGCCTGTCATTTGCTATGCATTATGCATGCAGCAAACGTGGCGCAAGGGGCAGGCGTAGTGGGATGCATGGAGCGACGGTTCCCAAGCGGGGGCAGTAAATGGGAGGCGGCCCTGCAGTCTCAAAGAGACACGCAAGCCGCCTCTTTACTATCCACCGCAAGGTGACGCCAACATGCTTCCGTCACGCGCGCACGCATGAACCCCGCGTCGCGCGTTCAACGCGGGTCGTGGAGAAGCACATCGGACGGACCAGTTACCGCAGTAAAATCCGCCCATCCTGCCCGCGCACCGTTTTGGGCCTGGCCCAACAACGTGTCGCGCTTATGTGTGGCCCAGGGCCGGGGGCTCCTGTCGGTGTACAAAAGTAGGGGCCTCCTTTTCACCCCTTTACTTGTGCACGGGCAGTCGGAGCCGCACGCCACGGCCGCGCATAATAGGGCAGGGAAGGGAAGCCGGAGAGAAGCCGGAGGCACAAGATAAATGAAGCAACAACAAGGGCCAAGGCCACAAGGATCGGATGGGTGAAGCAGGTTTTCCCGGGGAGGACCCTTGCCGGGGCAGCCACAGCGGCCCCGGCAGACCCTTGCCGGGGCAGCTCGCCCATGCCCGCCGAGCGAGCCACCCTTGAGCCCACCAACGCTCAACAGAAGCATTGGGACAGGGCTCAGGAGGCACCTCCGTGGTGGCATGCATATCTTTGTGAAGACAAAGAATGGTCAATATCAAGTGAGGATAGGAAGGAAATCATCCTCACCGAAGAAACCCACAAGACCCCCGGCAAGATCCTTGCCGGGGAAGCCTACGCGCCGCGGCAAGACCCTTGCCAGGCCACCCCGCAAGGCCCTCGCCAGGCGCACCAGCAGGGCCGCTGCCAGGCCCTCACCAACCAAGTTTCCACCGCCGTTCGCATGGAGCTACCGACCCAATAACCAGCTGGGCAGGCACCTGCGTGGCAACATGCAACCCTTCCTGGAGGCTCCACCACCGTGCCACCTCAGCTGCCTGCCTGCCTACATGGTACCGCATGCATCGCTGGCCAGGGCGCGTGTCGAAGCAAGGAGGAGCGGGGACGGATGGGACGGGCCTCGTCCCCGCCCCCGATAAAGCAAGATGTCACCTAAGGGATGCATTAAATGCATCTTGTCCTGTAATACGAGGGATAACCTCGCGACACTGTACCCTTTCCACCTCCTGCTTGCCACTGTTGCGACCCCTTTTTCCTATAAAAGGAGGCCCGAGGCGACCAGGAGAAGGATTCGGCTTTTTGAAGCTCGTTACACACCATAGCTAGCTCAAGAACTCATAATACATCCACCAAAGCAGGACTAGGGTTTTACGCATCCTCGTGGCCCGAACCTGGATAAACGAACTGCGTAATCTCTATCAGATCCGCTCTTCTCTGAACCCCGCACCCCGCAACCGCAGTAGGGATCCTTGTAATCCCATAGGTGTCGTTCCCACCGACATCAAAAGTGGCTAGGAAGTGGGTGGCGGGTGGGAAGCAAAATTCTCCATCGACTGTCGAAAGTTCGAACCGAACATAGTTCAGCGATGGGTCGTCTGCCAATGATAGGTTTTTTAGCGAGTTTAGTATGTCGCCCATGGGCGAGTGTTGGAAGACATCTGTGGCGCTGACCTTGAAGATCGATAACCGATCGAGTTCGGCATACGCGGGCTCGCAGGGTTCAGAGTTTGACATCGGAGGCGAGTCCGAGGTTCCGTTGGTGCAGATACCGTGTGAAGTGGAATCTGCGTGCGGCTCCAGCGCCGCGCAATCGGTAGCCCCCGTGATGGGGTCGAGCTTTCCATCCTCGAACAACTTGATCTGCTACGGATTTAAGGCCAGAGCTGCTACAGGAGCTATCCGGGGAGGAAGGTCTGTCCGGGGAGGAAGGTTTCTCCCTGGACAACGTCATTACTGATGATCGAAGGGGCCATCGAGCCCTATGCCGACGGCACAGTGGAACTATCAATGAGAGCACTAATGTCGGTGTCAAAACCGGCGGATCTCGGGTAGGGGGTGCCGAACTCTGCGTCTAGGATCGATGGTAACAGGAGACGGGGGACACGATATTTACCCAGGTTCGGGCCCTCTCTACGGAGGTAATACCCTACTTCCTTCTTGATTGATCTTGATGAATATGAGTGTTACAAGAGTTGATCTACCACGAGATATTAATGGCTAAACCCTAGAAGTCTAGCCTATGTGAATATGGTAATGAGTATATGTGTCTGTCCTTTCTGGACTATCCCCTTCGGTTTATATAGATACCGAGGGGATCTAGGGTTTACATGGTGTCGGTTACATAAGAAGGAATCTTCGGTCTCCTTTTCCACGCGGCTGGACGAAGACCAGCCCCTCGTATAACATGGGTTGAATCGCTAACGATTTGTAGTGTAATACTAAGTCGCCGACTCACCGACCAGCTCTCGCCTATCATGACAGTCAGTTTTCAGCTTTCTCTACTGAGGTACTTGACCGGACGAACCAGAAATACAATTGCAGTAGTTCTCCCTTGACTACCTTAGCCAAACAAGTGGAACGTAAGGTGGTAAGCACAGGCGCCGGGCAACCCAACTATAGACCAAAGATATGATTCGAAGCCGATGCATATAATGCAATATCCGGGACGCCGAAGAGTTCACTATAGGTGTTCGGACTTTGAAATGTGTAGGGCCGAATACATCCCCCGGTGTTAAGGAAAGACTAAATTACGTGTGGCAGTCTGTAGTAGGGAGGGAATATAGGTGATAACATAAAATAAAGTGATTTCCAAACAAAGTGGTGATCGACTGCTTCCTTTATACCCTGATTAACATGTCGAGCCGTGTTGTTACAGTTAATGCCATGAATATCGAGGCTATTTTACATGCCAAAAGTTTACACAAGGGAATGGTTTATACAGGGCCTAAAATTAATGGTTTGAAGATCCCAATGATGCCCAGCTGCACATCTGCGTCGTTTCTCCTTGGTGAGACATCCTTCTAGTGGAGGAGTACAATAGTTGTCAGCTAGAAAGAGGGACCTGGAAAGGAGCCCCCGTACGACCATAGATCAGGTAGGTTTCTTAACGAACCTACGGTGGAAAAAATATTTGAGGTCTGAATAGGGTCAAGCCGTACTATGGACCTTTTCCGCAATATGCCTCCGGCGTTGCCCAAGGTATTTTAAGTGCGTCGTTATGTACGCGTGGTACGTATGCCGCGACCTTATGGGGCGATCGATGGAGGCTAAACTGCTATTCAACCTCCGGGTCCACCGAGCTACCGCATTGTAATGCGGGTCAGACTCGCTTAGCAGTGTCATTGGACTTGATGACCGATGAGTTGTTCGGCTTGATGAGGCCGCCCTGTATTTCGGCTACTAGGGCCGCGGTATGCTCCTCAGTACGGAGGGAGCGCTCCGTATTCCCATTTACCATGATGACGCCACGAGGTCCAGGCATTTTAAGCTTTAGATAAGCATAGTGCGGGACTGCATTAATGCAGGGGAAGCAGTTCGTCCGAGGAGTGCATGATAACTTTGCAAAAAGGGACGATGTCGAAGATCAATTCTTTGCTTCAGAAGTTGTCTGGAGAGCCGAATACTACTTCCTGTGTTAAGGAGCCTGTGCAGCGGGCCTCCATGCCAGGTATCACTCCTTTAAAGGTAGTGTTGCTAGGCTTGATTCTTGACGGGTCGATACCCTTCTTACGGACAATATCCTTGTAGATCAAGTGGAGGCTGCTGCCGCCGTCCATAAGGACTCTAGTAAGATGGTATCCGTCGATGATAGGATCGAGTATGAGGGCCGCCGAAACTTCATGACGGATACTGGTTGGGTGGTCCCTGCGATCAAAGGTGATCGGACAAGCCGACCATGGGTTGAATTTTGGGGCAACAAGCTCTACGGCGTAGACGTCCCTTAATGCACGTTTGCGCTCCCTCTTGGGGATATGGGTGGCATAGATCATGTTCACCGTTTTCACCTCGGGGGGAAACTATTTCTGTCCCCCAGTGTTCGGCGAGCGAGGCTCATCATCGTCCTCGCTTTGAGGTCCTTTCCCCTTTATGTTCGACATTTAATTTACTGGCCTGTTTGAAAACCCAGCAGTTTCTGTTGGTGTGGTTGGCAGGCTTGGCAGGGGTGCCATGAATCAGGCAAGGTCGCTCTAGTATGTTGTCCAAGTTGGATGGACCGTCCCTATTACCTTTGAACGTCTTCTTCCGCTGACAGGGTTTAGAGCCACTGAATTCGGTGTTTACTGTCGTATCCTCTATTTCTTCGTTGTTGTTCCGACGTTTGTTTTTGCTGTGTCGTGGCCTTCCATTGCCATCCCTGGCCTCAAAGGTGCCGGGGTCACTGGAACCTTTGCTTCTACGAGCCAACCAGCGATCTTCGCCCCCACAGAAGCGGGTCATAAGTGCAGTAAGAGCTCCCATAGTCTTTGGCTTTTCCTGACTGAGGCGTGGGCGAGACATTCGTCACGGACGCTGTTCTTAAATGCCGCTAAGGCTTCGACGTCCGAACAATCCACGATTTGGTTCTTTTTAGTTAAGAGCTGATTCCAAAGTTGGTGACCTGACTCTCCGGGTTGCTGGACTATGTGACTCAGGTCATCAGCATCCGGGGGCCGGATATAGGTGCCCTGAAAGTTGTCCCGAAAAGCATCCTCTATGTCTTCCCAACTTCCGATGGAGTTCTCTAGGAGGCTGTTCAACCAGTGCCGTGCTGGTCATTTCAGCTTTAGAGGAAGTTATTTAATGGCGTGGGGATCATCTCCGCGAGCCATGTGAATGTGGAGAAGAAAATCTTCAATCCATACAGCAGGATCCGTCGTTCCATTGTATTGCTCGATGTTCACGGGTTTGACACTTCCGGAAATTGGTGCTGCATTGCCTCATCGGTAAAGCACATGGGGTGTGCGGCACCACTGTACCGAGCGACATCACGATGGAGTTCAGATGACATCTCTGTTTGGTGCTGACCCCGGACTTGGTTAGATTTGTCGTGCCAGGCTTGATGGTCGTTCTCTCGTGTGAGGGCACGTCCCCTTCATCCATAGATTGATCTGGTCTGGCCGGCTCTATTGGTCATGTCCTGACGCAGGTCGTATGTGTAGGCCGGAGCCGCTGTCTCCTTGCCTCTATGGTGAGGGGGCGCAGGGTGGTGTTCGGCATAATTAGCCGTTTTGTCCCGTCCACGTGGTGGTCGGTCCGGTTGATCAGCCTGATTGTATTTTGACAGTATTGGCTCGAAGACCTCGTCGTCAAATTGTGGCAGTAGCCTGCATTTGGGATAACTCTTTGTTTGGCGCTCAAAGCCATATCCTTCTTCAGCGGCTAGGACCTTAGTCCGTCTGTCGTTGAACGTATCCTGTTCGGCTTTAATCTGCCGTTGTTTCTTTTTCAGGCTCCATGCAGTAGCGATGAGCCGTCACTTGAAGCGTTCTTGTTCGAGGGGTTCCTCTGGGACGATGAAATCTTCATCACCGAGGCTAACATCCTCTTTGGAGATAGGTAAGTAGTTACTATGTTCTGAATCCTCGTGATCAGCGAGTTCGTCAGGGCTATATTGACCCTCTTCCCTTTCATCCTGCTCAAACGCAGGCTCAACGGGATGGTCTCCGGCGTTGTCTGCAGTGTCATTATCTCTGGTGCCGGTATTGCTTTCCCTTCTCCGACGCAATGGTGAGCGGCACCGCTGGCGCCGACATTTTGGTAGTTCATCGACGGGCTTGTCCTCGTCTTGATCTTGAGTGCCATCACCGTCCTTCTTCTCAGGCGTGTCCACCATGTATACATCATAAGTAGAAGTGGCTCTCCAGCGCCCGGTGATGGGCGGGTTTTGACCTGGCTCCGCTTCAACACTGTCGTCCATGCCATCAATGTCTTCGGAGGCATAGTCTAGCATGTCGGTTAAGTCCTCGACATTGGCTATTAAGTGGGTGGTGAGTGGGACATAAAATTCCCTACTCTCAGCCCCCAGTTCAAGCTGGGCGTAGTTCGGATATGATACTTCTGTGATGGCGAGAGATTGTATTAACTCCAACGTTTCGTTTAAGAGCAAAAGCCAGACATGCATCTGAGGATCTGCGAAGCAAGGCTTGGTGATAACTAGTTGACCGAGCCCGACGGACGCAGGCCTCGAGAGTTCAGAGTTGGTGTCCAGAGACGAGTCCGGATTCCCGATGATGGGTAGAGTCCCGTGTTGGGGAACGTAGTATTTCAAACAAATTCCTATGATTATGCAAGATCTATCTAGGAGAAGCATAGCAACGAGCGGGGAGAGTGTGTCCACGTACCTGCTACCTCTTAATCATGCGTTGGTTTTCCCTTGAAGAGGAAAGGGTGATGCAACAAAGTAGCGTAAGTATTTCCCTCAGTTTTTGAGAACCAAGGTATCAATCGAGTAGGAGACAATGCCAAGTCAGCTAGTACCTGCACAAAAATCAAGAACCTTGCAACCAACACGATAAAGGGGTTGTCAATCCCTTCACGATCACACGCAAAAGTGAGATCTAATAAAGATGGTAAAGTACATATTTTTGGTATTTTTGTTGTATAAATTGGAAAGTAAAGATTGCAAAATAGTAAACGAGATGCGATGTAAATAAAAGAGATGTAATATAATAAGAAAGAGACCCGGGGGCCGTAGCTTTCACTAGTGGCTTCTCTCAAGATAACATGTACTACGGTGGGCGAACAAATTACTGCCGAGCAATTTTTAGAAAAGCGCGTAATTATGAAGACATCTAAGGCAATTATCATGAATATAGGCATCACGTCCGTGTCACGTAGACCGAAACGATTCTGCATCTACTACTATTACTCCACACATCGACCGCTATCCAGCATGCATCTAGAGTATTAAGTTCATAAGAACAGAGTAACGCATTAGGCAAGATAACATGATGTAGAGGGATAAACTCGAGCAATATGATATAAACCCCGTCTTCTTATCCTCGATGGCAACAATACAATACGTGCTTTGCTGCCCCTACTGTCACTGGGAAAGGACACCGCAAGATTGAACCCAAAGCTAAGCACTTCTCATTGCAAGAAAGATCAATCTAGTAGGCCAAACTAAACCGATAATTCGAAGAGACTAGCAAAGATATCAAATCATGCATATAAGAATTCAGAGAAGAACCAAATAATATTCATAGATAATCAATTTCATAAATCCACAATTCATCCGATCTCGGCAAACACACCGCAAAAGAGTATTACATCAAATAGATCTCCAAGAACATCGAGGAGAACTTTGTATTGAGGATCAAAGAGATAGAAGAAGCCATCTAGCTAATAACTATGCACCCGAAGGTCTGTGGTAAAGTACTCACGCTTTATTGGAGAGGCTATGGTGTTGATGTAGAAGCCCTCCGTGATCGATTCCCCCTCCGACAGATCGCCAGAAAAGGCCCCAAGATGGGATCTCATTGGTACAGAAGGTTGCGGTGCTGGATAAGTGGTTTCGTGGCCCCCCTGATGTTTTTAGGTTATAAGAGTATATATATAGGCGGAAGAAGTACATCGGTGGAGCTATGAGGGGCCCACGAGGGTGGGGGCGCGCCTACCCCCCTGGGCGTGCTCTCCTGCCTCGTGGCGGCCTTGTTGCGTCTCCGACTTCATCTTCAAGTCTTCTGGTTTGCTTTTGGTCCAATAAAGATCATCGGGAAGGTTTCGTTCCGTTTGGATTCCGTGTGATATTCCTTTTCTGTGAAACACTAAAATAGGTAAAAAACATAAACTGGCACTGGGCCTTTGGTTAATAGGTTAATCCCAAAATAATATAAAAGAGCATATTAAAGCCCATTAAACATCCAAAACAGATAATATAATAGAATGGAGCAATCAAAAATTATAGATACGTTGGAGATGTATCAAGCATCCCCAAGCTTAATTCCTGCTCGTCCTCGAGTAGGTAAATGATGAAAACAAAATTTTTGATGTTGAATGCTACCTAACATATTTATCAATGTAATTTCCTTTATTGTGTCATGAATTTTCAGATCCGAAAGATTCGAGATAAAATTTTAATATTGACATAAAAAATAATAATACTTCAAGCATACTAATAAAATAATCATGTCTTCTCAAAATAACATGGCCAAAGAAATTTTCATCCCTACCAAATCATATAGTTTGGCTATGCTCCATCTTCGTCACACCAAATGCTCAAATCATGCGCAACCCCGATGACAAGCCAAGCAATTGTTTCATACTTTAGTATTCTCAAAAAATTTCAACTTTCACGCAATACATGTGCGTGAGCCATGGACATAGCACTATGGGTGGAATAGAGTGGTGGTTGTGGAGAAGACAAAAAAGGATGAAGATGGTCTCACATCAACTAGGCGTATCAATGGGCTATGGAGATGCCCATGAATAGATATCAATGTGAGTGAGTAGGGATTCACATGCAACGGATGGACTAGAGCTACAAATATATGAAAGCTCAACAAAAAAAACTAAGTGGGTGTGCGTCCAACTTGCTTGCTCACAAAGACCTAGGACATTTGAGGAAGCCCGTCGTTGGAATATACATGCCAAGTTCTATAATGAAAACTCCCCACTAGTATATGAAAGTGACAAAATAAGAGACTCTCTATCATGAAGATCATGGTGCTACTTTGAAGCACAAGTGTGGAACAAAGATAGTAGCATTGTCCCTTCTCTCTTTGTCTCTAATTTTTTTTGTTGGGCTTCTTTGGCCTCTTTTTTTATGGGCTTCTTTGGCCTTTTTTCCCTCACACGGGACAATGCTCTAATAATGATGATCATCACACTTCTATTTATTTACAACTCAAAAATTACAACTCGATACTTATAAAAATGACTCTATATGCGTGCCTCCGGCGGTGTACCGGGATGTGCAATGGATCAAGAGTGACGTGTATGAAAGAATTATGAAGGTGAATTTGCCACAAATACGATGTCAGCTACATGATCATGCAAGGCAATATGACAATGATGGAACATGTCATAATAAATGGAACGGTGGAAAGTTGCATGGCAATATATCTCGGAATGGCTATGGAAATGCCATAATAGGTAGGTATGGTGGCTGTTTTGAGGATGGTAAATGGTGGGTTTATCGTACCGGTGAAAGTTGCGTGATACTAGAGAGGTTAGCCATGGTGGAAGGGTGAGAGTGCGTATAATCCACAGACTCAAAATTAGTCATAAAGAACTCACATACTTATTGCAAAAATCTACAGGTCATCAAAAACCAAGAACTATGCGCATGCTCCTAGGGGGATATATTGGTAGTAAAAGACCATCACTCGTCCCTGACTGCCACTCATAAGGAAGACAATCAAAGAAACACCTCATGCTTCAAATTTGTTACACAACGGTTACCATATGTGCATGATACGGGACTTGCAAACCTCAACACAAGTATTTCTCAAATTCACAATTAATTCACTAGCATCACTCTAATATCACCATCCTCATGTCTCAAAAAAAATCATCAAGCATCAAACTTCTCATAGCATTAAACGCACTTTATATGGAAGTTTTTATTATACCCATCTTGGATGCCCATCATATTAGGACTAGTTTTATAACCAAAGCGAATTACCATGCTTTTCTAAAAGGCTCTCAAAATAATATAAGTGAAGCATGAGAGATCAATAATTTCTATAAAATAAAACCGCCACGGTTCTCTAAAAAGATATAAGTGAAGCACTAGAGCAAAATTATCTAGCTCAAAAGATATAAGTGAAGCACATAGAGTATTCTAATAAATTCTGATTCATGCGTGTCTCTCCCAAAATGTGTGTACAACAAGGATGATTGTGGTAAACTAAAAAGCAAATACAAAAATCATACAAGACACTCCAAGCAAAACACATATCATGTGGTGAATAAAAAAATAGCCTCAAGTAAAGTTAGCGATAGACAAAGACGAAAGTGGGGATGCCTTCCGTGGCATCCCCAAGCTTAGGCTTTTGGTTTTCCTTGTATTTTACCTTGGTTTTCCTTGGGAATCCACAAGCTTAGAGTCCTCGTTCCAAAATCCATCAAATCTTTACCCAAAAACATGAAAACTTCACAACACAAAACTCAAAAGAAAATCTCATGAGCTCCATTAGTAAAAGAAAATAAACCACCCCTATAAGGTACTGTAATGAACTAATTCTTTATTTATATTGGTTTTAAACCTACTTTATTCCAACTTCTCTATGGTTCATACCCCCCGATACTACTCATAGATTCATCAAAATAAGCAAACAACACATGAAAAACAGAATCTATCAAAACAGAACAGTCTGTAGCAATCTGACTTAATCGAATACTTCTAGTAATCCAAAAATTCTGAAATAAATTGGTGGACGTGAGTAATTTGTCTATTAATCATCTGCAAAAATAATCAACCTAAAAGCACTCTCCAGTAAAAAATGGCAGCTAATCTCGTGAGCGCTAAAGTTTCTGTTTTTTACAGCAAGATCGCAAAGACTTCACCCAAGCCTTCCCAAAGGTTCTACTTGGCACAAACACTAACTAAAACATAAAAACACATCTAAACAGAGGCTAGATGAATTATTTATTACTAAACAGGAACAAAATGCAAGGAACAAAAATAAAATTGGGTTGCCTCCCAACAAGCGCTATCGTTTAACGCCCCTAGCTAGGCATAAAAGCAAGGATAGATCTAGGTATTGTCATCTTTGGTATGTAATCCATAAGTGGCTCTCATAACAGGTTCATAAGGCAATTTAATTATCTTCCTAGGAAAGTGTTCCATTCCTTTCCTTAACGGAAACTAGAATCTAATATTTCCTTCTTTCATGTCAATAATTGCACCAATCGTTCTAAGGAAAGGTCTACCAAGAATAATAGGACATGTCGGATTGCAATCTATATCAAGAACAATGAAATCTATGGGCAAATAATTCCTATTTGCAACAATAAGAACATCATTAGTCCTTCCCATAGGTTTGTTAATGGTGGAAACCGCAAGATGCAAATTTAAAGAACAATCATCAAATTCACGGAAACCTAACACATCACACAAAGTTTTTGGAATCATGGAAACACTAGCACCCAAATCACACAAAGCATTGCATTCATAATCCTTAATCTTTATTTAATAGTAGGTTCCCACTAATCATAAAGTTTTCTAGGGATAGAAACTTCTAGTTCAAGCTTTTCTTCATGAGATTGCATTAAAGCGTCAATGATATGTTTAGTAAAAGTTTTATTTTGATTATACGCATGAGGAGAATTTAATACGGATTGCCACAAGGAAATACAATCTATCAAAGAGAAATTCTCATAATTAAATTCCTTGAAATCCAAAATAGTGGGTTCATTGCTATGTAAAGTTTTGACCTCTTCAATCCCACTTTTATCAATTTTTGCATCAAAAGATCAAAAAACTCTGAATCGTTGGGACGACTTCTAACTAAAGTTGGCTCATCTCCAGTCCCATCTTTATCAATATTCATATTGGAAAACAAATATTTAGTAGGAGACACATCAATTACTTTTAGATCTTCATCGTTATTAGCATGAAGATCTTCCGGTTTAGCAGCCATCTTATTAACTAAAGTGGCTTGCTTATCCGATATCTGGCCTACTAAATTTTCAAGATGAGCAAACTAAGATTTCAAACCATAAAATTCCTTAGACATATCATCAAGCTCTTTATTCATGTAATTCATAAAACCTTTTTGTTCTTTAAACTCGTTTATGAAGAAATTATTATGCTCAGATTGCAAAGACATAAGGCTTATAACGTTGTTTTCAATTTCTTCCAACCTTCTAAGGCAAGGATCAACGCCTTTTGGCAGAGCCATCAAAGAAAATAGGCACACTAACACCCAAGAACACCAAATGCAAGTGAAAAGAGATGAACGGAAAAGGGGCGAAGAAAAGGCAAAGGCTTTTGAAAATCATTTTAGAAGTGGGGGAGAGGAAAACGAGAGGCGAATGGCAAATAATGTAATGCATGCGAGGGAGAAGAGTTTGTGATGGGTACTTGGTATGTCTTGACTTGGCGTAGATCTCCCGGCAACGGCGCCAGAAATCCTTCTTGCTACCTCTTGAGCATGCGTTTGAAGAGGAAAGGATGATGTAGCAAAGTAGCGTAAGTATTTCCCTCAGTTTTTGAGAACCAAGGTAGCAATCGAGTAGGAGACAACGCACAAGTCACCAAGTACCTGCACAAACAATCAAGAACCTTGCAACCAACGCGATAAAGTGGTTGTCAATCCCTTCACGGTCACTCGCAAAAGTGAGATATAATAAAGAGAGTAAAGTAAATATTTTTGGTATTTTTGTTGTATAGATTGGAAAGTAAAGATTGCAAAATAGTAAATGAGATGCGATGTAAATAAAAGAGATGCAATAATATAAGAAAGAGACCCGGTGGCCATAGGTTTCACTAGTGGCTTCTCTCAAGATAGCATGTATTACGGTGGATGAACAAATTACTGCCGAGCAATTGATAGAAAAGCGCATAATTATGAAGACATCTAAGGCAATGATCGTGAATATAGGCATCACGTCCGTGTCAACTAGGCCGAAACGATTCTGCATCTACTAGTATTACTCCACACATCGACCGTTATCCAGCATGCATCTAGAGTATTAAGTTCATAAGAACAGAGTAACACATTAGGCAAGATGACATGATGTAGAGGGATAAACTCAAGCAATATGATATAAACCCCATCCTTTTATCCTCGATGGCAACAATACAATATGTGCCTTGCTGCCCCTACTGTCAGTAGGAAAGGACACCGCAAGATTGAACCCAAAGCTAAGCAATTCTCCCATTGCAAGAAAGATCAATCTAGTAGGCCAAACTAAACCGATAAATCGAAGAGACTTGCAAAGATATCAAATCATGCATATAAGAATTCAGAGAAGAACCGAATAATATTCATAAATAATCAAGTTCATAAATCCACAATTCATTAGATCTCGGCAAACACACTGCAAAAGAGTATTACATCGAATAGATCTCCAAGAACATCGAGGAGAACTTTGTATTGAGGATCAAAGAGAGAGAAGAAGCCATCTAGCTAATAAATATGGACCCGAAGATCTATGGTAAACTAATCACGCTTCATCGGAGAGGCTATGGTGTTGACGTAGAAGCCCTCCGTGATCGATTCCCCCTCCGGCAGATCGCCGAAAAAGGCCCCATGATGGGATCTCACGGGTACGGAAGGTTGCGGTGGTGGAAAAGTGGTTTCGTGGCTCCCCTGATGTTTTTAGGGTATAAGGGTATCTATAGGAGGAAGAAGTACATAGGTGGAGCTATGAGGGGCCCACGAGGGTGGGGGCGCGCCTACCCCCTAGGCGCGCCCTCCTGCCTCGTGGCCGCCTCGTTGCGTCTCCGACTTCATCTCCAAGTCTTCTGTTTTTCTTTCGGTCCAAGAAAGATCATCGCCAAGGTTTCATTCCGTTTTGATTCCGTTTGATATTCATTTTCTGCGAAACACTAAAATAGGCAAAAAAACAGAAACAGGCACTAGGCCTCCGGTTAATAGGTTAGTCCCAAAAATAATATAAAAGAGCATATTAAACCAATTAAACATCAAAAACAGATAATATAATAGCGTGGTACAATCCAAAGTTATAGATACGTTGGAGACGTATCAGTACCCTCGTAGATGGAAAGCGGAAGCAATTAGTAATGCGGTTGATGTAGTCGACCGTCTTCGCGATCCAACCGATCAAAGTACCGAATGCACGGCACCTCCGCAATCTGGACACGTTCATCTCGGTGACGTCCCTCGAACTCTTGATCCAGCTGAGGCCGAGGGAGAGTTTCGTCAGCACGACGGCGTGTTGACGGTGATGATGAAGTTACCGACGCAGGGCTTTGCCTAAGCACTACGATAATATGACCGAGGTGTAAAACTGTGGAGGGGGCACCGCACATGGCTAAAGATCAACTTGTGTGTCTATGGGGTGCCCCCTCCCTCATATATAAAGTAGGGGAGGAGGAGGAGGGCCACCCACAAGGGGCGCACCCAAGGGGGGGATTCCTACTCATAGTAGGAGTAGGTTTCCCCCTTTTCTAGTTCAAGTAGGAGAAGAAGGAAGGAGAGGGAGAGGGAGAGGGAAAGAGGGGCCGCACCCCTTCCCCTAGTCCTATTAAGACACCCCTTGGGGGCGGGCACGCGCCACCTCCTGGCTGCTGCCCTCTCTCTCCCCTAGGGTCCACTAAGGCCCATTACTTCCCCGAGGGGTTCCGGTAACCCCTTCGGCACTCCGGTTTTATCCGAAACCAACCCGAACACTTCCGGTAACCAAATAACATGGTCCAATATATCAATCCTTATGTCTCGTCCATTTTGAGACTCCTCATCACGTCTGTGATCTCATCCGGGACTCCGAACAACCTTCGGTCATCAAATCACAAAAACTCATAATATAAATCATCATCGAACGTTAAGCGTGCGGACCCTATGGGTTCAAGAACTATGTAGACATGACCGAGACACATCTCCGGTCAATAACCTAGATGCTCATATTGGCTCCTACATATTCTACGAAGATCTTTATCGGTCAAACCGCACAACGACATACGTTGTTCCCCTTGTCATCGGTATGTTACTTGCCCGAGATTCGATCGTTGGTATCACCATTCCTAGTTCAATCTCGTTACCGGCAAGTCTATTTACTCGTTCCATAATGCATCATCCCGTAACTAACTCACTAGTCACATTGCTTGCAAGGCTTGTAGTGATGTGCACTACTGAGAGGGCCCAGAGATACCTCTCCAACAATCGGAGTGCCAAATCCTAATCTCGATCTATGCGAACTCAACAAACACCATCGGAGACACCAGTTATGTTGTGACGTTTGATAGCACACTAAGTGTTCCTCCGGTATTCGAGAGTTACATAATATCATAGTCATAGGAACATGTACAAGTCATGAAGAAAGCAATAGCAATAAACTAAACGATCATAGTTCTAAGCTAACGGATGGGTCTTGTCCATCACATCATTCTCTAATGATGTGATCCCGTTTATCAAATGACAACACATGTCTCTGGCTAGGAAAGTTAACCATCTTTGATTAACGAACTAGTCTAGTAGAGGCATACTAGGGACACTCTGTTTGTCTATGTATTCACACATGTACTAAGTTTCCGGTTAATACAATTCTAGCATGAATAATAAACATTTATCATGATATAAGGAAATATAAATAAAAACTTTATTATTGCCTCTAGGGCATATTTCCTTCAGTCTCCTACTTGCACTTGAGTCAATAATCTTGATTACATAGCAATGATTCTAACACCTATGGAGTTTTGGTGCTGATCATGTTTTGTTCATGAGAGAGGCTTAGTCAACGGGTCTGCAACATTCAGATCCGTAAGTATCTTGCAAATCTCTATGTCTCCCTCCTTAACTTGATTGTGGCTGGAATTGAAGCGTCTCTTGATGTGCTTGCTTCTCTTGTGAAATCTGGATTCCTTTGCCAAGGCAATTGCACCAGTGTTGTCACAAAAGATTTTCATTGGACCCGATGCACTAGGTATGACATCTAGATCAGATATGAACTCCTTCATCCAGACTCCTTCATTTGCTGCTTCCGAAGCAGCTATGTACTCCGCTTCACACGTAGATCCCGCCACGATGCTCTGCTTGGAACTACACCAACTTACAACTCCTCCATTTAATATAAATACGTATCCGGTTTGTGACTTAGAGTCATCCGAATCAGTGTGAAAAGCTTGTATCGACGTAACCATTTACAATGAGCTCTTAGTCACCTCCATAAACGAGAAACATATCCTTAGTACTTTTCAGGTATTTCAGGATTTTCTTGACCGCTATCTAGTGATCCACTCCTGGATTACTTTGGTACCACCCTGCTAAACTAATAGAAAGGCACACATCAGGTCTGGTACACAGAATTGCGTAGATGACAGAACCTATGTCTGAAGCATAGGGAATAACTTTCATTTTCTCTCTATTTTCTAAAGTGGTCGGGCATTTAGTCTGACTCAACTTCACACCTTGTAACATAGGCAAGAACCCTTTCTTTGCTTGATCCATTTTGAACTTCTTCAAAACTTTATCAAGGTATGTGCTTTGTGAAAGTCCGATTAAGAGTCTTGATCTATCTCTATAGATCTTAATGCCTAATATATAAGCAGCTTCACCGAGGTCTTTCATTGAAAAAATCTTATTCAAGTATCCTTTTATGCTATCCAGAAATTGAGTATCATTTCCGATTAACAATATGTTATCTACATATAACATCAGAAATGCTATAGAGCTCCCACTCACTTTCTTATAACATCAGAAATGCTACAGATACTTATTTAGCAACTTTTGGATCGACAAAACCTTCTGGTTGCATCATATACAACTCTTCTTTAAGATATCCATTAAGGAATGCAGTTTTGACATCCATTTGCCAAATTTCATAATCATAAAATGCGGCAATTGCTAACACGATTCGGACGGACTTAAGCATCGCAACAGTTGAGAAGGTATCATTGTAGTCAACTCCTTGAACTTGTCGAAAACCTTTCGCAACAAGTCGAGCTTTGTAGATGGTATCATTACCTTCAGCGTCAGTCTTCTTCTTAAAGATCCATTTATTCTCTGTGGCTTGCCGATCATCGGGAAAGTCATCCAAAGTCCACACTTTGTTCTCATACATGGATCCCATCTCAGCTTTCATGGCCTCAAGCCATTTCGTAGAATCTGGGCTCATCATCGCTTCCTCATAGTTCCTAGGTTCGTCATGGTCAAGTAACATGACTTACAGAAAAGGATTACCGTACCACTCTGGTGCGGATCTTACTCTAGTTGACCTACGAGGTTTGGTAGTAACTTGATCAGAAGTTTCATGATCATCATCATTAGCTTCCTCACTAATTGGTGTAGGAATCACTGGAACTGATTTCTGTGATGAACTACTTTCCAATAAGGGAGCAGGTACAATTACCTCATCAAGTTCTACTTTCCTCCCACTCACTTCTTTCGAGAGAAACTGCTTCTCTAGAAAGGATCCATTCTTAGCAACGAATATCTTGCCTTCGGATCTTTGATAGAAGTTGTACCCAACAGTCTCCTTTGGGTATCCTATGAAGACACATTTCTCCGATTTGGGTTCAAGCTTACCAGGTTGAAGCTTTTTCACATAAGCATCGCAGCCCCAAACTTTAAGAAACAACAACTTGGGTTTCTTGCCAAACCACAGTTCATATGGTGTCGTCTCAACGGATTCAGATGGTGCCCTATTTAATGTGAATGCAGCCGTTTGTAAAGCATAACCCCAAAACGATAGCGGTAAATTAGAAAGAGACATCATAGATCGCACCATATCTAATAAAGTGCGGTTACAACGTTCAGACACACCATTACGCTATGGTGTTCCGGGTGGCGTGAGTTGCGAAGCTATTCCGCATTGTTTCAAATGAAGACCAAACTCGTAACTCAAATATTTTCCACTTCACTCTGAAATTCTTTGAAATTTTCAAATGTTTCAGACTTATATTTCATCAAGTAGCTATACCCACATCTGCTCAAATCATCTGTGAAGGTCAGAAAATAACGATACCCGCCGCGAGCATCAACACTCATTGGAACACATACATCAGTATGTATTATTTCCAACAAGTCTGTTGCTCGCTCCATTGTTCCGGAGAACGGAGTCTTAGTCATCTTGCCCATGAGGCATGGTTCGCAAGCATCAAGTGATTCATAATCAAGTGATTCCAAAAGCCCATCGGCATGGAGTTTCTTCACGCGCCATACACCAATATGACCTAAATGGCAGTGCCACAAATAAGTTGCACTATCATTATTAAACTTATATCTTTTGGTTTCAATACTATGAATATGTCCATCACTACTATCGAGATTAAATAAAAATAGACCACTCATCAAGGGTGCATGACCATAAAATATATTACTCAAATAAATAGAACAACCATTATTCTCTGATTTAAATGAATAACCGTCTCGCATCAAACAAGATCCAGATATAATGTTCATGCTTAACGCTTGGCACCAAATAACAATTATTCAGGTCTAAAACTAATCCCGAACGTAGATGTAGAGGTAGCATGCCGACGGCGATCACATCGACTTTGGAACCATTTCCCACGTGCATCGTCACCTCGTCCTTAGCTAATCTTCGCTTAATCTGTAGCCCATGTTTCGAGTTGCAAATATGAGCAAAAGAACCAGTATCAAATACCCAGACGCTAGTATGAGCATTAGTAAGGTACACATCAATAACATGTATAAAAAATATACCTTTCACTTTTCAATCCTTCTTAGACTACAAAAAAAATACACTTCCGTGATGATACATGTTTGTCATAGTAGGTCATGTTTTCTGTCATGCATGTACATCCATGACAAATTTATGACAAAATCAAGATAGTCATACCTGTGCTGTCGTAGAAGTGTTCCATGACATTACCAAAATTATCATGACAGAAGTGTCCACTTCCACGACGATAAATCG
>LR880972.1:973431678-973459825 GCA_904067115.1 Aegilops sharonensis
TTCCTCGAACGATAGTACTTTGTATGGAAAACCTGTGCGCGGAGGAACCGACTCGCGACTAGATTGCGCCCTTACTTTGTTTCGAGTCTGCTCAACAACTTAAGTGTGCTGCAACTAGTTGCGACAAAGTTGCTTGTCGGAGGCGGCATCGCCAGCAGGCTGCTGAAGTTCCGCACTCAGCGCTCGCGGCAAAGGTGTTCGCACCGACAAGTTCCCTAAAAGCGTAGGGCATAAACATACAAGGGAAGAAATCGAGTAAAGGAAATAACATTGCATTCGATTGCCTAAGATAGTGTATATTACGTGATAACTTGTCGCAGATCTAATAGATTTTTCGCCTAAACATGATCTACAGCGACAAGAGAAGGATAAGCTTGGCGGCCTAGTCCACGCGGTCGCCATCAAGCCTCTTGACTCCGCCCACCCTGTCCACAATGGGTGCGACAAGGGTTTTGAGCGCTTCAACGTCAGCAGATGGAGGCAGGGACTTGAGGACTTTGGTGAAATCGACGCCTGGGTTGCGGAAGGCCACCTTCATCAGCACCTTCTGGAGAGCCCCGGCGCAAACTTGGCGCGACTCCTCCGCCAGCTGCTTTGGTATCTCCTCCCGGAGTCGCTGGAGACCCGTCAGCACGCCCTTGAAGAACAGGCTGAGCTTGACGCTGGGTTGGAGGTTCTCGTCGGTGGAGTACCCAAGATCCACCATCCCCAGCTCCATCAGCTCATTATGGATGCCGGCGGCGGTGTCCACAAGACCTTCTGTCCAGTGCATTATGCTGTCTCTGAGATTATTCTGGGCAGTCACAGCAGTCGACCGCAGTTCCTCGTTGGCCTTGATCTTCTCCAGCAAGCCCGTTTCCCGCTCCTTGGCGCCTTCCAACGTCTCCGTCAAGGTGGTCAGTTTCAGCTCCAGATCCGCCTTGGAGTCCTTGACGGCGTCGATCTCCTTGATCTTCTCAGCGAGGCGCCCCTGCAACTCACCGAGGGTGTAGGCGTCCTTCTCACGCTCGCGCTTCAACCCAGTGACCTCCTCGGCGCTCTTCTGGAGGGCGGACTCCAGCTGAGCCACCCTCGTCTCCAGTTCCTTCTTGGTGGCCTCGGCAGCCGCAGCAGCATCCTTTGCCTCCTGAAGTGGCCCGCCAATCGTTTGCTCGTGCACGGCGAGATCTTCCTCATAGCTGTCGAGGTTGATCTTCCGCTGCGCCAGCTCACCTTCTCGTGCGGAGAGCTTCTCGCCGGCAAGCCTCTGCTACTCCTCGACCTCGCCCTTCTCCAAGATGAAGGCCGTGCGCTCCTCAGCAAGCTGCTCCCGCGCCTCTGCTATATCCCGGAGAGTTTCTTTGTTGGCGCGTCGGAGCTCTTCCGCGCGTTTCTCCAAGTCAGCTCCCGCCCTCGTGACAAGCGCCTCCCTGGACTCCAGCCTGGCTTGTCGGGCGCGGTAGAGCGACAGCAACCTCCTTAGCAGCTGCTCCTCCTCAGGCTCGCCGCTGCTGCTGCTCGGAGCATCGACCAGCAACAGCCCGGCGGAGGCAAGCAGTTCCGCGTCGAAGGTCTCCCCCTCGGCCGGTGCCTTGGAGCTTGATGCCCAGGGGAGCTTGATAAAGACACCCTCGCCGGCCTTCAGATAGGCGCCGGGATGGGGCTCTTCGGAGTCTGCTGCGGCATCGGTGGCGGGAGGATCGGCGGTCGGTGCAGTGCCTGGCGCTCCTGCGGCCTCAGGGCCGTCAGTGCGATCGCCAGATTCCTCCCCAGCCTCTGCGCCAGCAGCCTTGGCGGCCTCCTCGCCGGCGGGCCCGTCAGCGCCAGTTTCCTCCTCCAGGTTGGCGGCGTCGACATTGTCGCCGTGAGCGTCTTCTTCGCCGGCAGCCTCAGTCTCCATCGGGTCTCCGGCAGGTGGATCTGATGATCATAGAAAGAACAAGTCAAGCAAATGTTCGAAAGAGAAGAACAGAAGAAAAGAGAATCCAAGGGAGATTTTCAAACAAGAAAATTACCTGCAATGGGATCTCATGCCGCGGTCTCCACAACCGGAGGGTCGTCGGCGCTGGCCCTTGTCGGGGAAGCTCCCCTTGTCGGAGAGGCCTCCCTTGCCGGAGAGCGCTCCCTTGGCAGAGAGTCCTCCCTTGGCGGCGTAGTTGAAGCAAGCAGAACTTCGGGAGTGACCTCTGGTGCTTCCTGATGAGGCTGCTCTGCTCCTACATAATTCAACAAACCAGATATCAGTGATGGAGAAGCACCCAAGCACACCTAACCATGAGAAGTAAACCAAACACTTACGCTGGGGGCTGTGCTGGGGGCTGCTCTGTTGAAGGGTTGCCAGGTCTGGCAAGGGAGTTCCAGACGTGCCCCCTGTCGCCACAGGGGAATCATCTGAGACAACCACCACCGGGGTCTTGGCCCTCTTCGATGCCCTCTGAGCTAGCGTCCTGAAGAAGGAGAAGGTTCAGAGTGAAGCCAGTTAGATACAAAATAAAGCAATAAATTGGAAGATTACAAATAGCAGCGACAAGATCTTACTCTTCCTCTTCTTCCTCGGAGCTGAGGGCGGAGAGATCAAATTCCGCTCCGGCGCGACGAATTGGGGGAGAAGATTCCCTTGGACGCTTGGCGGATGCAGGGGCCGCGACTCCAGAAGACCCCGATCCCGTTGGTGTGGCGGCAGGAGGCGCTCCCGCGGCAACGGTGCTTGCCGCGGTGGAGTGCGTCGGGCGGCGAGGCGGCTGTTGGGCCGTCTGCCGCCCCGCCATTTCTCCGGTCTTGCGGAGGCGTCTCCTTGGCGAGGCCGCGGGCTCCTCCTGCGGCAAGCTGCTTGACGGCGGAGGGGAAGCGCCACCGGCCGGCTCTTCTGGATCGGCGTCGTGCTCGGCCTGTTCCTCCTCACCGGCAAGCTCTTCTCGGTCGGCGAGGCTTGCCGCCTCGGCTGTCTCCGCCTCCTCGACGGTAAACCCGAACACGCCGGCAGCGGCAGCTTCTGCCGCCTCCTCCAATCTTGTGGCGATGCGCGCCATCTCCTGATCGGTGGTGTCGCGGGTGAGCCGTCTCTGCTCGTCGGCACGGATCGGCACCTCCACCAAGTTGTCGAAGAATTGCTGCACGACGTCGTCGGCGGTCTCCTGCCAAGTTGGAACGATCCCATAGGAATCGCACAACGGCATCATCGCGCGGATGCTGTCAAGCGACGAGTTGTTGCACAAGGGCAAGACTCCCCTCGGCAACATGCACCACTCGGGGTGATCCGCATCAGGCTTGAACAACTCCCGCAGCATGCCGTCCAGCTCCAAGGTAGTAAAATTCCAATTCAGACCTGGGCGCAGCCTCATGATGTCCGCCGCATTTTGGAATTCCCAAGCAGGCCTCCTCCTCTCCTGCAAGGGCGCAATGCGGCGGCGAAGGAAGTCCTCGCCAACTGCTCCTACGGTAAGCCCTGCTTGCCTGAGACGCAGAATCCTAGTCACGGCAATCTTCAACTTGTCGTCCTCCGGCGCCAAGTTGCTCCAATAATTGCCGCGAACTACGGGAGTTTGGCGCAGGGCGGTGAAAGGCTGTGGCTCCTCCTCTAAGATCCAGAACCAGTCAGCTCTCCACTCCTCCCACTTACTACGCAGCTCTCCGTCAAGATATGCTTCCTTCTTGCCGATCCTAGAGACCCATGCAATCCCTCCGGCAAGCGGCTCTCCTCTCTCTACGCGGGGCATGAAGTAATGGCGGAAGAGTGCTACGTTTGGGTGGACCCCGACAAAGTTCTCGTAGAGGTGTGCGAAAACGGCCAAGGTGAGGACGGCGTTGGGGGTGAAATCAAGGGGGCGGAGGCCATAAGTGTTCATGACATCACAGAAGAATTCAGAAAAGGGCGGGCAGAGCCCACAGTGGAAGAAAAGCGCGAAGAATGGGTACCCGATGGAAACCTTCTCGGATGTGGCGGCGGAGATGACTCTCGTGCGCGGGTGCGCCCGGGTCTCCGTCGACCAGAAGAGATAGTACAGCTCCCGCAGCTCATTCCTGCCAAGCAGAGGATCGAAGAGGGCCCGCTCCTTCCGCAGCGCCGCGAGCCGCTGCGCCTCGGCCGATTTCACGCCCTTTCCCTTGTCGGCCTTCGGAGCCATGGGGAGAGGTGATGGAGGAGGTCGACGGCGTTGGTGGCACCGGTGGCAATGGAGGGGGCGGAGCGTCGCTCTCTTTGGGCTCGAGAAGAAAGGGGGAAGCGACGGGGGTTTTCTGATGTGACAGCAATGGCAAGTGGGCGTCCTGCCCCTGTACCCTCTGCTTATAGAGGGGAGAGGGGACAGGCGTTCCGATTTTTCCCATTAAAGAAAGCCCCACGATCTCCCCCACGACTGGGAGGATTGCTCTCCATTCGGTGGGATTTTCAAATACTTAGGCGAGTACTGGACTGCAGCTAAGTGCCCGAGTGGGAGGGTTGCTCTCCACTTGGTGGGATTTTCAAATACTTAGGCGAGTATTTGTCGGTGTACTAGAGTAGGGGTACTCTAGTATCCCGAACTCGTGCACGGATAGTCGCAGCACCCCGCGGTAGGACTGGCCTCGTGACCGCCAAGATCCTCAGCGGCTCCTTTGGAGCCGCTCAAGAACAAAGTAATCAAGACCCCGGCAAGAGGAGCTTGCCGGGAAGGCCACTCAAGGCACAAAGGAAACAAGGCCCCGGCAAGAGGAGCTCGCCGGGAAGGCTTGGTGAGCGACAAGATCCCGAGTGCGACAAGAACCTTGCCGCGGCAAGGTGCTCGCCGCGGCAAGTGACCTCTCTTCATCTCCGCTCCAGCTCATCCGCCAACGTGTCGCCATGGGGTTTTCCCAAGCACGCGTGTCAATGGGCTGTGCAGCCAGCGGGGAGCAGCGATAAGCGGCGCTGACAAGCTACCATCGTGGTAAACGGAGGCGCACTTGACGGTCCCTGTTACACTGTTCAGGCGACTGAGACGGGCATTTATGACTCTTGTCCCTTGCCGTCAGAGTTAGGTATAGATCACTGTACACTATACAAAGCGGTGTACCAACCTCTGTTTTTACTATCTTACCCTTATCTACTTGCCACATGTGGTAACCCCTTGTGCCTATAAAAGGAGGCCCAAGTGCAACGTAGAAAGAGTTCGGTTCAGCTCCAGCTTAGTTCATCCGACTCACACATACACTCAAGCTAGGTTTTGTAGCCCTCATTGCTCCCTAGCAAGAACACAATATAATCCACAAAGCAGCAGTAGGAGTATTATCTCTCCGGAGAGCTCCGAAGCTGGGTAAATCTGCTCGTGTGTATCGCCTCGATCCGCTCTTTGTGCAATCTCCGCCCCCCTCCGAACCACAAGGGACCCAGGTCCCATAGGTGTTCGTGGGCCACGATCAGTTTCCCCGACAGTATTGGACTGTAGCTAAGCCCCCGAGTGGGAGGATTGCTCACCACTCGTTAGGATTTTTAAAATACTTAGGCGAGTACTGGACTGCAGCTAAGCCCACGAGTGGGAGGATTTCTCACCACTCGGTAGGATTTTTTAAACTTAGGCGAGTACTCGGACTGCAGCGAAGCCTCCGAGTGGGAGGCTGGCTCACCACTCGGTAGGATTTTCAAATACTTAGGCGAGTACTGGACTGCAGCTAAGCCCCCGAGTGGGAGGACTGCTCACCACTCGGTAGGATTTTTTAAACTTAGGCGAGTACTGGGACTGCAGCTAAGCCCCCGAGTGGGAGGATTGCTCACCACTCGGTAGGATTTTTTTCTAAACTTAGGCGAAATGGATTCGCAGCTAAGCCTCCGAGTGAGAGGCTTGCTCATCACTCGGTAGGAATTTTTTTACAAACTTAGGCGAAAAGGATTCGCAACCAAGCCACCCACTGGGGGAGTTTCTCACGTAAACAAAAGCAATAACAATCACTGGGAAAATTATAACACTCTTGTCTTTGATTAGTAAACTACAAAGGTATTTCTTATTACATCTCATCCGAGTGAGTTCTTAAGTATAAAAGGGGCGGAGCAGCTCCGCATTCCAAGCTCGAGGTTCATCAATCTGGCGATCGACGTTGTAAAGATGGTACGCTCCATTGTGGAGAACTCTGATGACGATGAAGGGGCCTTCCCAAGTGGGAGCGAGCTTGTGTGGTTTTTGTTGATCCACTCGGAGGACCAAGTCTCCTGCTTGGAAGGCCCAACTCTTCACATTTCTGGCATGGAATCGACGCAAGTCTTGCTGATAGATAGTCAAGCGGATCAGGGCCATCTCTCTTTCCTCTTCTAGGAGGTCGACTGCATCCTGCCGGGCTTGTTCTGCTTCATCTTCATAGTAGAGATCGACTGGGGGCGCATTGAAGCAAGTCACTCGGCAGAACTCCTTCAGCTCCATAGACCAGAAAGAAGGGAGTTCGTCCAGTTGACCAATTAGGGGTAGTCCTCAATACCCAAAGAACTGACGGAAGTTCGTCGACCCATGCGCCTGCTGCGTACTTGAGATCGCGCACCAGTCGGGGTTTCAGTCCTTTGAGAATTAGACCGTTTGCTCTTTCCGCTTGTCCATTCGACTGGGGGTGAGCGACTGAAGCGTAGTCGACTCTTGTGCCTTGAGAGGCGCAAAAGGCTTTGAATTTGTCGGAATCGAAGTTTGACCCATTTATCAGTGATGATGCTATGCGGGACTCCATATCTGAATATCAACTCTCTGATGAAACTGATAGCAGTGCACGCATCGAGATTCTTGATAGGCTTAGCTTCGATCCATTTAGTAAATTTGTCGACTGCCACTAGTACGTCAGTGAAGCCGCTCCTGCCAGTTCTCAGTGGTCCAATCATATCCAATCCCCAAACAGCGAAGGGCCAGACGAGTGGAATGGTCTTCAAAGCTGACGCGGGTTTGTGTGACATATTGGAGTAAAACTGACATCCTTCACACTTGTCGACTATCTCTTTCGCCATTTCATTTGCTCTTGGACAGTAAAATCCCTCTCGGTATGCTTTGGCCACAATGGTCTGAGAGGACGCATGATGACCACATGTCCCCGAGTGGATATCATCAAGAATTATCTGACCTTCTTCTGGTGTTATACACTTCTGTCCGACTCCAGTCGCCTGCCTCCCACTCGGAGCTCAGTCGCCTTGATCCATTCTCTGTTCAGCTGTCCCTTTATCATAGTAAAGGCCATGGATCGACGGACGATCTGTCGAGCCTATTCTTCATTCTCTGGGAGTTCTTTCTTTAGGATGTATGCTATGTACGGCACCGTCCAGTCGGGAGTGATGACCAAGACTTCCATGATCAGGTCAACCACCGCTAGAACCTCAACCTCAGTCGGATCCGTGGCACTTTTTGGTTGCGGAACTTCTTCAGTGAAAGGATCCTCTTGAACTGATGGTGAGTGGATGTGTTCCAAAAACACATTGCTGGGAATGGCTTCTCTCTTGGAACCTATTTTTGCTAAATCATCAGCTGCTTGATTTTTCAGTCGGGGTATATGATGAAGCTCTAACCCCTCGAATTTCTTCTCCAGCTTTCTCACTGCATTGCAGTAACCAGTCATGGCTGGACTTCTGACATCCCACTCCTTCATCACTTGATTAACCACTAAATCTGAGTGGCCATAGACCATGAGGTGACGGACGCCGAGTGAAATGGCCATACGAAACCCATACAAAAGCGCTTCGTACTCTGCTTCATTGTTGGAGGAATCAAAGTGAATTTGGAGAACATATCTGAGCTTATCTCCTCGGGGGGAAACTAACACAACCCCAGCACCGGAACCATTCAGCATCTTGGAACCGCGAAAGAACATGGTCCAGTGCTCCGAGTGAACTTGAGTCGGCAGTCGTTGTTCAATCCACTCGGCGACGAAATCTGCTATTGCTTGGGACTTGATGGCTTTCTTTGCCTCAAACTTGATATCTAGGGGAAGGAGTCCAATCGCCCATTTTGCCATTCGACCAGTTGCATCTCTGTTGTGCAGAATCTCTGACAATGGAGCATCGCTGACGATGTCGAGTGCAGCCTCCTGAAGCCAAGCGGAGTTGTCGATGTCGAGTGCAGCCTCCTGAAGCCAAGCGGAGTTGTCGGCGATGAACATGAGCGCGCCGAGACGGATCTCGCGGCCCTCAAACAAAACTCCACCTAAAACCATGATGAAGGAGATCAGAACAATTGCAACTTCTCCAATAAGTCGCTAAGACACCTGCCCCACGGTGGGCGCCAACTGTCGTGGTTCTATGTCTGACAGTAATGTAGGGGGGTAGGAATGGAGAGGCAAGATCTTACCTATGGAGCAGTTGTATACACACGAGGTTTACGAGTTCAGGCCCTTCTTGGAGGAAGTAACAGCCCTACGTCTCGGAGCCCGGAGGCAGTCGACTGGATTATGTGTGTATGGATTACAGGGGTGCGAACCCTTCACACTGAGGAGGGGGGTGGCTTATATAGAGTTCGCCAGACCCCTCCGTCCCTCAGTTATGTAGGGTTTAAAGTACATTAAGATCGGGGGTTACTTGTAACGCCCCACATAAAGTTCTATGATGACCATAAAAGCTACTTAATGACCGACCGTTTGTGTGCAGACTGACTTTAGATCTCCTGGCGGTCGAGTGACTTTAGATCTCATAGTCGAGTGTCTACAAGTCCGTCGAGTGGAATACTTCTAGGTCGACTGACAGGTGGTTTCTTCTAGAGATGTCCTTGGGGAGGGTACCTTGGACAGGTCCATGACCCTACCCTAGGTACATGGCTTCATCAGTGACAACTCGATCTGATCGTAATCTGTCAATTGGTTTCTCTCTCGAACATTGTGTCTCTGTGTCTCGCTCAGTAACCCCCTCGATATGTAGACTTCTCGTGCACGCACAGCTGTAGTGACGATGACGCTGAACCCGATGTGCCTCGTTTTTATAGGCCTCATGTGATAGTTTTCACCCTGTTTTATGTTAATTAACAAGGAAACCTTTTCTTTGTTACTACTAGTGAATCTGAAATCATTCGGGGCAGACATAAAATATATCACTTCAACCCGATTATCGCAGTAACTATTTTAAAAGAAACTAGCTAGATGCCCGTGCGTTGCACGAAACATCAAGATGCATTTGTATGGGTAGTTTATCTTGTGAGAGAAAAAGGATGAAAGAGGGAAGGCCGTATTTGCGAACGTGGAGAGGGGTGTGGGTATATTTTTGCAAAGTTGCCATAGTTTTCTTCCGATCCGTTAGATATAAATCCGACGGCCTATATTGCAGGATGGCACGCACACCATCATCACCAACTCTGTTTTCTACTCCCTCTGTTCCTAAATATTTGTCTTTTTAGAGATCTCAACAAGTGACTACATATGGAGCAAAATGAGTGAATCTACACTATAAAATACTAGTCGTCAACCCGTGCAATTGCACGGGCTAGAAATTTAATATTATGTAGAACAAAGTTTTGACAAATTAGAAATGTCAAATATTATTTGAATCTGTTTTCATAGGTTATTATTATTACACATCCACATAGGGTCTAATGAATTTACATTGCTTTGACTATTTTGTGATTAGATTGTTTAAGTCCAGTTTTGTCACAACGGTATAAACTCTATCGCTGTGTGATGGCAAACCACCTCAGATTTATAGAAGATACGTGGAAATATGGATGTATAAGGGTATATGTGTTATGTTCGTAGAACACACGGCTCCAAACACAAAAGTTGTTGCATGTATCATGTACTCTTAACCTATCAATTTCTAAAAGGTATTAAAGATCAAGTGCCCTATTGTAGCATATATATATCTTCCTTTCTTACTCAACCAAAAAGGACATACATCTTGTTTTTGGCCACGAAAGCACGGTGGAATTATAAAGACTTTCTTTCTATACACAATAATGGACACATGCATGCAAGGCTTTCTATCAACATATATGATATCGTGAACACCGATCGCTGCTTAGGTCACTCATCATCCCTCGCAGCACCTGGCTTTGGCTCCTTTGTGATTCGCCCATGGTCATGCGGGTGGGCGCCATTTTTTTTTTTTTTGATTCGTAGGATTCTTAAAGTGAGGGAATAGGAAAAAATGTCGCCAACAGCCATAGAGGAGAGGAGTTGAAGGAGATGGAGTTAGGGCCATGTACTGTAGTCAACAGAGATGTTCTTCCTTCGTTTTTTTAGGGAGAGGTGTTTTTCCTTTCTTTTTGTGAGTGATTTTCCATTCTTCAATCGGCAGAAGAATATTTTACGTACATTGAATGAACATCAAATGGATATGTTTTTTTCCTTCTCAATGACCTAGTTTTCATGGAAGGCTTCTATCCTTAGAAGAAACTGAGGGATTCTTTCCTTCTTTTGTCTCACCAACATTACGTGTTAGATGATTTTCTGGACGGGCCAGTCCGACCCACAAAACTGTTGTATAATCGGTTCAATGAGAGATGATTTTCCCCTAAAAAAAGCAGCAAGGGGTCGAGGAGAGACGTTTTGCCTTTTTTTGTATAATCTCATGTTTTTTTGTTTTTCAATCGGGAAAATAATTTATTGACCGAATTTTAAGGGTCCTCAAGCGAATCTGTTTTTCTTTTTACTTTCCTTCGATGAGTTTTATGGAAGGAGGCTATCATTTTTTAAGAAACCATTGATGCTTTCCTTTAGTTTCACGCCAGCATTAAACGNGAAGGCTTCTATCCTTAGAAGAAACTGAGGGATTCTTTCCTTCTTTTGTCTCACCAACATTACGTGTTAGATGATTTTCTGGACGGGCCAGTCCGACCCACAAAACTGTTGTATAATCGGTTCAATGAGAGATGATTTTCCCCTAAAAAAAGCAGCAAGGGGTCGAGGAGAGACGTTTTGCCTTTTTTTGTATAATCTCATGTTTTTTTGTTTTTCAATCGGGAAAATAATTTATTGACCGAATTTTAAGGGTCCTCAAGCGAATCTGTTTTTCTTTTTACTTTCCTTCGATGAGTTTTATGGAAGGAGGCTATCATTTTTTAAGAAACCATTGATGCTTTCCTTTAGTTTCACGCCAGCATTAAACGTGTCAAATGCAATCTGTTATTTCTTTCTTTTTTTTTCTTGAAGCTATTTCTTTCCTTTCTATCCTTGGAGTTTATATGTAAGGTGGCAATTTTTTTAAAGGAAGGAGGCTATCCTTACAAAACGAACCATGGAAGCTTTCCATATTTTTTTCACCACGTTAAACGTGTCAGGGTCATCTGTTATTTTTTTCCTTTTCATGCGTGGAGTTTTTACGGAAAGAGGCTAACCTTTTTGAAGGAACCAAGGACGCTTTCCTTGTTTTGTTTCACCGACGTTGACTGTCTCTGTCTAAAAAGAAGTTGAACGTGTCAGGTGTTCTTTTATAGGACCATCTGTATTACGTAAGTTTTCCTTTTATCTTAGACGTAAATTTTATAATCCAACGGTGTAATTAATTTTGATGATGTGGATTAATGACAAGGCTTGAAAGGTGCCTCCAATTAGTAAATACTAGTCATCAACCCGTGCAACTGCACGGGCTAGGTATTATCAAATATAATTTCAGCCAACCCACAAAATAACTCTTATTTTCTATGAAAATATCGTACATATAAATATAAGAAAACAAAAATCACTTGCAAATACAAATAATATTTCATCAATTATTATTTTTGTTAGAATGATTATGCATTACATCTTGCTTTTGCACAATGGGAGCTTGGATTTCCTTGGGCTTTTTCATGATTGATGCATATCCCGGAACTTACTACAACATACATATGCTTTTAACATGTGTTAAATCCATCAAAATATTGCATGGAAATAGTTTGACAACTACCGAACTTATCATGGACAATGATATTCTGTTTAGTGGACCGCTTTTGGATGTTTCACTATTTAGGAACTTGCTTTTGTTACTTCATAATAAATAGTGTTTATAGTAGTGTTGAACAGAGATACACAAAAAGGAAAAATGAGTATATACAACACAATATTTTTATAATGACTTTATAAAAGCTAATTATTTTTGTCTGATTTTGGAAATGTAGCAGAACTTTTACATCTTATATTTCCCCACCATAACCTATGTTCATGTGCACTTTCAGCAGAATACTTGTCAACTCGAACCCATGCACAACTTTTTGAACACATTCATATTTTTTTAAATGTATACTTATATTACCTTTGAGCTATACTACTTTTCTATCCACAATACATTGCATTTTTTGACAAAATCAATTACCCCACTAATACTTAGCTCTTTCTTCATGTCAACAATATCTTCCCATTTGGCCCCTACTGGCCATATATTGCACCTTGCAATGTGTGCAGCAGTCGAAAATTAGTCACGATGAAAAATTATGGTCATGCAAACATGTGCATATAAGTCGAAATATAGGAGATCCAAGCAATGAAAGAATGTTGGCAGATGCATTTTCTCTCTCTTAATGTGTGTGTGCACTCATAGATAATTTTACATTTAAGTATGAACTATTTTATCATATGATACAAGGGGTCAAGGGAGCATTATATACAAACAGTAGTCAGCTAACACACAATTACACTGTTAGAATGAGTGCATGACATTTTGTTTTTTCATATTTCTTGTAATGAAGTCGACTATTAGAGAGGAAACGTTATAGGTGAAATCTTGTGTTAAGGCTGATGTATTTAGGGTCACCCAATGGCTGGTCGAAGTTGGTACAGAAGCGAAACTGTGAAGTGACAATCTGTATATTTTAACATGGGGAGTAAGCTAGAAACGGTGAGCTCCATCTAGACGTTTAAGCTTTTGACATCATGTATACTATTTTTTCTGCACCAAATTATTTCGATGCATCAAATGCCAGGTTAAAAAAAGACCTGAAGATCATTGCCATTGTAACTTCTTTCAATGCTTTGAATTAGGACAAATTTAACAGGTTCTAATAAATTTAGAATAACACGTGAAATGACCATGGCTTAGATTTGATCGCTCTTCGCCATCAGACAGCAGTGCATGTCAAACACACCTACAGACGTATGTAAACTGATTTTCCAAAGAGGAATAGACTATATTGAAAAGTCACAAAAGAGTATTACAAAGATCATGTAAACTGCTCAGCTTACAACTCAACTCGCCGAGTTTCAGTTTTATCTTCCTTGCTTGGGCATCTAGGAAGAAGCGATGTGGAGTCCTTGCTGATATGAAAGCAGACTGGTATTTGCACCGCCACAGCCGCTTTGGTCTCTTGGTCATCTGCTAAAAAATTGGGTTTCCCTAGAAAACCGTGTGCGACCTTGGACTGTATAAATTTGCAACTGTAAATTAAGCTATGCTTCTATAACCAGAACAACATTGAAACCTGACGTTGTAGTTGGAGGTGCACCGTTGTTGTTTGCCATTTGAGTATTGATATTATCACATTTGGAAATAAAAATAAAAATAAGTCTAGCCTTTGTTAGGTCGACTGTACCAGCTGAATCACCACCGATGGAACCATGCCAGTATATTTGGCTCAAAATACAAAAACCTAGCACTTCTCGCTCGCTCGTGCCACATGATTAGATGTTGATGGATCTTTTAATGGCATTGGCAAATAAACATGCAAAAATATTGTGATGAGAGAGATTAGGGCATGACTGCGTAAATGAGAGAGATGAAGGAGAGAGGCAATAGGATACCATCATCATCGGTTCATACCACTCGGTAGTTCTGTATCTTCCGGGGGCACTGAATCTCTTCATGCTGAGTGTACCGGTGTTGAAGGAGGTGTCGCAAAATTTCATGCCTGCTGCCCCAGTAACAATTGGTGCGCCTAGTACACCGGTACGCATGCACACATCTAGATGATTCGTACTGCACATCCAAATTCTGCGTACAGGTGCCCTCTGTTCATCATGCCCGCCAACCGACGGGCGACGTGGTAGCAGTGTAGGATGGATTATTCGCCCCGCCGTGGACGTCATAATAACATGTCAATTTAGAACGATCCAATGGATCTGGAGAAGACATTGTTTCTTGAGAAGCCCTGGAGCAACGTGCATCTAGAAGGAGAGGGAGGGCACGACCAAATCTGACACCATGCAAGAACAGGGAGGGATATGGTGGCCGCGAGGCTCATGACTATGTTGAAGGGCAGAACGTAGGTATTCTTTTTCGTATTGAGAGAAAGGAGACAAAATCTGTAACGATTTTAGGATTGGTTTCCTCTGTTCTATAGAAAAGAGGGGAGTCATGAGAGATTAGGATTCTGGAGACGTGAATGATTAGGATTTGGGAGGTGGGCTGCGCCTGTTCCCATCTGCTGCTCCACATCAAACGGCTAGAAATCTGTGATGGGAATATCAGATGGATAGAACGAAGTTACTTCCTAGATTTAACATGGAGGCTCATATGGTAGAAACCAAGAAGAGCCCTCGCGTACGTCAAATCTTGGAGCGAAATTACGCTAGATTTTTTCCTGAAGGGAACATATAGGAAGACCAATTAGGCGAGGTGGACGTGGGATAAGAGACTTTTTTTTGAAGCGGGGGCGGACGCTTTCCATCCTAATTTTGTGGCAATAGGTGGATGCTTTCCTTCTTTTATTTTCACGTGAGGCTTTCCTTCTTGTTTTTTATGTGAGCCTTTCCTTGTTTGATTAACTAACATTGGACGTGTCACATACATTTTTTTATTGGATTCGATCATCTGCGTTACGCAAGTTTTCCTTCTATCCTGATCATAAATTTTACAATCCAACGGTTCAATTAATTTTGATGATGTGGATTAATGAGAGATCATGAAAGGTGCCTCCAATTAGTAAATAAGAGATAAGATGTCTATATACACATCCGTATGTGGTAGTCCATTTGAAATCTGAAAAAGACAAATATTTAGGAATGGATGGAGTATAAGAGTAGACATGGAGATATATCTCCAGCATGGTCTACAACAAAAATGTGCTGGACTGGTTAGCGTCGGATGCTCGCAACGCGATGACATGAGTTCGAATTCTGTCTTTAACTTTAGATTTTTATATTACATATCGCTTCTTTAATATATACTTCTTTCGCTACTGTACTGAAGTGGAACCCATAGAGTACATAAAATACAAGATTAAGGATGGACTTGTTTCTTTTTAACTTCTTGTAGGAAGTTGTAGCCACCCTGCAAGTCACGTGTACACTATACATGCAATTAACTTTTTATAGAGGGACAATCATACACGCAATTAACTCAAATGGATTGGATGTCAATCTATTATTTCCAGCATAAGAGCAACTCTAGTGGCAGCCGGCAAATTTCCTCCCGCTTCCTTCCGCGGAGGACGACATCAAACGCCAGCGGCATACATTTTCACAACTCTAACCAACCAGATGAAATTCGTGCAAACACGGACTGATTTCATATAAGCATGAAGGATTTTGTATAAAAAAGCCGGATCTTCATATAAACATGATGGATTTCATTACATTTACATGAACTAAGCGGTGCCAATCCGGCTCTCTTGGTATAATTAATACTCCCTCCGTCCGGAAATACTTGTCCTAGAAATTGATGTATCTAGACTTATTTTAGTTATAGATACATACAATTAATCCATTCTTAGAACAAATATTTCCCGCCAGCTGGAGAGGGAGTACATAATCTAAATGGCCGCCCGCGGATCCCTTTGTCTTCCTCATGTCCGACAGACACTTTTCGGGGTCGACGAAGGTCCTCGGAAGAGACGAAGACGCAAAGAAGCCACATGAATGCGCAGTCGTCGCCTCGGCGGTGGCCTTCATGGGACCCAAGTGGCGGCGGCCTCCCGTGTCCTACTTCTCCTCGATGATGGCGGCGGACACAGAGAAGCTAGCCACTGACTCGTCGCTGTCCACGCACCCAGCTTCTGTCTTTGCCTACATGGCGCTGCCGCAGGCACGGGAGGCGCGGCCACAGACATGGGAGGTGCGGTACGATGCGGCAGCAGCGATGCCCGTACCGATGTGATCGCCGCCGTGTCGGCGTGGAGCAACTCTCCACTCCTCATCTAGCTGACTGGAGCAGCGAGTTGCTGAACCACATGCCTGCTTGGGGCGGCAACTGGCTCTATAGGGCCAAGCGAGGTTGGTGAAGCACCGGGTGGCCTCGCCCGTATCCGGAGGGTTCGGCGAGCCACCCAACCGGGTAATATGCCAGAGAACTGCTCCTCGGAAGCCATCGGAAGAGTGGATAAAATGGTGAAGGAGGAGATGGTGGAGCGGCGGAGGGGTACGAGTCTTGCCCGCTGTCTGTCTGACCTCGTGTAAATAGAGGGCGGACGGGAGGATCTCGGCCGGTGTTGCGTTTAATTCCGGCCCTCTCATGAACGGACGTGTGGCCGGAGTAGGTTTATCGGTTTGCATGCGGGTTTAATGGAGGAGAGGAGGCGTGTTCAGCCGGGCGTGCAGCGGGCGGCGCAGTACTATTGGATTTGACAGCGGGCGACGCTGTTCCTGATATGGATTTAATGCAGACAAGGGAGGCAGTAGCGGTTCCCGAAATGTTGAACGGCCAATGCATCCTCCTTCAAATAATGCATGAGGGAAGTAATGGGAGGAGGACCGGTAAAAGAGGTTGCACGACGTGAATGCAACGTAGTTTGCCCTCATATAAAGGCGCCCCTCCATTCCAATGCATCTACCACATCGTACGCACCTAAGCATTTGCCTAAGCACCTACACTAAGCGCAAAAGAGCTCACTCCAGGCCCATGGCGGCGATGCGCGCGAGCGGCCAGCGGCTGTGCCAGATGGTCCACGACGTCGGCCTGCGGCATGGCGCTGAGGATCATCTCCAGACGGTGTTGGAGACTGGCTGGTGGATGGCCGCCGTCGACGCCAACTACGACTCTCAGTTGGACCAGATGATCGTTTCCACCACCAACAAGTTCACCGTCCTCAAGAAGCTCGCGGATGACATCACCGTACTCCTCCAGCCCGCGCGCCCGGTCTCCTCATTGCCTGCCACCCTAATCGGCTTCCATGGCCGGAACCTCTTTCAAGCACTGGTGGCCCTGCGACTGCCCGCCGACGCCACGAAGAATGTCCACCTGGAGGTCGCGCTCACCACGAGGTGCCTCGCCCAACAAGAATTTGTCGACCTACACATCCACGTGTACGAGAAAATCATGTACATAGGTATCTACAAGGCCAGTGAGGACGCTACAACATTGGCCTTCCTCAACCGGCTGGAAGCCTTGGATGCCTTTGCTGAGAAGCACCTCGACCTCGCCACAAAAGCCGCCGCTCCTTAGCCACCGGTCGGTGGCCCGGCGCACTGAGTTGAGGAGTGATGACCCACAAGTATAGGGGATCTATCGTAGTCCTTTCGATAAGTAAGAGTGTCGAACCCAACGAGGAGCAGAAGGAAATGATACGCGGTTTTCACCAAGGTATTCTCTGCAAGTACTGAAGTAAGTGGTAACAGATAGTTTTGTGATAAGATAATTTGTAAAGAGAAACAAGTAACGAAAGTAAATAAAGTGCAGCAAGGTGGCCCAATCCTTTTTGTAGTAAAGGACAAGCCCTGACAAACTCCTATAATAGGAAAAGCGCTCCCCGGGACACATGGGAATATCGTCAAGCTCGTTGTGGGTGGACCGGTGCTTGGGTGGTGTTCTTACTTGAACAAGCATCCCACTTATGATTAACCTCTATTGCAAGCATCCGCAACTACAACAAAAGTATTAAGGTAAACCTAACCATAGCATGAAACATATGGATCCAAATCATCCCCTTACGAAGCAATGCATAAACTAGGGTTTAAGCTTCTGTCACTCTAGCAACCCATCATCTTCTTATTACTTCCCAATGCCTTCCTCTAGGCCCAAATAATGGTGAAGTGTTATGTAGTCGATGTTCACATAACACCACTAGAGGCTAGACAACATACATCTCATCAAAATATCGAATGAATACCAAATTCACATGACTACTAATAGCAAGACTTCTCCCATGTTCTCAGGAACAAACGTAACTACTCACAAAGCATACTCATGTTCATAATCAGAGGGGTATTAATATGCAGATAGGATCTGAACATATGATCTTCCACCAAATAAACCAACTAGCATCAACTACAAGGAGTAATCAACACTACTAACAACCAACTAGTACCAATCCCGGACTTGGAGACAAAAATTGGATACAAGAGATGAACTAGGGTTTTGAGAGGAGATGGTGCTGGTGAAGATGTTGATGGAGATTGCCCTCTCCCAATGAGAGGAGCGTTGGTGATGATGATGGTGATGATTTCCCCCTCCCGGAATGAAGTGTCCCCGGCAGAACAGCTCTGCCGGAGCCCTAGATTGGTTCCGCCAAGGTTCCGCCTCGTGGCGGCGGAGTTTCGTCCCGAAAGGTTGCTTCATATTTTTTTCTCGACGAAAGACCTCATATAGCAGAAGATGGGCATCAGAAGGCCACTAGGGGGCCCATGAGGTAGGGGGTGCGCCCAGGGGGGCAGGGCGCGCCCCCCACCCTCGTGGCCAGGTGGGGCCCCCTCTGGTGAACTTCTTCCGCTGGATATTTTTTATTATTCCCCAAAATGAATTTCGTGGAGTTTCAGGACTTTTGGAGTTGTGCAGAATAGGTCTCTAATATTTGCTCCTTTTCCAGCCCAGAATTCCAGCTGCCGGCATTCTCCCTCCTTATGTAAACCTTGTAAAATAAGGGAGAATAGGCATAAGTATTGTGACATAACGTGTAATAACATCCCATAATGCGATAAATATCGATATAAAAGCATGATGCAAAATGGACATATCAACTCCCCCAAGCTTAGACCATGCTTGTCCTCAAGCGAAAGCCGATAACGATAATTATGTCCCCATGTTTAGAGGTAGAGGCGTCGATAAAAATAAAATACGGACATGAAGGCATCATGATTATTCTCATAACAGCAACATATATAGATATTGTCATATGATTTCTTATGTTCAAGTAATAATCCATTCACAATGCAGAGTACGAATCATAAACTTTATTGAGAACCAACAAACTATAATCTCAGTCATTGAAGCAATTGCAATTTATCATAACATCAGAAAGAGTCTATGTCAGAGCTTAATAGCAAGTCCACATAGTCAACTATCATTTAGTCTTTCATAATTGCTAACACTCACGCGATACTTGTGGTGACGGAGTTTTAATCGGACATAGAGAAACCTAGGGGCTTATAGTTTCGCCTCCCAACCTTTTACCTCAAGGGTAATGTCAACAGTAATAACTCATGCCCCCTACATCCAATTAGATATATCAATCAAGATCTTTCCAACACACTTTGCTTGCCAAAGGATAAAATGTAAAAAGGAAAGGTGAGGATCACCATGACTCTTGCATAAGGTAGAGGATAATAATAAAAGATCGGCCCTTCGCAGAGGGAAGCAGAGGTTGGCATGCACTTTTACGGTTGGATGCACAAAATCTTAATGCGAAAGAACGTCACTTTATATTGCCCCTTGTGATATGAGCCTTTATTATGCAGTCAGTCGCTTTTATTTCTTCCACATCTCAAGATCGTATAAAGCTTATTTCTCCCACACCAATCAATCATACATATTTAGAGAGCAATTTTTATTGCTTTGCACCGATGACAACTTACTTGAAGGATCTTACTCAATCCATAGGTAGATATGGTGGACTCTCATGGCAAAATTGGTTTAAGGTTTTTTTTGGAAGCACAAGTAGTATCTCTACTTGGTGCTGAGAATTTGGCTAGCATGAGGGGGAATGGCAAGCTTAACATGTTGGATGATCCATGACAATATACTTTATCTCAGATATAAGAAAACATAACTCATTACGTTGTCTTCCTTGTCCAACATCAACTCTTTAGCATGTCATATTTTGATGAGTGCTCACAATCATAAAAGATGTCAATAGTAGTGTATCTATATGTGAAACCTCTCTTTCCTTATTACTTCCTATTAATTGCAACGATGACAAAAGCTATGTTTGCCAACTCCCAACAACTTTTAATCATCATACTCTTTCTATGTGAAGTCATTACTCTCGATAAGATCAATATGAACTCTTTGTTTCTTTTTATTCTTTTTCTTTCTTTTCTTTTATTCCCTCAAGATCATGGCAAAATAATCAGGCCCTTGACTCAACAATAATCTTTATTATATAGCTCATGGACTCAATTACATAGGGAGATCATAAAGCAAAACTCAAAACTAGATCATGCCATAAACTTTATTCTACTAGATCAAGATACTACTAATAGGATCAAACTAAGAAAAACGGTAAAGAGAGGAGATGTGGTTGTGATACGATACCGGGGCACCTCCCCCAAGCTGGGCAGTTGCCAAGGGGAGTGCCCATACCCATGTGATTATGTCTCCTTCTTCGGGGTTGGTGGAACATTCTTGGCGATGATGCCCTTTAGGATGCGATTCTCCTCCTCAAGCTTATTGACTTGTTGCTTGAGGTCCATTATTTCTTTGCGAAGCTTTCCTGTAACTGCTAAGGTTCCTTGCACCCAAGGGTGTTGCATAGCTGCGGGAGAACAAGTGACACTCCTCTTCATATTTTCATAAGAAAGAAATCTAACATTGGAAGGGATAACCGAGTTTGGAATTGCTGAGCTCTGTAGTTCCTCCATCGCGAACCCAGCTCGAAAGCGAGAAGTGAATTCTTGATCCTCCATGGCATCTACTCTCATCAAGTCAGCCTCCATCTCCTCCTCCGTTGCTGGCCCAAAGGGGTCAGCTTCCCTGTTTGCCCTTGGTTCCGGTGCCGGATTAGATACCCAGCTCTCCTCGACGGACTCTTGACAAGACATCTTGCTCTAATCTGCAGCAGCAATAGCTCGAAACATAAACAGAGGATATTTGCGTGATACGGGAGTCAAAATCCCCGGGAGAATATATAATGAATTTTTACCGACCAAACACGTATCGTGCATGAAACAGAGTCCGGAAGGCACACGAGGTGCCCACAAGGTAGGGGGCGCGCCCAGGGGGGTAGGGCGCACCCTCCACCCTCGTGGGGCCCTCGTGTCCTTCCCGGACTGCTACTTATTTTTCTATTTTTCTAAATATTCCAAAACGGAGAAATATTGCCTTAAAAACTGTTTTGGAGTCGGTTTACTTACCGTACCACATACCTATTCCTTTTTAGAGTCTGAAACGTTCCAGAAAGTGTCCCTTATGTATTCCTCCGGGGTTACGGTTTCAATAACATTGGTTTCAACATTTATGGGATTACCTGATATATAGTGTTTGATTCTTTGGCCGTTTACCACCTTCGGATTTGTGCCTTCAAAGTTGTTGATTTTTATGGCACCGGAACGATAGACCTCCTCGATAACGTAGGGACCTTCACATTTAGAGGGAAGTTTTCCTGCAAAAAATCTTAAACGAGAGTTGTATAGCAATACATAATCACCTACATTAAACTCACGCTTTTGTATCCTTTTGTCATGCCATCTTTTAACTTTTTCTTTAAATAACTTGGCATTTTCATAAGCTTGGGTTCTCCATTCATCAAGTGAGCTAATATCAAATAACCTCTTCTCACCAGCAAGTTTGAAATCATAGTTGAGCTCTTTAATAGCCCAATATGCCTTATGTTCTAGTTTGAGAGGTAAGTGACATGCTTTTCCATAAACCATTTTATAAGGAGACATACCCATAGGATTTTTATATGCAGTTCTATAGGCCCATAATGCATCATCAAGTTTCTTGGACCAATTCTTCCTAGACCTATTGACAGTCTTTTGCAAAATTAATTTGAGTTCTCTATTGCTCAATTCTACTTGACCACTAGACTGTGGGTGATAAGGAGATGCAATTCTACGATTAACATCATATTTAGCAAGCATTTTATGGAAAGCACCATGAATAAAATGTGAACCACCATCAGTCAAGAAATATCTAGGGAGCCCAAACCTCGGAAAAATAACTTCTTTAAGCATTTTAATAGAAGTGTTATGATCAGCACTACTAGTTGGAATAGCTGCAACCTACTTAGTAACGTAATCAACAGCAACTAAAATATGTGTATATCCATTAGAGGCAGGAAAAGGTCCCATATAATCAAAGCCCCAAACGTCAAATGGTTCAATAACAAGTGAATAATTCATAGGCATTTCTTGACGTCTACTAATATTACCGATTCTTTGACATTCATCACAAGACAAGACAAACTTACGGGCATCCTTGAAGAGAGTAGGCCAATAAAAACCGGATTGCAATACCTTATGTGCAGTTCTATCTCCATCGTGATGTCCACCATAAGCTTCGGAGTGACACTTGCGTAGGATATGTTCCTGTTCATGCTCAACTACACAACGTCTAATAAAACCATCTACTCCTTCTTTATAAAGATGTGGGTCATCCCAAAAGTAATGTCTCAAATCATAGAAAAACTTTTTCTTTTGCTGGTATGTGAAACTAGGTGGTGTAAATTTAGCAACAATGTAATTAGCACAATCAGCATACCACGGAGTACTACGAGAAGTACTTATGACATTTAATTGCTCATCCGGAAAGCTATCATCAATAGGTAGTTGGTCATCAAGAACATTTTCTAACCTAGCCAAGTTGTCTGCAACGGGGTTCTCAACTCCTTTTCTATCAACTATATGCAAATCAAATTCTTGTAGCAAGAGAACCCATGTAATAAGTCTAGGTTTAGCATCTTTCTTTTCCATCAGATATTTAATAGCAGCATGATCAGTGTGAGTAGTTACTTTAGAATCAACAAAATAAGGTCTGAACTTATCACAAGCAAATACAACTGCTAAGAATTCCTTTTTGGTAGTAGCATAATTTCTTTGAGCATTGTCTAAAGTTTTACTAGCATAATGGATAACATTTAATTTCTTATCAACTCTTTGCCCGAGAACAGCACCTACAGCATAATCACTAGCATCACAATAATTTCAAAGGGTAAGTTCCAATCAGGTGGCTGAACAATAGGTGCAGAGATCAATGCTTTCTTAAGTATTTCAAATGCTTCTACACAATCATCATCAAAGACAAATGGTATATCTTTTTGTAATAAATTAGTCAGAGGTCGAGAAATTTTTGAGAAGTCCTTAATGAACCTCCTATAAAATCCGGCATGACAAAGGAACTTCTTATACATTTGATGTCCTTGGGACATGGCATCTTTTCAATAGCATCAACCTTGGCTTTATTAACTTCAATACCTCTTTCAGAAACTTTATGCCCCAAGACAATACCTTCATTCACCATAAAGTGGCACTTTTCCCAATTCAAAACAAGATTAGTTTCTTCACATCTTTGCAAAACTCGATCAAGATTGCTTAAACAATTGTCAAAAGAGGATCCATAGACGGAAAAGTCATCCATGAAAACCTCACAAATCTTTTCACAAAAATCAGAGAATATAGCCATCATGCATCTTTGAAAGGTAGCAGGTGCATTACATAAACCAAAGGGCATACGTCTATAAGCAAAAGTACCAAAAGGGCAAGTAAAAGTAGTCTTTGATTGATCCTTAGCCGACATAGGTATTTGAGAGAAAGCAGAATAACCATCTAGGAAGCAATAATGTGTATGTTTGCATAATCTTTCTAGCATTTGATCGATAAAAGGTAAGTGGTAATGATCTTTCTTAGTAGCTTTATTTAATTTGCGGAAATCAATTACAGTCCTATATCCTGTAATAATTCTTTGCGGGATCGATTCATCTTTATCATTCGGAACAATAGTAACACCGCCCTTCTTAGGGACACAATGAACATGACTTACCCACTGACTATCAACAACAGAATAAATTATACTTGCCTCTATAAGCATAAGTATTTCTTTTCTTACCACTTCTTTCATCTTAGGATTAAGCCTTCGTCGATGATCACGAACTGGTTTGGCATCTTCTTCCAAATTTATTTTATGTTGACATAGAGTGGGACTAATGCCCTGAAGATCATCAAGAGTATATTCAATAGCAGCACGGTGCTTCTTCAGAGTTTTCAATAATCTCTCTTCTTCATGCTCTGAAAGGTTAGCACTAATAATAATAGGATATATTTTCTTTTCATCAAGATAAGCATATTTAAGATTATCAGGCAACAGTTTAAGCTCGAACACGGGATCACCCTTGGGTGGAGGAGGATCCCCTAGGATTTAAACAGGCAAATTTTGTTTCCGAATAGGTTCCTGTTTAAAGAATACTTCATCTATTTCCCTTCTTTCATTCATAAACATATCATTTTCATGGTCTAGCAAATAATGTTCTAAAGGATCACTAGGAGGTACGGCAATAGAAGCAAGACCAATCATTTTATCCTTAATAGGAAATTCTTGTTCATGGTGTTGTTTACTAAACTTAGAGAAATTAAACTCATGAATCATATCCAAGCCAATAGTAACAACATTATTTTCGCAGTCTATCTTAGCATTAACAGTATTCAAGAAGGGTGTACCAAATATAATTGGACAAAAGCTATCTTGTGGGGAACCAAGAACAAGAAAATCAGCAGGATATTTAGTTTTCCCACACAATACTTCAACATATCTAACAATTCCCACTGGCGATATAGTATCCCTATTGGCAAGTTTAATTGTAACATCAATATCTTCTATTTCAGCGGGTGCAATTTCATGCTTAGTTTCTTCATACAAGGCAATAGGTATAACACTAGCACTAGCACCCATATCACATAATCCATGATAACAATGATCTCCTATTTTAACAAAAATAACATGCACGCCTACCACAGGTCTATGTTTATCTTTAGCGCCAGGTTTAGCAATTGTAGCAGATTCACCACAGAATTGAATAACATGCCCATCAATATTATCAGACAAGAGATCTTTAACAATAGCAATATTAGGTTCTACTTTGACTTGCTCAGGAGGTGTATAAGTTCTAATATTGCTTTTACGAACCACAGTTGAAGCTTTAGCATGATCCTTTATTTTAACAGGGAAGGTGGTTTCTCAACATAAGAGGTAGGAACAATAGGATCATTATAAGTGACAGTCTTTTCTTCAACTTTAATAGGTGCAACTACTTTTACTTCTATGGGAGGATGATATTTAAACCACTTCTCCTTAGGGAGATCAATATAAGTAGCAAAAGATTCACAACAAGAAGCTACTATCTCAGAGTCAAGTCCATATTTAGTGCTAAACTTACGAAAATATCGGTGTCCATAAAAGATTTAACACAATCAAACTTAGGTATCATACCTGACTCCTTACCTTCGTCGAGGTCCCAATCTTCAGAGTTGCGTTTAATTCTATCCAATAAATTCCATCTAAATTCAATAGTCTTCATCATAAAAGAGCCAGCACAAGAAGTATTGGGCATGGTGCTATTGTTTTCAGAAAGCCGAGCATAAAGATTTTGAATAATTGTTTCTCTTGGGAGCTCATGATTGGCGCATGAATACAACATTGATTTAAGCCTCCCCCAAGATTGAGCGATGCTTTCTCCTTCGCGAGGCCGAAAATTGTATATATAATTGCGATCGCGATGAACAAGATGCATAGGATAATACTTTTGATGAAATTCCAATTTCAGTCTTCTATAGTTCCATGATCTCGTATCATCACATAGCCTATACCATGTTAATGCATCTCCCTTCAAAGATAAATGGAAGACCTTCTTCTTAACAACATCATCGGGTAGACCTACAAGCTTAAATAGTCCACAAACTTCATCCACATATATTAGGTGCTCATCAGGATGCTTTGTTCCATCTCCTACAAAAGGATTAGCTAGCAGTTTTTCCATCATACCCGAAGGAAATTCAAAGGGAATATTTTCATATTCATTTTCAGTAGGTTCATTAGGTTGAGGAGCAACTCTTTGCTCTACTGGTCGGGGTGAAGATACCCCGAACAACCCCTCAAAGGATTACTTTCCATAGTAACAAGTGATAGTAAATTTCAGCACACTATATAAATTTTTCCTTACCAAATTCCACCTACCAAAGGCGCTTCACTCCCCGGCAACGGCGCCAGAAAAGAGTCTTGATGACCCACAAGTATAGGGGATCTATCGTAGTCCTTTCGATAAGTAAGAGTGTCGAACCCAACGAGGAGTAGAAGGAAATGATACGCGGTTTTCAACAAGGTATTCTCTGCAAGTACTGAAATAAGTGGTAACAGATAGTTTTGTGATAAGATAATTTGTAAAGAGCAACAAGTAACGAAAGTAAATAAAGTGCAGCAAGGTGGCCCAATCCTTTTTGTAGCAAAGGACAAGCCTGGACAAACTCTTATAATGGCGCTCCCGAGGACACATGGGAATATCGTCAAGCTAGTTTTCATCACGTTCATATGATTCGCGTTCGGTACTTTGATAATTTGATATGTGGGTGGAACAGTGCTTGGGTGTTGTTCTTACTTGAACAAGCATCCCACTTATGATTAACCTCTATTTCAAGCATTTCAAGCATCCGCAACTACAACAAAAGTATTAAGGTAAACCTAACCATAGCATGAAACATATGGATCCAAATCAGCCCCTTACGAAGCAACGAATAAACTAGGGTTTAAGCTTCTGTCACTCTAGCAACCCATCATCTACTTATTACTTCCCAATGCCTTCCTCTAGGCCCAAATAATGGTGAAGTGTTATGTATTCGATGTTCACATAACACCACTAGAGGCTAGACAACATACATCTCATCAAAATATCGAACGAATACCAAATTCACATGACTACTAATAGCAAGACTTCTCCCATGTCCTCAGGAACAAACGTAACTAATCACAAAGCATGTTCATGTTCATAATCAGAGGGGTATTAATATGCATATATGATCTGAACATATGATCTTCCACCAAATAAACCAACTAGCATCAACTACAAGGAGTAATCAACACTACTAGCAACCTACTAGTACCAATCCCGGACTTGGAGACAAGAATTGGATACAAGAGATGAACTAGGGTTTTGAGAGGAGATGGTGCTGGTGAAGATGTTGATGGAGATTTCCCTCTCCCGATGAGAGGAGCGTTGGTGATGACGATGGTGATGATTTCCCCCTCCCGGAGGGAAGTGTCCCCGGCAGAACAGATCTTCTTGAGCCCTAGATTGGTTCCACCAAGGTTCCGCCTCGTGGCGGCGGAGTTTCATCCCGAAAGGTTGCTTCTTATTTTTTTCTCGACGAAAGACCTCATATAGTAGAAGATGGGCATCGGTGGGCCACCAGGGGGCCCACAAGGTAGGGGGGCGCGCCCCCCACCCTCGTGGCCAGGTGGGGCCCCCTCTGGTGAACATCTTCCGCTGGATATTTTTTATTATTTCCCAAAATGACTTTCGTGGAGTTTCAGGACTTTTGGAGTTGTGCAGAAAAGGTCTCTAATATTTGCTCCTTTTCTAGCCCAGAATTCCAGCTGCCGACATTCTCCCTCCTTATGTAAACCTTGTAAAACAAGGGAGAATAGGCATAAGTATTGTGACATAACGTGTAATAACAGCCCATAATGCAATAAATATCGATATAAAAGCATGATGCAAAATGGATGTATCAAGGAGGAGGAGGTCATATGTTGATGGATGCATCTTTCTTCTTGCCTTCTGTAACCACCAGTGTGATTGCATCATCATCGTGGCCTTAATTCTTATTGTGATGTTGCATTCTCGTTCCAGTCAATACCGACATGTGCGATCCCTTTGCTTAATTATATGCATCACTTTAACCAGTACTCCATCTGTCAATTTGTAAGTTGTGCTTACCTTTTCCATCAACTTCGTGCAACGCGCGGGCATCTTGCTAGAAACACTAGAACATGTCGGACCGCGTGTGACCAAACCGACGATGCGCCAATCTAGCTACTACGTACCCTGCTTATCTGCCGGAAATTGCCCTGCCCTAGCGTTTCCAATCGTTATTTCTATCTATCGATCGTGCCAAGGAGCAGAACAAGATAAATCGTTATTTCTAGCTACTACGTACCCTGCTTTTCCTCCTTCTCATTCTCCTCCTTCTCATTCTCCTCCTTCTCATTTTTCTCCTTCTCATTCTCCTTCTCCTTCTTCTCCTTCTCCTTCTCCTCCTTCTCCTTTTCCTCCTTCTCATTTTCCTCCTTCTCATTCTCCTTGTCCTCCTTCTCCTTCTCCTTCTCCTCCTTCTCCTTCTCCTTCTTCTCCTTCTTCTTCTCCTTCTTCTTCTTCTTCTCCTTCTTATTCTTCTTCTCCTTCTTCTTCTTCTCCTTCTTCTTCTTCTTCTCCTTCTCCTTCTTCTCCTTCTTCTTCTTCTCCTTCTTCTTCTGCTTCTTCTTCTCCTTCTTCTCCTTCTTCTCCTT
>LR880972.1:973465094-973475491 GCA_904067115.1 Aegilops sharonensis
AAAAAAACTTAGTAATGGCGCACTAGTGGAAAGTGCGCCATTACTAGTTAAAACTAGTAATGGCGCACCACTCCAAGGTGCGCCATTAGTAACAAAAAAATTTCTTATGTTTTTTTCCCAAACTACTAATGGCGCACCACACACCAGGTGCGCCATTAGTAATATATTACTAATGGCGCACCGAGATATGGTGCGCCATTAGAATATACTAATGGCGCACCACATCACAGGTGCGCCATTAGTAGCCATTCCATCTATAGCCCTTTTTGTAGTAGTGCCCCAAGCTTGGCAGTTGCCAAGGGGAGTGCCCATACCCATGTGATTATTTCTTCGGAGGTGGTGAAGTAGGAGTTGTTGATGATGTAGGCTTGTCGTCCGTCTTCCAGGGCATCGGCTCTCCATCATAAAAGGACGATCGAGTCTCCGGGATCCTTAAATCTGCAGTCAAACTCATTCGCTTGAATCTATGTTCATACTCACAGTTCTGGTTTTGCAGGTCATAGATCTGGGCTTGGAGGTGCTCGATTTTCTCTTGGAGTTTGAAGATGGTTTCCCCAATGACTTTGGCATCCATCTTGTGGTTGTTGGTGAACTCCGTGATCATCATCTGGTTGGCGTTGAGTCCACGCTCCACCATAGCTTGACACTTGAAAACTTCTTGCTCCACGGCTTCGAGCTGTGTCTCCACGCTCCCGGTACGCCTTGGTCCCTCCACATCGCGGATGTACAGCACCCCATCACGCACCTCAATGGTTTGAGGATGATGCAGCACCTTCGCGAGATAGGGGTTGAAAACTCTCTCGAAAAATTTGTCATTGGGAGCGCTTGGAGACGACATGATGCTCTAGATCTGAAACAGAAATAGCTCGAAACGAAAACAGAGGATATTTGCATGATACGGTGGTCAAAACCTTCGGGAGTATATATAATGAATTTTTACCGACCAAAATTTGTAACATACAAGAAAACGGAGTCCGGGAGGCACACGAGGTGCCCACGAGACAGGGGGCGCGCCCTACAAGGGGGGGGGGCGCCCTCCTCTCTCGTGGGAGCCTCGTGTCCCTTTCGGACTACTTCTTTCTTCCTAAAATTCTTAAATAATCCAAAACTGATAAAAATTGCCATTAGAGTTGTTTTGGAGTTGGTTTACTTACCGTACCACGTACCTATGCCTTTTCGGAGTCTGGAACGTTCTGGAAAGTGTCTCTTATGTATTCCTCAGGGGTTATGGTCTCAATAATATTAGTTTCCACATTAATAGGATTACCTGAAATATAATGTTTAATGCTTTGACCGTTTACTACCCTCGGATCTGTGCCTTCGAAGTTGTTGATTTTTATAGCACCAGAACGATAGACCTCTTCGATAACGTAGGGACCTTCTCATTTTCAGAGAAATTTTCCTGCAAAAAATCTTAAACGAGAGTTGAATAATAGCACATAATCTCCTACGTTAAACTCACGCTCTTGTATCCTCTTATCATGCCAGCGTTTGACTTTTCTTTGAAAAGCTTGGCATTCTCGTATGCTTGGGTTCTCCATTCATCAAGTGAGCTAATATCAAACAACCTCTTCTCACTGGCAAGTTTGAAGTCATAATTGAGCTCTTTAATAGCCCAATATGCTTTATGTTCAAGTTCAAGAGGTAAATGACATGCTTTTCCATAAACCATCTTATATGGAGACATACCCATGGGATTTTTGTATGCAGTTCTATAGGCCCATAATGCATCATCAAATTTTTTGGACCAATTCTTTCTAGATCTATTCACAGTCTTTTGCAAAATTAATTTGAGCTCTCAATTGCTCAATTCTACTTGACCACTAGACTGCGGGTGGTAAGGAGATGCGATTCCATGATTGACATCATAATTCAAGCATCTTACGGAAAGCACCATGAATAAAGTGTGAACCACCATGAGTCATAAGATATCTAAGGACTCCAAACCTCGGAAAAATAACTTCTTTAAGCATTTTAATAGAAGTGTTGTGATCCGCACTACTAGTTGGAATAGCTTCTACCCACTTAGTAACGTAATCAACAACAACTAAAATATGTGTATAACCATTGGAGGTAGGAAAAGGTCCCGTATAATCAAAGCCCCAAACATCAAATGGTTCAATAACAAGGGGAATGTAAACAAACCCCTTTTCACTTGCATAGAGGCTTCATTCGAGCTTATGAACTTATCTGTAATGACTTTAGGTCTGGAATATTTTCTTTTTTGGAACGACCATTTGATCCAAAATAATAACTGCAACTTGTGAAACCTGTTTGTTCCATACTTAGTCAAAAATCTGTTTCTGTCAGATCCATTTAGCCACAACGACTCTCACCGCCGGCTTAAAAAGACAACACTGATTGACAACCTTGCCGACTTCTGGCGGTTTAAAGTAACTTAACTGCTTCTGATATTCATAGCGGCTTAACTGACCAGATATAATTAGCCATATGTCATTAGGCCCCTTCGTAAGCCGCCATATTGAATAGAATTTCAAATGTTTTTCTCCGGGTTAAATTGAATTGGAAAATTTTATTTTGTCATAGGCTTTCTTCTGCATAATGGCACCCAAGGCTCCCAAAGCACCTGTGACCTGTAACTGGGTCAAGTCCATTGTTACTGAAAACACCTTGTCTGATTTCGTGAAGACTGGCTATCTGCCCGAGAAAGAAGTCATGTCCTATCGTGCTCCTAATCCGTCAGAAGAAAAACCTCAACCCAAGGAGGGGGAAGTGATCGTTTTTATTGATCATATGAGCCGGGGCTTTTCTCCACCCGGCTCAAAATTCTTCAGGGATGTTTTACACTTTTTTGACCTCAGACCTCAAGATATCGGACCCAACTCCGTGTCAAACATTTGCAACTTCCAAGTCTTTTGCGAGGTGTATCTTGGAGAAGAACCCAACCTATTACTTTTCAGAGGATTGTTTTATTTAAACCGCCAGACTGAATGTGCCAACGGGCCCAGCCTGGAACTTGGTGGTATCTCCATTCAGCGACGGAGGGACTGCCTTTTCCCTTATGCTGAACTGCCAAGCCACCCTAAGGATTGGAACCACACGTGGTTCTATTGCCAGGATGCTTTCCACCTGGTGAAAACCCGCTGCCCGGCTTTCGCGCTCTACGCCTCGAATCCAACCATCCACTGCCAGACAAGTTATCTGCTGTTGAGAGTCTACCACTTGCTCCCACCATAAAGAAAACCAAAGCTCTCTTGGGGAATGGCTTACATGGCATTGATTTGGTTCGAGTCTGGATCTCATGGCGGGTGATTACGTTAAGCCGCCGCCCCGGCTTGATGTGCACTTACACAGGCGAAAAGGATGACCTGTTGTGTCATTGTCTTGATGATTTACCTGATGACATGGTTGAAGCCATGACCCAATCTAGTTTGAAAGAGGGCTCAGTGGTCAGCAACACCTTCAGCTTACTTCCATTCTGCAAGAATAATCTGGCTCCTGCAGTAAGTCAGCAATCTAAAAATGTATACTCTTTTTGTGGAATGCCTTGCTTTTACTCATAACCTTTTATCATTCGTCAACCCCTCAATTCATCTGACTCGAACTATCAGGACACTTCACCTTCCTCCGGCGAATCCATGCAATCCAACATGCCGGCTTTCAAAACTGCTCCAGTGTAATGTCAACTTATTTATCTTTATGCTGATCTTACTCATGTTTTTGTACTAACCTTTCTGATTTGTACACAGCGTACAAGTGAAGCCCAGCAAAAGGGCGAAGAAAAATAAGTCGGCTGAAAAACCAGTCGTGACTGACCTGGAGCTCGGAACAACCGTTCCCGACACCTCCACACATGAGCCGCCACCTGAACCGGCCCATGATATTCGAGCACCAACTTCTGATCCGCCTGCCGAACAAACTCTTAACAGTTCTGATAACCCGGAGGTTCCTAGGCCGGTAAAAACAGATGACCCGGAAGTCGAGATTCTTAAGACTCAGCTTGTTGAACCGGGAAGACCCATTGTACTTGCTAAGTGCTCTGCCAAGGAAGAACTTTTGGAGCGCCGAAAAGCCAAGCTGGACGTCACTCATTATACTCATCTCAGTATTGGAGAAATTGTCTCTGGCTATATAAGTCAAGTACACAGTAGCCGTGATCTGGAAGTTGATATGGTGAAGCAAATACACCAAAAATCTGAGGTATAACTTTTGTTGCTATTCCTTATTCCTCCTTACTATACCAGCCCCCAAGTCTATTGCTTATGAGAAAAATATGCTGTAGACTTTAGAATCCACTTAGCACTGCTTGTCAGACGCCCGGCTTATTCTGTTACACTCGAAGGCCGGCTTTAAAAGAAGATATTTGAGCCAGCGTAGTATAATACTTTGAACTGCAATATGCATTAGCCCCCAAGTGCCAAGTATCTTCGCTTGCAAAGCACTTGGGACTTAATTTCCATGAACCGCCGCAGTTATTCAGAGTTCTTCATCATACATTAGGCCCCAAGTGTCAAGTATCTTTGCTTGCAAAGTGCTTGGGATTTACTGTTCTATTATAATAATTCTGACTATAACCCGGCGTAGATAAAGGCCACCATAAGTCAATTTGAGTCGGAGATTGCTGATTTGAAGAGTCGCCTGGAAGCTCAAGAGACTGAAGTCCAAAAGGCCAACTCCAAATTTGAGTTCAGCATATCTGAACAAGAGAAATTGAAGAAAAGCTTTGAAGCTGATAAGAAGGTATGGGCTGATGAAAAGGCCTCCTTGATCACCTGGGCAGAGAAAGCAGAAGCGGCTCTTGCAGACACAACGGCTGAGTTAACCGGCTTAAAACGCCATATATATCATATGGTCTCAGCAATCTTTGGTAAGCTATTCCGCTAGTGTTAAATATTGTAAATCTTTTCCCGACAAGTACCTTGTTTGTCATCTCCGGCTCACCTGATGTTTATTTAATGCAGGCCCCAGGAGCTCTAATCTGAACCAGAACATGTTAACAAAGCTGAAGGCAGTTTATACATTGGTGGAACAACTCTACATTGGGTCACAACGCGCTTTAGCCATTGTGGCTTTGTCAAATGACGTTCCCAATCTCCTGGCTGATGTATTGAAGCGGCTTGCTGTGCTCCCTCAACGGGTCCAAGAATTGAGATGTGCTTCTGCAAGAGCCGGAGCCATAGCTTCCTTAAGCCGGGCCAAGGCATGGTTACCAGAGCTGGACCCAGCCGACATGTCCCTTGGATATCCAAGCTTTAAGGAGGATGGCACCCCATTTGAGGAGAAGGACTTCACCACCCGCGTGAAGGAAATACGTCCAATGGCCACTCTGATCGAGAATGACACGGACCTCACCAAGTATCAGCCGGGTTACAACAGCCAAAATCAGAGGATCGCAACGCCACATTATGATGCAGTCAGCTTGATCCCTCCAATTCGTAAGCATACCTTCGCCCCTGAAGTCGATCCGGCCGGGTTAATTGAAGATGAAGCTGAATTTGAAGCTTTGAATGGCATTGACTGGTCATCATCAACCTTCCAGGACAGGGCAGCCGGCGGAGGAGCGGAAAAGGATGACCTGGAAACTTCAGGCCAACAAAATGAGTGATCCGTCGGGCGTCTTATTTTTATGCCTTATAGAAAACAATGATTCATTATCCAGACTCGGGGAGTCTTGTAATAGGGTAGAAGAAAAACTTGATTTTGTCATGTCATCGCGCACGTTTGAGGCGCTCAACATTTGTTCAAGCCGCCGTCGTTATATTCTTCCGGTTTATATTGATCTTCTGCTTTAGTAGCCCTGCATACAGAACAAAAACGCAAGCCCCTTGGCGGGTGTGATCCTTTGATTACCTTGCCGGCTTATGCGACCCGAACAATGAGGGTAAGCTTTTTAATCCTGAAACCTTGCACATATGATGCTTGTTATGCACCAACAACTGTATTTGATCAAAAGTAAGTCGGTGGGATAAAAAATCACCCCATAAGTGCTTTCAGAAAAAGATCTGCAAACCGTCAAACAATTATGATTTGCAAAGTTTTATGAGAGATAGACAAAATTCAAAGGCTGCTGATTCGAATACGATCAATAAACCTTTCCAAAGGGGTTAAGCTAAGATTCGAATACGATCATATAGCCCCCAGTGGCTAGGGCGATGCCGATCAAGTGGGTATCGACAACTATGTTCTCTTTGGTTCGAATACGACCTATGTTTGAACAGGAAGCCCCCAAGTAACCATAAGAGTTGGTTAATGACGCTGATTCGAATAGGATCCACGTCAGACCCACAGGGGTTGAGCTATGATTCAGATATGATCAAGAAGCCCCCTAGTGGGTTTGGCAGTATGCCGATCAAGAGGGTATCGGCATCTATGTTCTCTTTGGTTCGAATACGACCTATGTTTGAACAGGAAGCCCCCTAGTGATCATGGCTAGATTCAGATATGATCATAAGCCGTACCAAAGGGAAAGCCGTATTCAAATATGATCCGCTCCCTATTGGTTGTTTCAACAACATAATAAGGAAGTCATGTAAACATTTGAGTATGAAAAGGATGGAGGTCCTGCTTTATTGCTTTTCATAATATATACATCTCAAACTATATGTACATCCTGAGAGCCGGTGGCTCAAGTATAGTAAGGCCGAAGATGAGCGATATTCCACGGCCGACGGGTCTCCTCCTCCGACTTACGTGAGTCTTTGTGTTCTCGAACATCGATGAGGTAATATGACCCGTTGTTCAGGTTCATGCTGACCACAAAGGGTCCTTCCCAAGGGGGAGATAGCTTGTGCATATCAGATTGATCCTGGATGAGCCGGAGCACCAAATCACCTTCCTGTAAGGTTCTGGACCTAACCCAGCGGCTTTGGTAGCGGCACGGGTCTTGCTGGTAAATCGCCGAGCGGGCTATTGCCAAGTCTCGCTCTTCATCCAACAAGTAAAGTGCATCTTGACGAGCTGGTGTATTTGCTTCGCGTCATCGGCTGACCCATATCATTACAATCACACTTGAGGCGCCCCAGCTTCTGTCTCAGCGGTACAAATCATCATTTTTTCTCCAACATGTGTGACACCCCAAAAATTTAACCATGTTTTGTTTATTAAAATTTTTCCAGGAAACTTAAACTTTTATTTTCTGGATTTTCGTTTGATTTCAGAACCATTCTTTTCTTTCTTTTTGTGGAGTTTTTACCCCAAGTGTGTAACGCCCCGGATTCGATGCGCCAGGTGTCTGCCAGTCATTCGCCGTCCTTGCCATGTCATGTGCTTGCGTGTTGCACTTTGCCATGTCATCATCTGCATTTTATATCGTGTTGTCATGTGCATTTCATTTTGCATACGTGTTCGTCTCATGCATCCGAGCATTTTTCCCGTTGTCCGTTTTCCAATCCGGCACTCCTATGTCCCCCGGCGCCCCCTTTTACCTCTTTTCGTGTGCGGGTGTTAAACGGTCTCGGAATGGACCGAGGTTTGTCAAGCGGCCTTGGTATAGCACCGGTAGACCGCCTGTCAAGTTTCGTGCCATTTGGAGTTCGTTTGGTACTCCAACGGTTAACCGGGTAACCGCAAAAGCCTCCTTCTCTTTGCAGCCCAACACCCTTCCAAAGTTGCCCAAAACCCAGCAAACTCCTCTCCATGCTCTCGGTCATTCGATCACGATCGCGTGGCCGAAAACCACGCCTCATTTGGAGCTTCCTAGCTCCTCCTATCTATAAATAGGTGATCCCCTCCGAAATTTGCGGTCTAACCCTAGCCTTCCCCTACCTCGCGCCACCGGACGAAAATCCCCGCCGCCCGGACGTGTCCGCCCCATCCGCCGTCGCCTCCCGTGGCTAACGGGAGCACGCCACGTGGCGCCCCGCCACCCGCCGCCGCCGCGGCCCGCTCGGCCCGCGGGGAGCCCGCCCCGGGCCGCTCGCTCCCGCGCCCGTCCGCCCCGCGCCTCCGCCGCCCGGCGCCGCCACGCCCGCCGCCGCCCGTCCCGCCCGGCTCCGGCGCGCGCCTCCCGGCCCTCTCCGCCGCCGCACCCTTCCTCCCCTCCGCCGCCGCGCCCTTCCTCCGCGCCCCTCCGGCTCCCTCCGCCGCCCTGCTCGACCTCGCCGGCCTCTCCTCAGCCGGCCGCCGCCGCCGTTTGCCTCGCCGGAGGCCGGGTCTCTCCTCCGACCTCGCCGGCCTCCGCGCCCGGGCCCCGCCGCCTCAGCCTCCCTCCGGCCGGCCCCGAGCTCCCCGGCGTCCTCCGGCGCCTCCCCTGCCCTCCGGCGGCTCGTCCCCGTCCATCTCCGGCCGCCGCAGCCTGCACTCCGGCGATCCTCGTAAACCGTGCAACCCGAGGTTGACTTTCCCCCGAGGTCCTTTTTTTCCCTAAGTCCCGAGATTTTTGACATTATATTCTCATGTTCATGCCTTCATATCTCTGCATCCGTAGCTCCGTTTCGTCGTGTAATATGTCGAATTGTTCGTCTCGATGAGTAGATCATTTCATTCCATCGCATCATTTTCATTTGAGCTCATCTTGATGCCCGAAATGCTGTTGGAAGAGGGCTATGTGATGTTAGTTTCAGATTCTTATCAGTACTTGCACTTTTCTCATTTTTGCCATGATTGATGTGTGCACCCTATGAACTTGAGTCCTACATGTGTTTTGTAATATGCCATGCCATCTTTACAGGGGTGTATGCCATGTATTTTTGTGATCTCTGTGGTGACTAGCACAAGCATGCAAACTAGGCTTTATGATGTTGCTGATTTCAGCCTCTGTTTTGCTGATATTTTTATGCCATGTTAACTTGATGCTACCGAGAGATCCATGCTTATTTTGAGATACTTCAGTAAGGATGTTTTGAACATATGGTGATTCTCTATCCATCCATGCCTTTGTTTGCAATTATGGAGTGTCATAGCTTGAGTCAATCGAGATCTACTTTTGCTATAAAATGTTTCCTGGCAGGTTGTTTACATGTTATTCAGTTTTGCGAAGGTTGTTGCTAGCGATCCGTGCACCCTATGAACTTGATCTTGCCATGTATAGCTTCTATAACATGTCTTCTTACTGTGAGTTGCCTTGCCATGCCATGTATTGCTCTGTGGTGAGTGGTTCAAGCTCACCAACATGCCTACTTATTGTTGTTCCTGCCTGTTGGAAATATGCCCTAGAGGCAATAATAAATTAGTTATTATTATATTTCCTTGTTCATGATAATCGTTTATTATTCATGCTATAATTGTATTGACCGGAAACAGCAATACATGTGTGGATGCATAGACAACACCATGTCCCTAGTAAGCCTCTAGTTGACTAGCTCGTTGATCAATAGATGGTTACGGTTTCCTGACCATGGACATTGGATGTCATTGATAACGCGATCACATCATTAGGAGAATGATGTGATGGACAAGACCCAATCCTAAGCCTAGCACAAAGATCGTGTAGTTCGTATGCTAAAGCTTTTCAAATGTCAAGTATCTCTTCCTTAGACCATGAGATCGTGNCCCGACGACGACGACGATGAAGACGAGCCGCGCCCCGCCCGGAGCACTGCCAACACCGGCGCAGGCCCCTCTACTGGGCCGCCCGTCCGAGGCGGCAAACGCAAGCAGAGGCTGTTGGAAATATGCCCTAAAGGCAATAATAAATTAGTTATTATTATTATATTTCCTTGTTCATGATAATCGTTTATTATCCATGCTATAATTGTATTGATAGGAAACTCAAATACATGTGTGGATACATAGACAACACCGTGTCCCTAGTAAGCCTCTAGTTGACTAGCTCGTTGATCAATAGATGGTTACGGTTTCCTGACCATGGACATTGGATGTCATTGATAACGCGATCACATCATTAGGAGAATGATGTGATGGACAAGACCCAATCCTAAGCCTAGCACAAAGATCGTGTAGTTCGTATGCTAAAGCTTTTCAAATGTCAAGTATCTCTTCCTTAGACCATGAGATCGTGCAATTCCCGGATACCGTAGGAGTGCTTTGGGTGTATCAAACGTCACAACGTAACTGGGTGACTATAAAGGTGCACTACAGGTATCTCCGAAAGTGACCATTGGGTTGACACGGATCGAGACTGGGATTCGTCACTCCGGTAGACGGAGAGGTATCTCTGGGCCCACTCGGTAGGACATCATCATAATGTGCACAATGTGACCAAGGGGTTGATCACGGGATGATGTGTTACGGAACGAGTAAAGAGACTTGCCGGTAACGAGATTGAACAAGGTATCGGTATACCGACGATCGAATCTCGGGCAAGTAAAATACCGCTAGACAAAGGGAATTGTATACGGGATCGATTGAGTCCTTGACATCGTGGTTCATCCGATGAGATCATCGTGGAACATGTGGGAGCCAACATGGGTATCCAGATCCCGCTGTTGGTTATTGACCGGAGAACGTCTCGGTCATGTCTGCATGTCTCCCGAACC
>LR880972.1:973489725-973524196 GCA_904067115.1 Aegilops sharonensis
TTTGCCATGTCATCATCTGCATTTTATATCATGTCGTCATGTGCATTTCATTTTGCATACGTGTTCGTCTCATGCATCCGAGCATTTTCCCCGTTGTCCGTTTTCCAATCCGTCACTCCTATGTCCCCCGGCGCCCCCTTTTACCTCTTTTCGTGTGCGGGTGTTAAACGGTCTTGGAATGGACCGAGGTTTGTCAAGCGGCCTTGGTATAGCACCGGTAGACCGCCTGTCAAGTTTGGTGCCATTTGGAGTTCGTTTGGTACTCCAACGGTTAACCCGGTAACCGCAAAAGCCTCCTTCTCTTTGCAGCCCAACACCCTTCCAAAGTTGCCCAAAACCTAGCAAACTCCTCTCCATGCTCTCGGTTGTACGATCACGATCGTGTGGCCGAAAACCGCGCCTCATTTGGAGCTTCCTAGCTCCTCCTATCTATAAATAGGTGATCCCCTCCGAAATTTGCGGTCTAACCCTAGCCTTCCCCTACCTCGCGCCACCGGACAAAAATCCCCGCCGCCCGGACGTGTCCGCCCCATCCGCCGCCGCCTCCCGTGGCCAACGGGAGCGCGCCACGTGGCGCCCCGCCACCCGCCGCCGCCGCGGCCCACTCGGCCTGCGGGGAGCCCGCCCCGGGCCGCGACCGGGCCCGCGCCGCTCCCGCGCCCGTCCGCCCCGCGCCTCCGCCGCCCGGCGCCGCCGCGCCCGCCGCCGCCCGGTGCGCCGCCGCCCATCCCGCCCGGCTCCGGCGCGCGCCTCCCGGCCCTCTCCGCCGCCGCGCCCTTCCTCCCCTCCGCCGCCGCGCCCTTCCTCCGCGCCCCTCCGGCTCCCTCCGCCGCCCTGCTCGACCTCGCCGGCCTCTCCTCAGCCGGCCGCCGCCGCCGTTTGCCTCACCGGAGGCCGGGTCTCTCCTCCGACCTCGCCGGCCTCGCGCCCGGGCCCCGCCGCCTCAGCCTCCCTCCGGCCGGCCCCGAGCTCCCCGGCCTCCTCCGGCGCCTCCCCTGCCCTCCGGCGGCTCGTCCCCGTCCATCTCCGGCCGCCGCAGCCCGCACTCCGGCGATCCTCGTAAACCGTGCAACCCGAGGTTGACTTTCCCCCGAGGTCCTTTTTTTCCCTAAGTCCCGAGATTTTTGACATGATATGCTCATGTTCATGCCATCATATCTCTGCATTCGTAGCTCCGTTTCGTGCGTGTAATATGTCGAGTTGTTCGTCTCGATGAGTAGATCATTTCACTACATTGCATCATTTTCATTTGAGCTCATCACGATGCCCGAAATGCTGTTGGAAGAGGGCTATGTGATGTTAGTTTCAGATTCTTATCAGTACTTGCACTTTTGTCATTTTTGCCATGATTGATGTGTGCACCCTATGAACTTGAGTCCTACATGTGTTTTGTAATATGCCATGCCATCTCTACAGGGGTGTATGCCATGTATTTTTGTGATCTCTGTGGTGACTAGCACAAGCATGCAAACTAGGCTTTATGATGTTGCTGATTTCAGCCTCTGTTTTGCTGATATTTTTATGCCATGTTAACTTGATGCTACCGAGAGATCCATGCTTATTTTGAGATACTTCAGTAAGGATGTTCTGAACATATGGTGATTCTATATCCATCCATGCCCTTGTTTGAAATTATGGAGTGCCATAGCTTGAGTCAATCGAGCTCGACTTTTGCTATAAAATGTTTCCTGGCAGGTTGTTTACATGTTATTCAGTTTTGCCAAGGTTGTTGCTAGTGATCCATGCACCCTATGAACTTGCTCTTGCCATGTATAGCATCTATAACATGTCTTCTTACTGTGAGTTGCCTTGCCATGCCATGTATTGCTCCGTGGTGAGTGGTTCAAGCACACCAACATGCCTACTTATTGTTGTTCCTGCCATGTATGAATCTGTAATATAACTTGCCATGTTTACATGGGTGCCCTCATATCTTCTGGTCCTTTGTGGCTTATGGTCAGTAAAGGACTTTTGTTATATGCAATTAGTAGATTCATGCCATGCCTTTGTTTTCCATGATAAGTTCCTGTAACATGTTGTTTGATAGCTCTAAACATTGCAACCAGATGTTATTTCTGCAAAGTCTGGAACTGTTATTATTTGCAATCTTGCCATGTGTTTTTGAGCATGTTCTAGTAATTTCTGGAGATAGCTCAGTGTTCATGTTTTGTCATGCTTTACCTGTACCTCATGCCCATGCCTTTCGTTTTCATATTGTGGTACTGTAGCATGTTGTTTTGATGTTTGCAATATGCCTAGTTGCTGTTTTAGGCAGATTGTTGTCATGACTTGTATTGTGTGTATGTGTTGCACCGTTGCTCCGTTTTGAGTGTGCTCTATATGAAACTTGCTTGATTTTGCATGTAGCTTCATATTATCATGTTGCATCCTTGTTTTGAGGTGTTTGCGTGATGTTTGGATGCATTTTGCATCAATGCCATGCTTATCTTGTTTTGCTCATATCTTCTAGGCCGTAGCTCCGAATTAAATGAACTTTATATGTAACTTGACTAGAATTTCGTGTAGATCATCGTGGTGCATCTTAACTTGCTGTTTAACAACTTGAACATAAGGTTTATTCAGATCTGGAACAATTTCGAAATTTGCATATGAGGACTTACCGGAATTGTTCTATGTTGGTTCCGGCCTCATTTAAACTTGCTTTGATGTGTTGTTCTTGTTTGCATCATCTCTTGCCATGAGTAGCTTTGTCATGCATCATGCTTGGTTGTGCATCATGTCTTGTTTATGTGTGGTGTGTTTACTATGTTGTGTGCTTCTTCTTGTTAGTTCTTGTTTCGTTGTGGTCGTGAGGATTCATTCGTCTACACTTGGTTCGGCTTCATCCGTTCGTCTTCTTCATGGACTCGTTATTCTTCCTTGCGGGATTTCAGGCAAGATGACCGCTACCATGGATCTCACTACTATCATTGCTATGCTAGTTGCTTCGTTCTTTCGCAATGCTGCGCTACCTATCACTTGCTGCTCAAGCCTACCTAATTGCCATGTCAGCCTGTAACCTTTTGCACCCTTCCTAGCAAACCGTTGTTTGGCTATGTTACCGCTTTGCTCAGTCCCTCTTATAGCGTTGTTAGTTGCAGGTGAAGATGAAGTTTGTTCCTTGTTGGAACATGGAGATGTTGTTCCTTGTTGGAACATGTTTACTTCTTGGGATATCACAATATATCTTATGTAATTAATGCATCTATATACTTGGTAAAGGGTGGAAGGCTCGGCCTTATGCCTGGTGTTTTGTTCCACTCTTGCCGCCCTAGTTTCCTTCATATCGGTATTATGTTCCCGGATTTTGCGTCCCTAACGCGGTCGGGTGATTTATGGGACCCCCTTGACAGTTCGCTTTGAATAAGACTCCTCCAGCAAGGCCCAACATTGGTTTTACCATTTGCCTCACCACCACCTACATTTCCCTTGGGAGTAATTAACCCAAGGGTCATCTTTATTCAGCCCCCCGGGCCAATGCTTGTCTAAGTTTTGGTCCAAACTAGAGTGATTTGCAGCGCCCCCTCAAGGAAACTTGGGGTTTGGTTTTAGTTGTACGGACTGCTCATCCGGTCATGGCCTGAGAAGAGATACGCGCGGCTACTATCAGGGTGTCGGCACGCCGGGAGGTCTTGCTGGTCTTGTTTTATTGCTGTCGAAATGTCTTGTAGCCGGGATTTCGAGACTGATCGGGTCTTCCCGGGGAGTAGGAATATCCTTCGTTGATCGCGAGAGCTTATCATGGGCTAAGTTGGGACACCCCTGCAGGGTATAAACTTTCGAGAGCCGTGCCCGCGGTTATGTGGCAGATGGGAATTTGTTAATATCCGGTTGTAGTAAACTTGAAGCAAACTCTTCTAAAATACACCAACCGTGTGCGTAACTGTGAGTGTCTCTTTTCGGGGTTGATCGAGAGGAGAAAACAGTTTCTGGGTTATGTTTGACGTAAGTAGGAGTTCAGGATCACTTCTTGATCATTACTAGTTGACGACCGTTCCTTTGTTTCTCTTCTCGCTCTCATTTGCGTATGTTAGCCACCATATCATGCTTAGCCGCTGCTGCAACCTCACCACCTTACCCCTTCCTTTCCCTTTAAGCTTGGCTAGTCTTGATACCCATGGTAATGGGATTGCTGAGTCCTCGTGGCTCACAGATTACTACACCACCAGTTGCAGGTACAGGTTGCGATGACCATGACGCGAGAGCGATATTTGCTTGCTTGGAGTTCTTCTTCTGCTTCTTCTTCGATCAGGGGATAGGTTCCAGGTCGGCAGCCTGGGCTAGCAGGGTGGATGTCGTTTGAGCTTCTGTTTATGTTTCATCCGTAGTCGGATGTTGATCTTGTATATGATGTTGATGTATTCTTGTGGCATTTGTGCCTTATGTATGTATCCCCACTATTATGTAATGTTGATGTAATGATATCCACCTTGCAAAAGTGTTTCAATATGCGGGTCTATCCTTGGTGGGACCTTCGAGTTCCTTTTGGATAGGGTCGCATATTGGGCGTGACAAAGTGAAAACTTTCCAATTTATTTTATTGGACTTATTTACCCTCTCAAATAAAAAAATTCTTTTATCAGTGGGATTATTTATATAATTACTATTTTCCCCTGAGCTTTATTCCTCTAAAAGGGTTTTTGATAAGTTTTAGGGTCCCATTTGAACTGCAACCCTTTTATAAATTCATTTAAAAATCCCACCAAAATTTGGGGATGTCATGTGATGTTTTTAAATCACTTTTATGCAAAAATATATTTCATTATTTGGATATTTTGAGCTCTACATCAAATTCTCAAATCTGGTCCAGTGGGCAATTTTGCACTACAACCTATTTAATTATTTCTTCCAAGCTTCCACCAAAATTATGGGATGTTAATAGGAGTATATTACTCAATTTTATGCAAAAACCCAGTGTTGTTCTTTGAAAAATTTGGGTGAATCATCCTCATTTGCATTCTGGTTCAACTTGGTGATTTGTACTGCAACCATATTTTTTGCTTGCTCTTTTTCCCTTGATTCTTTCTCCTGATTGTAGACCACCCTACCAAACCCTTAAGTCTAGGAGAGTGGACCCATTGGAGGATTTTAAGTGCTTGCAATCATGCCTTTTTCTTTCTGTCCAAAACTGAAGATTTGCAAATCTTGCACTAACAAGTTTCTGTTTTTGACAAACTAACTTTACCACCTTCTTATTCCTCCAAAGAGACTATGATCTGGGGATTTTGGCCACCCCAGGAGTTGCCTAGATGCCATTGGCATTTTGTCAAACACTTTGAATTCATGGACAGTTTTGACATGAGTTTTGTCTTTGCAGTGTGACCTTGCATCTCTGGACAGACTAGCATGTCCACTAAGCCCCTAGGTGACCCTAACGCAGACCTGTTGAACACCAGCCTCACCGAAGACCTCTGGCACGCCCTGGCATTGCATCAAGCACCTGGTGTGCGTGCGCTGGGCGCGCCCAGAGCGTGTGTTTTGCACGTGCGTGCGCCCGTGCCGCCGCGCTGTGCCCTTGGCCCTTGCTCGCCTGCAGAGCCACGCTCGCCCTCATCCACACACCAGAGCCCTCCAAGACAGCCCCTGGAGCCCTACATCGCCGCCATAAGGTCGGCCGTGGCGGCTAGCGGCCGGCCACAGCCGCCTCTGCCACGGACGGCGCCGCCCGAACCACTAGCTCTCGCCAGCTCGCCCCTGAGGAGTTATAGCTTATCCCCTCGCCCTGCCAGACCCCGCCAACTGTCGCCACGTCGCTCCTAGCTACAGAACGGCGGTTCGCCGGCGTCCGTATCCACTGCCGCCGTGGAGCCGACCTCGTTGCACTATAAAAGGGGACCCCCGAGCTCATCCGAGCACTCAGGCGACCTCAGGCCACTCCTCCAGAGCCCCCATGGCCAACCCTCGACCAGGGAAGGCCGCCTTCCCCGTCTCTGGCAGGTTCGGCCGCTGTCACACTCCGGCGTCATTCGCTGCGGGCAGGCCCTTCCCTACCCTTCCAGCACCACCATTCGGTTCGCCTCGATCTCGCGGAGCCGCCCAACCACTCAACTTCGACGGGGATCCACCGTAGCCCAAACCCCCCAACTCACCCGAAGCCGACGTCCGCCGTGGAGCTCGCCGCCGGTGACTCCCTCCATCCCCGCCACCTCCTCGACCACCGGGAGGACCACCCTAGCCCGGCGGATCCGTCCCTGCCCACCGGAGCCCGCGAGGAGCCGCCGTTCGCCGGCGTTGATCGCCGGAGTCCCGCCATCGCTCGGGCAGAGGAGAAGGGAGGGAGAGGCGACTGGTCAAACCTGACTAGTGGGCCCCTTGGACCCACTGTCAGCGACCCAGCGCCGGTCCATGCAGGCGTAAGTGGAGACATAAAAGCAAAGTACGTCTTCGACGTGTACTCTTTCCGAAACGTTTTTCTTTTTTCTGTTTTATTTTAAAAACAGAATTTGGGCAAAACTTTGACTGGCTATAACTTTTTAAATATAACTCCAGATGAGTTGATTCTTTTTCCTCTCTCTCAAATATTTCCTAGTTTATTTTCAGATTTATTTGAAAAAATTTCAGACAACCTTTTTGCACTGTTTTGAAACTATGTGTTAATTTGAATAATTTCAAAAATTGGTTTTGAAGAAGAAAGTCAACTTTCAAAAGGCACCCCCCACTTGCATACCCTTGAAGGCATCCATTCTGAACCCTGGCATAATACTTTTGTGTGTTGGTTGACACAATTATAACACCACCTTAATACGGAGAACTCGTTATTTTATGTGGTGACGCGATCATTTGCATGAATGCATATTGGAGATTTCCTTGCTGTTGGAAATGGATATACTTGTGATGGTAATCGTCCTCGTATGCCTTGCATGCATGCCAGAAAGAAACCCGGGAAAACCTCTGCCTTGGGTAGGCGTGAGCTTTTCTCCGGTCTCCGTCGGGACAGTTATGTCTGGTATGGCATAGTGAGGTATAATGAGTGGTGATTTGGTTGGTTGAAGTATATATTAGTTACGCATATCATGCAGGGAATTTTTAAACCTCCTGAGTCGACCGTAGATCGAGTCTTGTTCAAGTAACCCCCATACTTGTTTCGTACTGCCACTTGTCCCTGCAGCAGGTATGGTACGGTTCAGTAAGTTGTCAACCCCTTTCTAGCACACATCGTACAGAGAGGCCATGGTGGAAGATACCGACTGCAACCGGTAGGCATGCCACCCGGTCCGGGGGCATGGGTGTTTCCGGTTGGGACCGAGAGGGGGGGCACCCCTTATAGCGCGCGATATAAATTTGATACCATGCTACGCGAGGTTGTAGCCTCCCCACTTAGAGTATTTCCTGACAGGTGTCGTGGGTTATTCCAGACACCGGTAAGTTAAGCTGGTGTGTGCAAGTCAGGTGTGTTTTCAATTAAAAGACCGTAGACGGAATTAGTCCCGATGGACTAAAGGAATCCGTTACTCATGGGTAAAGATTACACCCTCTGCAGAGGTTAAATCTATTCGAATAGCCTTGTCCATGGTTAAGGACTACAGTCTGGGATGGGTCAGGTGTCGTTCTTAGCGTCGGTCTTTGGAGGAGAAATTACTAAACCAGAACTTGGATCATGACTGATGACTTGTGATGATTATGTTTATTTTTGTTAAGAACTAACCCACTATATTATTTGAATTATTGAGTAGCCCTAGGACGGTTCTACCTCCTGGATATTCACGGTGATCATTTTAATTACTTTATAAGCCCTTTATGTTGTGTCGCTCAGACGCCCGACTGTGGCATGCTTGCTATTTATTTATCGTATAAGCCATTTATGTGGTGTCGCACAGACGCTCGACTGTGGCATGTTTGTTACTTATTTCTGTTATAAGCACTTTATGCGGTGTCGCTGAGACGCCCGACTGAGGCATGTGTCACATTATTGTCCTTTCGAGTCGTCGCTTCAGACACCCGATCGGTGCATTTTATTACTACCCTGTTATTGCATATTCATGTAGTATATAAATAACCTGCTTCCATGTATCAGGTATATTATTTTTATGACTGACGTTGTGAGCATAGAATATTTTAGAGTATGATTATTGTTTGTTATATTATACCCGTGTTCATAATGTTTGTGAGTACATTCATAAGTACTCACTGGCTTGTCCCTGACTATTGTCTTGGCCAGATTTATTGCTTGGAGAGGAGCGTTGCGATGATAGCCCCGGAACCTAAGATAGGAGTTAACCTGGTCAGTTGTTCCTGTGGGAAATGGAGTCACATAGACGCTGATGATCCACAAACCGCTTCCGCCATCAACCACTAGAAACCATTTGTTGTACTCCTAGGCCAGAATGGTCTTATACTACATATTTTGTATTTTGCTTGGAATTTCTGTATGAAGTTGGTGCCTCATCGGCTAACAGTAATCCTGGGGCTGGTGAGTACAAGGGCCATTTTCTGGAAATTAATATCCCAAAAATTCGGTCCTGACAAACTTGGTATCAGAGCTAGGCTAACCATTGGCTAATCCTATCTTAGCCAGGTAGAAAAACCTAGGAAAACCAACCCACCAGACCTTAACCAAACCCCAGCCAAGCTTCTCGTGGAAGATAGCCACACAATGACCCCGACAGCTTTTGGCAGTCGGTGCCCAACCTATCAGCCTAGCCTGTCGATCACGCGCTAGTGACCCACACCTATATTGTCCCATTCGTAAGCGTGCGAAGGAAGGCTCCATCCCCTTTTTCTATAAAAAGGGCACGCTAGCCTCAACCCCGCACAGCACAGCCTCTACCCCAAACCGAGCTAAAATGCCAGGACCCATTGTTCACAATGAGACCACAACAACCAACCTTGGAGATTTTGTGACTGTGCTAGCAAACCTCACCCGTCGTGCCTTCGCATTAGAAGAGCCCCCGAAGTATGTTGTGTATCAACGATCCATGAGCGGCGAGAGCCGTCAATTCTGGGCCACTTTGCACATCTATGGTAGGGGTCTATTGCCAGAGCTCCCCTACAGGTTCACCGGAAGGACAACTGCCTTTGAGTCACAAGCCATCCAACTAGCTACTCGGGAAGCTATAGTTCAACTCTGGCACTTGTCCCCCAGAGTTAACTGTCGCTCGTTCTACTACTACCCCAGCTGTGATGGATATGGTAGGCCACCCCAGGTTGCCAACGGATATCACGAGACGGACCCTGCATTGTTGCATCTGGTGCGCTATGTAAGTGCACTAGAGGATATGTTCGATCAAATCACCCTTGATCGCAGCTCGTGGAGAGCTGATTCGCCGAGCCCCGGCAAGAGGAGAAGAGGAGCCCGGCACCGACAGTCCAGTCGTACTGTTCGGACAACCAATCGAGTCCCTGGGGTATGCCCCAGTCATCGACCAAAATAAGTTGATGACGCCAGAAGTGCTTCGTCGCCTTTTGGGAACACGTTCCAACGGGATTGTGGCCAACAATCCCCGAGATGGTCATCATCGCTACCCCGAACCCGCAGCCCCTCAACCCCCTCCAGCTAATCCCGACGGTGAAAACCATGGAGAAGCCTCGACGACCACAATGCACGCCCGCTTAGATATTAACGAGGTAGACTAGAGTCGCTCAAGTAGTACCGAGTCTTAGTATGTCCACGCCATGTAATTATGTGATCCTGTATCACCATGATTAAATGCTATTTGCTTGTGCACCCCTATTTTAGTAATAGCCATGCATGAGAATGTCGATGTGCGATTGCATTTTTTTTAACCCCGGACGTAGCTGCCAAAAACCGATCCCGGCGACTCAGAGTTTGTGCTATGAGTAGACTTTTTGTTTTCAACTAATGGGAATGATATTTTCAAAAACAACTCTTAACAAATCTCGAGGACGAGATTTTTCTTAAGGGGGTAGTGTTGTGACACCCCAAAAATTTAACCATGTTTTGTTTATTAAAATTTTGCCAGGAAACTTAAACTTTTTATTTTCTGGATTTTCGTTTGATTTCAGAACCATTCTTTTTTTTATTTTTGTGGAGTTTTGACCCCAAGTGAAAACTTTCCAATTTATTTTATTGGACTTATTTACCCTCTCAAATAAAACAATTCTTTTATCAGTGGGATTATTTATATAATTATTTTTTTCCCTGAGCTTTATTCCTCTAAAAGGGTTTTTCATAAGTTTTAGGGTCCCATTTGAACTGCAACCCTTTTATAAATTCATTTAAAAATCCCACCAAAATTTGGGGATGTCATGTGATGTTTTTAAATCACTTTTATCCCACCAAATTTTTCACTACAACCTATTTAATTATTTCTTTAAAGCTTCGACCAAAATTATGGGATGTTAATAGGAGTATATTACTCAACTTTATGCAAAAACCCAGTGTTGTTCTTTGAAAAATTTGGGTGAATCATCCTCATTTGCATTCTTGTTCAACTTGGTGATTTATACTGCAACCATATTTTTGCTTGCTCTTTTTCCCTTGATTCTTTCTCCTGATTGTAGACCACCCTACCAAACCCTTAAGTCCAGGAGAGTGGACCCATTGGAGGATTTTAATTGCTTGCAATCATGCCTTTTTATTTCTGTCCAAAATTGAAGATTTGCAAATCTTGCACTAACAAGTTTCTTTTTTTGACAAACTAATTTTACCACATTCTTATTCCTCCAAAGAGACTATGATCTGGGGATTTTGGCCACCCCAGGAGTTGCCTAGATGCCATTGGCATTCTGTCAAACACCTTGAGTGCATGGACAGTTTTGACATGAGTTTTGTCTTTGCACTGTGACCTTGCTTCTCTGGACAGACTAGCATGTCCACTAAGCCCCTAGCTGACCCTAATGCAGACCTGTTGAACCCCAGCGTCACCCAAGACCTCTGGCACGCCCTGGCATTGCATCAAGCACCTGGTGTGCGTGCGCTGGGCGCGCCCAGAGCGTTGTGTTTTGCACGTGCGTGCGCCTGTGCCGCCGCGCCGTGCCCCTGGCCCTTGCTCGCCTGCAGAGCCACGCCCGCCCTCATCCACACACCAGAGCCCTCCAAGACAGCCCCTGGAGCCCTACAGCGCCGCCGTAAGGTCGGCCGTGGCGGCTAGCGGCCGGCCACAGCCGCCTCTGCCACGGACGGTGCCGCCGAAACCAGTAGCACTCGCCAGCTCGCCCTTGAGCAGTTCTAGCTTATCCCCTCGCCCTGCCAGACCCCGCCAACTGTCGCCACGTCGCCCTGGCTACAGAACGGCGGTTCGCTGGCGTCCCTATCCACTGCCGCCGCGGAACCGACCTCGTTGCACTATAAAAGGGGACCCCCGAGCTCATCCGAGCACTCAGGCGACCTCAGGCCACTCCTCCAGAGCCCCCATGGCCAGCCCTCGACCAGGGAAGGCCGCCTTCCCCGTCTCCGGCAGGTTCGGCCGCCGTCACACTTCGGCGCCATTCGCCACGAGCAGGCCCTCCCCTACCCTTCCAGCACCACCATTCGGTTCGCCTCGATCTCGCGGAGCCGCCCAACCACTCAACTTCGATGGGGATCCACCGTAGCCCAAACACCCCAACTCACCCAAAGCCGCCGTCCGCCGCGGAGCTCGCCGCCGGCGACTCCCTTCATCCCCGCTACCTCCTCGACCACCGGGAGGACCGCCCTGGCTCGGCGGATCCGTCCCTGCCCACCGGAGCCCGCGAGGAGCCGCCGTTAGCCAGCGTTGATCGCTGCAGTCCCGCCATCGCTCGCGCAGAGGAGAAGGGAGGGAGAGGCGACTGGTCAAACCTGACGAGTGGGCCCCTTGGACCCACTGTCAGTGACCCAGCGCCGGTCCACGCAGGTGTAAGTGGAGACGTAAAAGCAAAGTACGTCTTCGACGTGAACTCTTTTCGAAACGTTTTTCTTTTTTCTGTTTTATTTTAAAACAGAATTTGACAAAAACTTTGACTGGCTTTAACTTTTTAAATATAACTCCAAATGAGTTGATTCTTTTTCCTACCTCTCTCAAATATTGTCTAGTTTATTTTCAGATTTATTTGAAAAAAAATCAGACAACCTTTTTGAACTGTTTTGAAACTATGTGTTAATTTGAATAATTTCAAAACTAGGTTTTGAAGAAGTCTACTTTCAAAAGGCACCCCCCACTTGCATACCCTTGAAGGCAAGCATTCTCAACCCTGGCATAATACTTTTGTGTGTTGGTTGACACGATTATAACACCACCTTAATACAGAGAACTCGTTATTTTATGTGGTGACGCGATCATTTGCATGAATGCATATTGGAGATTTCCTTGCTGTTGGAAATGGATATACTTGTGATGGTAATCGTCCTCGTATGCCTTGCATGCATGCCGGAAAGAAACCCGGGAAAACCTCTGCCTTGGGTAGGCATGAGCTTGTCTCCGGTCTCCGTCGGGACGGTTATGTCCGGTATGGCATAGTGAGGTATAATGAGTGGTGATTTGGTTGGTTGAAGTATATATTGCTTACACATATCATGCAGGGAATTTTTATACCTCCTGAGTCGACCGAAGATCGAGTCTTGTTCCAGTAACCCCCATATTTGTTTTGTACTGCCACTTTTCCCTGCAGCAGGTAGGGTACGGTTCAGTAAGTTGTCAACCCCTTTCTAGCACACACCGTACAGAGAGGCCATGGTGGAAGATACCGACTGCAGCCGGTAGGCATGCCACCTGGTCCGGGGGCATGGGTGTTTCCGGTTGGGACCGAGAGGGGGGCACCCCTTAGAGCGCGCGATATAAATTTGATCGCATGCTACGCGAGGTTGCAGCCTCCCCACTTAGAGTTTTGCTTGACAAGTGTCGTGGGTGATTCCAGACACCGGTAAGTTGAGCTGGTGTGTGCAAGTCAGGTGTGTTTTGAATTAAAAGACCGTAGACGGAATTAGTCCCGATGGACTAAAGGAATCCGTTACTCGTGGGTAAAGAGTACACCCTCTGCAGAGGTTAAATCTGTTCGAATAGCTGTGTCCATGGTAAAGGACTACAGTCTGGGATGGGTCAAGTGTCGGTCTTAGCGTCGGTCTTCGGAGGAGAAATTACTAAACCAGAACTTGGATCATGACTGATGACTTGTGATGATTACGTTTATTTTTATTATGGACTAACCCACTATATTATTTGAATTATTGAGTATCCCTAGGACGGTTCTACCTCCTGGATATTCATGGTGATCATTTTACTTTATAAGCCCTTTATGTAGTGTCGCTCAGACGCCCGATTGTGGCATGCTTGCTATTTATTTATCTTATAAACCCTTTATGTGCTGTCGCACAGACGCCCGACTGTGGCATGTTTGTTACTTATTTCTCCTATAAGCCCTTTATGCGGTGTCGCTGAGACGCCCGACTGAGGCATGTGTCACATTATTGTCCTCTCGAGGCGTCGCTTCAGACACCCGATCGGTGCGTTTCATTACTACCCTGTTATTGCATATTCATGTAGTATATAAATAACCTGCTTGCATGTATCAGGGATATTATTTTTATGACTGATGTTGTGAGCATAGAATATTTTAGAGTATGATTATTGTTTGTTATATTATACCCGTGTTCATAATGTTTGCGAGTACATTCCAAGTACTCACTGGCTTGTCCCTGGCTATTGTCTTGGCCAGTTTTCTTGCTTGGAGATGAGCGTTGCAATGACAGCCCCGGAACCTAAGCAATGGTGATAGCAGCCTCGCGAAGATAGGAGATAACCTGGTCAGGTGTTCCTATGGGAAATGGAGTCCCATAGACGCTGATGATCCACAAACCGCTTCCGCCGTCAACCACTAGAAACCATTTGTTGTACTAATAGGCCAGAATGGTCTTGTACTACATATTTTGTATTTTGCTTGGAATTTCTGTATCAAGTTGGTGCCTCATCAACTAACAGTAATTCTAGGGCTGGTGAGTACAAGGGCCATTTTCTGGAAATTAATATCCCAAAAATCCGGTCCTGACAACATGAGGACTCCAGAGCCGGCATCCATCTTGTCAGACAAATGTATTATCTCCTTGACCAGGCGCACCCGATGAGTGGTAGATTCACCCTCCTCTTGCTTACAATTAGTTAAGTCCACAATTTACATGGACTGCTTGCAGGTGTCTTTGAAGTTCTGAATGAACCGGGCCTTTAATTCCGCCCATGAGCCGATGGAATTAGGCGGCAGGAGATTTAACCAAGTCCGTGCTGTTCCATCCAACATCATGGTGAAGTACTTCGCCATTGCCGCATCACTGACCTCCAACAGCTCCATGGCCATCTCATAGCTTTCGATCCACGCCCCGGGCTGTAAGTCGGCCGTATAATTTGGCACCTCTCGGGGTCCCTTGAAGTCCTAGGGCAGACGCACATTACGCAAAGCCGGCACTAAACAAGGAACGCCGCTGGCTCTAGTGGCCACTCCTGCCTCAACAGAAGTTGCTGGATAGTTCGGGATGGTTTGATGAACCACCTGCTGAGCCGCTAGTTGAGCCGCCCGCTCGTCCTCTTGACGTATCCTGTCCTGCACCGGATTATAACCGCCGGGCTGGTTACGGCGCTGGGCGTTCCTTGACAAAGCTTCCGACTCCATGTGCCTGATATAACTCAGACTCCGGCTTGGGCGAGGAGTCGAATGAATCCTGTCTCGACTATAAGTAAGCCTCTTGCTGAGCCAGAGCAGTATGGACGAGTTCTCAGATCCTTCGTGTCTCCACCGCTATTGAATCGTCGCCGTCCACTGGGAGAACCGCGAAACGTGCCGATGCTGCGATCATGTTCTCCATGGGGTTCAAAAAGTGACCCGGTGGTGTTGGTACGTAGCGGGGCGGGGCCATATTCCCATGAGGAGGTGCCATCACCCGAGGCTGAACCGGTACCCCTGGCCCGAATTGAATTGATTTGCTTCTGGCGGGTTACTAGGGCCGGCTCCGGGTGTAGCGAAAAGTTTCCGAGGATCATAAACTGGAGGAAAACGGGATTGAGTTTTCTGGTGTCTCCTCCTCATCACCTCGTTAGACGCGTTCAGGTTCATCATAAGCTGGAAAGCCTCTGACTGGAGCTATTGGGCTCGTGCAACCAAAGCCGCACGTTCTGTGGCCAACCTGGTGTCCTTAGCACCTAAGGCCTCCTTGGCCCAAGCTATTTCCTCACGCACCTGTGCCACCTCTGCATCATGCTCATCTTGACTTGCAGGAATAACTATGGCGGTTAACAGGGCCGTCAGCTTATCCATGAGATCAAGCAGCACCTGAGCCGGCGGGCGCACAGGGCCTCCTGCCCCGGACGTTATTGCTGCCGCAGCTGTAGAGTTTTGGCCGGGTTGAGTACCAGCCATGAAGACCCCTACCCAGCTTGGCGGCTCAAAGGGGTCCGGAATACTGCTGCCATCGGAACAGCCCCCAAGCCTACCATCTTACAATTGATACAACGAATCCGTCTCACCAGTGGATGAATCACCATCGGAGTGGACGGCCGTCACACCGCCGTCTACAGATCCTTCGGAAAGTTCTTCGTGGACGCAACCCACGAAGGGACGCTTCACGACGGGTTGAGCACGGGCGTGTCTCGCACGCTGAGCCGTCTCGACGAGGTCGGTGCAGTTGTCCGACTCAGGGCCCGGCTCACAGATCCGACCGATGAAGACGTGGATTCCGTCGAAGGGACCCCGGTACCCGTACTCAATTGAGCCGGCGTCGGGGCCCCAGCCTTCATCGTCGATGTAGATCTTGCCGCGACGACTCTTGGTCATCCGACCGACAGCGTATCCCTTGAGCCCTTTGAAGTTGCCCTTCAAGAACTCAAATCCACCGTGCGCTGGCCCCACGGTGGGTGCCAACTGTCATGGAATTGTCACGGCAGATGTCCTCTTGCAAGGACTTAGTCGTGGAGCCATCGCAACTAGGAAGCTTAAAGGGGTTAACGGGACAAGGGACACGAGAGAGGTTTTATACTAGTTCGGCCCCTCACGATGAAGGTAAAGCCTACGTCTAGTTGGGTTGCTATTGCTAGGGTTTCGATGACCAGGGAGCAAAATATGCTATGCCCGGCCCTCGATTGGATGTTACTTGCCCTAAGCCGCCAGCGAGTCGTCCCCTTATATACATGGGTTGACACCCTGCGGTCTACAGAGTCCTGGCCGGCTCATAAACAGTGTCCGGCTCGGTGACTAGTTAACTAGCCTTATAATACAAGTCATGCCATTACGGCGGTTTATCACTACGGCCTTAAGTCACCTGTGGGCTTTAGACCCTTTATTGAACCGCCATCTTCACGCTTGATCTTGGGCTTCATATGATGAATCACCTTTGCGACACCCGGCCCCTCCTGGGCGGCTAACACAAATAGTTATATCCCCAACAGCAGAGGTGCTCCCTTTATGCCCTAGCCGAACTAACGGGAACGTAGGGCATAAGCACAGGAGCCAGGCAACCCAGCTTGGCCAAAACTTAAGTCATATCGATGCATATAGTGGCGAAGAAAAGGTACATATGGAAGAACTCATATGTTAAGAGCTTGATGCTTGAAGAATAATGGTAAAAAGCTTCTGTCCATGAAGCCCCCGGGTATAATGGACATACATATTTGAAATATGTATGTGTTAGCGGTGTGCGGTCTAGCCGTGCCCAAACTTTAAAGTGAAGAGTAAAAAGGTAATCGGAAAATGGAGAAAAATAATGGAAACTACAGGGGAGAAGGAGACGAACAAGGAGTTCGGCGTTAGGCATAGAATCTTCTGAGTCTGGCCGCGTTCCAGGGGTTCGGCTCAAGGCCATTGTCCGATGCATCACGAAGACGGTACGCTCCTCCGGTGAGAACTTTGTCAACTATGATGGGACCCTCCCATTTGGGCTTAAGCTTGTCCTTTTTGCGACACGCGTTCCTCCTCCAGGGCATCTTCGAGCCTGCAGGCGCAGAACGAGTTCGCCAACATTGTAAGTCTTGGCCCGTAATTCTCTGCTTTGGTATCTTCGAGCCTACTGTTGATAGAATGTTGAATGGGCTTTTGCGACATCGCGTTCCTCCTCCAGGGCATCTAGGCTATCCTGCCGATCGAGCTCGGCTTCTCTCTCTTCGTACATACGCACTCGAGGTGAGTCGTGAATAATATCGCAGGGCAATACGGCCTCTGCGCCATACACCATGAAGAAAGGTGTGTATCAGGTAGTACGCTTGGGCGTGGTCCGCAGCCCCCAGAGTACGGAGTCGAGCTCCTCAACCCAGTGCTTGTCTGATTCTTTTAAAGATCGCACTAGTCTGGGCTTGATGCCGCTCATAATAAGACCATTGGCTCGTTCGACTTGACCGTTGGTTTGTGGGTGGTAGACGGAGGCGTAATCGAGTTTAATACCCAGATTAGCACACCAGGTTTTTACCTCGTTGGCTGTGAAATTAGAGCTGTTATTGGTGATGATGCTGTGTGGGATACCATAATGGTGCACAACACCGGATATGAAGTCAGTCACCGGGTCGGTCTCAGCCGTTTTGAACGGCTTAGCCTCTAACCACTTAGTGAATTTTTCCACCATAACCAGCAGATATTTTTTTATGGCTTTCCCCTTTAAGGGGTCCGACCATGTCCAACCCAGACCGAAAAAGGACAAGTAATGGGGATAGTTTGCAAGGCAGTTGGGGGCATGTGGCTTTGGTTGGCGGAGAGCTAGCATCCGACGCAGCGTTGGACAAGGTCCTACGCGTCTGCTCGGGCTGTAAGCCAATAAAATCCAGTGCGGAAGGCTTTGCTAATGATGGCCCGAGCTGCGGCGTGGTGTCCGCCGAGGCCAACGTGAATTTCCGTTAACAACTGCTGCCCTTCTTCTTCGGACATACATCTTTGAAGTACTCCGGTAGTGCTTTTCTTGTAGAGCTCTCCGTCGTGGACCTTGTAGGCCTCCGAACGCCTGACAATGCGGCGAGCCTTATTCTGGTCATCGGGAAGCGCCTTCCTATTAATGTAGGCCAAGAAGGGTTTGGTCCATGGGGCAATGACTGCCATAATGAGATGGGCAGATGGTGTTATTTCGGGCTGAGCCCCCGGCCCTGTCTGTATGTTCGGGATTGAGGTTGTGTTCAGATCTGAACTGTGGTCGCCGCCCTCCCCTTGCCACACCACGGATGGCTTGAAGAGCCTTTCCAGGAAGATGTTAGGTGGGACGGGGTTACGCTTAGCGCCGATGCGAGCCAGGACGTCCGCTGCATGATTGCTTTCTCGGGCAACGTGATGAAATTCAAGTCCTTCGAACCGAGCCGACATTTTTAACACGACATTGCGATAAGTTCCATCTTTGGATCTTTGGCGTCAAAGTCGCCGTTTATCTGAGATATCGTGAGGTTCGAGTCCCCGCGCACCTCCAAGCGTTGTATGCCCATGGATGTGGCCATCCGAAGACCATGCAGTAGGGCCTCGTATTCGGCTACATTGTTGGAGTCTGTGTATAAAATCTGGAGTACATACTGGACGACATCTCCAGTGGGGGATGTTAATATGACTCCCGCTCCTAGTCCTGCCAACATTTTGTTGCCATCAAAATACATGACCCAATTTGAGTATGCGTCGTACTCTTTAGGGAGTTCGGCCTCTGTCCATTCGGCGACGAAGTCGGCCAGCAATTGAGATTTGATGGCTCGATGAGGCTTGTATGTTATGTCGAATGGAAGTAGCTCTATGGCCCATTTGGCGATACGTCCCTTGGGGTCGCTGTTGTTTATTATGTCATTGAGTGGGACCTCAGAAGTCACCGTGATTGAACACTCCTGGAAGTAGTGTCGTAGCTTGCGCGATGCCATGAAGACTGCGTATGCTATCTTTTCGTAGTGGGGGTACCGAGATTTGCATGGTGTGAGGACAGTAGAGACATTGTATACTAGTTTTTGAAGTGGGAATTTGTGTCCGTCCTGCTCTCGTTCGACGACGAGCACGGCACTCACCACCTGATGTGTTGCCGATATGTATAGCAACATGTGTTCACCCGTTTTTGGTGCGGCCAGGATTGGGTTGCTTGCTAGGAGGGTCTTTATTTCCTCCAGTCCGGCAGTCGCCGCGTCTGTCCATTCAAAGTTATCTGTGCGCCGTAAGAGGCGATAGAGTGGTAGTGCCTTTTCTCCTAGTGTGGAGATAAAGTAGCTTAGTGCTGCCACGCATCCTGCCAGCTTCTGGACCTGTTTGAGGTCTGTTGGTGTAGCCAACCGTGACAGAGCTCGGATTTTAGCCGGAGTTGCTTCGATTCCTCTATTGGAAACGATGAAGCCCAGCAGTTTTCCAGCGGACACGCCGAAGACACACTTCTTCGGGTTGAGCTTAATGTCATATGCTCGGAGGTTGTCAAACGTAAGACGTAAGTCGTCTATTAGTGTTTCGACATGCCTAGTTTTGATGACGATGCACTACAAAAAAAATACACTTCCGTGATGATACGTGTTTGTCACAGTAGGTCGCGTTTTTTGTCATGCATGTACATCCATGACGATTTTATGACAGAATCAAGATAGTCATACATGTGCTGTCGTAGAAGTGTTCCATGACATTACCAAAATTATCATCACGGAAGTGTCCACTTCCATGACAATAAATCGCGTGTCACAGAGGTGCTTTCGTCAAGGGTGACCGACACGTGGCATCCACCGTAACGGAACACTGTTAAGCTATCGGGTCCGGTTTTTGATCCGATAACCCGTTAATAGCCCGGACCAATGGGGATTTTCCACGTGTAAAATCATCATTGGCCGCAGGAAACACGTGTTGCCTCACCGTTGGGACAGATGTCATCCACTCATTGGATAGGAGGCGCCTATGATAGGTCGACACGTGGCACGGCCCAAGAGTGGCCCATTGCGGTGAAAAAGGTCAGCCCGGTAAAAATTAGCAGGCAGGCTCATATAAGGCCTACTTGTGTCAGGTCCATTTAAGCCCACGACCCATACGAGATGTGCCAATTCGGCCCGTCAACGGCCCGTTGTAGATTTGACACCATTGCAGCCCATCGTCAGTTTGAGCCCGTTAACAGCCCGCTATATAATTGGACTCAATATCGGCCCGATGAGATTTCGGCCTGTTAACGGCTCATTTAATGGATGGGGCAATTTTTAGGATGTACATCTCTCAGCCTTTTAGCGACCCACTTAAATGTTTGGCTAATTTCCGGCCCGGTGTGTCTTTCAGCCTGTTGACGGCCCATAAATCTGATGGGCCATTTGTAGCCGGACCTGAGTTTCGGCCTTTTAGCGGCCCATTTAAGTGTTCGGCCAATTTCTGGCCCGGTGTCACTTTCAGCCTGTTGACGGCCCATAAATCAGTTGGGCCATTTAAGTCGGACCTGGGTTTTGGCCTTTTAGCGACCCATTTAAGTGTTGGGCCAATTTCTGGCCCTGTGTGCCTTTCGGCCTGTTAACGGACCATAAATGAGTTGGGCCATTTGTAGTCGGACCTTAGTTTTGGCCTTTTAACGGCCCATGCCCTTCATGGTCCAATACCAGCCTGGTTTCTCTTTCGGCCTGCTAAAGGCCCACAACACAATTGGGCCATTTACAATACGACCTGACTTTCGGCCTCTTAGCGGCACATGCTCTTCATGGTCCAGCATAAGCCCGCTGTCTCTTTCGGCCTGCTAAAGGCCTACAGTATAGTTGGGCCATATGTAGCCCAAACTTAGTAACGACCTGTTAATGGCCCGTGAAATAAATTGGGGCCACCTGTTGCCCGCTTCAAAGTCGGCCTGTTAACGACCCGGGAGGTAAGAGGGCCGACCATTAACTTTTGGCCTAGTAACGGCCCATGTTATCTTATCTTCTATTTACTAATTGGAGGCACCATACGAGCTTCCGCGTTAATCCACATCAACAAGATTAGTTTAGCCGTTTGATTCTAAATTTAATGGTTCTGATCTACTAGAACACTGTTCCTTTATTTGTAAAAAAAGCACCCACGTGCATACATATATTAAAAGGAATTAGACCTACACGTATCAATAGGAGTCCATGACACCCACGTACAAGTTCCAGTAAAAAAAAAAGAAATCTATCACGTATCAAAAAGATGTCATCAACCCCATGTCTATTTGTATAAAAAATCAGCACGTACATGTGAAAAAAAGAGTCCTTCACACCTACGTGAGTCCTTCATACCTTAAAAAAAATCCATCATGTACACAAAAAAAATCATCAGCAGCCACGTCCAACGATTCAAGGAAAAAACACATAATGTAAGTACAAGAATAGAGTCCTTTACACCCACGTCCATGTTCTACTAAGAAAAATGAAATCTATCACGTACAAAAAAAAGTTCCCGGCCCCGCGTCTAACCATTGAATAAAAAAACACCCAAATCGAAGTTCCAACTTCCTCAACGACATTCAACTTTAAAACTGGTCTCTTATATTTACTAATTGGAGGCACCATACGCGCTTCTTCTTAATCCACATCAACAAGATTAGTTTAGCCGTTAGATTCTAAATTTAATGGTTCTGATCTACTAGAACACCGTTCCTTTATTTGTAAAAAAAAGCACCCACGTGCATACATATATTAAAAGGAATTAGACCTACACTATCAATAGGAGGCCATGACACCCTGAAAAAACAGGAGTCCATGACACCCACGACAAGTTCCAGTAAAAAGAAAAAAGAAATCTATCACGTATCAAAAAGAAGTAATCAACCCCATGTATATTTGTATAAAAATCAGCACGTACATGTGAAAAAAAGCGTCCTTCACACCTACGTGAGTCCTTCACACCTTAGAAAAAAATTCATTATGTACGCAAAAAAAATCATCAGCAGCCACGTCCAATGATTTTCAAGGAAAAAACACATAATGTACAAGTACAAAAATAGAGTCCTTTACACCCACGTCCATGTTCTACTAAGAAAAATGAAATCTATTCCCTCCAAAAAAGTGAAATCTATCACGTACAAAAAAAAGTTCTCGGCCCCACGTCTAACCATTGAATAAAAAACACCCAAATCAAAGTTCCAACTTCCTCGATGACATTCAACTTTAAAACTGGTCGCTATTACGCCTTCTCACCAGGAATCCCCTAGAAGGGTTAGGTACATAGGATATGGATAGTCTTTTTCAATGTGATAAAATAAAGCGACATCGTGTCTATTTTTCTTTGCTAAATGGGTATTTCCATGGGTTTGCCTTTTCTCTGCAAACTATAAATTAAATACACATATATTCAACTATAGGATTTATTTCCAATAATGGTTGATTTAGTAGATACGATCCAATCAATCATGTATAACAATCCAACTCCGTCTCTCCTGACCGTGATCCTCTCTAGCCTTGAATCTCAGATTCACGTTCAATCCAATAAATCATGTCCAGCTATCCTCATCGTATTCTGTCTAGCCTTTGAATCTCTATGTTTTATACTTAGATTTGTTCAGATGTTGTTGCTAAACACTTTTTTTGGTAGATTATGCTTAAAATTAAATATCTTTTACCCAGTTTGGAGAACTTCGGTCGGTCATAAATAGTTTTATGACCAACAAGAAAGTGATAGTGCATATCGACAGAACTTTGAACTTTTGGAATTCGAAAACATTAACATTGATTATTGGGTCCCTGCAAATAAATTACACATGGCAGTGTATGTTGTAAAGTCCGTATATTACTATGTCCTTCTTTTCTACTGCCTCAGCCATAAGTCTATGAATTTAGTACACATCTAAATTAAATAAATAATACATTTACTATTCCCCACTTTAACTAATAAATAGAGTGTAATTGGGAACATAAAGAACACTTAGTTGCTATACATGAAAAATAATAGTACATGCTACTAAATATTTTTCAATGGTATGTCGCTTTTTTCATATTTCCAGTTGCCAAAATCAACGAGCAAGACATATTTTCTAAAATATTTCCTGAGTATAAATTTGGTTTCTAGCCCGTGCAGTCGCACGGGTAGATGACTAGTATTTACTAATTGGAAGCACCTTTCAAGTCATTTAATTAACCCACATCATCAATATTAACTCTAGCGTTGGATCAGAGAATTTACGGCCAGGATAAAAGGAAAGCTACGTAACAAAGATGGTCCAGTAGAAAAGAATCTGTCACGTACATTGATAGTGGAAATAAATAGAAGCATCCACCCATGAAAACTTCATGGTCCAGTAAAAAAGGATCTGTCACGTCCACCACCGATAATAGAAAAAAAATAAGCCTCCACCGATGAAAACTCCAAGATGTCTACGAGTAGTGAAAAATTAGAAACCTCCTCGCAAGAAAACTGTACGATATGTAGATAACAAACAAAGAAAAACGAATCCACAGTCGGGGTGCAGAAAAATATTCCATGTTTTTTTCAAAATAAAAAATTCCAGGACCGTGTTGATGGTAAGGTACGCCCTCTCCAACCAGATTTCGTACTAAAAAATATGTCAGATCAAAAAAAGCCATCGTTGCCTTCTCCTCCCCTTGAACCAACCCTACTGTTTACCTGTTGCCCGTGGCAGTGATTTTCCATCACTTCACATCAAGTGCGGGTAGAAAAACGCCAGGTGCTGCACAGATGAGGTGCTTCCCTCGCCTGCCATCACAGAAACAAGGTTTTGTATTGCAGTCTTTCTCATCTAAAAAAGAGAGACCGTCCTTTCCTATTTGTATGCAGTCACAACTCTGGAGCTGATACTGTTCTTATTTCTCATCTGCTTAAATTCTTGCCGAGGCTACGTCCCTGGAGGTGAACGAGAGTCTGTGTGTTGATCGCGATGTACCCGGCCAGGGGGCGAGAAACATGCATGTGGAGGCAGCAGTGCACGTGCTGTTGAACTCGGGAAGGATCAAGGAAACACACAAAATCAACGAGTGGTAAGAGGCAACCGAGCGAGAGAGCTAATAGATCAGCAAGCTTAGTATTAATTTTATGATCCTTCCAGGGGCTAAGATGGTCAGCGTGGGTGTCACCAGATTCACAAGGATATTGTTTTTGTAGCTATTGCTAGGTTGTGGTTTATCTAACGATGTATCTGTACTCATCCTCCACATCCTCTTCCGATCTCACATCAGATGGAAGCCTCCTCAGCGGCAGCGGCAGCGGCAGCACGCGCCCACGCTCCTGTAATATGGCAAGCTGGCCGCATCATCTCGGCCTACAGGTATGCCTTCGTGTGTATCATTAATTTAGCAGCATATAGATGCAAAGGAATTAGTAATAACGATATAAGCCACCATGTATCCTTGATGCATATTATACGATTTTTTTGTAAGATGTATCTTCGGCCTAACCCAACAATTAGCATATAAGATGAGTCCTTTTTTCACTGCATGTTGTGCAGTTTGATGTCACATTGTACGGAAAAAAAATCAGCCACCAATTTAGCAGCATATAGATGCAAATCCTGCATATCATTAATTTAGCAGCATATAGATGCAAGCGAATTAGTAATAATGATATAAGTGAATTAGTACTAATGATAAAAGCCACCAAGCGAATTGTTCGTTTAGGCCGAAGACTCATCTTACAAAATAAAGCACAAGTCTAAAAGGCTCAGACGGTGACAGGCTGACGACGTCCCATGGTCCCAGGAATTTTGCATGTTGGATGTTAAGGGATGCTCCATGCCCCTGATCAAGATATATCAATGATCGTTGTCGGTATCGGGCGTCTACAACACCAGTTTTAGAACTAGCCTTTCTACTGGAAGATGTTTGGTGGTAGGAACAGACAGTAACGCAAGTTGTTGATGGACTAATGATCGTTTACATGGTCGGTTTGTTTGCGCAATATTTCACATGAGTCATCTCAATCGCATATTTCACCACATGATTCCCATTGATGCCTGACATATATGCATGTAGCAGTTTTCCGTGCGTTGCAATGGGAGAAAAAATAGTGTGCACTTAATGTGGTGAGAATTATATGTGCAAGAAAAACCCTGTGTGCACGTCAAGAATGAACATTTTGGTTCTGGGTTTCGCCGTGTGTGAAGTAATCAATCCGCTATTTTTTTTCATTCACTGAACGAGTCGATTTAAGGGTTTTGTTAGGTCACCGCGCGCTAGAGAAGGTCCGTGAATTATTCAATCTATTTTTCATTCGTTCGAGGGGATTTTAAAGCATGAAGTTCAATAATGAAAATGAGGCAGGTCTTCTCCTTTTCATGTACAAACCACCGATATGTACAACCGGAGTTGAATACTTCACTATTTTTCTGTTCCTTGGTCGAGGGGATTTAAGGTTGAAGTTCCATAATGTGGGAGGTCGCGTACTGGATTTAATTCCCCTATCATATTCATCATATTCCCATTGATCTCTTAGCAATGATTCGTTACTAATGATAGAATCCCTTCTCAGTATATCATGTTATTGCATGAAAATACCTTCAAATCTCCAGTTTGCAAATAAAGTATCACATTGGACAAAATATACAAGGCACTATATATTTAGGTTATCTAATGGTCCAATCACAGGCATATGCATACAACATTACACGTCTTAGATTTCATATACATATTAATGTTGGAAGTAAAATAAAGTACACAGATTCAGTTTAATGAAGGGCATGAACTCTAAGGTATGTATTTGATTTACACCACGTGCATTTGTGATTTTTTAAAATTTAATGTAAACACATGTACATCTAGCTCATAATCTATATTTTGCTATTTTTTCCATAATTATGTACATGGTTTTGTTAGCCTTGACACATTTCTGGACATGGATTAGTTGGCCTAAACTTAGCAATGTCAAAGGTATATATGACTGAAATATGCTCTAGGTATGCATGCATCTGTACATGTCAATAAAAATAAAAAATAAAAACATCACAAAAAAGAGAAATGCAACACTATATATAGTTGTGAGAATATATTCAGTTACATCGGATAATAATATTCAAATCCGGGTGAGGGATCTAAAAATAAAACAATTTCCAAGAGAATGTAGCACCATGAAAGAATTTTGTGAATGCATATGATTCTTTATTATCCTTCCATGGACCAATGATACTCTTTTAGTACCAACATTTCAAAAATTGTATTATCGCTTTTTCACAAACATCAAATACAACTTTGTGGCCTTTAAACTACTAGCCCGTGCAGGTGCACGGGTTGACGACTAGTATTTACTAATTGGCGGCACCTTTCAAGATGTCTCATTAATCCACATCATCAAAATTAATTAAACCGTTAGATGATAAAATATATGATCAGGATGAAAGGAAAACTACCGTAACGCAGATGATGCCGTCCTATTGAAAAATGCATCTGGCACGTTCAACTTGAATGTTAGTTAAGAAAAGCCTCACGTACAAAATATTAGGAAAGCCTTACGTGATCCTAAACAAAGAAAAGGGAAAGCCTCACGTAAAAGAAAAGTGCTATGGGAAGACGCATCTAACAAGTCCATGTCCAGGGTTTGTGAAAAGAAAAAAAATGAAGGAAGCCTCACGTGCAAGATAAAAGGAATGCCTCACGTGAAATACAAGAAAAGCGTCCAGCAGTTCTCACAAATTAAGAAAGAATCATCCGTTAAAAATTACATGACCTCTCATTAATGCACGACATCAAAATTAATTAATACACATACAAAAATCAAAATTAGTTTCAAAAAATTGTGTTCAATTGTGTGACTTACGATCAATATAGAAGGAAAAATCAAGTAGCGTAGATTATCATGTACGTAGAAAAACACATCTCACATGTCCAGTGCAACGTTACTGAAAAAATAATCATGTAAAAATAAAAAATAAAAATCCCGACGATTATAAAACGGAAGGACTTTACATGTTCCCACAAAATAAGGAGGAAAACCCCATTAGAAATTCGAACAATAAAAGGTCAAAAGAAAATCAACCATTCGACTGATTGCCTGTGAAACAAAAATAAGCCACCATCAATCAAATATTCTTCTGTAGACTCCTATATACTGTCGCTGCCTCCTTCTCTGCTAAAGATATGCTCTTCTACGAACGGCAGGCAGTGCGTGGAGGTGATCGAGATTGGCATCTCGATGACACTGGCTGCATGCGGCAAGGAAATACTTGCATCGAGCCAAGACTTAAGACTAAATGATATAAGAGATGAAGAGCCTGAAAGTCAGATTAGAAGTAAGTTAGATGTGTTTTTCATTATTTTATTTTGAGGAATAAAATTATTTTTGAGGAATCAGAAAATCAGACTTTAGTTTTGATTTCTTGGATTGGACATGTTGGGCCACTTAATTTATGAATTACTTTTCATTGGCAGAATTTTGTTTGTACAGACAAAAACACGTGGGGCTGCCGATCGTCCACAGTCATGAGTAGTACATAATATCATTCTTCCGATATATACTCTGTAGTACTACTATTTTATGGTTTTCCTACATAATATCAAATGTAAGAGACAACATTATAAATATCAAAATTTTCCATTCTATTGGAAAACAAAAGATATCCCTGTGATCGAAGAAAATTCAGATCGAGCTTGCACCTCCATAATTCTCTTTTTCAAATTTAAACCAAGTTAGAGTTTGTACTGCATCTTACAATTCCTAATAAACGATGTAAACAAGGCACCATGCAGTTCTGCAGAGGAAGGCTAATCATGTACGTAGAAAAACACATCTCACATGTCCAGTGCAACGTTACTGAAAAAATAATCACATAAAAATAAAAAATAAAAATACCGATGATTATAAAACAGAAAGACTTTACCTGTTCCCACAAAATAAGGAGGAAAACCCCGTTAGAAACTCGAACAGTAAAAGGTCAAAAGAAAATCAACCATTCGACTGATTGCCTGTGAAACAAAAATAAGCCACCATCAATCAAATATTCTTCTGTAGACTCCTATATACTGTCGCTGCCTCCTTCTCTGCTAAAGATATGCTCTTCTAAGAACGGCAGGCAGTGCGTGGAGGTGATCGAGATTGGCATCTAGATGACACCGGCTGCGTGCGGCAAGGAAATACTTGCATCGAGCCAAGACTTAAGACTAAATGATATAAGAGATGAAGTGCCTGAAAGTCAGATTAGAAGTAAGTTAGATGTGTTTTTCATTATTTTATTTTGAGGAATAAAATTATTTTTGAGGAATCAGAAAATCAGACTTTAGTTTTGATTTCTTAGATTGGACATGTTGGGCCAGTTAATTTATGAATTATTTTTCATTGGCATAATTTTGTTTGTACAGACAAAAACACGTGGGGCCGCCGATCGTCCACAGTCATGAGTAGTACATAACATCATTCTTCCGATATATACTCTGTAGTACTACTATTTTATGGTTTTCCTACGTAATATCAAATGTAAGAGACAAAATTATAAATATCAAAATTTTCCATTTTATTGGAAAACAAAAGATATCCCTGTGATCGAACAAAATTCAGATCGAGCTTGCACCTCCATAAGTCTCTTTTCAAATTTAAACCAAGTTAGAGTTTGTACTGCATCTTACAGTTCCTAATAAATTATGTAAACAAGGCACCATGCAGTTGTGCAGAGGAAGGCTAATCATCCTTGCTATAATTAATTGTTAGGATCGGATGTGGATGAGAGCTTCTTGCATGACAAACATAAATAGCATTGGATGGAACGGCTCGATTAGCTACTCCTGTATGCTGTCAGGCCTGGCTTCATCCGATGTCGCCAGGTGCAAGGTAGTGGTGACATTTAAGTTGAGTCGACATGCTAAATCAACTCGGTGTTGATGATTATTATTAAGCACACACATAATATTATTCTCTGGACAAATATACTACTTTGCCTAACATGCATGCTTGCGATAGATGAATTACATGTGGATTCACATGATACTTTGAAGGTGCGGATTGCTAACGCATATTAGTTGTTTATAAAGTACGCCTATGCAGGTCTTTATTTTGGCCTTATATGTAAGAAAAAATAGCTATTAAATATCTTTTAGTAGGCATAAATTTCTACAGTAACAAAACAATCTGGATGTATTATGCACCACAAAGATCTCATATAAACCAAGGATTATGTATGCGATATGGAAACATTCAGGCACATTAATCATAAAATAAATTTTTTTTTTGGTAAAACAAGAACTTGAAATCCAAATAATCTATCACACAATTCCCAGCAAATTATAAAAGATTTTGTTAAATTATTTATTCGTTAAGATAAGAACATAAAATACGAATAACCTATGTTCATAGAAAACCATTCATATCCATTGTTGTGGTGGATACATATTCTTTATTATCAAACAAAACATGGTGAAACTGATTCTTTGCTCTCCTATGTTCCCGAGGGAGGACTTCCGTTTAAATGTTGTACACTTATATAATATAATCTGCAATAGGGCACCTAATCTTATAGTCATGAACACATGATCAATGCAAAAATGTTAGATTTGTAACAATTTTTTGTACTACCACCTTTTCGGTTGATGCGCTCATAGTGCGAATCACATGAACGAAGGAGGACCTACTGAAGTGCTAGACAACATATTAATACTACTAGATGCATGGCCCTTTCACTCCTTTATGCATCGTTTGATTCTACATTGTGAATCAAAATTTAACGAAATTTAATGTGGGCATAGCCATATTTTCTTATTCCAAGAGAACAAGCTTTATATAGGAAATTCTTTAATCTTTCAGATATGCCCTATAAACAGACAGGGAAGGAGTATCAATATTAAAAATGCTAGCCCGTGCAGATGCACGGGTTGATGACTAGTTAACTTAATGGGCCCACTAAAGTTTGTACACGTCTTTAGGCCAAATTAGATAATTTGAGCCCATTACGACGAGCAATTATGCACAGGACCAAAACCGATCAAGCAAAGGTACGGCATACAGAGAATAACGTTGCACATCCAGCATATATTACAGGAAATTACATCCACTGGGCAATCAAAGATTGATGCCAGTGCAAATAAATGAGCAGAACCTAACCATCTACAACGTCACAATCTGCAACCTCAGCACAGATGACGCCCATAAGCATGTGGGCAAGTTCTTCCTGCTTTGCTACACTGTCTCTGAAAACATTGATCAGTTGTTGTGTCGCATGACTCTGCATCTCTGATTCATCCACCATTTCCATCATTGCTTCCGCCATTAATTGGTTCACAAACATACATTTATTCCGTTGCATTCAAGGCAGAGGATACTGAACAGATTCAGATGGCGATTTCGGCAGGCTTGTATTATTGATAGTGGAGAGTGTCTCGACCACTGCATCATAACATAAATTAGGACGGGAACCAAACAAATTAATCATGAGTTATTGCCATATTACCTGGCCTAGATTTACTGGAAAGAAACAATGGGGTTGCCTTGCTGTTTTCAGAGTTTGTCTTCTTATCTTCAGCAGCTGCACAAAATTAACACACTAGCATTGCTACCATTGGCCAAGTCAGATAATAGGAAAGCAACATTGACACAACGAACGTTTGGGCAACTAGCCTACACCAAATTAACACAATATGGCATAGCTATCATCAGCCAGGTAAGGTAGTACGAAAGCAACATTGACACAATGAATGAATGGGCAACCAGAGAAGCACTACAATTTAGTAATGTGCGTGATATGAGATAGTACATTCATGCAGCTCAGTATGCAAAACTACCATGCAGTTTTCCTTACAAAAATCAACATTGGCGCCTTTAACATTTTGCTACAACTAATTTTTGATCAGATAAAGGTTAAATTCACGCCGATTAACAAAATACATGTTGATGTAAAAATATAGTGATATACAACAGGTACTTACATCAACATTTGATCACAGAGAATTCCCGCAAGATATTTTCATCGAATACGATCCCAATGGAGGAAGTCTTCTATCATTTAACCTTATTTTCTAAAAGAGAGATGAATAAGAAACATGTAGAAAATATGATCAGAATGCTATAAAATTTCATGATGCGAGGATACGCACACGCTTCTTAGAATGGAGTTGACATTCTTTTGCTGGACTGGAGCGGACTAGTTCTTTGGCCATTGGAATCTGCTTATTATCAGTGGGAGTTGGGTTTCTCTGTGCTGCAGCAGTATCTATGAAAAATGGAGTTGGTTTATTATCTCCCGGCGTTTGGATCTTTTGCAAAGACCTGGTTTGTAACCCTTCAGATTCTAACATAGCCGTCTTCCCCTTGCATGCCTTATATAGAAGAATGGTGATTCAGTTATAAAACATGCTTCAGCAGAGATGGAATAGGTACTAAAGAATAGAAAGGCATGACATATTGACATGTATTCCCTCCATCCGGAAATAAATGGATGGGTCTAGGCGTATTTCAGTTCTAGATACATCCAGTTTTATCCATTTCTGCAACATTTAATTCGGACGGAGGGAGTATGATGTAAGAGCTAGGGATACGATAGGACCACACAGTAAAAAAACACTGAAAAACCCACCGCGGAACCAAAGTATTCAAACCCACTGATATGAGATAGTACACTCATGCAGCTCAGGATGCAAAACTACCAGGCAGTTTTCCTTACAAAAATCAACATTGTGGCCTTTAATCATACATTTTGCTACAACTAAATTTAGATCAGATAAAGGTTGGATTCACGCCGATTAACAAAACACATGCTGATGTAAAAATATAGTGATATACAACAGGTACTTACATCTACATTGGAGCACAGAGAATTCCTGCAAGAATCTTTCCTCATAAACGATACCATTGCAGAAATTCTTCTATCTGTTGAGCTTATTTTCTGAAAGAGAGATGGGTAAGAAACATGTAGAAAATATGATCTGCATGCTATAAAATTTCATGATGCAAGGATACGCACACGCTTCTTAGAATTGAGTTGACATATTTTTGCTAGACTGGAGCGGACTAGTTCTTTAGCCACTGGAATATGCTTATTATCAGTAGGAGTTGGGTTTCTCTGTGCTGGAGCAGTATCTATAAAAACTGGACTTGGTTTATTATCTCCTGGCGTTTACATCTTTTGCAAAGGCCTTGTTTGTAACCCTTCAGATTCTAACATAGTCGTCTTCCCCTTGCATGCCTTGTATAGAAGAATGGTGCTTTAATTATAAAACATGCGACAGCAGAGAGATGGAATAGGTACTAAAGAATACAAAGGCATGACATATTGACATGTATTCCCTCCATCCAGAAAAAAAGGATGGTTCTAGGCATATTTCAGTTCTAGATACATCCTTTTTTATCCATTTTGGCAACATGTAATCCGGACGGAGGGAGTATGGTGTAAGAGCTAGGGATACGACAGGACAACACAGCAAAAAACACTAGTTGAATGTAAAACTATATGCTAGCGGAATACGTACAGAAATAACTAAGGCAACATACACGTGTATGATTGGGAAAATAAGATGGCATTGCAACAGAGCACTTGAACAGCACTTCAATGTAAAAAAACATGGTGCCGACAGATGAAGTACATACTGATGAATAACAATGCATAAGATATTCAGAAGCATGATGTCCAAATTAAGCAGATGGCATTGCGATAGAGTAGAATGACAGTACTTGAATTTGAAAACATGTTATCATGAATGGAATAGGTACTAAAAAACAGGAAGGCATGACATATTTCCATGCATGATCAACATGGTAAGCACATGGCATTGCAACAAAGTAGATACACTCCAGGACATTATATGCATGTTGTACCTATATCACAGGCCAAGTTAGAGCAAGGACCTTGTGGGGTGAAGAGGATTCATCATCTTTTTGCAAGTCTTCTGAAGAACTGCCTTTACATGTTCCATCATATTGGGTATCATTGACATCAAGTTTATTGGCCTTTACATTGCTCCGTGAGGTTCTTGTGGATATATCAGTGTGTGCATTTATATCTGACATGCATGGAAGACAACTAGTAGTTAGATTTATGTAATGAGTGCCTGTAGGAGACGACATAAATAGTAGGACTGGGGTTAACTAGCAGCAACAGGTCTCATAAACTAAAGGGAGAACACAGATGAAAGCTACAGAATATGTATCGTTTGTACTCGAGATTAACTAGATGGCACACAAAAGTATTAAAGAACAACATAGGTACGTAATACTAAAAGTGGTATAATACTATAATCACCAGCATGTGGGATAGCATTGGCTGATGGATGATAACTATGGAACAGCGTTACCTAAAGAACAAGTATCTTAGCTGAACTATGGAACAACGTGAACTCCTGAACAAGACTCGTAAGAGATCAGCATGAATATACACTGAAATGTGATGATCTATTTTCCATGCTTAGATGAATAACAAAGCCATAAATGTTGCACACAAGTAAGACGAGGGTACAACCTATCTGGCTGCCATCCATAGGAGTGAGCATCATGTGCTGACTTGTCGATGGCCCTGCAGTTGTTGTGGCTGTCCATGTCAGGCACGCGCATTCGATGCAGGGAACTATTGAGTGGGGACTATAGCTCCCTTCTGGTGTATGCTTCCCTTGTTGGAGCAGCTGCGGTGAGTCGGAAGACGGTGTGTCTGAAGATGGAGATAACGCATAATGTTAAGAACGACATATCTCTTTGATCTGAAGAAATACACTAAGAGATCAAAAGCAAGGTACGAGAGTGGTCGCACGTCTGTTGACTGAAGACTAAATTGGGGTCACACGATTTTATTTTATTTTGGTACTGTCCGATCTACGCCGGATGGCTTGATGGCCGTCTTGTGCCTCCCGGCTGACACTGCTCGGAATCTTCCCCGAAGAGCCAGCGACCAATGGCAGAGCAGCCTCCCTCCGCCGTCCGTGGCCCCGGCCAAAACCCCGCTCCCCACCCCAGCGCACTGCCGTGGTTGCGCCGCCCCTGGGCCAATCCACAAAGACTCCCCATCATCCAGATCCGGCGGCGGCGGTACCTTCAACCCACGCAACTCTAAAAGATAGCCATCTAAGCGCTGCTTCAGCGGCGAACTTGCGGCCCCGCACCCTTATGTTAGACACCAGCCAACCGGCAGCCTAGGAGCTCCGCCGTCTCGAGGGGTGCTGCTTCCCATTGGGAATCGATTGGCCCAGAATAAAAATTCAGAGAACTGACGCCTAAATAAAGTGATTTGAGATGAGGGTGCGACGTATCTGGCGGCATGGTGAAGTAGGCAGGTCCAGCTGCCGAGTCGGTGAGGCCGGCGCGGTTGCGGTGGCGACCGGCGGCAGGGAAAGAGCGATGTCGTGACGGTCGACGGCTACGCGGAAGCAGCGCCAGGACTCTGGACGGACCCGAAGTGGGAGCCACTCCGGCACCGTGAGCAACGGCGGGGGTGAATAGGCTCTGGTACGTTTCACGCGGCCGTCGTCGAGGCAGCACCAGTAGCACGTAGTAAGAGGCACACGGCCCAGTGCACGACGGCAAATGGACAGTGTCTCCGGCATTAGGGAGGAGGGCGGCTGTGAAATTGGTGTGGTGGGGGGCACCATGGAGGTGGGGCTGAGGTTTCGCGGCTCTGGAGAAGGGAGCTTCCCGGGGAGAAGGTGATTTGACGCCCACGAGGTATGAATGGGGGCAGGCGGGGGGGAATTGGGAGGGGAGTGGAACCATGTCTTACGGATGCATTTGTCTGAAATGTGAGGGGGAGTTACAGTTCTACCCTTGCCTATAGGCTTCTCGGCCTGGGTCTGTGTACTGAGGGTCGGGGATAGTAGAGTAA
>LR880972.1:973526462-973540620 GCA_904067115.1 Aegilops sharonensis
TACAGCATGCATAGGTCTCTCTCGCACACTATGTATGATACTCTAGCTAGTCCAAGCTAGATATCTTGGGTGCACTCATCGTACGCACACAAATTCCTTGGCTCTTTGCCCGTAACTCTCTCACGCACCACTATGTCGTCTCGGAGCTCTTCCCCCCCTCTCTCAAACTATCCATCCACATGGGTCACACATACACATGCATATCTCACTCGCACTCGATAGGACCATCTAAAACTCTATCTCTCTCTCTCGTTCTCTCTCCATCTCACACGCACAAACACACACAATCTCATGCCCAGCTAGCCAAGTATGATGGTCTCTCACTCAATTGTAGGCACACGCAGTCCTCCTTATATGTATATGACTAGCTAATCTTAGTCTCCATCACAAACATGTGCGTGGTCTATCTCGATTTCTCTCGGGGCATCTTTCTATCGCGCATGCACTCCCTCGATCTCCCACCCATATAGTCCCCTCATGATCTCGAGGGGATCTCTCTATCGCAAACACACACTCTCTCCCTCCCCATGCATCAATGCCATCTATTTGTCCCTCTCGACCTTTTTTACTTGTTGGCCAGACCTCTATTGCACATGTGCTACAGGGGTGTCACTCTCAGTTGCAAACAATCACACACTAGCTATCTTCGTGTATCTCCTCGCCTCGCTTTTCCATCTCGGAGATGCATGCGTGATATGTTCGCATAAGAAACGAAAAAGCACACACTCTCTCTAATTTATCGTTTGTTGTCACTTTCTCTTTCACACACATACTCTTTTTGCACACTTACTCATTCTCCTTCACACGCACTTGATCTGTCTCGACCGAGGCACTCTCCTCGGTCCATAGCATATAGATTTATTGAAAAGTCAAACATCACAAAGTTTGACCATATACGTGGAGAAAAAGAATTACATCTAGTACGGCAAACATATACCATTAGATTCACCATGAGATGTAGTTTTGTATTATGTATCTTTGGTATTGTAGATATAAATAACATTTGCGTAAACCTGATCAAAGTTTCCAAAGTTTGACTTCTAAAAAATTTACATGCACTGCATTATCGAGCGGATGGAAAATCTCTTTCCCTCTGTCAGCTATCTGACGCACCACTCAGCCTCCTCAATCTCTCTCAAACTTTATTGGTCAGTTTGGTTCGTGACCTGACCCTCATGCCTTGATGGCCGGTACTGCCTAGTGTGGACGTGAAATGTAAAATATTTCTGCCTGGCCAGGCTTGTGTTGTGCTGAAGAGTTTGTTTCATGCCTGGGCCAGACAAAGCATCAACGTCCCATCAATCAATCCATGCATCAATTATGTAATGCTAATATCCATCCATGTTGCTGTTAGCCTCGTGGCTGCACGACTAGGCACGGCCAGGTGTTCGAAATCAGTCGCCTGGTCCAGGCTACTTGCAGTGTCTGGAGTTCAGCGAGGCTAATTAAAGTGCAAGGGAACCCAGGCCAGGCGGGCTTACTTTTTCACAGGGTAGCAACCAAACAAGCGTGCATGAAATCCAGCCACAACCCCAGGCCAGGCAAAAGATGCCCAGGGCGCAAGCCAAACTTTCCTTATATCTCCCTGGTTCACACATACACATGTCTCGCTCGCGCTATACATATAGACCCATCCAACACTCTCCGCCCTTGTTCTCTCTCCATGTGACACGCACCCCCCCTAAGTACCATAATCCCTCACTCCATCATAGGCTCTGTTTGGATCCAGGGGTTAGAGTTAGTTTGGGTTAGTTTGGAGTCAACTAACCCAAAAAGATCCAAACAGGAGGGTTAGTTTGGGTTAGATGCATCTAACCCATCCAAAAAAACTAACCCATCAAAGAGGTGCTTATTTGGGTTAGTTCTTCTCGTGACCACTAATAAACACTTTTTTCTCTCGCTCTCCCCGCAGCAGATCCCTTCCCACTTCCTTGAAGCTTCTCGTCCTCTCCCTCCCTCCCTCTCGCACCGCCCGTGAAGGTGCATCGCCGTATCCGCGCTCCATCTAACTCTGCCATCCAAACACCTCTTCACTTAGAGTTAGTTTAGGGTTAGAATCTAACTCTAACCTCTAACTGAGTTTATCCAAACAGGGCCATAGGCGCAAGCATTCCCCCCCCCCCCTAAGTATGATTATCTCTTACTATCCATCAGGAACACACGTATTGTCTCCTTCCATCCATAGGTCTATCTCGATATCTCTCGGGGCATCTTCTATCGCGCACACACCTTGTCACTCGATCTCCCACCCATGTAATCCCATCACGATCTCCAGGGGATCTCTTTATGACAAACATACACTCTCTCCTCCCCATGTCTGCATTTTCTCCGTACGTCTCTCTCGACCTCTCTCCCTTGTTTGTTAGACCCCTCTTGGCCACGTGCTAGGGGTCTTGCTCTCTCGGTTCCAAACAACCACACACTATCTCCTCACCTTGCCTCTGTTTTCGAAGATGCATGTGTGATATGTTTGCATAAGACACGAACACTTTTTCTCTACTTTTATCGTGTGTTGTCCATGTCTCTTTTACACACGCACACTCACTTTTTTCACTCTCTCTCTCTCTCTCTCTCTCCCTACTTAGGGACTCTGTCACGTCCATATGCATATGGATGTTTTGAAAAGTCAAACCTCAGAAAAGTTTGACCAGGTATATGTGGAGAAAAACATTTACATCTGGAACGATCATTAGATTCATCACAACATGTGCTTACTTATTACTATCATTTATCTTTGGTATTGTAAATTTAAGTAATTTCTTTATAAACTTGGTCAAAGTTTCAAAATTTTGACTTAAAAAAATGTTGGAACTACATTATCGAACGGAGGGAGTAGCTCTTTATCTCTCTCTGCTATCTCTCATGGGCCTCCCCTCTCACTCGAACTCTCTATACCGACGGATTATACGCTCACTGTGTCAGCGTATAGCTCCGTATATTGTTTAGTTGACCGGTCAACCAATCCACATGCTACCTTGTCAAATCGTGTTATGTTTCTTCGTGTGCTGGCCCATATGGCAGTGGGTGAAAATAAGTAAACTAGAGGCCCATATGACATGCAGTGAAGTAAACAAAGTTGAAACCACTCGGGTAGCACCCCGCACGCTGGTAAATTAAGGGCGCACTCGTGCACAATTCACCACTGCGCGGCGGCATACACAGAAGGACGCACTTGCGCACACCCAGCACACAACACACACCAGCACACGTGTACACCGGCGTCGCCGCCGGTTGAGATGGACGGCAAGGCAGCCAACAAGCAGAGGCGGCTCGAGCCAAAACCGCATCCGGCGAGCCTGGACTTCATCAGCAGCCTCCCTGACGACATGCTGCTCGTCTTCATCAGCCTCCTCCCCACCAAATCTGCCGTGCGGACCGCCCTGCTCTCCAGGCGGTTGCACCCCCTCTGGCGCTGCGTCCCCCTCAACCTCGCCGTCGACAGCTGCCTCTGCGATGGGGATTGCAAACGCATGGCCGCAGTCTCCAAGATCCTTTCATCGCACCGTGGGCCAGCCAGACGCCTTGACATCCACATGTTCAGTACCAACTTCAAGGTCCAACCCAAGTTCGACGAGTGGTTCTTATCCCCCGCCCTAGATCAGCTCGAGGAGCTCGGCTTTGATGCTGGACGATGTCGCTACCACCGTCCGCGCTCCGCGTCACGCCAACGTCGCGCCGTGCCAGCTTTAGCTCCTGCTATCTTCCCTAGATTAATGCCGCGCCCGCCCTTCTTCTCCCTCAACTCAAGCAGCTCGACCTCTTCGACGTTGTCATCTCGAAGAAGGCTATGGAGCACCTGCTCCGCAGCTGTACTATGCTCGAGTACCTTCGTCTTGAGCAGATCCATGGGTTCATTAGCCTCCACATCGCCTCGACGAATCTCCGATGGATTTATGTGTCTTGCTGGCCCCGCAACAAGACATCAATTGGGAAGAGATCACTCCAGCTGTTCCATGTTATGGTCATTGAGAATGGCCTTTCCTTGAGAGATTGCTTGTATCGGATCTAGAAGGTCCAACAAAAATCCGGGTCATTGACGCGCCGAAATTGACAGCGTTGGTGTACTCGTCTGCCAAATTCTCCAAACTCTTTATTGGATCCGTAATCGTTCAGGTACAGCACTCATCTTCTTCTCCGTCTTCTTGAAATTTACATTTTTAAATTTCTTCTTGATGTATTTACGACCGTCTTCCCGAAAATGATTCCCACAAGCTTGACCCAGTCCATGCGCACAGTGATAATCTTAGCACTAAAATCTATCGGCCCCAATCTGGATCAAGTTGTTGGATTCCTTACATGCTTTCCGTGCACGGAGAAGCTACTCATCAAGGTGAAACTTCTTTCCTATAAGTAAACAGTAATCACAACGTAGCTCAATTTTTTCGTAATTTTCCCAAATTACGATGACAAGTGCAGTGTTCAAAACTGCATCTACGCACTGCACCGAAAGAAATGTTTTTAGTATTTTTTCTCATGTGATCACCTGCATCGTTTTTATGCTGTACTACTATAGTAGCCTAGGCTAGTCATAGTGGAAAGTAACTTAGACTACTCCAGTAACTCTATGGTTACCCTAAGAGCAAGTACTACCTCCGTCCTGGTTTACTCTTCCAATTTTGTAGTATCAAAATTTGACCATAGATTTAACTAACAAAATGTTAATGCATGTCACTAAGTACTATATCGTTGGTTTCGTATTTGAACATAATTTCAAATGGTGTAATTTCTAGTGACATGCATTGGCATTTTCTTAGGTAAATCTATAGTCAAAATTTTATACTAAATACAAGGTAGTATTCCCTCCGTCCCAAAATTCTTGTCTTACATTTGTTTTGATACAGATGTATCTAACACTAAAATGTAACTAGATACATCCGTACTTAGACAAATTTAAGACAAGAATTTTGGGACGGAGGGAGTACAAAAGTGGGCTATGTAGGCCAAAACATGTGCCAAATTCACTTGTGATGCATTTGGCATCGATGCCCCTCCATTGCTCACCTGGTGCCCCAATCTGGATCACCTACTTTGTTCCAGTGCCAAATTAACTCACGCAATGAAAAAACACTGCGTGTGAGAGAGAGAGGACTGAGGCAATAAAAAACACTTGTTTGGGAGAGTGAGAGGCTGGTGTAGTTGGTTTGATTGATTTGTTTATACATGTGGGTCTGTGTGCACAGCGGTGCCGACTCTCTCACATCGTGAGAGTGGTGCCAAATTCTTTTGATTTGACATCGATGGGTATTATGTGGCATACTTTTGTGAAATATGGCTTCGGCCACATAGTGGAAGGCAACAAATGCCCAAGCTCTTCACGTGCTCCTAGTTAAATGAGAGGAAACAGAGAGAGAGAGAGAGAGAGAGAGAGAGAGAGAGAGAGAGAGAGAGAGAGAGAGAGAGAGAAATATCACTAGCCAGCCAACCCTATCTTATGCAGCCAGCTGCTCTAATATGTTCTCTTCTTTTGCAGATAAAAAAAGACCCAAAAGTGAAAATGTGCTGCACTATAACAATCTCATCAAATGCCTTGATCTCCATCTTACGGAAATTGATTTGATCGACTACCGAGGCAGCACATCTGAGATTAAATTGGCCAGGTTCTTTGTTCTGGAGGCAAGTGTGCCCAAGGTAATGAGGTTTGGCGTTCTCTGGCGCAACAATGAATGGCGTGCTGATCACTGCAAGCGTCTAAGCCTAAATGACAAAGTCTCCGCAGAAGCTGAATTTGTTTTTGAAACATCAAGTGGCCATAGACTCGAAAACTTATTTGCCCATTAGTGACTTGTCAGGGCGGTGGATTTTAGTTTGTACGATAATGATGCATCCACCTAAAGTAACGAAAGTACTTACGTAAACTTCCTAGTAATTCCCTCTTCGTAGGTGCAATATTACTCCTAACATTTGTAATACCAGTTTGAAACTTGTAATATTGCCGTGTCCTATTCCTGCGTTTTCAAAATCCTACGAATCAAACAGGTCCTGAGTTGGTGATGATGTTGTGCCTCCCATCTTTCACCAATAGCCGTCGGATCTAGATCTGACGCATACAAACCAAGCTTCTCCATTTTTGCAAAAATATGGACGCACTTGTTCCCTATTTACAAACAACTCCTTGTCTCTCACAATCAGCACTTGTTCCAAGGCCGTGGAAAAATTTGGCGCGATGGCCGCTGCCGGAGCCGTCCACCCCCAATCTTGGTGTTCCATGCAATGCACGGGCATCTACGCACGGGAAATTATGTCGAACAGGGCTAGTCGTAAGCAGGCTAGCTCTACAGCCATTGCGATAGTCACTGCAGATGGTTAGGCTGATTATGGTATGCCAAACACGGCGCCTATACTCAGGTGTCATCTCCGGCGTAGGGTCTTGTCACTTCACTGTGAGGAGCAGCACGTAATAATTTGACCAACGGGTAGTACAGTGCTAGTACTCCTACTACTACATTGGTAGTACTACTACTAGTACTAGTAGCACCACCGTCTGGATTTAGGAGTACTACCACGTCCATCTGGATTTTAGTATTTGACTAGCAATATCTAGTACTACTCCCTCTGTAAATAAATACATGGTGTTTTATTCCTATCGGTGAGAGAACTTAATGTTTTTTTGCTAACTAGAGTACTAATAGGATTACATGCAATGAACTAAACAATGCATGTCATGTTTGGTAGTCTCAAGTCATTGAAAGCATGCACGGCCCACATCTCTCATTGGTTGATATGTCACGAAATAAGAAACAAGGAGGGAGTTAATGCACCATGCCTAAGTGTTTTGGGATTATTTGGTTTTTGTAAGGTGACTTACAGAACATTTTTGTTTACATGCATTATCAAAGGTCAAAACTTGGCACAAAATGCAAAGGGGACCAATAAACCAGTAAACATGAAACTTCTCTCGTTTGGCCCCAACTAGAGGTCCTGTGAGATGACTATACTGCACCGGCACGGAGGGGGACTCAGCTTCATTGACTTATGGCAACTGCCTTTGGGTGAATGACACGTGAGCCCAGGGGGTGGCTGGCCCACCTATCATACAGCCAAAGGCAGGTGCAGTAGAGGGCCGAGGAGTAGTATGAAATCCTACGCACCTACGCACGCTAACCAAGGGCAAGAGTGATCACTCGAATCGCAAGATCAGTTGACTAGAAGCTAAGGTAGACCCATGGAGGCGATGAGCGCGAGCATCAGCCGGCTGTGCCAGATGGTCCAAGACGCCGGCCCACGGCCCGGCACCGAGGAACGTCTCCAGGTAGTATTCCTTGAGGCCGCCAGGGTGAGGGACCGCTTGGACGACAGCTTCGTCTCCTTGTTCGACGAGGTCCTCGTCCGTTTCCTCGACAAGTTCACCGTCGTCAAGAAGCTTGCGGACGACTTTGACGTAAGCCTCCAGCCGATGCGCCCAGGCTCTGCGATGCCCGCCACCCTCAACGGCCACTATGGTGACAACCTCTTCGACGCACTGGTGGCCCTGCGACTACCCGCCGTCGCGCTGGAGAATGTCCACCTCAAGGTCGCACTCGCCGCGCAGCGCCTGGCGCAGCAAGACACCATCGACATAATCACCCACATCTACGCGCAAATCATCCACAAGGACTACTACATGCAAGAGGAGGACGATAGGAGGCTGGCCTTCTTGGACCGCATGGCAACCTTGGACGGCACTGTTCAGAAGCACGTTGAGCTCGCTGCCAACACCACTGCTCCTCACACGTCGGTTGGTGACCCGGCGCACTAGGGCGTGAGGATGTCGTTGATGGATCCGTATGTATTTTTATCTTCCCGTCAAATCCATGTAGTAGTATATGATACTACAGTAATTATCTTACATTTCGCATCAACTTCATAATTTTCGTACGTACTCCTTGCATGAACGGCGTTAGAACCAAACTTCTCATTACTCTAGGCAAACTCGTTATTTTCTATCTATCGGTCGTGCCATGGAGCAGAACCAAATTTTACAAGTTACGAGTTCAAAAGGAAAAGCCTGCCGCGTTCGTGTCGCACCCCCACACGGTTGGTCCGGCACGCCGCTAAAGAGGGAATGTGTGCGGTGTTGCATTTTCACTCACAAGTGGGATCGCAGTTGAGCAAACCGACTATCGGCAAACCCCCACCCAACCCACCGCGCGACGGCTGAGAAAACAGGAGGGAGAAGAGATGGCTGTAGCATGGACTCCAAGAAAATTGGTGTCGGATGGGACTCGTGTGGTGGCGTGTGCCGTAATGCTAGACATGAATGCTAGTTATGGCCCATGCCACCCCACTATATCGAGCCTATATCGTGGTACGTAGTACAAATTTCCTGCAGTCCGTGCTCAGCCCTCCTTATCTCTCTTCTCAGCCAGCCAGCGGACACGCGGAGCCCATCATCTGTTTGCTCACATGCGGCCCCACATGTCAATGAAAATGCAAGAGGACCCACTGAACCTGCACACCTTTCACCTCGACGTGCTGGTGATGAAAAACAAATCCAATAAAGATCTTCGGTGGCCGCTTTTGGAGTTACTCAAGAGTAGTAATAATCTATTTACAGTTTAACCCAAGATGCACATCTCGTGGCTTCAACTATCACTCTATTTTCTTTCATGACACGACCTAGATGCTGGATGTCCACGTGTCGGCAAAAGGAGGAAGAACCCGAACAAATCTTCGGTTGTGCTCTCGGATTAGACTAGTTGTGCTAACTTAAAAAATTTATTGTGTACTCCCTCCGTTCCAAAATACTTGACTCCCATTTGTCCAAAAATAGATGTACCTATATACTAAAACATGTCTAGATACATATATATTTTGACAAATACAAGGCATGTATTGTGCAACGGAGGGAGTAGAATGGACGCAAGTTTTTGTATTACGAAGAAGAGTACATGCATATATTGATAGAGCGCAATTTAGTAGATGTTCTATCACTTTTAGCTAGCACAGAGGCTAGAGATGAGACTAGTGCACTTGTTGATACTCCTACTAGAATAGAGGCTAGACATGAGACTAGATGCGAGGAAGCAACGTCTACTTCTTTACACTCGAAGAAGAAAGAAGCACGCAAGATCGAGCCCCCGCAGATCAACAATGAATGCATCGAGAAGGCACTAATCCAACTTACAGGAGTAGTAAAATGTATTCTTGTGGTTCTTGTTTTCTTTGGTCTTGCTTTTCTAGTCAAAATTATTGTTGGAGTTCGTGCAAAACGGAGGTCCGTTTGGGGTCGTGCGTTGGAGTTGGCCTTACAAGTGGGACCGCAGTTAAGGAAACTGACTATTGGCAAACCCCCACCTCGACCGCCGCGCGATGGCTGAAGTTAGAGAAACGATGAGGTTGAAGAGATTGCTTTAGCACAGACTCCAAGAAATAATATGGTGTCAGATGGAAGTCGTGCTGGTTGCGTGTGCCGTACTCCCGGACGTGAATGCTTGTTCTGGCCCATGCCACCCTACTACTCCTACTACTTACTCCTACTATATAGTATCGAGGATTCGAGGTGCTGGTTACGTACAGCGAACACATTAACATATGGCTACAGTAAAAACACCCGCCCGACGTGCGAAGCATGTGAAGCTAGTACAAGTAGTGTACTACTATTGTTGATTGGCCTCATCCGATAACCTGTTGCAATGCACGTACAATTATGTATTCAGAAAATATTTTTTTGCCTCGTCGCGCCACTCACTCAGAGAAGCGACTCGAAAGCCATTCATAAATTTAGTAAGTTTATCACAGGCATATCATTTTATTACATACAATAGGTCATCAAACCACATCGACAACGAGGATACATTATAAATACTAAAGTTTTCACCAGACAACAAATAACAAGCAATGAATTGAACTTCAACTCAACCATTCCTCGGCGTTGGAAACGCTTGCTTTGAACCGTAGGTGATTCTCTGGGACGGGCCATCCATTGTCGATCTGGAGACTAACGCAGGACTGATCATCCAGGCTGAAGCGGCCTACTATATCAGTACCAGGGTAGGGAACCACCCTAATGTCCGAGGTATAGACACAGTTACTTCTCATAAATGGTAGTAACGTTGTGTCAAAAGAAGTTGGATCGCCTTTCACCATCATTGGATAGTTTTGTCCACGGAAGAGCGAGTTTTCTCCAAGACTATCAATTCTGTACCAGGGAGAAGGAGTTGGCGCTAGCACACTAGTATTCATCCCGAATACCATGCAACGGGTGTTGGAATAGGTCCGGAGAGTGCGACCATGGGAGACTACACCTGCTTCCTTAGCAGTAACATCATCAGTGGGCTGTATACACACAAGAGGTGATCCATCGGAATTAGTTGCCAGGCGCCAAAGAGTATATGGGCGCTGCTCGTCCTCATGCTCGTGATCATCACCATCGTCATCTCCCCCTTGGTTATAAAATTTTTCAAGTATAGGTGGTGGAATGTTCACAGGACCTTGGAAACACAAGAAGAAGGTTAATTAGTAAAGGGAAACTTGCTAACCCGCATGCATGTGGATGAAACAACAATTATAATTATAGTGGAAGACAAACGTACCGAAACTACGAGGATGCCATGAAAAAATAGTGCCATGAGTGGTGGCAGCAAACACAAGGCCCTCGTATTGAATTGCATCACAGTACTCATCCGTGTACAGAAACTGATTTTTGAGCAATATCCATCGAGTCAAACCACCAAGGACGACAACAAGCTTGTCGAAGATAGAAACAACTTCATAGTTGTTGTAATTCCAAGAGCGGTTGGGAACTCGACAAATTGCTATCTTCCATAGAAGACGGTCACCATGATTGTATTTGACCGTGCATACAATACCGGTGTGCTCAACCTCTGGGCAGTCTGCTGAGATTTTGGGAAGTGGAACCCGGTCACGAGTGTACATATTCAAAAGTTCCCACTCGCAGTTGGACCCAATGTAAACAACCCAATCTCCATTTGCACCTGCCCAAGCCTTGCCCTCAAGCGATGGCATCTTAACATCATACGTATCATTATCAAGCGGCATCAACTTGCACAGGGCGAGGCCTCCGTCGTGACGGCGCCAGTCATCAGGGTCACGGCGAAGAAGATAGGGGAGATCAAGCCGCTCTTTGACTCTTGGTTTCCTTTTAATGACGTTATTAGTTGAGTCGAGAATGGGCTTCCACGAACCTGCCATGCTAGCCGAGGTGATGACATCGCACCGATCAATGAGTTCCTCCACCACGTCATCTTTCAGATCAGGGCAAGAATAACAGGGTCGTTTCCGGCCTGTTCCCTCCATGGAGAAGACGATCGAACAATGGCAGAAGAAAGGGTGAAGGGCTGAAGGAAAATGGAGGAGGGAGAGGAAGAGCCTGCGACATCAGTTCCAAATCGAGAGGGAAAGGCGAAGAGTCAGTGGACGGTTGCCAGTTTGCCACGGTTCACGAAGAGGCGCCTCGGCCTACACGTCCGTTTGGAAATACTCCTACTACTCGCCGTCGTCTCACTGATATGTTGGAACGGGACCACATGTCAACGAAACATGGTGTGGAATTTCTCGTGCAAAATGCGATCTGGCCGCGTTGGCCCGAGGTGCCGCATTAGTTATCGACCTTTATTTTTTTAATGGCGTGCCATTCAGTTTTGAAGCACGACTAACTGGTACTGTACGCATAGAAAATATAAACTACTCTACCACTAGTCCACCTCCAGTACTAGTAGTATAAAAAAGATATATATGCTGGAGCTTCAGCGCTTTCTTCCCGAGGGCTGCCCACTTGCTTCTCACACTACCACCCTCTCTCCAGATCTAAAAAAGACGGCCCCTCTCTCCATCCTCACCGGTGGTCAAAGATCCGCTGGGGAAGAAAAGGACGTGCAGCGTTGACGCACTCGTCGTCGGCGAGCGAGGACACGCACTGACGACAAGGCCGTCCTCTCAGACCTAGCGCCCACGCAGGATGGCCTCCGTCCCCAAGCTCGCTGCCCTAGTGTGTGCGGAGGACGACGACCACGAGCGAAGCCACTTCCCACCGACCCTCAGGTATGCTACCTCTTTTCGAACCATACCCTTGTTCTATTGCCCCATCTGCCACGTCATTGCATGTGGATCTTTTTCCACTCCACCATCTTCCCAATTTTCTATCCTCTGCTCTGCTGGCCACTGATACGTCTCCAACGTATCTATAATTTTTGATTGTTCCATGCTATTATATTACCCCTTTTGATGTTTATGGGCTTTATTTTACACATTTATATCATTTTTGGGACTAACCTACTAACGGGAGGCCCAGCCCGTATTGCTATTTTTTTGCCTATTTCAGTATTTCGAAGAAAAGGAATATCAAACGGAGACCAAACGGAATGAAACCTTTGGGAGTGTGATTTTTGGAACAAACGTGATCCAGAGCACTTGGAGTGCAAGTCAAGAAGCAGCCGAGGCCTCCACGAGATAGGAGGGCCCCCATATAGGGCGCGCCCCCTGTCTCGTGGGCCCCTCGGACGGCCACCGACGTACTTCTTCTTCCTATGTATACCTACGTACCCCGAAAACATCCAGGGGCACCACGAAACACAATTTCCACCGCCGTAACCTTCTGTATCCGTGATATCCCATCTTGGAGCCTTCGCCGGCACTCTGCCGGAGGGGGAATCAACCACGGAGGGCCTCTACATCAACATCCTTGCCCCTCTGATGAGTTGTGAGTAGTTTACCACAGACCTATGGGTCCATAGTTACTAGCTAGATGGCTTCTTCTCTCTTTTTGAATCTCAATACAATGTTCTCCCCCTCTCTTGTGGAGATCTATTCGATGTAAACTCTTTTTGCGGTGTGTTTGTCGAGATCCGATGAATTATGCGTTTATGACCGTGTGTTGTGACTATGGAATAAAGGGTGGCAAGAGCCTAAGCTTGGGGATGCCCAAGGCACCCCAAGATATTCAAGAATAGCCAAAAGCCTAAGCATGGGGATGCCCCGGGTAGGCATGCCCTCTTTCTTCTTCGTTCATTGGTAACTTTACTTGGAGCTATATTTTTATTCGCCACATGATATGTGTTTTTCTTGGAGCGTCGTGTATTATATTAGTCTTTGCTTTTTAGTTTACCACAATCATCCTTGCTGTACACACCTTTTGGGAGAAGCCTATTTGATTATAATTTGCTAGAATACTCTATGTGCTTCACTTATATCTTTTCAGCTTGATAGTTTTTGCTCTAGTGCTTCACTTATATCTTTTAGAGCACGGTGGTGTCTTAATTTTGAAGAAATTTCTAGTCTCTCATGCTTCACTTATATTATTTTGAGAGTCTTTTAGAATAGCATGGTATTTGCTATGGTTATAAAATTGGTCCTAGAATGGTAGGCATCCAAGTTGGGTATAATAAAAACTATCACAGAAAGTGAATTGGATGCTATGATCAATTTGATGCTTGATAATTGTTTTGAGATATGGAGGTAGTGATATTAAAGTCATGCTAGTTGGGTGATTATGAATTTAAAGAATGCTTGTGTTGAAGTTAGCAAGTCCCTAGCATGCACGTATGGTTAAAGTTGTGTAACAAATTTGAAACATGAAGTGTACCTGGCTTGTGCATCCTTATGAGTGGCGGTCGGGGACGAGCGATGCACTTTTCCTACCAATCTATCCCCCTAGGAGCATGCATATAGTACTTGATTTTTGATGACTTCTAAATTTTTGCAATAAGTATATGAGTTCTTTTGAATAATGTTGAGTCCATGGATTATACGCACTTTTACCTTTCCGCCTTTGCTAGCCTCTTCGGTACCGTGCATTGCCCTTTCTCATCTTGAGAGTTGGTGCAAACTTCGCCGGTGCATCCAAACCCCGTGATACGATACGCTCTATCACACATAAACCTCCCTATATCTTCCTCAAAACAGACACCATACCTACCTATTATGGCATTTCCATAGCCATTCCGAGATATATTGCCATGCAACTTTCCACCGTTCCGTTCATCATCATCATGACATACTTTACTTCTGTCATATTGCCATTGCATGAACATGTAGTTGACATCGTATTTGTGGAAAAGCCACTATGCATTATTTTTCATACATGTCACTCTTGATTCATTGCACCATCCCGGTACATCACCGGAGGCATTCATATGGAGTCATATCTTGTTCTAGTTTCGATTTGTAATTCTTATGTTGTAATCAATAAAAGTGTGATGATCATCATTATTAGAGCATTGCC
>LR880972.1:973540660-973556634 GCA_904067115.1 Aegilops sharonensis
TTGCTAGCCTCTTCGGTACCGTGCATTGCCCTTTCTCACCTTCAGAGTTGGTGCAAACTTCGCCGGTGCATCCAAACCCCGTGATACGATACGCTCTATCACACATAAACCTCCCTATATCTTCCTCAAAACAGACACCATACCTACCTATTATGGCATTTCCATAGCCATTCCGAGATATATTGCCATGCAACTTTCCACCGTTCCGTTCATCATCATCATGACATACTTTACTTCTGTCATATTGCCATTGCATGAACATGTAGTTGACATCGTATTTGTGGAAAAGCCACTATGCATTATTTTTCATACATGTCACTCTTGATTCATTGCACCATCCCGGTACATCACCGGAGGCATTCATATGGAGTCATATCTTGTTCTAGTTTCGATTTGTAATTCTTATGTTGTAATCAATAAAAGTGTGATGATCATCATTATTAGAGCATTGCCAAAGAAAAAAAAAGAAAAAAAGAAAGGCCCAAAAAAAGAAAAAAAGAGAAAATAAATAAAAAGGGCAATGTTACTATCTCTTTTTCCACACTTGTGCTTCAAAGTAGCACCTTGTTCTTCATATAGTGAGTCTCATATATTGTGCTTCAAAGTAGCACCATGTTCTTCATATAGTGACTCATAAGTTGTGTTTTTCATACTAGTGGGAATTTTTCATTATAGAACTTGGCTTATATATTCCTACGATGGGCTTTCTCAAATGCCCTAGGTCTTCGTGAGCAAGCAAGTTGGATGCACACCCACTAGTTTTCTTTTGTTAAGCATTTATTTATAGCTCTAGTGCATCCGTTGCATGGCAATCCCTTCTCCTCATGTTGACATCAATTGATGGGCATCTCCATAGCCCGTTGATTATCCTCGTCAATGTGAGACTTTCTCCTTTTTTGTCTTCTCCACACAATCCCCACCATCATATTCTATTCCACCCATAGTGCTATATCCATAGTATGAAACAATTGCTTGGCTTGTCATCGGGGGCATAGAAGTTGGGAACATCTTTGTATGACGAAAATGAAGCATAGCCTAACTATATGATTATGTAGGGATGAACTTTCATTTGCCATGTTATTTTGAGAAGACATGATTACTTTGATTAGTATGCTTGAAGTATTACTATTTCTTTTATCAATATTAACTTTTATTTTGTATTCATTTGGATCTGAACATTCATGCCACAATAAAGAAAATTACATTATGAATTATGCTAGGTAGCATTTCACATCAAAAATTCTCTTTTTGTCATTTACCTACTCGAGGACGAGCAGGAATTAAGCTTGGGGATGCTTGATAAGTCTCCAACGTATCTATAATTTTTGATTGTTCCATGCTATTATATTACCCCTTTTGATGTTTATGGGCTTTATTTTACACATTTATATCATTTTTGGGACTAACCTACTAACCGGAGGCCCAACCCGTATTGCTGTTTTTTTTTGCCTATTTCAGTATTTCGAAGAAAAGGAATATCAAACGGAGTCCAAACGGAATGAAACCTTTGGGAGCGTGATTTTTGGAACAAACGTGATCCAGAGGACTTGGAGTGCAAGTCAAGAAGCAGCCGAGGCTTCCACGAGATAGGAGGGCGCCCCCTCCTATAGGGCGCGCCCCCCTGTCTCGTGGGCCCCTCGGGCGGCCACCGGCGTAATTATTCTTCCTATATATACCTACGTACGCCGAAAACACCCAGGGGCACCACGAAACACAATTTCCACCGCCGTAACCTTCTGTATCCGCGAGATCCCATCTTGGAGCCTTCGCCGGCACTCTGCCGGAGGGGGAATCAACCACGGAGGGCCTCTACATCAACATCCTTGCCCCTCCAATGAGTTGTGAGTAGTTTACCACAGACCTAATGTGTCCATAGTTATTAGCTAGATGGCTTCTTCTCTCTTTTCGGATCTCCATACAATGTTCTCCCCCTCTCTTGTGGAGATCTATTCGATGTAAACTCTTTTTGCGGTGTGTTTGTCGAGATCCGATGAATTGTGGGTTTATTATCAAGTTTATCTATGAATAATAATTGAATCTTCTCTGAATTCTTTTATGTATGATTAAGTTATCTTTGCAAGTCTCTTCGAATTATCAGTTTAGTTTGGCCTACTAGATTGGTCTTTATTGCCATGGGAGAAGTGCTTAGCTTGGGTTCAATCTTGCGGTGTCCTTACCCAGTGACAGAAAGGGTTGCAAGGCACATATTGTATTGTTGCCATCGAGGATAACAAGATGGGGTTTATATCATATTGCATGAGTTTATCCCTCTACATCATGTCATCTTGCTTAATGTGTTACTCTGTTCTTATGAACTTAATACTCTAGATGTATGCTGGATAGCGGTCGATGTGTGGAGTAATAGTAGTAGATGCAGGCAGGAGTCGGTCTACTTGTTATGGACGTGATGCCTTTATACATGATCATGCATAGATAATCTCATAACTATGCGCTTTTCTATCAATTGCTCGACAGTAATTTGTTCACCCACAGTAATACTTATGCTATCTCGAGAGAAGCCACTAGTGAAACATATGGCCCCCGGGTCTATCTCTTATCATATTTGCTTTCAATCTACTTTTATCTTATCATACTATCTTTATTAGATCTCACTTTCGCAAGTGGCCGTGAAGGGATTGACAACCCCTTTATTGCGTTGGTTGCAAGTTCTCAGTTTGTTTGTCTAGGTGCGTGGGACTTTTGAGAAGCCTCCTACTAGATTGATACCTTGGTTCCCAAAACCGGGGGAAATAGTTATGCTACACTTGCTGCATCACCCTCTCCTCTTCGAGGAAAACCAACGCAAGCTCAAGACGTAGCAGCCACGCAGACAAAAACCATAATTTGCACTATTAAAGGAAACCTTACTTCATGCAGACTAATCCATGTCTGGGTTGAATAAGGAAAGGAAGGGAGACTGTACTGTCCAAGAGAGTAGGCATCAAACCCGCATCTAGGTTGAAAAGGGGAAAATCAGTAGCTAAGGAACGAGTCTCGTGTCTCTTGGTTGAAGAAGGGTAGAAAGGCATGACAATGCAATACAGAATGACCAGGTCGATCGGCTTGTTGTCCTCACATAGGAAAAAGGTGGCTAAAGAGAACAAAAATGGGACGTAATCCACATATGCTGCCTGGATATTTGTTGCTCTGGGCAACCATACCTCCCTCACCACTCTGCGTCCGTGGAGGTACATCATACTGGTGCGCCCACTGTCCGAATGGGCCTCCCATGCTCTTATTGCCACTTTTTTTTGCTGTTAGTATAACGCCAACAGTCAAGTCAAGCAATGCTACTACTAAAGTGATGCCACATTTAACTAATGCCGCTCTCAGTCTAATGCCACCGATAAATTTAAGCAATGCCATTTAATGTCACTGGATTATTTCAGGGTTAGCTGTTGATTGTGGATGTATTAAATATTTTTTAGCTAAGGCATTCTAATGTTGTTGCACAGCCAGTATACCAACGATGAAACTTGTTACTACCTTCAGATTTTTGCACTGTTAATGCTTATAGATTACATACCTCACAATCATCAGATAACTTTAGTTTTTTGTACAGTGTCACCAAAATGCCAAGGCACTGATGTCATTTTATTTTGGGTAAACTGCACAGACAATTATGAAGACAAGAGGAAAGGTCAAGAGTGGGCACCTCCTCCTCCGGCTGTTCTCTTGATTCGTTCGATCAAGGTTTTATGTTTGATCGATTATCAAGATTGGGATAGCAATTTTTAAGGTCCCCCCGATTTCGAAATGATATTTACCTTGGAGGTACATGGTTTGCAATATTTTTATATTGTCATTAGTTAATAATGCTAGTTACCTTCAGACTTTTGTATTTGGTTTAATGCTCATGCACAGCTAGTATACAAATGCTGAAACTTGTTACCTTTACATTTTGTATTGTTAATTCTTATAGAAACCTTCCAGTGCTAGAGTTTATTGAAATCTGTTGAGTAAAACCATTGTACTGTACCCTGTAATAAACTAACTACTCTACTGTTGCACTAGCCACTGGATTAGTGTAGATTTGTAGTATTCGAATGGTGTTGCATTAGCGTATGGACATAAATAAAGTGTGGCAAGCTTTCCCAGATAGGTGCTCAAGAAAACTACTACCTGTTTTTCTAAATACTAGACGTTTGGGTACTTTAAATTGAACCGTGAAAACGTCTTATATTAAGGAACAGAGGGTGTGGAGTTCACTCAAATTATCCCGGTAAAGCTAGTCACACCTTTGTTGAAATTAATGTTCATTATGTTATCGGCGGAGGTCTGTATGTTTGTCTCTAATGCCTGTCGACTACATACCTGACATCATGATGTAATGTTAAGTCATTTCCTTTTGTACGGTGTCACTGAATTGTCATGGCGGTGATGGCATTTTATTTTAGTAGAACTGCACAAAATTTGCTTAAAAGAAGAGGAAAGGTCAGGAATGGCTCAGTTGTTCAGAAAAAACTGTGTATGCCTTCCTGACATCAACCGCTGTTGCTTTATTTATTCCTTCAAACAGGTGGTTGGAAACAGTCTTGCTACCTTTTCCCATTAAGAAATTGGAATGCTTATATTTGTGAGTCTATGCTTCAACTAGTGCCACTTTCATAGTAATCACACTTTCAATATCTATGCAAACAGGGATGCTCGATTTTAGTGGAACTGCACAAAAAGTCCAACTGGTTCAACATTAGGAGCATGTTTTTTTTTTCAAACCTTTATATCCAATTGGTGGCACTATGAGCTGTTCATTACGAAGGTACATGGTTTGCTACTATCTTGCTACTCTTTTTGTACTGTCATTAGATAGTAAAACTAGTGGTTTGCATGTGAATTTATTGGCAGGGTGGATCTACATTGGAGGTGCAGGACAGGATTCAATGATTGGATGCTCAATTTCGGTTGTATCGATTTCACCTCTTCCATCACTGCGAACATGGTGTGGTATATGTTTACTAGCTGCTTGATATTTGTGCAGACAGAGATGTCTGCCCGTTGCTATTTTGGTTGAACTGCACAAGAGAATAGTATAGTCACTACATGCAGTGCCATTTGAAAATAGACATAAAGATTGGATAGTCACTTCATGGACTGCAGAAAAGTAGTACTGTACTATTTACTGCCCAACACCAGGTGCTTCATTGCTTTGGTCTGATTATACAATGGGCATCATTTTTTCTAAGTTAAAGTTTGTATTCCGAAAATAGTCTCGCGGTGTGATCGAGAGAAGACCAAATCATATTTCAATTGATGTTCCTCCATCATGTGTGGTTCATTCTCATGGTTCCATCTGTTGGTGAAACCACTTACGTTTGCAAGAGGAATTGTAGACTTCACAAACAAATTTGTCTTTCAGTCTGTACTGAATGTTGGCCAAGAGAAGCATCCATGTTAGTAGGAAGAACAGTTGTTTTTTCTAGATCTTTTCTTTTGGAGCTACATATTTGTATATGATCTGTGAATCATTGAGATGCATTAACATGTTGATCTTATGTATGGGAATCGTACTAGTTAGTTTTAGTTGCAACGCAAGATCCAAAGTGGCTGATCTTTGCTTTTGGAGCTACATATTTGTATATGATCTGTGAATCATTGAGATGCAGTAATAGTTACTTATTTTTGTTCACTCAGCGTTTACAAGTTACTGATCGATCACTAGCTAGCCTAAAAATGCGTTCCTTGCAGTTTTATTTGCGACACAAGATGCGAAGTGACAGTTTTTTGAATAAAAATCCCTACCTCTGAAGAAACTGACAAGCTACACTATTGATCCTACGCGGATAAATAGCGGATCACGCACGTACTACCTCCTTTCTGGTTTGCAGGGCTCAATTCAAGAAACGACCTACTCGATCCTACACGAATAAATAGAGGATCACGCATGTACTAGTACCTCCTTTTCGGTTTGCAGGGCTTAATTCTAACCTCTCACCAACCAAGGTACTCCCTCCGTCCGGGTTTATTAGTCCCGTGAGCAAAGCAGCAAGACCAAGGCATGGCAATAATTAACGGCATGCAGAAGTTTAAGCCTAATTAATTCCAGCGATTTAAATGGCTGCGTGCGTGCCCTCGGCTGTGACTCGTTGCATGCTACTTCGCGTAATGCCTGCGAGCGATTCTGAGTGCCTGCATGCAGCCAGCCGTAATTAAGGCAGCTAACTGATGCGGAAAAAGATACGCTTTAATTCTTGCGGGCTTTTTAAATCTGTGGAATCATTAATGACAAGGAGGGAGATGATTCGAGTGCACTCGCTTGACCGCCATGCCGGCGTGCGACCCAGAAGGGACGGGACGGCATAGTCATAATTTCAGTTTCCCTAGTTTTCCAAGGCAAGCTGGCGCGCTAAGCCATTATGCATTGAATTCTGATTACCGTCGCGCTACCTCCCCCCTATAAGTACTGTTTCCCGGCCTTCTCCGGTGCCACCGTGACCCAACTCGCCATATCCTCATAAGCCCCCACCAGCCCGACGTCGCTCGCCACGTCCGCCATGCCCCCGCCCGTCTGCGGTAGGCGTCGCCGGAGGCGGTCACCGTTGGAACTAGTGTTCGGTTTTTCACCGGAAGGCAGACGGAGGGAGGAGGCATTCTATCTGTCTTTAGATGGCAATGCGCAGATCGAGGAGTAGTTGGAGCGCAACCGCATGGCGGAGGAGCAGGAGTTGTTGGAGCGCGACCCCCTGGCGAAGGAGTAGCGTATCGCCGATTTGCGCCGCCAGCGGGACATGGAGCAGCAGCGCACCGACGCTCTGAGTCGCGCGCAGAGCGCCCGCAACAGGGCCGACTACGTAGAGGCCGGCGCCCGGAAAATAGCCCTGGAGGCTATCGGGCACACACGCGTTCGCGACGCCGATTTTTACTACCAGCTCGTCAAGTGGGTTTCCCACTTGGAAGCCGAAGCTTCGGTGGACCATGCCGGCATGGAAAGGGCCAACGCGCGCGAGATACGTGCCCTATCGCACCTCTGGCTAGTCCGAGGCAAGGCACAGGACGCCGGTGCCAGCGTTTAGCGTGTACCACAGATGGCGGCCGACATCGTCTAGTTAGCTAAGAGTAAGTTAGTACTTGTACGCTACTAGAGTATTAGTGGGAGTAGATAGTTAACTTGGATATGATGGTTGTCAACGTGGAAGTTCAGTACTCTATATGTGGATCAGACCTGTTACTTTGCTCTGAAAGTTGAACTTTCCGTTTGAACGTATGGAATGGGATGTTATTTTTTCTAAAATGGGTTGTATTTGTCCTCCACGGGTTTAGAGGCTGACTTGTGGGCCTAGCAAGTTTACGCGTACACAATCAGGAGATGATTGTACGTGGAGAGGATGACAACAGGGACCCGCTAAGGTCATGGCAGTACGCAAGCAAGTGCCTCCTTATTTCAAGCCAATAAAAAAATGGCTCGTCCTAGTGGATATCTGACATCTGGGTCCCATGCCATTGTCAACGTAGTCAATAACGAGCGGCTGACACCAGGGACCCAGCAGCTCACCCAGTTATTTTTGTTTTTGGTTAATTTGATAAATGCCTCCGAGAAATGCCACTGCAATTTCCAACTTTGAAAAATGCCATTTCATGCCATTTCTAGTGGCATTTTTCGAAGTCTGGAGTGGCGTTTTTCAAAGTTTGCAAACTGCATTGGCGTTTTTCAAAGTTTGCAAACTGCAGTGGCGTTTTTCAAAGTTTGCAAAATTGCAGTGGCATTTTTCAAAGTTTGGAAATTGCAGTGGCATTTTTAAGAATCGCCATAATTGGAGTGGCATTTATCTAATTTGTTTTTGAGACGCAGGGGGTCAACTGGGCTGTGCGGGACACCCTGGCCTTTCTAGACAACCTTTTCTTTTATGTTTACCACAGACCAGCGCAGTAGTTTTTTTTTCTTTCTGAAAAAGGCTAGCCCAGTTTTTTTGTGATTTGTCAAGTAAGTCGCTTTATCAGGCCTGTTGGGCTGCAAATCTTTCAAGATGAGGAGAGCTTCATTCGGCTAGCCGAGAAAATGACCTATAAGTAATGAGAAATGGGCTGTAAAATTTTAAAACACATCAAACCGTCAATTAGTTTCAAATATCTTTTTTTATTTCGAGATTTTAAATTGCATTGATTTTTATGCATGGACAATTTATTGGATTTTATATGGATATACATTTATTTTTAAAATCAATCTGAATGTGACTTGAAATTTCGGGATTAAAAACAGTTCAGACCGCACCGACATATGCAAAATTTCGTATAATTTTTTAACCGTGGCCACAATATGGGCTGTAATGCTAACAAAAAGAATATGGGCACCAAAAAAACCCGTAAGAATTAGCAAATGGGCTGTAAACTATTTGAAATAATGGCAGATGGGTTGTATGCAGTTGTCCACAGATTTGAGGCTTTCCAGAGATGGCATGTATACTGTTGGATGTCCATCCAACGGCCGTCGTGATTATTCAATCTCTGCTCTTCCTGCTCCAGCCGCTCAAACAAGCACCGGCAGGACTGCCTGCTCCCTCCTCCCCGTGGCCGGCTGTGCTGCCGCGCAGGCCTCACCGCCCCACCGTACTCCCATCGCTGGCCTAGGTGGAGTACGAACCAGTAAACCCTCGTACAGTCGTACTCCCCTCCGCGTGGGAAACAACTGCCGAGTCTTCCCTGCCTTCCTATCGTTCCCTTCCTAGGCCTCGCCGTTGTCCACCACCTAGGTGCTCTCGGCGTGGTGTTGTCAATGTGGTCAACGACCGACATGCATCTGAAGTGGATGTACGTGGAGAGGCTAACAACTAGGTCCACGGCCGCACGCAAGGAAATGCCTCCTTATTACGCGCAAAATAATGATTCCTCCACCTGACATCTGGGACCCACTGAAAAGGCCTCTTTATTTCGAGAAAAAAACGTTACCGCCGCTGACAGCTCGGACCCACCAGCTATATCTTCGCACGCAAGGAAGAGCCTCCTTATTATGCCCAAAAAAAAGAATACTCCCCCTGCTAGCTGGGACCCAGTATAGTGGGCCTACTAAGTTGACGGGGACGAAGGGCTTTGTCAACTTAGTCAATATGCATGATTCTAGCTCGACTGACCGTACGATGTCCATCCAACGGCCGTAGTGCTTCTTCAACCTCTGGTCTTCATGCTCCAGCCTCCCAAAGCAGCGCCGGTCGTGCCGCCTGCTCCTGCCTCCCGTGGCCGGCTGTGTTGCCGCGGAGGCCTCACCGCCCCCATACTACTCCCACCGCTGGCCAGGCCATCCCTCCACTCCACTCACCCACACCCCCTGTTATTCTGCCGCGACAGAAGCGCAGTCGAACCAGTGAACCATCGTACTCCTCTCCGTGTGGGCATCCACTGCCGCGTCTTCCCCGGCTCCGCGTCGTCCCCTTCCTAGGCCTCACCGTCGTCCACTGTCGTTGTGCTCTCGGCGCGGCGTGGTCAATGTGGTTAACAACCGAATTCCATCGGAAGAATATTGTACATGGAGAGGCTGACAGCTAGGTCCACGGCAGCCGCAAGCAAATGCCTCCTTATTACGCGGAAAACAATTATTCCTCCACCTGACAGCAGGGACCCACCGGACGGGTCACCAGTATTTCGCGAAAAAAACGTTTGCCCCTGACTGCTGGGATCCACCCGACGGGCCACCGTATTTCACGAAAAAAACGTTCCCCCTACTGTCAGCTCGGACCCACCGGAAGTGCCTCCTTGTTACACACAAAAAAATGAATACCCCCCTGCTAGCTGGGACCCACCTTGGTGGGAGGCTGACTTGTGGACCTACTAAGTTGACGGGGACGGAGGGCTTTGTCAACTTAGTCAATATAAACGATTCTAGCTCCAGTGACCGTACGATGTCCATCCAACAGCCGTAGTGCTTCTTCAACCTCTGGTCGTCTTGCTCCAGCCGCCCAAAGTAGCGCCGGTCGTGCTGCATGCTCCTGCCTCTCGTGGCCGGATGTGCAGTCGCGGAGGCCTCACCGCCCCCTACTATTCCCACCGCTGGCCAGGCCCTGCGGCGACGGCAGCCTCACACCGCAGCCGAACCAGTGAACCCTCATACTCCTCTCCGCGCGGGCTTGCACTACTGCGTCTTCCCCGGCTCCCCGTCGTCCCCTTCCTAGGCCTCGCCATCGTCCACCGCCCTGGTGCTCTCGGCGCGGCGTGATACGTCTCTGTCGTGCCTATAATTTTTGATTGTTCCATGCCAATATTATTCACTTTCATATACTTTTTGGCAACTATTTATATTATTTTTGGGACTAACATATTGATCCAGTGCCCAGTGCCAGTTCATGTATGTTGCATGTTTTATGTTTCGCAGAATATCCATATCAAACGGAGTCCAAACGGGATAAAAACGGACGGAGCTTATTTTTGGAAAATATGGAAAATTCCGGAAGAAAAATCCACGCGAGACGGTGCCCGAGGTGGTAACGAGGTAGGGGGGCGCTCCTGACCCCCCTGGGCGCGCCCCCTACCCTCGTGAGCCCACCATAAGGCGGTTGATGCTCCTCTTTTGCCGCAAGAAAGCTAATGTTCGGAAAAAAATCACGGCGAAGGTTTCAGGCCAATCGGAGTTACAGATCTCCTTATATACGCGAAACGGTGAAACAGAGCCAGAAGAGAAGGCAGAAACAGAGAGATAGATCCAATCTCGGAGGGGCTCTCACCCCTCCCAAGCCATGGGAACCAAGGAACAGAGGGGAAACCCTTCTCCCATCTAGGGAGGAGGTCAAGGAAGAAGAAGAAGAAGGGGGGCTATCTCCCCCTTGCTTCCGGTGGCGGCGGAACACCGCCGGGGGCCATCATCATCACCGCGATCTTCACCAACACCACCGTCATCTTCACCAACATCTCCATCACCTTCCCCCCTCTATCTACAGTGGTCCACTCTCCCGCAACCCGTTGTACCCTCTACTTGAACATGGTGCTTTATGCTTCATATTATTTTCCGATGATGTGTTGCCATCCTATGATGTTTGAGTAGATTTTCGTTGTCCTATCGGTGATTGATGAATTGCTATGATTGGTTTGAATTGCATATTTTAATATCGGTGCTGTCCTATTGTGCCCTCCGTGTCGCGCAAGCGTGAGGAATTCCCGCTGTAGGGTTTGCAATATGTTTATGATTTTCTTATGGTGGGTGGCGTGAGTGACAGAAGCACAGACCCGAGTAAGTAGGTTATTTGCGTATGGGATAAAGGGGACTTGATACTTTAATGCTATGGTTGGGTTTTACCTTAATGATCTTTAGTAGTTGCGAATGCTTGCTAGAGTTCCAATCATAAGTGCATATGATCCAAGTAGAGAAAGTATGTTAGCTTATGCCTCTCCCTCAAATAGAATTGCAATAGTGATTACCGGTCTAGTAACATAGTCAATTGCTTAGGGACAATTCCACAACTCCTACCACCACTTTTCCACACTCGCCATATTTACTTTAGTTGTGTCTTTATCTAAACAACCCCTAGTTTTATTTTCGTGCTCTTTACTTTCTTGCAAGCCTCTCCAAAAACACCTACAAAGTACTTCTTCTTTCATACTTGTTTCCGGTAAAGCAAACGTCAAGTGTGCGTAGAGTTGTATCAGTGGTCGATAGAACTTGAGGGAATATTTGTTCTACCTTTAGCTCCTCGTTGGGTTAGACACTCTTACTTATCGAAATAAGCTACAATTGATCCCCTATAATTGTGGGTTATCAAGACCTTTTTCTGGCACCGTTGCCGGGGAGTCATAGCGTGGGGTGAATATTCTCGTGTGTGCTTGTTTGCTTTATCACTAAGTAATTTTTATTTGTTGTTCTTAGTTGTTCTCTATCTTTAGTTATGGATACGGAACATGAAATACCAAAAAAATTAGGTGTACTTGCTACTCATGGAGATGGGGTAACTCCTAAAACCCTCGATTCTCAATATGTGAAAGATATTAAGTACTACTTTGATAATCCTGAGAAAACCCCATTCAACTTTATAATGGGAGACACGTTGGATCTACGTGAATACTTTAGGGATTATCGCTCGACACAAAAAGGGAAACTATTATGGGATCAATTTATTATGTTGCATTGGTATGCCTGGAATCTATGCTTGAGATATGATATTACTTGTTGCTCTAGGATGGAGGCTCCACACCTTCCCTTTTCATGCAAATTTAATGATAATGAAACATTAGCTTCTTATGCTAATGGTAGATATGATTACTATGATGTGGAACAAATAGAAGAATTTGTTGCTTTTCAGGCTGCTTATGAAATTGAATCTTTGTTTGAAAAGTTTGAAGATTTTGATGATGCTGTTTATAGATCTGAAAATTTAGCTATCCTCAAATATTGTTATGAGAATTATGAATATAATGCCTATATTAATGCACTTACTAAGAAAGTCTCCCCTGTCCAAGAAGAGACTAATATTTTGCAGGAATCTATGGAAGAAGAAATTGATGAAACTATGAGCTCATTGGATGAAAAAATATGAGGAGGAGAGCGAAGAACAAAAGGAGGAAGAGCGGATTGATCACCCGTGCCCACCTTCTAATGAGAGTAAGTCTTCAACTCATACATTGTTTAATTCCCCTTACGTGCTTACCGAAGGATGATTGCTATGATGATTGCTACGATCCCTTGAATTTGTTTGAAATATCCCTTTTTGATGATGCTTTCTATGCTTGTGGCCAAGATGCCAATATGAATTATGCTTATGGAGATGAACTTGCTATAGTTCCTTACGTTAAACATGAAATTGTTGCTATTGCACCCAAACATGATAGTCCTATTATCTTTTTGAATTCTCCCGATTATACTATATCGGAGAAGTTTGCACTTATTAAGGATTATATTGATGGGTTGCCTCATACCATTGCACATGATGATTTTGATAGATATAATATGCATGTTCTTGCTGCTCCTACTTGCAATTATTATGAGAGAGGAACTATATCTCCACCTCTCTATGTTTCCCAAACGATAGAATTGCAAGAAACTTCTTATACTATGCATTGGCCTTTACTTGGTGTGCATGAATTGTTGTTTTATGACATGCCGATGCATAGGAAAAGAGTTAGACTTCGTCATTTCTTGATATATATTACTTTGTGCTCACTAATAAATTAAAAATCATTGTTAATTAAAATTGGCTTTGATATACCTTGGGATCCGAGTGGATTCATTACTTGAGCACTAAATTCCTAGCTTAATGGCTTTAAAGAATGCGCTGCCAGGGAGACAACCCGGAAGTTTTAGAGAGTCATTTATTTCTGTTGAGTGCTTTAATATAGTTTAAAAACAACAAAAATAAAGAGGGGAACCCAGAACTTTTCAAAAAGGAAAGTGAAAGTGAGAAAGACAAGCATTGTTGAAGTGGGAGAGCTCCTTGAACTCTGTTCATGCTCACGGCAACTTTGTGAATCTTGATTACAGAAACTTTTCAACAAAAATAATTATCACCTTGTACAATTCCATTGTATTATAAAAATAATGTGCCAAGGTTTGCCTTTAGGATGTTTACAGTGCTTGTTGGTTTGTACGGTGCAGGACAGAAACTTTGGCTATAGTGCGCGAATTTCAGTTTTTTACTGGAATGTCAAATGGTTCTGATTCTTTTTGCAATGTCGTTCTGTACAAATTGTTTATTTTTCCTAATTTTGGCAGAAATTTTAAGGTATCAGAAGTATGGTGAATGTTCAGATTGCTACAGACTGTTCTGTTTTAGACAGATTCTGTTTTTGATGCATAGTTTGCTTGTTTTGATGAAACTATTGATTCATATCAGTGGATTAAGCCATGCAAAAACAAAATATGAATTGGTTTGAAATAGTATTTAGAGTAGTGGTTTGCTTTATTATACTAACGGATCTTACCGAGTTTTCTGTTGAAGTTTCGTGTGGATGAAGTGTTCGATGATCGAGAAGGTCTCGATGTGAGAAGAAGGAAGAGAGGCAAGAGCTCAAGCTTGGGGATGCCCGAGGCACCCCAAGTAAATATTCAAGGAGACTCAAGCGTCTAAGCTTGGGGATGCTGGGAAGGCATCCCCTCTTTCTTCAACAAATATCGGTATGTTTTCGGATTCGTTTCGTTCATGCGATATGTGCAAGTCTTGGAGAGTCTTTTGCAATTAGGTTATCATTTTTCTTTTATGCACCATGATGGTATGAGATAGTCCTTGGTTGACTTATAGAAAGCTCTTTCCACTTCACTTATATTCTTTGAGTATGGCTTTATAGAATGCTTCATGTGCTTCACTTATATCATTTGAAGTTTGGATTGCCTTTTTCTCTTTAGATAGACAACCGCCATTTGTAGAATGCTCTTTTGCTTCACTCATATTTGTTAGAGCTTGGGAATATCTTTTGTAGAAAGAATTAAACTCTCTTGCTTCACTTATATCTATTTAGAGAGATGACAAGAACTGGTCATTCACATGGTTAGTCATAAAATCCTACATAAACTTGTAGATCGCTGAATATGATATGTTTGATTCCTTGCAATAGTTTGCGACATAAAGATGGTGATATTAGAATCATGCTAGTTGAGTAATTGTGAAATTGAGAAATACTTGTGTTGAGGTTTGCAAGTCCCATAGCATGCACGTATGGTGAACCGCTATGTAACGAAGTCGGAGCATGAGGTGTTTATTGATTGCCTTCCTTATGAGTGGCGGTCGGGGACGAGCGATGGTCTTTTCCTACCAATATATCCCCCTAGGAGCATGCGCGTAGTACTTTGTTTTGATGACTAATAGATTTTTGCAATAAGTATGTGAGTTCTTTATGACTAATGTTGAGTCCATGGATTATACACACTCTCACCCTTCCATCATTGCTAGCCTCTTCGGTACCGTGCATTGCCCTTTCTCACATTGAGAGTTGGTGCAAACTTCACCGGTGCATCCAAACCCCATGATATGATACGCTCTGTCACACATAAGCCTCATTATATCTTCCTCAAAACAGCCACCATACCTACCTATCATGGCATTTCCATAGCCATTCCGAGATATATTGCCATGCAACTTCCATCATCATCATATACATGACTTGAGAATTCATTGTCATATTGCTTTGCATGATCGTAAGATAGCTAGCATGATGTTTTCATGGCTTGTCCGTTTTGTGATGTCATTGCTACGCTAGATCATTACACATCCCGGTACACCGCCGGAGGCATTCATATAGAGTCATATCTTTGTTCTAGATATTGAGTTGTAAGTAAATAAAAGTGTGATGATCATCATTATTAGAGCATTGCCCCAGTGAGGAAAGGATGATGAAGACTATGATTCCTCCACAAGTCGGGATGAGACTCCGAACGAGAAAATAAAAAAATTAAAAAAAGAGAAAGGCCAAAAAAAGAGAAGGCCCAAAAAAAAAGAAGAAGAAAAAAAACAAAAAAACGAGATAAAAAGAGAGAAGGGGCAATGTTACTATCCTTTTACCACACTTGTGCTTCAAAGTAGCACCATGTTCTGAATATAGAGAGTCTTTTGAGTTATCACTTTCATATACTAGTGGGAATTTTCATTCTAGAACTTGGCTTGTATATTCCAACGATGGGCTTCCTCAAATGCCCTAGGTCTTGATGAGCAAGCAAGTTGGATGCACACCCACTTAGCTTCAGTTTGAGCTTTCATACACTTATAGCTCTAGTGCATCCGTTGCATGGCAATCCCTACTCCTCACATTGGTATCTATTAATGGGCATCTCCATAACCCGTTGATATGCCTAGTTGATGTGAGACTTTCTCCTTTTTGGTCTTCTCCACATAACCCCCATCATCATATTCTATTCCACCTATAGTTCTCTGTCCATGGCCCACGCTCATGTATTGCGTGAAAGTTGAAAAGGTTTGAGAACGTCAAAAGTATGAAACAATTGTTTGGCTTGTCATCGGGGTTGTGCATGATGTGAATGCTTTGTGTGGTGAAGATGGAGCATAGCCAGACTATATGATTATGTAGAGATGAGCTTTCTTTGGCTATGTTATTTTGAGAAGACATAATTGCTT
>LR880972.1:973615589-973628771 GCA_904067115.1 Aegilops sharonensis
TTATGTCAACTTGATGGGCATAATTTGTCATAAACACGAAATGCAACAAATAGTTTTAAAAGAGAATATACCACATCCGAATCATAACAAGGACGAGGGCCGACGGGGACGGATATCAAAACCATGGCACTCTGTATAACAAACAACGTACGGGTAAGATAATTATATGAGTAACTATATATCCAAATCACACAAACATCAATTTTTTATATAAAATTTCATGAACAAGAGGCTCACCACAAGGTGGTGCCGGCGACGGGACGGTGTGGGCGATCGACGGTGGTTACGACGGATATTTAGAAGGCACTAAGTAAAACACACCTACATATGCAAACTAAGTGTTATTTTTGACCTCAAATTGCATATAAATCAAATACTAGCACATATGTATATTTCCTCCCAAATTACTAAACTCACAAATTAATCCCTATATAAAGCATTGCAAGAGCTAATCTAGCAATGAGAGATGAAAGGACAAAGTTCCTAACCTTTGTGATCATTTGAATGGATGGGGGCCTTCAAATCTTGACAAATTTTGGGCAAAATGTGTGATGAGCTCGAGAGAAAGAGGGGAAGAACAAAGAGGAGAGGGGAAAGGGGAAGAACAGAGCGAGCTCGGGAGGACGAAGGGTTTATGTAGGACGACCTTTAGTACCGGTTCGTGCCAAGAACCGGTACTAAAGGGCCTGGAGGGGCCCCAGTCTGACAACGTACTGCCACCACTCTCATTAGTACCGGTTCGTGACACGAACCGGTGCTAAAGGTTCGCCACGAACTGGTACTAATGAAAGCGGCCCGGCTAGCTGTTGGAACCGGCACTAATGTATACATTATTGCCGGCTCAAATTCAAACCGGCACTAATGTGCTTCACGTTTGACCCTTTTTCTACTAGTGTGTGTCAAAATTGTCAAACAACTTTTACCATACGTGCATGCTACGGGATTTGCCAACCTTAACACAAGTATTTCTCAATTTCACAATTACTCAACTAGCACACTCTAATATTACCACTTATATATCTCAAAACACTTATCAAGTATCAAACTTCTCATGATATTCAATGAACTCAATATGGAAGTTTTTATTATGCTCATCTTGGATGCCTATCACATTCGGATTAATTTCACAATTAAAGAAAATTACCATGCTATTTAAGACTCTCAAAATAATATAAGTGAAGCATGAGAGATCAATAATTTATATAAAATAAAACCACCAGCGTGCTCTAAAAGATATAAGTGAAGGACTAGAGCAAAAACTATATAGCTCAAAGGATATAAGTGAAGCACATAGAGTATTCTAACAAATTCCGAATCATGTGTGTCTCTCTCAAAAGGTGAATTCAGCGAGGATGATTGTGATAAAATAAAAAGCAAAGTCTCAAATCATACAAGACGCTCCAAGCAGAACACATATCATGTGGTGAATAAAAATAGCCCCAAGTAAAGTTACCGATAGACAAAGACGAAGGAGGTGATGCCTTCCGGGGCATCCCTAAGCTTAGGTTTTTGGTTGTCCTTGAATTTTACCTTGGGGTGCCTTGGGCATCCCCAAGCTTAGGCTCTTGCCAATCCTTGTTCCATAATCCATCAAATCTTTACCCAAAACATGAAAACTTCACAACACAAAACTTAACAGAAAATCTCGTGAGCTCCGTTAGCGAAAGAAAAGAAAACACCACTTCAAGGTACTATAATGAACTCGTTATTTAATTATATTGGTGTTAAATCTACTGTATTCCAACTTTTCTATGGTTCACAAACTCCATTACTAGCAATCGGTTCATTAAAATAAGCAAACAACACGCGAAAAACAGAATCTGTCAAAAACAGAACAGTCTGTAGTAATCTGTAACTAACGCAAACTTCTGGAACACCAAAAATTCTAAAATAAACTTCTGGACGTGAGGAATTTATTTATTAATCATCTGCAAAAATAATCAACTAAATATCACTCTCCAGTAAAAATTTGTAGCTAATCTCGTGAGCGCTAAAATTTCTGTTTTTTACAGCAAGATCGCAAAGACTTTCCCCAAGTCTTCCCAAAGGTTCTACTTGGCAAAAACACTAATTAAAACACAAAAACACATCTAAACAGAAACTAAATGGATTATTTATTTATAAACAGAACCAAAAAGAAAAAACCTAAAATAAAATTGGGTTGCCTCCCAACAAGCGCTATCGTTTAACACCCCTAGCTAGGCATTGAGATTTCGATGATGCTCCCATCTAAGTCTAGCATACATCCTATGCATAGGCATCTTAGAGGCAAAAAAATTATCAAGGCAAGCAAAAACTAGCATATGCAAGGAAGCAGAAAGAAACAATAGCAATCTCAACATAATGAGAGGTAATTTAGTAACATAAAAATTTCTACAACCATATTTTCCTCTCTCATAATAATTACATGTAGGATCATAAGCAAATTCAACAATATAGCCATCACATAACATATTATCAACACGATCCACATGCATACGAAGTTGACACTCTTCCAAAATAGTGGGATTATCATTAACTAAAGTCATGACCTCTCCAAACCCACTTTTATCAAAAAATTCATAAGATTGAACATTCTCCAAATATGTGGGATCTAAAGTTGACACTCTTCCAAACCTACTTTCAATAATATTGCAAACACTATTATCAATCTCATATTCATCATGGGGTTTAAATAAATTTTCAAGATCGAAAGAAGAATCACCCCAAGCATGATCATTGCAACAAATAGTAGATATATCAAAACTAGCATCCCCAAGCTTAGGGTTTTGCATATTATTAGCACAATTGACATCAAGAGAATTTATAATAACATCATTGCAATCATACTTTTCATCGAAGGAACTATCAAGTATGGGCGCAATAGCAACGATCTCATGTTTAACATAAGGAACTATAACAAATTCATCTTCATAAATATTGGCATCATGGCCACAAGAATAGCAAGCATCATGTTCATCAACGGACATTTCAATCAAATCATCGGAATCATAATTATATATAGATTCATGCATATCATTATTTTCTTCCTCCATAGACTCCTGCAAAATATTAGCCTCTTCTTGGACAGCGGAGGAGTCCTCAATATATGGTTTAACATAGGCATTGGAAGCATAATTATCATAACAATATTTAAGTATGGAAAAAATTTCAAAATAAAAAAATTTAAAAAAGGGAAAGGCCAAAAAAAGAGAAGGCCCAAAAAAAAGAAGAAGAAAAAAAACAAAAAAACGAGATAAAAAGAGAGAAGGGGCAATGTTACTATCCTTTTACCACACTTGTGCTTCAAAGTAGCACCATGTTTGAATATAGAGAGTCTTTTGAGTTACCACTTTCATATACTAGTGGGAATTTTCATTATAGAACTTGGCTTGTATATTCCAACGATGGGCTTCCTCAAATGCCCTAGGTCTTCATGAGCAAGCAAGTTGGATGCACACCCACTTAGCTTCAGTTTGAGCTTTCATACACTTATAGCTCTAGTGCATCCGTTGCATGGCAATCCCTACTCCTCACATTGGTATCTATTAATGGGCATCTCCATATCCCGTTGATATGCCTAGTTGATGTGAGACTTTCTCCTTTTTGGTCTTCTCCACATAACCCCCATCATCATATTCTATTCCACCTATAGTTCTCTGTCCATGGCCCACGCTCATGTATTGCGTGAAAGTTGAAAAGGTTTGAGAACGTCAAAAGTATGAAACAATTGTTTGTCTTGTCATCGGGGTTGTGCATGATGTGAATGCTTTGTGTGGTGAAGATGGAGCATAGCCAGACTATATGATTATGTAGGGATGAGCTTTCTTTGGCTATGTTATTTCAATAAGACATAATTGCTTAGTTGGTATGCTTGAAGTATTATTGTTTTTATGTCAAAGGATAGATTATTGCTTTGAATCACACGTGTCTTAATATTCATGCCATGATTAGACATATGATCAAGATTATGTTAGGTAGCATTCCACATCAAAAATTATTCTTTTTTATCATTTACCTACTCGAGGATGAGCAGGAATTAAGCTTGGGGATGCTGATACGTCTCCGTCGTATCTACAATTTTTTATTGTTCCATGCCAATATTATTCACTTTCATATACTTTTTGGCAACTTTTTATATTACTTTTGGGACTAACAAATTGATCAGTGCCCAGTGCCAGTTCTTGTCTGTTGCATGTTTTATGTTTCGCGGAATATCCATATCAAACGGAGTCCAAACGGGATAAAAAAGGACGGAGCTTATTTTTGGAAAATATTGAAAATTCCGGAAGAAAAATCCACGCGAGACGGTGCCCGAGGTGGTCACGAGGTAGGAGGGCGCGCATGACCCCCCTGGGCGCGCCCCCTACCCTCGTGATCCCACAGTAAGGCAGTTGACGCTCTTCTTTTGCCGCAAGAAAGCTAATATTCGGAAAAAATCATGTCGAAGGTTTCAGGCCAATCGGAGTTACGGATCTCCTTATATACGCGAAACGGTCAAACAGAGCCAGAAGAGAACACATAAACAGAGAGATAGATCCAATCTTGGAGGGGCTCTCGCCCCTCCCAAGCCATGGGAACCAAGGAACAGAGGGGAAACCCTTCTCCCATCTAGGGAGGAGGTCAAGGAAGAAGAAGAAGAAGGGGGGCTCTCTCCCCCTTGCTTCCGGTGGCGCCGGAACGCCGCCGGGGGCCATCATCATCACCGCGATCTTCACCAACACCACCATCATCTTCACCAACATCTCCATCACCTTCCCCCCTCTATCTACAGCGGTCCACTCTCCCGCAACCCGCTGTACCCTCTACTTGAACATGGTGCTTTATGCTTCATATTATTTTCCGATGATGTGTTGCCATCCTATGATGTCTGAGTAGATTTTCGTTGTCCTATCGGTGATTGATGAATTGCTATGATTGGTTTGAATTGCATATTTTAATATCGGTGCTGTCCTATTGTGCCCTCCATGTCGCGCAAGCGTGAGGGATTCCCGCTATAGGGTTTGCAATATGTTTATGATTTTCTTATGGTAGGTGGCGTGAGTGACAGAAGCACAGACCCGAGTAAGTAGGTTATTTGCGTATGGGATAAAGGGGACTTGATACTTTAATGCTATGGTTGGGTTTTACCTTAATGATCTTTAGTAGTTGCGGATGCTTGCTAGAGTTCCAATCATAAGTGCATATGATCCAAGTAGAGAAAGTATGTTAGCTTATGCCTCTCCCTCAAATAGAATTGCAATAGTGATTACCGGTCTAGTAACCTAGTCAATTGCTTAGGGACAATTCCACAACTCCGACCACAACTTTTCCACACTCGCCATATTTACTTTAGTTGTGTCTTTATCTAAACAGACCCTAGTTTTATTTTCGTGCTCTTTACTTTCTTGCAAGCCTCTACAAAAACACCTACAAAGTACTTCTAGTTTCATACTTGTTTCCGGCAAAGCGAACGTCAAGTGTTCGTAGAGTTGTATCGGTGGTCGATAGAACTTGAGGGAATATTTGTTCTACCTTTAGCTCCTCGTTGGGTTCGACACTCTTACTTATCGAAAGAGGCTACAATTGGTCACCTATAATTGTGGGTTATCACGACGTGGTCAACGTGGTCAAGGAACGACTTCCATCGGACGTGGACTGTACGTGGAGAGGCTGACAGCTGGGTCCACGGCCGCAGCAAGGAAGTGCCTCCTTATTAAGCGAAAAATAATTATTCCTCCACCTGCAGGGACCCACCGGACGGGCCATCGTATTTCACGAAAAAAAAGTTACCCCCTGACTGCTGGGACCCACCAGCTACATGTTCGCACGCAAGGAAGTGTGTCCGGGAAAAAAAAACGATTCGCCCCCCTGACTGCTGGGACCCACCAGCTACATCTTCGCACGCAAGGAAGTGCGTCCGGGCAAAAAAAACGATTCGCCCCCCTGACTGCTGGGACCCACGAACTACATCTTCGCACACAAAGAAGTGTCTGACAGTCGGGACCCACCTGGTCGAAGCGTACATAGCGTTGTCATTCTGGTCGCGAACGTGTACGTACATACTGGTCGATGTAGAGGCGCGCACGTGTCGTAGTAGTGGTGCGCAAGTGTCGTAGTAGAGGCGCGCACGTAGCATGTACACGTACGTTCAGCGGCCAGGGTGCAAGAAAGAAAATAAGGCCACGTATGTGTACGTACGGCAGGGTTCGTGTACATAGCTGGGTCGGAACGGAGAAACAGCGTCATCGTCGTGTTCATCGGGAGGCAACGGAACGCATGGGAGCCAACCGGCTGGGTCGGAACGGAATGCGTGGTTGTGTTCATCGGGAGGGCTTGGACGAAACATGCGATGGAAACGAGGCCTGGCGTACCGCACAACGGAGGAAACGGACCTCCTACATTCGGAACGGGGTCCTGTTGATCGGGAGGGGTGTGGCGTACCGTAAAACGGAGGAAACGGACCTCCTACGGTCGAAACGGGGGTCCTGTTGATCGGGAGGGGTGTGGCATACCGCAAAACGGACGAAACGGACCTCCTACGGTCGAAACGGGGGTCCTGTTCATCGGGAGGGGTGTGGCGTACCGCAAAACGGGACTCCATGGGATAGTGTTCATCTCCACCGTCGACCTCCTCCAGCCTCCACGGGCTACCGTCGACCTCCTCCAGCCTCCACGGGCTCCTCTTCATCCAGCCTCCACCGCGCGCTACTCCACAGGCTATTGTTCAACCACCCCTCCACCGTCTACCGTTCATCCAGCCCTCCACACCACGGGGTCCTGTTCAACCACCCCTCCACGGGCACCCCTCCACCGTCTACTGTTCATCCAGCCCTCCAGCACCCCACGGGGTCCTGTTCATCCAGAGGCAACGCCACCGCTCACGGTTCATCCAAACCCCCCACAACACTCACTGTTCATCCCAGTGGCAGCATCGATCGGCTTCAGTTAGCAGCAGTAGCGAAGGAATCGCTCGATCGGGTTCAGTTAAGAGCCATCGATCGATCGCTCGGATTCAGTAATTCATAGCCTGCAGTGCAATCGCTCGGGTTCAGTTGGAGCACGACGCCTCGCTCGGGTTCTGTTAGAGCCAACGCCTCGCACACACGCGCGTACGTGTACGAGAGAAACGTGCATCGCTCGGCCCCCGACCTCCCACCGTAACCGGCAACTCCCCGAAATTTTCCTCGCCCTCGCTTCTACCATGGTTTTTTTCCGTCATGGACGGCCCAAAGAATGTCATGCAGCTGCGTCTCCGGCCCGCCCAGGACGAAAAGCCCATTTTCTATCATGTTTTTTTGTCATAGAAGTAGGAGCCCACCACATCAATGATGATACCGGGTTTTGTCACAATTATCGTCATAGAAGTGTCATATGTATGACAGAATTTTTTTTCGTTTGGCCCAAAATGTCACGGATGTGTCTTTTGTTTGTGGTGACGTCATCAACATAAGCTTCTACTGTTTTAGCGATCTGTTTCTCCAGGCATGTTTGGATCATGCGTTGGTATGTCGCGCCGGCGTTCTTGAGCCCGAAGGGCATAGTATTGAAGCAGAATGGCCCGAATGGGGTAATAAATGCTGTTGCAGCTTGATCGGATTCCTTCATTTTGATTTGATGGTATCCGGAATATGCATCGATGAAACATAGTGAGTCGTGTCCTGCTGTGGCGTCAATGATTCGATCAATGCAGGGAAGGGGAAAAGGATCCTTAGGGCAAGCCTTGTTGAGATCCTTGAAATCGACACAAAGGTGCCAAGATTTATCCTTCTTTGGTACCATCACCAGGTTTGCCAGCCAGTCCGGATGCTTGATTTCTCTAATATGTTTAGCTTGGCCAGCTCCTCCCCCATGGCTTGTTGCTTGGGTTTGGAAAAGCGCCGCAGTGTTTGCTTGACTGGTTTAAATCACTTTAATATGTTTAGGCTATGTTCGGCCAACTTGCATGGGATCCCTGGCATATTTGAAGGGTGCCAGACAAATATGTCCCAGTTTTCGTCCAGGAATTCTCGTAGTGCGGCGTCAACTGTTGGGTTCAGTTGAGCTTCGATAGATGCTGTCTTCTTGTGGTCCGTTGGGTGGACCTGAAATTTGACTATTTCTTCTGCTGGTTTAAATGAGATGGATTTGGGACGTTTGTCGAGGATCACATCGTCCCTGTCCACTGTGGAGCGTACTTCGGTTAATTCTTCGGTCGCGAGGGCTTCGGATAGCGCTTCCAGGGCCAAGGATGTGGTTTTGTTTTCAGCGCGGAGTGTTATGTCCGGATCACTTACCAGAGTGATTATACCGTTTCGTCCGGGCATTTTGAGCTTCATATACCCATAGTGAGGTATAGCTTGGAAGCGTGTAAAAGCATCCCGCTGCTGAAAGAGGCCACTTGGAAGGTTATTTCTTCGGACCGATAGTTCTCCGGCGTGCCGAATACCACGTCAAGTTTGATTTTGCCCGCGCACCACGCCTCCCGACTAGAAATACTTCCCCGGAAGGTTGTGTTACCTTTCTTGATGTGGCTCCTGTCTATTTCCATTTTATGGAGTGTATCCTCATAAATGAGATTTAGTCCGCTACCGCCGTCAATGAGGACCTTGGTGAGTCAAAACCCATCCACGATGGGGCTGAGGACTAACGCGGCTGGTGCTCATACTGGTCTGTACTTTGGTGCGTCACCGACGTTGAATGTTATAGCCGTGTCGTTCCATGCGTTTATTACATAAATTTGGCAGACTTCGTCGAGCTCACGAAGTGCCCTTTTGCGCTTATTATTTGAAGAAAATGTCTCAAAGACTGTCAATACTCTTGGGTCATCGTCTTCTGGGGGTGCTGTTCGGGGCGTCCTTGATAAGGATGTCCTCGCCGCTCTTGGCTACCTGTCGTAGTATCCAGCATGCTCTAAGGCTGTGAGTTGCCACGGTATCTGTTGTTGTATGTATTTTGCATGGGCCATCGAGCCACCCCTCCAGCACAGTGTCGTGCCGTATAGCGGCTTTGTGTTTTTTGACGGATGGACTGGGCGTGCCACGACGATGCGTCCTTTTCGCCTGTAGGGGGAATTGGGTTGGGACTGACGACTCCCAGCGAGCTGCCTAAGTTTCCCAGGCGCTCTCCATTGCGCAGTACTTTGGTACGATAGTTGCTAAGTCAGCGAATTTCAGTATGCCGCGGCGATTGATGGCGTGGAGGATTCCTTCGTCCGCGCTATTTTTGCAGAACGCTGATATTGCGTCCTCGACACGACAATCTTTTACCTTGTCCTTGGTAAGGAGGAATCTGGCCCAGAAGTGGTGGACTTTTTCCTGAGACTGTTGTTTTATGCTCATGAGAGCGTCTATGTCCGGGTGGGTGGGTGGAATTAAATCCGAACCCCGACCTGACCGATTATCCGGAGTCTGACGACCTTCCGGACTTGACAGTCCGGGTTCCGGAATATCCTCTGATTGTTAGGGACCGCCGTCCGATGCTATGTTCGGAGGGCTGGTCGCATCCTTTCGCGGGTGAGTATTCGGCTCTTCATGAATAGTGATCTGAACATAGCCCGTCTTCGATATAGAAGAAGACTCGCCGTCCTGCTGCACGACTACTTCAATCTGGTGGGTGACCGGTGGAGTTTCAGTTTCTCCCTAATCGGTTTTAGGGCCGATCTGATCGTAATCGGTGGCGATTCCCAAAGCGGTGATGCGATCTAGGAGCTCGTTTAAGGACGAAAACTCAACCAGATCCATCTGCTTGGAGTGCTCGGAGTTGATGCGAAGGGGATTTTTGATGGCCCGAGAGGTCATCGTCGGCTCCACGGCCGAACGGGCGATCATAGTAAAGTCGCCCAGCCGGAGGGTTTGTCCTGCGGCCAGAACTACTACGGCAGTGATGTTGTGTTTAAGAACAAGGCGAGCCATCGAGCCTTTCATCGACGGCACAGAGTAACTCTCATTGAAAGCACCAATGTCGGTGTCAAAACCGGCGGATCTCGGGTAGGGGGTCCCGAACTGTGCGTCTAGGATCGATGGTAACAGGAGACGGGGGACACGATGTTTACCCAGGTTCGGGCCCTCTGTATGGAGGTAATACCCTACTTCCTGCTTGATTGATCTTGATGAATATGAGTGTTACAAGAGTTGATCTACCACGAGATCGTAATGGCTAAACCCTAGAAGTCTAGCCTGTATGACTATGCTTATGTGTATCGGTCCTTTTCGGACTAACCCCTCTGGTTTATATAGACACCGGGGGATCTAGGGTTTACATGGAGTCGGTTACATAAGAAGGAATCTTCAGTCGCCAAGCTTACCTTCCATGCCAAGTAGAGTCCACTCCGGACACGGGTACAGTCTTCGGCCTTCATGTCTTCATAGCCCATCAGTCCGGCCCATGGATAACAGGCCGGACACCCGAGGACCCCTTAGTCCAGGACTCCCTCAATGGTCTGTTAGTTACCTTGAAGAATTTGTTTTTGAGGACAGAACATGATTCCATAACATGCATGACATGGTACTTTCCTGTGAAGAATTGATTACGAGATAACATGAGTATAACCATGCATGGCACTTCTATATTTTCAAACCCAGTATACATTTCCCAGTATTTTCCTCCCAGTTCCAACAGGGACATATCAATGTTGTTTCTTGCATTATCCAACTCATACTCTGAAAAATGTTGATCTTACATTAACAATGCATGTCCTTTTTGATATGATGCAGTGTCCCTACAGTTACTGCCCTTTGTAATCACACCACCTTTTCCAAAAACAGGGAAGCACAACTGGTTCCTCACTCGATCAGACGACGGCAAAAGACTGATGATCATTTGGACACATGAGTCGGAAAAGTTATATTGCAAAAACCCCACTTTATAAAAGCACCGTGAAATATGTGAGTATCCGGACAGTGGCTGTTACGTCTATGAGCAGGATACCAGCTTGTTGGGGCCTTCAGGATATGTTAGTTGGAGGCAGGTAAACAACCTTGGTTCACACTCTCTGTTTCTCGGACCCAATTATCCGATTAACCAGGAGATCACCGTTGGCAAGGACCTTGATGGCAAAGAGGCTCTGTTTGCTATGGAAAAGTGTGTCTACACGGCGAGCCCTAAGAGTTCGGGAGAAAACTCCCCTGATTGTCAACGATACAGCCTGCGGCCAAAATAAGGTGAGAATGACAAAGGCATCCGGATTAACTTTGATCCTTGGATGTCTCAATTATGACAGGCGGCGATGTGGTTCAAGCCTTCAGGTTGATAGGTAAAGGGTGGAGTACTGGTGTCTCCGGATCAATGGTCGTTGAAGCGGGGCTGCAAATTATGATGGTGTTGGATCATCTCTTCGAATGACTTTGTTGTCTTTGCTGCTTGTTCTGGATGGGTAGTTCTTTCTTTTGTTATGCATATTCCTTTTCATTTGGTTATCCTCGTCTATGTCACTCTTACTATGTAATAGTTGGCTCTGTTTAGAATGTCATTCTCGTCTGGATCACGAGAGTCTGAGCGCTGCAGATGGGTGCGTTTTGGTGGTGTAGCAAGACTTCTTATGAACTATCACGTCTTGCTGCTTATGTTAGTAGTAGTCACTAGTCAGTGTTTAAATGTTGTATATATCATCATTTCGAACTGTTTATTGTCTCGAACTACTGGTGGGCTAAATGAGGGCATCACCATCTCCAGTGTTCAGAGTGTATCTCCTTTTTCAAGTTATATAATTTGAGCTCAGATTATTTTCTATTATGTACACTTGTTTGGGCGGGTGAGGTGTTGTTATCTCCTTTTTTTCAAGTTATATAATTTGAGCTCAGTGTCTTTTCGATGATGTACACTTGTTTGGGCCAGTGAGGTGTCGTTGAATATGGGCCGAGTAGTAACACAATGCCAAACAGGTCAATTATGACTCTCAGGCCGGGCTCTCAAAAGATCCTAAAAAAGGTCGGGTTCTCCAAAAAAGAAAGAATAAGGACTCTTAGGCCGACATGTGGGCGCCACCGGTGTTTTCGAGCGCTTGCGCGCCGAGAGCATATTGGAGCGTGTTCGAAATGCAAGCTACCTTTTCATCCCCAATCTCCCGCACCTCCCCCACCTCCGGAATCTCGATTCCTACCCCAGTTCCACAAAATCCCCCTCCTGTACTCCCTGTACTCAGGCTCACTATCATGTCGCCGGTTAATGTGACTTGTTCGTCGAAGTCTGTCCGCCACTGGCTGATTTCTTTGTCAGGTTTCGGACAACTTTCGACTGCAGTCGTGTGTTCGAATCTTCCCGGCGTTTGTTCTGCGATGGTGCGCTGGTGAGCTTTGATCGGTGGCACCCAGGATGGGGCTCGGTGCCCTCTGAGCTTGAGTTTTTAACAAAGCATACCTTCCACGGCATGCCTCGACGTGCTTGGAACACGAGTCCATGAATGAGCTTATCAACAACCTTGGAGGTGAGCTCGTAAGTACGTTTGTTCCTCCAGACAGCTGGGCTCTAACGGTTATGGCATGGATGAAGAAGCCGTCCACCATACCGAAGGTGATTGGTGTTGAGGCACCGGTGCAGGAACCGGGGTTGTACTATTTGTCGTCACCAAGGCCGCCGCGGACCACGTTAGGGATGTACCTGTATCGAGTGTTCGTGCATGTCGAAGAAGTGGTCAATCCATCAATCGAAGTCCTGCCGCCGCCGCTGGTGCCAGGGTCCGTCGACGACGTCCATTACAGGAGTCAACGTCAGACTTTCCCCGTGTTGCTAGGAACGATGGATGGCACAGGGCCTACTCCATGGCGCGGCAGAGGCCACTGCTTCTCTGGGAGAAGAGGCAGGGCTGGCTGCTTGGATGTGCTCTAATTTGAGGTAACAACTGAATCTTGTCAGATACTATTTAAATCCGAGCTATGGGTGTGAAGCACTGATGTGTCCGTACATTTGATTGTGACCTTTTCTAATTTTGTACCTGAACTTTTTTTAGAAAGGGTTGTACGTCAACTTAATGTGCTAGCAGAACTTATTGTGTTGTCTGTCTGTTTTCTTTGCACAACATTCAAGATATTTCCTTGTCATTGATAAAGATGATGAACCGTTATGTATGAGTTCGTTGGTTTCAACATAGCCCTACCCGTAGCGATCCACTGCTTCCATCCTGATTGTGCCGCCTGCGTGATATTTTTGTATGCAAGTTCAGTGTGCTATGATGTTCTATATGATTGTGTCAACTATATAAGTTTTTACTGAGCATCAACAATGCATATGGCTGAAAGATGTATTTAC
>LR880972.1:973663167-973678936 GCA_904067115.1 Aegilops sharonensis
CCGTCCATACATATTATTTGTTCCCCTCCTAGCGTGCCTTTTCCATCCAGTCTGCCCTTATGCCGCGATTCAGGAACACCAATCGGCTTAAGGTCAGGAATAAAGTCAATACAAAACTCAATGACCTCCTCATTTTGATGGCCCTTGGAGATGCTTCCTTCTGGCCTAGCACGGTCATGAACATATTTCTTTAAGACTCCCATGAACCTCTCAAAGGGGAACATATTGTGTAGAAATACAGGACCCAAAACGTTAATCTTCGCATAGGTGAACTAGGACGTGCGTCATGATGTTGAAGAAGGATGGTGGGAACACCAACTCGAAACTGACAAGACATTGCACCAAATCATTTTGTAACCTTGGTATGATTTGTGGATCGGTTACCTTCTGAGAGATTGCATTGAGAAATGCACATAGCTTCACAATGGCTAATCGAACGTTTTCCGGTAGAAGCCCCCTCAATGCAACCGGAAGCAGTTGCGTCATAATCACGTGGCAGTCATGAGACTTTAGGTTCTGGAACTTTTTCTCTGCCATGTTTATTATTCCCTTTATATTCGGTGAGAAGCCAGACGGTACCTTAATACTGATCAGGTATTCAAAGAAGATTTTCTTCTCTTCTTTGGTAAGAGTGTAGCTTGCATGACCCTGATGTATGCCGTCTTCTCCATGCATACGTTGCTGGTCGTCCCGTGCCTCAGGTGTATCTTTTGTCTTCCCATACACGCCAAAGAAGCCAAGCAGGGTCACGCAAAGATTCTTCGTCACGTGCATCACATTGATTGCGGAGCGGACCTCTAGGTCTTTCCAATATGGCAGGTCCCAAAATATAGATTTCTTCTTCCACATGGGTGCGCGTCCGTCAGCGTCCTTCGGAACAGGTTGTCCGCCAGGACCCTTTCCAAATATCACCTTGAAATCCTTGACCATATCATGTACATCAGCACTAGTACGGTGGCGAGGCTTCGTCCGGTGATCCGCCTCACCTTTGAAATGCTTGCCTTTCTTTCTTACGGGATGCCTGCTCGGAAGAAATCGACGATGTCCCAGGTACACATTCTTCTTACAACTATTCAAAGATATACTGTCGGTATCATCCAAACAGTGCGTGCATCCGCGGTATCCCTTGTTTGTCTGTCCTGAAAGGTTACTGAGAGCATGCCAATCATTGATGGTCACGAACAACAACGCCTTTATGTCAAATTCTTCCCCCATGTGCTCATCCCACGCACGTACACCTGTTCCATTCCATAGTTGTAAGAGTTCTTCAACTAATGGCCTTAGGTACACATCAATGTCGTTGTCGGGTTGCTTAGGGCCTTGGATGAGCACTGGCATCATAATGAACTTCCGCTTCATGCACAACCAAGGAGGAAGGTTATACAAACATAGAGTGACAGGCCAGGTGCTATGGTTGCTGCTCTGCTCCCCAAAAGGATTAATGCCATCTGCGCTTAGACCAAACCATACGCTCCTTGCGTCATCTGCAAACTCCTTCCCGTACTTTCTTTCGATTTTTCTCCACTGCAACCCGTCAGCGGGTACTCTCAACTTTCCGTCTTTCTTACGGTCTTCTCTGTGCCATCGCATCGCCTTGGCATGCTCTTTGTTTTGGAACAAACGTTTCAACCGTGGTATTATAGGAGAATACCACATCACCTTGGCAGGAATCTTCTTCCTGGGGCGCTCGCCCTCGACATCACCAGGGTCATCGCGGCTGATCTTATAGCGCAATGCACCACATACCGGGCAAGCGTTCAAATCCTCGTACTCACCGCGGCAGAGGATGCAATCATTAGGGCATGCATGTATCTTCTGCACCTCTAACCACTAAAACTTGGTTCTTCTCCACGCATCATCTCCGGCGTCCTCTGATCTCTCTCCCTATACCCATCTCCCATGGGTCATCATGGGGGATCAACTTTGGATCTGGATTTTTCTAAAGTATTGGCTTTTGCGGAGGACGTTTTCAGATCGTGTGGAAAATGCATTCATCCAGTGGATGACACGAGCCATTTTATTATGGTCGTGTCTTTTAGCAGGCACAATTTTCGTCTTAATGATGATTCAGTGGCGGCGGCTTTGGAATCTGCAATTGGTGGATCTGCAATTGATCTGTCTGTTCAGCTCATTAAAGACAAGTTATTCTCATTTATTGTCTCATGCAAACGTGTTGGCCTTCTTGTTCTTCAATTGAGATCTTTTGCGTGCCCCCAATTCAAATGTTTCTTCCATCTTTGGGGGAATGGTGGCCCTAATTGGAAACGTGAGTTTCTAATTTGGAAGAAGGAATGTGATGCTGAGTGGATCTTAATTAGTCCCTCTAAGAGGCGTGCTTTTCTTGGTTTGATCGCAATGCACAAACCACCATCCAAGTCCGCTCTGCGTTCAGGTTCTGGATGTTCAAAGAAAATTTCGTTTGCAACGTTTCAGCAATACAATGTTTGCAAGGGGTATAATTATCCTGCTTCGGCTGGTCTGGTTGATGTTGTTGCTCATGCTGGGTATTCTGTTCATCCTCGTGAACGGCTAATTTTGCCTCCGCCGCCGGCGACTGATCTCCGATGGACGGTGGCTGAGCCACCCTTCACTTTCGGAACAGTTAACGTTCGTGAGATTTCTTCGGCGAGGTCTTCTGAGGCTGCGCAAACCACCCTGGACGTCAATCTGCATGTGCATGGGGATGAGCTGGTTGGATCAGATTCGATTCCAGCCCAAGATGTTTCCCCGGCCCAATCAACAAATCCGGTGCTTCCCATGGCCCAGGTTGTTTCCCCGGCCCTATATAACCGGGATTTCTCTGATATATCTCCATCTGGTTTTGGCAACGATGCAAATATTGATTTGCAACCAACTGACTTATCTGCAAATTCTTCTGATTTAAATGAATTTATTGACGACATGGTTTTTAATGTGTGGAAATGTCAGAATTGCTTATCCATGGTTCACTTAACCAAAGCGTGTACCAGCAGGGAACGTTGCCGTAGATGCTTTCGGTTGGGGCACAGGGCAAATGGCAGTTCGGATTCTACTCCTTCACCAGCTTACAAGTGGGTCCCACGGATCAAATCTGGCGATTCCAACCGGTCAGCGGGTTTTTCTACGCTGGACGCCTCGATTCCCTCCAAAGCTAGTCCCGCTGGGTCTCTGCCCAGTCCCGTCGAGCCTTCCACCCCATCTATTCCACCTCTACCTGCAGAGTCACCGCCCATAACGCCTCAACCTCCCTCCTCGCCGTCTGCATCGTCTCATCCGCCTCGCCCATCGCCCGCTGCACCGCCGCCCAACTGCGCCACCTCTGCTCGGCGCTTCTCTCCTTCGGCGCCGGCAATGGCGACCTTTGCACTGGACCCCATGGAGTTTGTTCCGCAAGGCTTCGACATCATCGATGGTGGTGAGCTGCGTCTGCCCTGTACCTTCTTCGCGCCTGCGGTGGCTCCAGATCGGCAACATGAAGACTATGGCATCGCTATCGTCGAGCCAGCTCCTCTGCCTGAAGAAGTCGCCATCTTTCGGAACATGGTTAGTAACTTTGTTGTCAATGATCTGGGAAGAGCAGTTCTGGATGCCCAACCTTGGATACAAGGAGTTGGGCTTTTTCGTTTTCGTAGTGCTCTGGCTCGTCAAGCTCTTGTGGATCATCCGCCTTTCAATCTGGGCAATGATAGATTTGTTAGGTTCATCCCACATGATGAGGGCGTAAATTACAGAGCTACTCGGGGCTTTCGCCGTGGATGGGTTATGTTGCTCGGTGTTCCATTGGATTATAGGCGCACACAGTACCTTGCGGACGTGATTAGCACCTTCGGTAGATTTCATCATCAGCATCAAGATGACCCCATGCTTGTCCGCTCGCTGGCTTATGTTTCTTTTCCAGCGCCGACTTTGGTCCCTCGCTCTGTCACTTACAGAGAATATGCAGACTTTGATGGTGCTAGGATCTCTTGGTCTGCGCCTGTGTACATCCTGTCAGCGGATTTTGCAGATATTCTTCCAGCAGATGAGGACCCCATGCCCTTCAATGGCAATCCACACCCCCTCCCTGGCAATCTGCACTTTGAGAACCACAATTGGGTTATGCCAGAATTTCCTGAACTGGGATGGAATGATGTGCCACAGCCAGTCAATGAACAGCAAAACAATGAAGTGCATCAGGTTCAGGAAGATGTGCAGCATGAGGAAGTTCAGGAAATACAGTCCCAGGAGTCCATTGTTCAGCAACATTCAGATGTTTCAGTAAACAATGTTGACAATAATGCTGAAGTTGCTCTCTTCCAGCCCCCAATGGGTCCACAGCAACCTCCTCTTATGATTGGGCAAGTTCTCACCATCTATGGACCAGTTTTGCTGCCTGTGATGCAGTGGCAGTGTTCCTTCCAGAAGATGTTGCCTTTTATACGGTCTTCAAGCATTCCTCAGTTTGTTTTCAAGTCTGACATAGGTGCTTTGCTCAACAAGCATTCCTCTGAAGCTCTCTGCAATGGCCCAGTTTCCACTCTTAAACTCCTGCCTGCACCTGAATCCTCGATCAGCATTGCTTCGGATGTGCCAAATGCTCCTGTTAAAAGGCCAGTTGCTAGAGCTCTCTGCTTTGATGATCTGGATACCCCAGTTTCTGAAACATTTGAATTCTCTGTTGTGCCTGTGGTATCTCTAAAGAGGGCAAGGAAGTCTCATGCCTCAAGAATTATTGTTGATACTGAGGTTCGACGCAGTGCGTGGTTGAGCGCTCTCCGTGATGGCTACCGCAAAGTAACTAGTGGTATTTCTCCCAAGAAGTCTCATACTTTGAAGAAGCGCAAGACCAGCAGCTCCCAGTCTGAGAACACTCCTTCTGTGCCACCTCCAACTGCTACTGCAGATCTTCAAAGCATTGGCGCCCGTCTTCGCATTGCACCTGAGAAGATCTCCACGGATAAGCTTGTTGCTGATCCGGCCAAGTCATGCAGCAGCCGGGATTCTGATGATTAGCTACAACCTGCAGGGATCTGGTCTATGGCGTACCGTAATCGCCATTTATCTTTATTTTCTTGTTCAGAACTATGTGATGCTTGTCTGCTGTGTGGATCAGTATGGGTCATTGCGTGGCCTATTTACTATGCTTTTACTTTATGTTTGTAATGAATCAGACAAGATTTAAGGAGTGGAAGGTGTTATGTTGGAATGTTCGTGGACTCAATTCTGAAGCGCGTCAGCTTGCAGTTAGGCAGAAGATCGATGAAAGTGGTCGTTCTGTTGTCTGTCTCCAGGAAACTAAATGCATGCAAATGGATCAGCGATTCATTAGGAAGTTTTGCCCGAGGCGTTTTGGCAATTTTGTTTTCGTACCTTCTGATGGTGCGTCTGCTGGGATGGTGGTTGTTTGGAATTCATCCTTTTTCATAGGTTCTTTAATCGAGTCCAAACCCTATGGGATAATTGTGGAGTTTAAATCCAAACACACCTCAGAAACTTGGACTCTAGTCTCTGTTTATGGCCCATGTCAAGGACCTGCCCGTGATGAATTTGTTTGGTGGCTATATAATCTTGATATTCAGTTTGGTCATAACTGGCTGCTTTTGGGTGACTTTAACTTCATGAGATCTTTGGAGAACCGCAACCTTCCGGGAGGTGATGTTAACGATATCTTTTTGTTTAATGAGATAATTGGTCATTTACGTCTTGTTGAGTTGCCGATCAAGGGGCGTCAATATACTTGGTCGAATATGCAAACCTCACCGCTCCTAGAACAGATAGATTGGTTTTTCACTTCGGTCACTTGGACATCAGAGCACCCCAACACAATGGTTTTTCCACTTGCACGCACTGCCTCTGACCATGTTCCGTGCGTAGTCTCGATTGCCACTTGTATCCCCAAGGCAAAGGTTTTCCGCTTTGAGAATTATTGGGTGGATTTGCCTGGATTTGCGAACTGTGTTGCTGAGGTTTGGAATAGGCAAGTGGTCAAATCGTCGATTGCATTAACAATTTCGGCTAAGTTTAAGTCCCTCCGTTATGCGCTCAAGAAATGGCATCTAAATCTGTCTACAGTCAAAGCTTTAATTGTTGATTGTAATAAAGTGATTATTTTCTTGGATAATCTTGAGGAAATTAGGCCTTTGAGTTGGCCGGAGTTCAACTTTCGTAGAATTGTTAAATTGCATCTTGAGGATATCTTACATTGGCAATTTATCTATTGGAAGCAGCGTTGCACGATAAGAAACATCAAAGTTGGAGAAGAGAATTCAAAAAAATTTCATGCCATGGCTACGGAGAGATTCCGTAGGAATACTATCTCCTCGATCAAGTCTGTGGAGGGGGACGTGGTCACGGACCATCAACAGTTGGCGGGAATGTTCTGGGCTGATTTTAATCAGCGGATGGGCCAATCAAAAGGCATTCAGATGGGTTTTGATCTAGACACATTAATTACCCGAATTGATGGTCTAGAGGAGTTTTCTTTACCGTTCACTGATGCTGAGGTGGATGCGGTAATTAAGAATATGCATACTAATCGTGCTCCGGGACCAGACGGGTTTACTGGGCTTTTCTTAAAGAAATGTTAGCCTATTTTGAAGGACGACTTTATGAAACTTGTGCAAGAATTCTATGAAGGAAAATGTAATTTGGAGTGTCTTAACACGTCTCTTATCACCCTCATTCCGAAGAAGCTAAGCCGTGAATATGTTGGTGATTTTAGGCCCATATCGTTGACCAATACTTGTTTAAAGTTCTTAACCAAGCTCTTGGCAAATCGTCTTCAGGGTGTGATCCTGAAATGTATCCACCGCAACCAATATGGTTTTCTTCGGTGTCGATCCATACAAGACTGTTTGGTGTGGTGTTTTGAATATATTCACCAATGCAAAGCTTCCAAGAGGCCTATCATTCTTCTTAAACTTGACTTCACAAAGGCGTTTGACACCATTGAGCATGAGTTGATACTTAGGATTTTGAAATGTAAGGGATTTGATGAACGTTGGAGAAGTTGGATTGACAGCATTCTGTCCACAGGCTCCTCTTCGGTCCTTTTGAATGGAGTGCCTGGTAATCATTTTGTCTGTCGTTCAGGTGTTTGTCAAGGTGATCCACTATCTCCATTGCTCTTTGTGGTCGCGGTGGATTTACTTCAATCGGTTGTAAATGAGATGTGCTCCAGGAATATTCTCACCTTGCCAATCCCAACTACCTCGATGGACTATCCGATCGTACAGTATGCTGATGATACACTCATCGTCCTTCCTGTTGTTGATAGCCAGCTCATTGCATTCAAAACAATGCCTTGCTCATCAAGCATCTTTTCAAGTTCATCAATAAGATGGACGTACCATGGGTATCTCTTATCTGCGACACTTATTACGCCTCTGCGCCCCCCCAGGTCATGCAAAGCTGCGGTTCTTTCTGGTGGAGAGATGTATTCAAGTTGTATGATAAGTTTTGTAAGTTGGCAGTTCCACAAGTTCGATCGGGGGATACAGTGATTTTCTGGCTTGACCGTTGGCAATTTGGCAACAATACGGTTAACATGCGGCTTCAGTTTTCGAGACTCCACTCCTTTGTGATCGATGACACTCTAACAGTCAAGGATATTCTGGAGCTACCAGACCCAACTGACAACCTCCATCTGCCTCTGTCTGCTGAGGCCTTTGAGGAGTTTAATCATCTTCAGGTGTTCCTTAGTATGTTTAATCTTCAAGATGGGGAAAAAGACGTCTGGAAATGGCCTTCCAAGACTGCTGACTACCAGTCCAGGATCTATTACTTGTCATGCTTTTCGGACACAGTGGTTGATCCCATATTTAGGTGGATTTGGAAATGTTCTTGTACTCTGAAGTTTAAGGTTTTTGGGTGGCTCCTTTTGATGGATCGCCTAAACACTAGAGACATGATGCAGCGACGGCACTGGATTATACAGGATTCCACTTGTGTTCTATGCCACTTGGCATCACATGAGGACAGAACACATCTCTTCTTCGCTTGCAATTTTAGCCAGCGTATCTGGAACTACCTGGGTATTTCATGGAATCCACTACCAAACCAGACCACTTATGACATGGCTTCTGATGCTAGGAGGGATTTTGGGCATCCTTTTTTCTCTGAGGTAGTATTCACTGCCACTTGGAATATTTGGACACAAAGAAATGGGAAGATCTTCAGGAATGAATCACCTTCTTTCAGGGCATGGAGGAGGAATTTTTTGCATGACATTTCTCTTTTAGCTCATAGAATCAAATGTAAATATAGGAATAGTCTAATCTCTTGGATAGCTTCCTTACCCTAATCACTTCTTTTGTAAGTATTACTCTCTCCTCCTCTCTCTTATCATTGTAACTTTGTACTCTTTGGCTCTGTGTTTTAATAAAAGACTGTGAGGCTGTTGCCTTGCAGTACATAGTCAAAAAAAACTTTCCAAATCCCTTGTCAGATACACCATTCTCTGCCTTCCATTGCAGCAATTCCAGTGTGGTGCCCAGCTTTTTCTTGTCACCTACGCAATTCGGGTACAACAATTTTTTGTGATCCTCTAACATGCGCTGCAACTTCTTCTTCTCCAAATCACTTGCGCAGTTTCTCTTTGCATCGGCAATGGCCCGACCTAGATCATCAACGGGCTCATCTGATGCCTCTTCTTCAGCTTCTTCCCGCATTGCCGGCTCAGCTTCTTCCCGCTTTACCGGCTCAGCTTCTTCCCCCATTGTTGTATCATCGTATTCAGGGAACCCATGGCCAGGATAGCTGTCGTCGTCCTCTTCTTCTTCATTGTCTTCCATCATAACCCCTCTTTCTCCGTGCTTGGTCCAAACATTATAGTGGAGCATGAAACCGGACTCAAACAGGTGGACGTGAATGGTTCTTGACGTCGAGTAATTGCGACCATTCTTACAGCCAGCACATGGACAAGGCATAAAACCATCCGCCCGCTTGTTTGCCTCAGCCGCAAGCAGAAAAGTATGCACGCCCTCAACGAACTGGGGAGAGCATCGGTCATCGTACATCCATTGCCGGCTCATCTTCATTACATAACACCGAATAGACCAAATTAATACAAGTTCATACAACACTTAAATGCAACAAACAAATAACTCTCTAGCTAAAGCATTTAAATGCAACAACAAATGCGATCAAGATCGCAACTAAGGTAACAATTGATCCAACAGCATAATGATACCAAGCCTCACTATCGATGGCATATTTTCTAATCTTTCTAATCTTCAAGCGCATTTTCTCCATCTTGATCTTGTGATCATCGACGACATCGGCAACATGCAACTCCAATTCCATCTTCTCCCCCTCAATTCTTTTCAATTTTTCTTTCAAGTACTCGTTTTCTCTTTCAACTAAATTTAACCTCTCGACAATAGGGTCGGTTGGGATTTCCGGTTCACATACCTCCTAGATAAAAAATATATATGTCAACTTGATGGGCATAATTTGTCATCAACACGAAATGCAACAAATAGTTTTAAAAGAGAATATACCACATCTGAATCATAACAAGGACGAGGGCCGACGGGGACGAATATCAAAACCATGGCACTATGTATAACAAACAACGTACGGGTAAGATAATTATATGAGTAACTATATATCCAAATCACACAAACATCAATTTTTTATATAAAATTTCATGAACAAGAGGCTCACCACAAGGTGGTGCCGGCGACGGGACGGTGTGGGCGATCGACGGTGGTTACGACGGATATTTAGAAGGCACTAAGTAAAACACACCTACATATGCAAACTAAGTGTTATTTTTGACCTCAAATTGCATATAAATCAAATACTAGCACATATGTATATTTCCTCCCAAATTACTAAACTCACAAATTAATCCCTATATAAAGCATNTTATGTCAACTTGATGGGCATAATTTGTCATAAACACGAAATGCAACAAATAGTTTTAAAAGAGAATATACCACATCCGAATCATAACAAGGACGAGGGCCGACGGGGACGGATATCAAAACCATGGCACTCTGTATAACAAACAACGTACGGGTAAGATAATTATATGAGTAACTATATATCCAAATCACACAAACATCAATTTTTTATATAAAATTTCATGAACAAGAGGCTCACCACAAGGTGGTGCCGGCGACGGGACGGTGTGGGCGATCGACGGTGGTTACGACGGATATTTAGAAGGCACTAAGTAAAACACACCTACATATGCAAACTAAGTGTTATTTTTGACCTCAAATTGCATATAAATCAAATACTAGCACATATGTATATTTCCTCCCAAATTACTAAACTCACAAATTAATCCCTATATAAAGCATTGCAAGAGCTAATCTAGCAATGAGAGATGAAAGGACAAAGTTCCTAACCTTTGTGATCATTTGAATGGATGGGGGCCTTCAAATCTTGACAAATTTTGGGCAAAATGTGTGATGAGCTCGAGAGGAAGAGGGGAAGAACAAAGAGGAGAGGGGAAAGGGGAAGAACAGAGCGAGCTCGGGAGGACGAAGGGTTAATGTAGGACGACCTTTAGTACCGGTTCGTGCCAAGAACCGGTACTAAAGGGCCTGGAGGGGCCCCAGTCTGACAACGTACTGCCACCACTCTCATTAGTACCGGTTCGTGACACGAACCGGTGCTAAAGGTTCGCCACGAACTGGTACTAATGAAAGCGGCCCGGCTAGCTGTTGGAACCGGCACTAATGTGCTTCACATTTGACCCTTTTTCTACTAGTGTGTGTCAAAATTGTCAAACAACTTTTACCATACGTGCATGCTACGGGATTTGCCAACCTTAACACAAGTATTTCTCAATTTCACAATTACTCAACTAGCACACTCTAATATTACCACTTATATATCTCAAAACACTTATCAAGTATCAAACTTCTCATGATATTCAATGAACTCAATATGGAAGTTTTTATTATGCTCATCTTGGATGCCTATCACATTCGGATTAATTTCACAATTAAAGCAAATTACCATGCTATTTAAGACTCTCAAAATAATATAAGTGAAGCATGAGAGATCAATAATTTATATAAAATAAAACCACCAGCGTGCTCTAAAAGATATAAGTGAAGGACTAGAGCAAAAACTATATAGCTCAAAGGATATAAATGAAGCACATAGAGTATTCTAACAAATTCCGAATCATGTGTGTCTCTCTCAAAAGGTGTATTCAGCGAGGATGATTGTGATAAAATAAAAAGCAAAGTCTCAAATCATACAAGACGCTCCAAGAAGAACACATATCATGTGGTGAATAAAAATATAGCCCCAAGTAAAGTTACCGATAGACAAAGACGAAGGAGGTGATGCCTTCCGGGGCATCCCTAAGCTTAGGTTTTTGGTTGTCCTTGAATTTTACCTTGGGGTGCCTTGGGCATCCCCAAGCTTAGGCTCTTGCCAATCCTTGTTCCATAATCCATCAAATCTTTACCCAAAACATGAAAACTTCACAACACAAAACTTAACAGAAAATCTCATGAGCTCCGTTAGCGAAAGAAAAGAAAACACCACTTCAAGGTACTGTAATGAACTCGTTATTTATTTATATTGGTGTTAAATCTACTGTATTCCAACTTTTCTATGGTTCACAAACTCCATTACTAGCAATCGATTCATTAAAATAAGCAAACAACACGCGAAAAACAGAATCTGTCAAAAACAGAACAGTCTGTAGTAATCTGTAACTAACGCAAACTTCTGGAACACCAAAAATTCTAAAATAAACTTCTGGACGTGAGGAATTTATTTATTAATCATCTGCAAAAATAATCAACTAAATATCACTCTCCAGTAAAAATTTGTAGCTAATCTCGTGAGCGCTAAAATTTCTGTTTTTTACAGCAAGATCGCAAAGACTTTCCCCAAGTCTTCCCAAAGGTTCTACTTGGCACAAACACTAATTAAAACACAAAAACACATCTAAACAGAAACTAAATGGATTATTTATTTATAAACAGAACCAAAAAGAAAAAACCTAAAATAAAATTGGGTTGCCTCCCAACAAGCGCTATCGTTTAACACCCCTAGCTAGGCATTGAGATTTCGATGATGCTCACATCTAAGTCTAGCATACATCCTATGCATAGGCATCTTAGAGGCAAAAAAATTATCAAGGCAAGCAAAAACTAGCATATGCAAGGAAGCAGAAAGAAACAATAGCAATCTCAACATAATGAGAGGTAATTTAGTAACATAAAAATTTCTACAACCATATTTTCCTCTCTCATAATAATTACATGTAGGATCATAAGCAAATTCAACAATATAGCCATCACATAACATATTCTCAACACGATCCACATGCATACGAAGTTGACACTCTTCCAAAATAGTGGGATTATCATTAACTAAAGTCATGACCTCTCCAAACCCACTTTTATCAAAAAATTCATAAGATTGAACATTCTCCAAATATGTGGGATCTAAAGTTGGCACTCTTCCAGACCTACTTTCAATAATATTGCAAACACTATTATCAATCTCATATTCATCATGGGGTTTAAATAAATTTTCAAGATCGAAAGAAGAATCACCCCAAGCATGATCATTGCAACAAATAGTAGATATATCAAAACTAGCATCCCCATGCTTAGGGTTTTGCATATTATTAGCACAATTGACATCAAGAGAATTTATAATAACATCATTGCAATCATACTTTTCATCGAAGGAACTATCAAGTATGGGCGCAATAGCAATGATCTCATGTTTAACATAAGGAACTATAACAAATTCATCTTCATAAATATTGGCATCATGGCCACAAGAATAGCAAGCATCATGTTCATCAACGGACATTTCAATCAAATCATCGGAATCATAATTATATATAGATTCATGCATATCATTATTTTCTTCCTCCATAGACTCCTGCAAAATATTAGCCTCTTCTTGGACAGCGGAGGAGTCCTCAATATATGGTTTAACATAGGCATTGGAAGCATAATTATCATAACAATATTTAAGTATGGAAAAAATTTCAGATTTGTAAAGAGTAGCATCATATGTTTCAATCAAGGAAGCAATTTCATAAGCACCCTTAAAAGCAATAAATTCTTCAATTTGTTGAACATAATAGTAATTATAAACACCCTTAGCATACAAAGATACGATTCCATTATCGCTAAACTCACATTGGTAGGGAAGGTGTTTCTTAAGGTTTTCAGAGCAACCAGTAAAATCATAAATTTCACAAAGATTCCAAGCATAACACATCAATCTATTTATTTGATCCCATAAGAGTCTCCCCTTTTCAGACAAACGGTGACGCACAAAATGAGCATGCTCATCTAAAGATTTCCCATCAACTAGGCTAGTTGGGTTTCAGCACGAGCGCATAAGGATCGAAGATGATCCAAGTAGAATACTTTAAGCAGATCCATATCAATAGATATTTAGCAAGAAAATAGAAGGCACATGGTAACACAAGCAAACAATAGATCTGGCGAGAAAAAGGCAAATGAAAAAGAAGGAGAATAAAACGGCAAGGGTGAAGTGGGAGAGAGGAAAACAAGAGGCAAATGGAAAATAATGTAATGCGAGGGATAAGAGTTTGTGATGGGTACTTGGTATGTCTTGACTTGTGCGTAGACTCCCCGGCAACGGCGCCAGAAATCCTTCTTGCTATCTCTTGAGCACTGCGTTGGTTTTCCCTTGAAGAGTAAAGGGTGATGCAGCAAAGTAGCGTAAGTATTTCCCTCAGTTTTTGAGAACCAAGGTATCAATCGAGTAGGAGGCCACGCTCAAGTCCCTCGTACCTACACAAACAAATAAGAACCTTGCAACCAACGCGATAAAGTGCTTGTCAATCCCTTCACGGCCGCTTGCAAAAGTGAGATCTGATAGAGATGATAAGATAATATTTTTGGTATTTTTATGATAAAGATTAAAAGTAAAGATTGCAAAATAAACGTCGAAAAAAAATCAATATGGGGCATGGATATGAGAACATTCTTCGCTTGCATTACCCAGCGGTCCAATTGCATTGCATCAATCACAAGGTCTTCCAAAAGTGGAACTAATCTTTGAAGCGCGTTCACTTGATTCATTATCCCCGAATCTCGAAAGGAGCCGCCAGAAATAGCTCGTTGACGGGACATTAATACGATGGAAAATAGACCCGGGGGCCATAGGTTTCACTAGTAGCTTCTCTCAAGATAGCATAAGTATTTATGGTGGGTAAACAAATTATTGTCGAGCAATTGATAGAATTGAGCATAGTTATGAGAATATCTAGGTATGATCATGTATATAGGCATCACGTCTATGACAAGTAGAACGACTCCTGCCTGCATCTACTACTATTACTCCACACATCGACCGCTATCCAGCAGGCATCTAGAGTATTAAGTTCATAAGAACGAAGTAATGCTTTAAGCAAGTTGACATGATGTAGAGGGATAAACTCAAGAAATATGATATAAACCCCATCTTTTTATCCTCGATGGCAACAATACAACACGTGTCGTTTCGCCTACTGTCACTGGGATCGAGCACCGCAAGATTGAACCCAGAGCTAAGCACTTCTCCCATTGCAAGAAAGATCAATCTAGTAGGCCAAACCAAACTGATAATTCGAAGGGACTTGCAAAGATAACCAATCATACATAAAAGAATTCAGAGAAGATTCAAATATTGTTCATATATAATCTTGATCATAAACCCACAATTCATCGGATCTCGACAAACACACCGCAAAAGAAGATTACATCGAATAGATCTCCAAGAGAATCGAGTTGAACTTTTTATTTAGAGCCAAAGAGAGAGAAGAAGCCATCTAGGTAATAACTATGGACCAGAAGGTCTGAGGTAAACTACTCACACATCATCGGAGAGGCTATGGTGTTGATGTAGAATCCCTCCATGATCAATGCCCCCTCCGGCGGAGCACCAAAAAAGGCCCCAAGATGGGATCTCAAGGGTACAGAAGGTTGGGGTGGTGGAATTAGGTTTTCGTGGTGCTCCTCGATGGTTTCAGGGTACGTAGGTATATATAGGAGGAAGAAGTAGGTCGATGGAGCCACGAGGGGCCTACGAGGGTGGAGGGCGCGCCCAGGGGGGTAGGCGCATGCTACCTCATGAGCACTGCGTTGGATTTCCTTGAAGAGGAAAGGATGATGCAGGAAAGTAGCGTAAGTATTTCCCTCGGTTTTTGAGAACCAAGGTATCAATCCAGTAGGAGGCTACGCGCGAGTCCCTCGTACCTACACAAAGCAAATAACTCCTCGCAACCAACGCGATTAAGGGTTGTCAATCCCTTCATGGTAACTTACGAGAGTGAGATCTGATAGAGATGATAGATAATAATTTTGGTATTGTTATGATGAAGATGAAAAGTAAAATAAAATAGAAGTAAAAAGGAAAAGGCAATAAATAATGTGATGGAAGATTAATATGATGGAGATAGACCCGGGGCCATAGGTTTCACTAGTGGCTTCTCTCAAGAGCATAAGTATTCTATGGTGGGTGAACAAATTACTGTTGAGCAATTGACAGAATTGAGCATAGTTATGAGAATATCTAGGTATGATCATGTATATAGGCATCACGTCCGAGACAATTAGACCGACTCCTGCCTGCATCTACTACCACTCATCGACCGCTATCCAGCATGCATCTAGATTATTAAGTTAATGAAAACAGAGTAATACCTTAAGCAAGATGACATGATGTAGAGGGATAAATTCATGCAACATGATAAAAACCCCATCTTGTTATCCTCGATGGCAACAATACAATATGTGCCTTGCTGCCCCTACTGTCACTGGGAAAGGACACCGCAAGATTAAACCCAAAGCTAAGCACTTCT
>LR880972.1:973682573-973704609 GCA_904067115.1 Aegilops sharonensis
TCGGAATGGCTATGGAAATGCCATAATAGGTAGGTATGGTGGCTGTTTTGAGGAAGATATAAGGAGGTTTATGTGTGAAAGAGCGTATCATATCATGGGGTTTGGATGCATCGGCGAAGTTTGCACCAACTCTCAATGTGAGAAAGGGAAATGCACGGTACGGAAGAGGCTAGTAATGATGGAATGGTGAGAGTACGTATAATCCATGGACTCAACATTAGTCATAAAGAACTCACATACTTACTGCAATAATCTACCAGCCATCAAAAACCAAAGCACTACGCACATGCTCCTAGGGGGATAGATTGGTAGGAAAAGACCATCGCTCGTCCCCGACCGCCACTGATAAGGAGGACAATCAAAGAACACCTCATGTTTCGAATTTGTTAAATAACGTTTACCATACGTGCATGCTACGGGACTTGCAAAAAACACAAGCATTTCTCAAATTCACAACTACTCAAATAGCACGACTTTAATATTATTACCTCCATATCTCAAAACAATCATCAAGCATCAAACTTTTCTTAGCATTCAACACACTCCTAAGAAAGTTTTTACTATTTTTTATACCTAGCATATTAGGATTATTTAAGCAAATTACCATGCTATTCAAGACTCTCAAAATAATCTAAGTGAAGCATGAGAGATCAATAGTTTCTTTAAAACAAAAACACCACCGTGCTCTAAAAAATATAAGTGAAGTACTAGAGCAAAACTATATAACTCAAAGGATATAAGTGAAGCACAAAGAGTATTCTAATAATTTACAAATCATGTATGGATCTCTAAAAAGGTGTGTACAGCAAGGATGATTGTGGTAAACTAAAAAACAAAGACTCAAATCATACAAGACGCTCCAAGCAAAACACATATCATGTGGTGAATAAAAATACAGCTCCAAGTAAAGTTACCGATGGAAGTAGACGAACGAGGGGATGCCTTCCGGGGCATCCCCAAGCTTTGACTTTTTGGTGTCCTTAGATTATCTTGGGGGTTCCATGGGCATCCCCAAGCTTTGGCTCATGCCATTCCTTGTTCCATAATCCATCAAAAGATTTCACCCAAAACTTGAAAACTTCACAACACAAAACTCAACAGAAATCTCGTGAGCTCTGTTAGCGAAAGAAAACAAAAGACCACTTAAAGGTACTGTAATGAACTCATTCTTTATTTATATTGGTGTTAAACCTAATTTATTCCAACTTCCACTAGTAGAAAAAAACCTATTAGTCCCGGTTCATAAGGGCCTTTAGTCCCGGTTCGTGAACCGGGACTAATGGGTCGTTACTAATACCTCCCCCCTTTAGTCCCGGTTCTAACACGAACCGGGACAGATGGTCCTCCATGTGGCCGGTGCGCCGAGCCCAGGCAGGGGGGCCTTTGGTCCCGGTTGGTAGCACCAACCGGGACCAAAAGGCATCCACGCGTCAGCATTCCAGTGGCTGGGGTTTTTGTTTTTTTTAAGGGGGGGTTTTGGGGGGTTTTGGGGGGTTAATTTAGGTGTTTCATATATTGTGTTAGCTAGCTAATTAATAGAGAGAAGTGTCCTCTCTTTTATCCGTGCTTGGTCGACGCTACATACTATACATACGTATAGAGAGGACTAGCTAGACACGCTAGCTAGCTAGTAAGCAAACGAAGGAAACAGAAGATCGTCATGAACATATATGCATACAGAGGGAAGTGATATCGACCACCTCTCCTTCTCCGAGAGATTGGTCGAACAACAAGTTCTCGTATATCTATCCGACACTACCGGCTACATATATACAATAATTATATTTTTAAAAAATAATCTCCTAACATACGGACGCGTGGTCCACATAGTATTCTCCGTCTTCAGCGATCACGTGGTCAAGAAAGAATGCCGCCAATTCCTCTTGAATTGCTCGCAGGCGATCTGGTGCTAGTAGTTCATCCCGCATCCGAAACATCTAATTTTAAGAAGGGGGTCAATACATATATATATATATATATATATATATATATATATATATATATATATGAATGAATGAAACTCAACACAAATCATGGTAATAAAATAAAATTTTGAATATTGCTATTTATGTACTTCATATTGTTTGTCAGAGTAGCCCCGCTCACAGGTCGTGTGGCGGATGGACTCGCAAATGTTGTATCCACAAAAATCATTCCCTTGTTCCTGCCACAACCACTTTACAAGAAATAGAGGTCAATCAAACTGATAATTGGCAAGCATGTTAAATGGTATTAATGAAACTAGCGCTTGAATCACTAGGAGATGCGTGGAATATGCTACTATAGTACTTACTTTCGGGTGTCTAAATTGCAGCTTCTTCGGCAGTCCCGGAGCTTTTTTGGTGAATTTTCTCCAAACCCTGCCATACAAAGAAAACAATGACTTGATATCAGAAATGAACAAAGTTGCTGATATGGTGGATAATGATCAATTTAACTTACTTCTCGAGCATTTCAGTCATGTCCGCATACTCCTTGGGATCTTTTCGTTTGGAGTCTAAGACAGTTACTACTCCCTGCTCAAGCTTAATCTCTAGGAGAATATAGTGGTACCTGCGCATGCATGCATAACTCATAAATATTACATTACTATAACCTGGACTAATAAGGGAAACCGAATATGCCACAAGACAGTAACACTCACTTGAAGTTGTAAGGAAAGAGTATTATATCATTGTGTTCATTTATTACCAACGATTGTAGCAAGTTGGCCTCGGTATTTTCGGCATGAAATTCAACCTCAGTTGCATCTATGAGATATGTGTTAATGAACCCAATGGAACCCACTTGTCTTTTCTTCAATTCGGCGATCTTCAATCTGCATAATATACTGAGGATAATTATAAATACATGCAATGAAAGAGCTGAGTTATATAGAGAGACTTAATGACAGAAGTAGTACTACTTACAGACAGTAGCAGGTGACCGTTGCTTTGTCGAGGGCCAATTGATTGAAAAACTAATAGAACTCCTCAAATGGAATAGGCATCAGTTCAATTCCAACGAGGTCATGCTCCTTTTGAACTCTCACATACAAAGTACTCCTCCCCTCAGACTCTCTGCAGGTTTTCATGTACCAATCATGCAATCTTCGCATCATCGTTGATAGAGAGCTTTCATCTTTGACGAGAGGCTTCCCGTACTCGTATCTTTGTATCTGCACCTCCAAGAAATCATAATGTACATCGTCGGGCAGGTAATCTTCAGGATTGCCATAACCGGGCACCATCCTCGGATCGACGATGTCGCTAGCAGGCACCTTGAGCGGGGGGCACGATTGCTTCGCTTGTTTGCCGAGCTAGGCAATTTGTTTCCCAGCTCGTCGTTCTTTCATTCTTTGATCACTTTGAGTACGTCCCGACCTCTCCGCTTTGGCAAATGCCTTTACAATAATGCGCTCACAGTTGCCTTTCGGCGGAGACTTGGGTGGTTTCCTCAGGGCAGCCAGAGTGCGCTTCGCTTTCACCGGATCTACCTTCTCCTCCGGAGGTGGACGTCTCTTTGCTTTCAACCCTGCAAACCAGTCATCCACTTCGGTCTGCGCGATCTTTGCGTTTTCCTCCTCGGTCGTCTCGTACGGTAACTTCTCTGGAGTCTTCAGAGAATTTCCTCCCGCCTTTGGCTGTACTGCTAGACGCCGGCAGAGCACACGGAGCGGATGTCTTCTTTTTTGCTTGCTTACGAGACGGAGGAGAAGGACTACGACGCGTCGGAGCAGCCGGAGCGGCGGCGGGTCTCTTCTGCCCTTGCTGACGAGGCGGAGAAGGAGGAGGCTGGCTGCTCGGGCGCACCGGCGCAAGCGGAGAAGGAGGCGGAGTGCCGCCACGCGCTGGAGAAGGAGGCGGAGTGCCGCCACGCGTGCCCTGATCGTCACTCGCCGGAGGAGGAGGCGGTGGAGGAGGCGGAGTGCCCTGACTCGCCGGAGGAGGAGGAGGAGGCGGAGGCGTCCAGTTCGGAAGGTTGATGAGCTCCTTCCGCCATAGGCATGGAGTCTTCAGAGCAGAACCCAGCCTAGTATCCCCTTCACCGGTAGGGTGGTCAAGCGGGAGGTCCTCAAATCCCTCCGTTATTTCATCCACCATCAACTTAGCATATCCTTCTGGAATCGGCTGGGTTTGCCCGGCTCCCATGTTTTGGTACCTTACGTTCCGTTATATCGGCTAAGGTAGCGCTGGGAGAACCACTGCGATTGTGCCCCGGTTGAGCTGGGCTGAGCACCTCAGTGGAGAAAGCTAAAACTGACCGTCATGATAAGGCGAGAGCCGGTCGCTGTTCGAGAGGTTTCTTCGAGTCCCTAAAGACTTATCCGCTTAGAGCGAGGAACCGGCATTGTCCGTCCAAGGCGTGGATAGCGCCCCGAACTCGGTCTTCCGAATACTAGGGGCTTCGCCGAAATTTAAAATTATAGAATTCTATGGCTAAGTGAGAGTGTTCAAGCATTATAGTCCGGTTGCCTGGTTTGTTGCGTTGAGCGCCTCCCTCGAAGGACCCAAGAGTGGGAACAAGAGTGATCAAGTTTATCCCGAACACCCCAGCACTCGTGGCATGGGGCTGAAGCCAACAACTCGCCATCTCTCAAATTTGATAAACGGCCGCACAGAAGGTAATATTTTCAATTCAAAAGCGTTGCTTAGCGCATATGAAAAAGTTTTCAGCGTACAGGATAACAAACGCGAGTCTACTCAAATATTACATCTTTGGAGCATTCACCCGCTATAAGACGGGCACCCTTCAGGAAGCCCTCATAATACTTCTCGGGCTTGCGATGTTCTTTGCCCGGCGGCGGCCTGTCCGTCACCAGCTTCTCCGCGTCAAGCTTGCCCCAGTGCACCTTGGCACGGGCAAGGGCCCTACGGGCACCTTCAATACAGATGGAGCGCTTGATGACTTCGATCCATGGACAGGCATCCACCAGCCGCCGCACTAGCCCGAAGTAGCTCCCAGGCATGGCCTCATTTGGCCACAGCCGAGCTATAAGGCCCTTCATGGCCTGTTCGGTGACCTTGTGGAGCTCGACCAATTGCTTCAGTTGCTCGCTCAAGGGCACCGGGTGTTCGGCCTCAGCATACTGAGACCAAAACACCTTTTCTGTCGAGCTCCCTTCTTTGGCTCGGTAGAAAGCGGCGGCATCGGAGACACTCCACGGCAGATCTGCGAACGCTCCTAGAGAGCTCCGGATTCGGGTAAGTACTAGATAATTGACTTTTACATTCTTTCTCTGCATAAATAATGCCTTACCCGCCGCGATCTTCTTTATTGCCTCAATCTCCTGGAGGGCTTTTTGGGCCTCGGCCTTAGCAGCTTTGGCACTCTCAAGAGCCGAGGCAAGCTCGGACTCTCGGGTCTTCGAGTCACGCTCCAAACCCTCGTGTTTTTCCACGAGACCCTGGAGCTCTTGCCGTACCTCCGGGAGCTGCGCCTCCCCCTTCTCTCGCTCGGTGCGCCCCGCGGCCGCTTTGTTTTCGGCCACGGACACCGCCTCCTTCAGGGTCGCCACCTCGCTCGTGTCCCCTGCAGTACCCATGCTATTCATGTTATCTTTTGCAACCACATTTTTTAAATTCCATAAGGTATTACTTACCTTCCTTGTCCTCGAGCTGCTTCTTGGCTTGGCCGAGCTCGTTCTCGGACCGCTCGAGGCTCTCCTTCAATGCATTAACCTCCGCAGTCGGTGCGGCAGAGGTCAGCAGGGCAGCCTGCATTCCCATATTGACATAATTTTGTTAGACTCATGCATATATCTTTTTAGATCCTCAGTCCGGCTTTTCTTTCCGAACACCGAACTAAACATCAGGGGCTACTGTCTATGCGGTAATCTTCTTACATATATTGAAAACTTACCTCAAAGCCTGTTAGAAGGCCGTTGTAGGCTTCAGTCAGCCCGCTCTTGGCGGACTGAACTTTCTGGATCACCACACTCATAAAAGTGCGGTGCTCCTCCTCGATGGAGGCGTTGTTAAGCGCCTCCAGTAAGCTATCCGGTGCCTCCGATTGGACGGAGGACACCAGCGTCTTACCCTTCCTACGAAGGGGCCGCTTGCCGGACTTCGGAACCGCTGAAGGTTCCGGTATGGAGTCCGGACAAGGGTCGGGCTTAGAGCCCCTGGGGGTCTCGCTCCCCTCGCGCCTGGAGTCCGGGAGGCTGCCTTGCGGCGCCTCCTGCGCCACCTCCTCTTGACCAGGCCCCCCTTGGGGCCCCACCTCGGTGTCGTCAGTAGCGTGAGGTGAGGAGGCGGCCGGAAGTGAAGTACTCTCCACTTCCGACGAATTCAGGGACCCGCTCGACGAAGCGGCGAGCTCGTCCTTACGATCTCGCCAGGGGCTTGGCCCTTGTTGGTCACTCTTCCTCGTCGTTGTCGGCGTTGGTGGAGAAGTCCGGAGGAAGGGTCCTTCCCTTCTTGGACCCTCCGGCCTCCCCAGTTGGGGCGGCCTTCCTTTTCTTCTCTCCCCCCGCTGGGGGAGAGGCTTCTTTTTCCTCCTCCTCTTCCTCGGAGGAGGATTCCGCCTCAGGGTTGTCGGGTGATGAGTCCGACAGCACCTGGCGCTGGGAGCTCCTTCGAGTTCCCGTGGCCTTCTTCTTGGCCTTCTTCTCCGGCACCGCGTAAGGCGCCGGAGCCAGCTCCAAGTGGGCGTCTGCTGGGTCTTCTGGCAAAGGGGCCGGACAGTTAATCTGTCCGGACATCTTCAGCCAGTCCTGTCAAAGGTTAGGGAGTTTTAGATCCCACATAGAGTCAATCTATGAAAAACAAGAGTCCCATAAAGGGTAAAATAACTTACCTCGCTGGCTTGACGCTGCGAGCTGAATCCGCGATCTTCGGTAGCGGATGTGGGAGCCTCGGCGCCCTTGAACAGCACCTTCCAGGCGTCTTCGTACGTAGTGTCGAAGAGCCTTTTCAGAGTTGGGTGATGTGCCGGATCGAACTCCCACAATTTGAAGGCCCGTTGTTGGCATGGGAGAATCCGGCGGATGAGCATCACCTGGATTACATTGACAAGCCTGAGATTCTTGTCCACCAGGTTTCGGATGCAAATTTGGAGTCCGGACAGCTCATCTGAATCCCCCCACGTCTGGCCCGTCTCTTTCCATGATGTGAGCCGTGTGGGGAAGCCAGATCGGAATTCGGGGGCCGCCGCCCATTGAGAGTCGCGCGGCTCGGTGATGTAGAACCACCCCGATTGCCACCCCTTTATGGTCTCCACAAAGGAGCCCTCGAGCCATAGGACTTTGGCCATCTTGCCAACCATGACGCCTCCGCACTCCGCTTGGCGCACGCCCACAACCTTCGGCTTGACATTGAAGGTCTTCAGCCATAAGCCGAAGTGGGGCTGGATGCAGAGGAAGGCCTCGCACACGACGATAAACACCAAGATGTTGAGGATAAAGTTCGCGGAGGAAGTGGGTGAGGAACACCACCCTCTCATGGGGCCTGGGGGTGGGAATGAGCTGCCGGTGCGCGATGTCGCTGGACAAGTATCCGGCCTTCCACAGCTTTTTGATGTGCCCCTCCGTGACGGAGGAGGCCATCCACTTGCCTCCCGCTCCGGACATAGTTGGAGAAGGTTGAGGTGGGGTGTGCGGACTTGGGCGCTGGAGCTCGATTGCGCGGAAATGGATGAGCAAAGGAGGAAGAAGGCGTAGGTGAAAAGGTGGATCCTTATCCCCATATATGGACGGACGAAGCTATGCGTCCCCCGCCTGCCTGGTAAAACTCGCTTATCTCCCAAGCGCCGTAATCAATGGCGCGGATGGGTTACCCACGTCCGTATTGATGGGAATCCCGGAATAAGGGGGCAAGATCTCCGCTTTGATAAGATGTGCCAAGGAAACCGCCTTGCTAAACACGCTAAGGTGGAACAGTAAAAAACAATTCGTATAAAGGCCTGGCCGTGGTGTGATGTCACGCCGCGGAATACGTCAGCAGATCTGTGCAAAGGTTATTCTCTCTACGGTAGTATGTGGAACTTGTTTTTGCAGAGCCGGACACTATCCTTCTGTTCAAAATCTTCTATGAAGTATTCGGAAGAGGAACCCGCCTTGCAATGCCGAAGACAATATGCGCGCCGGACTCGTCGTCATTGAAGCCTAGTTCAGGGGCTACTGAGGGAGTCCTGGATTAGGGGGTGTCCGGATAGCCGAACTATCACCGTTGGCCAGACTCCTGGACTATGAAGATACAAGATTGAAGACTTCGTCCCGTGTCCGGATGGGACTTTCCTTGGCGTGGAAGGCAAGCTAGGCGATACGGATATGTAGATTTCCTACCATTGTAACCGACTCTGTGTAACCCTAACCCTATTCGGTGTCTATATAAACCGAAGGGTTTTAGTCCGTAGGACGAACAACAATCATACCATAGGCTAGCTTCTAGGGTTTAGCCTCTTTGATCTCGTGGTAGATCTACTCTTGTACTACCCATATCATCAATATTAATCAAGCAGGAGTAGGGTATTACCTCCATCGAGAGGGCCCGAACCTGGGTAAAAACATCGTGTCCCTTGTCTCCTGTTACCATCCGCCTAGACGCACAGTTCGGGACCCCCTACCCGAGATCCGCCGGTTTTGACACCGACACTAGCCTTTACTTGTACTAAGCGGGAATAATGCTTGTGCATCCAATCCCTTAAACTTCAAAGTTATTCCATATGAGTCAACTATACCTTCCTATATATGCAGTATCTACCTGCCGTTCCAAGTAAATTTGTATGTGCCAAACTCTAAACCTTCAAATAAAATTCTGTTTTGCATGCTCGAATAGCTCATGTATCAACTAGGGTTGTCTGTATCTTCCATGCTAGGCGGGTTATTGATGTCTACTATGCAACCTTCTTCTTGTAGACATTGTTGGGCCTCCAAGTGCAGAGGTTTGCAGGACAGTAGCAAATTTCCCTCATGTGGATGACCCAAGGTTTATCAATCCGTGGGAGGCGTAGGATGAAAATGGTCTCTCTCAAGCAACCCTGCAACCAAATAACAAAGAGTCTCTTGTGTTCCCAACACACCCAATACAATGGTAAATTGTATAGGTGCACTAGTTCGGCGCAGAGATGGTGGTACAAGTGCAATATGGATGGTAGATATAGGTTTTTCTAATCTGAAAATACAAAAACAGCAAGGTAACTAAAAATAAAAGTGAGCACAAACGGTATTGCAATGCTAGGAAACAAGGCCTAGGGTTCATACTTTCACTAGTGCAAGTTCTCTCAACAATAATAACATAATTCGATCATATAACTATCCCTCAACATGCAACAAAGAGTCACTCCAAAGTCACTAATGGTGGAGAACAAACGAAGAGATTATGGTAGGGTAGAAACCACCTCAAAGTTATTCTTTCCAATCAATCTGTTGGGCTATTCCTTTAAGTGTCACAAACAGCCCTAGAGTTTGTACTAGAATAACACCTTAAGACACAAATCAACCAAAACCCTAATGTCACCTAGATACTCCAATGTCACCTCAAGTATCCGTGGGTATGATTATACGATATGCATCACACAATCTCAGATTCATCTATTCAACCAACACATAGAACCTCAAAGAGTGCCCCAAAGTTTCTACCGGAGAATCAAGACGAAAATGTGTGCCAACCCCTATGCATAGGTTCATGGGCGGAACCCGCAAGTTGATCACCAAAACATACATCAAGTGATCACGTGATATCCCATTGTCACCACAGATACGCACGGCAAGACATACATCAAGTGTTCTCAAATAATTAAAGACTCAATCCAATAAGATTACTTCAAAGGGAAAACTCAATCCATTACAAGAGAGTAGAGGGGGATAAACAACGTAAGATCCAACTATAATAGCAAAGCTCACGATACATCAAGATCGTGCCAAATAAAGAACACGAGAGAGAGAGAGAGATCAAACACATAGCTACTGGTACATACCCTCAGCCCCGAGGGTGAACTACTCCCTCCTCGTCACGGAGAGCGCCGGGATGATGAAGATGGCCACCGGTGAGGGTTCCCCCCTCCGACAGGGTGCCGAAATAGCGTCCCGATTAGTTTGTGGTGGCTACAGAGGCTTGCGGCGGCGGAACTCCCGATCTATTCTGTTCCCCGATCGTTTTAGGGTATATGGTGAAGGAAATATGCCCTAGAGGCAATAATAAAGTTATTATTTATTTCCTTATCTCATGATAAATGTTTATTATTCATGGTAGAATTGTATTAACCGGAAACATAATACATGTGTGAATACATAGACAAACATAGTGTCACTAGTATGCCTCTACTTGACTAGCTCGTGAATCAAAGATGGTTAAGTTTCCTAGCCATGGACATGAGTTGTCATTTAATTAACGAGGTCACATCATTAGGACAATGATGTGATTGACTTGACCCATTCCGTTAGCTTAGCACTTGATCATTTAGTATGTTGCTATTGCTTTCTTCATGACTTATACATGTTCCTATGACTATGAGATTATGCAACTCCCGTTTATCAAGGAACACTTTGTGTGCTACCAAACGTCACAACGTAACCGGGTGATTATAAAGGAGCTCTAAAGGTGTCTCCGAAGGTACTTGTTGAGTTGGCGTATTTCGAGATTAGGATTTGTCACTCCGATTGTCGGAGAGGTATCTCTGGGCCCTCTCGGTAATGCACATCACTATAAGCCTTGCAAGCAATGTAGCTAATGAGTTAGTTACAGAATGATGCATTACATAACGAGTAAAGAGACTTGCCGGTAACGAGATTGAACTAGGTATTGGGATACCAACGATCGAATCTCGGGCAAGTAACATACCGATGACAAAGGGAACAACGTATGTTGTTATGCGGTTTGACCGATAAAGATCTTCGTAGAATATGTGGGAGCCAATATGAGCATCCAGGTTCCGCTATTGGTTATTCACCGGAAACGTGTTTCGGTCATGTCTACATAGTTCTCGAACCCGTAGGGTCCGCACGCTTAAGGTTTCGATGATAGTTTTATTATGAGTATACGTGTTTTGATGTACCGAAGGAGTTTGGAGTCCCGGATGAGATCGGGGACATGACGAGGAGTCTCTAAATGGTCGAGACGTAAAGATCGATATATTGGACGACTATATTCGGACTTCGAAAAGGTTCCGAGTGATTCGGGTATTTTTCGGAGTACCAGAGAGTTACGGGAATTTGCTGGGAGAAGTATTGGGCCTTATTGGGCCATACGGGAAAGAGAGAGGGGCTGCCTAGGGCAGGCCGCGCGCCCCCCAATGCCTAGTCCGAATTGGACTAGGGTGAGGGGCTGCACCCCCCTCCTTCCTTCCCTTCTCCCTTCCCCTTCCTTCTCTCCTACTCCTACTAGGAAAGAAGGAGTCCTACTCCCAGTGGGAGTAGGACTCCCCCCTTGGCGCGCCCTCCTCCTTGGCCGGCCGCCTCCCACCTAGCTCCTTTATATACGGGGGCAGGGAGGCATCCCAAAGACACAACAACTGATCTCTTGATCTCTTAGCCGTGTGCGGTGTCCCCCTCCACCATAGTCCTCGACAATATTGTAGCGGTGCTTAGGCGAAGCCCTGCGACAGTAGAACATCAAGATCATCACCATGCCATCGTGCTGTCGGAACTCTTCCCCGACATTCTGCTGGATCGGAGTCCGGGGATCGTCATCGAGCAGAACGTGTGCTAGAACTCGGAGGTGCCGTAGTTTCGGTGCTTGATCGGTCGGGCCGTGAAGACGTACGACTACATCAACCGCGTTGTTCTAACGCTTCCGCTTTCGGTCTACGAGGGTACATGGACAACACTCTCCCCTCTCGTTGCTATGCATCACCATGATCTTGCGTGTGCGTAGGAATTTTTTTAAAATTACTACGTTCCCCAACATATGGATATATATAGGCGGAAGAAATACGTCAGGGGAGCCACGAGGGGCCCATGAGGGTGGAGGGCGCGCCCCCCTGCCTCGTGCCTTCCTCGTTGCTTCCTTGACGTGGACTCCAAGTCTCCCGGGTTGCTTTCTTTCCAAAAATAACTTCCCCAGAAGGTTTCATTCCGTTTCGACTTCGTTTGATATTCCTTTTCTACGAAACACTGAAACAAGGGAAAAAGCGGGAACTGCAACTGGGCTCTGGGTCAATAGGTTAGTCCCAAAAGTAATATAAAAGTGCTTAGTAAAGCCCATAAACATCCAAAACAGATAATATAATAGCATGGAACAATCAAAAATTATAGATACGTTGGAGATGTATCAGTTATTCTGAAGAGGAGTGGACTACGCTCCTCACACACGAGAAAATGGTTGGTGACCCGGATGCCCAGTCCCATGCTTTATGCAAATCAAATCAAAATAACTGTGAACAAAACTCCCTTGGGAATCTTGTTAGTTGGAGGCACTCGTTGTTTCGAGCAAGCCATGGATTGATGCTTGTTGGTGGAGGGGAGTATAAACTTTACCATTCTGTTTGGGAACTGCCTATAATGTGAGTAGCATGGAATATATCGAGATCTCTCGGTTGTTATGTTGACAATGAAAGTATGCCGCTCAAAATATTATGTATCTCTGCTTTAAAATCGAGCTCTGGCACCTCTACAAATCCCTGCTTCCCTCTGCGAAGGGCCTATCTATTTACTTTTATGTTGAGTCATCACCCTCTTATTAAAAAGCACCAGCTGGAGAGCACCGCTGTCATTTACATCCATTACTATTAATCAATATTGAGTATGACTATGACTGGATCTCTTATACCATGAATTACAATGTTTAGCCAGTCCTTAATCTTCAGAGGTGCTCTGCATTGATGACCCACAAGTATAGGGGATCTATCGTAGTCCTTTCGATAAGTAAGAGTGTCGAACCCAACGAGGAGCAGAAGGAAATGATAAGCGGTTTTCAGTAAGGTTTTCTCTGGAAGCACTGAAATAGTAGGTTATAGATAGTTTTTTGATAAGATAAATAGTAACAAGCAAAAAGTAAATAAAGTAAATAAAGTGCAGCAAGGTGGCCCAATCCTTTATATAGCAAAGGATAAGCCTGGACAAATTCTAATAATGAAGAAGGAGCTCCCGAGGACACATTGGGAATTATCGTCAAGCTAGTTTTCATCACGTTCATAAGATTCGCATTCGGTACTTTGATAATTTGATATGTGGGTGGACCGACACTTGGGTACTGTCCTAACTTGGACAAGTATCCCACTTATGATTAACCCCTATTGCAAGCATCCGCAACTACAAAAAGGAGTATTAAGGTAAACCTAACCACATCATTAAACATATGGGTCCATATCATTCCCTAACGAAGCAACGCATAAACTAGGGTTTAAGCTTCTGTCACTCTAGCAACCCGTCATCTACTTATTACTTCCCTATGCCTTCCTCTAGGCCCAAATAAAGGTGAAGTGTCATGTAGTCGACGTTCACATAACACCACTAGAGGAAAGACAGCATACATCTCATCAAAATATCGAACGAATACCAAATTCACATGACTACTAATAGCAAGACTTCACCCATGTCCTCAGGAACAAACGTAACTACTCACAAAGCATATTCATGTTCATAATCAGAGGAGTAATAATATGCATAAAGGATCTGAACATATGATATTCCACCAAGTAAACCAACTAGCATCAACTACAAGGAGTAATCAACACTACTAGCAACCCACAGGTACCAATTTGTGGTTTTGATACAACATTGGATACAAGAGATGAACTAGGGTTTTGAGAGGAGATGGTGCTGGTGAAGATGTTGATGGAGATTGACCGCCTCTCGATGAGAGGATCGTTGGTGATGATTTCCCCCTCCCGGAGGGAAGTGTCCTCGGCAGAACAGCTCCGCCAGAGCCCTAGATTGATTCCGCCAAGGTTCTGCCTCGTGGCGGTGGAGTTTCGTCCCGTAAGCTTGCCCCCAATTTTTTCCAGGGTAAAAGTGATGATATAGCAGAAGATGGACGCCGGAGGCCCACCAGGGGGCCCAGGAGATAGGGGGTCGCGCCCTCCTGTCTCCTGTACAGGGTGTGGGCCCCTGGCCTATTTCTTATGCTCATAAATTCTTATAAAATCCAAAAAGTTGTTTCGTGGAGTTTCAGGACTTTTGGAGTTGTGCAGAATAGGTTTCCAACGTTTGCTCCTTTTCCAGCCAGAATTCCAGCTGCCGGCATCCCCCCTCTTCATGGTAAACCTTGTAAAATAAGAGAGAATAGCCATAAGTATTGAGATATAATGTGTAATAACATCCCATAATGCAATAAATATTGATATAAAAGCATGATGCAAAATGGACGTATCAACTCCCCCATGCTTAGACCTCGCTTGTCCTCAAGAGGAAGCCGAAATCGAAAAATATGTCCACATGTTTAGAGATAGAGGTGTCGATAAAAAATAAAATACGGACATGAGGGCATCATGATCATTCTAATAACAGCAACATATATGGATTTTGTCATATGATTTCCTATGCTCAAGTAATAAGCAATTCACAACGTCAAGTATGGTTCAAAAACTTCATTGGGAACTAACAAACTATAATCTCAGTCATCGGAGCAATTGCAATTTATCGTAACATCGGAAAGAGTCAATAATAGAGCTTTTCAGCAAGCTCACATAATCAACTATCTCGTAGTCCCCTATAATTGTTAACACTCACGCAATACTTGTGGTTATAAAGTTTCAGCCGGACACTGAGAAAGATAGGGGCTTATTGTGTTGCCTCCCAACGTATTCACCTTTAGGTGATGTCAACAATAATAGCCTATGCCAACTTACATCCAGTTGGATATATGTATCATGATCTTTCAAACACGAGCAGCTTGCCAAAGGATAAAAATAAAAAGGGAAAGGTCAGCATCACCTTGACTCAAGCATAAAGTCAAACATAAAGTAAAAGATAGGCCCTTCGCAGAGGGAAGCAGAGGTTGTCATGCGCGTTTAGGGTTGATGCACGAAATCTTAATGCAAAAGAACATCACTTTATATTGCCCCTTGTATGTGCACCTTTATTATGCAGCCCGTCGCTTTTATTACTTCCACAACAAGTTCGTACAAAGTTTATTTTCTCTGCACTAATAAGTCATACATATTTAGAGAGCAATTTTTATTGCTTGCACCGATGACAACTTACTTAAAGGATCTTATTCAATCCATAGGTAGGTATGGTGGACTCTCATGGCAAAACTGGGTTTAAGGATATTTGGAAGCACAAGTAGTATCTCTACTTGGTGCAAGAAATTTGGCTAGCATGAGGGGGAAAGGCAAGCTCAACATGTTTGGAAGGTCAATGACAATATACTTTAACTGAGATGTCGGAAAACATAAACCATTACGTTGTCTTCCTTGTCCAACATCAACTCTTTTAGCATGTCATACTTAATGAGTGCTTCACAATCATAAAGGATGTCCAAGATAATATATTTATATGTGAACCCCTCTTTCCTTATCACTTCCTATTAATTGCAACGATGACCAAGGCTACGGTCATCAACTCTCAACAATTTTTATGCCTCATACTTTCTATGTGAAGTTATCACTATCCATAAGATCAATATGAACTCTTTTGTTCTTTCTACTTTCACAAGATCATAGCAACATGGCAAAGCCCTTGACTCAACAATAATCTTTATTATAGATAGCATACGGACTCGCTTACATAAAGAGCTCACAATGCAAAACTCAAAACTACTTGATATCAAAACTTCAATCTACTAGATCAAGATACTACTAAAAGGATCGAACTAAATAAAGTGGTAAAAATAGGAGTTTGATGGTGATACGATACCGTGGCACCTCCCCGAAGCTTGGAAGTTGCCAAGGGGAGTGCCCATACCCATGTGATTATTTCTTTGGAGGTGGTGAAGTAAGAGTTGTTGCATTTTTCGTCTCTAGCTTGCGTCTGAGGCTAAAATTTTCCTCCCTCAGATCCTCATTCTCGAGCTCAAGTTTCATTATCCTTTTGCATAGTGATGTCGTACTGTCCTGCAAAAAACATGGTGGGATAGATTGGACCTTAGGGAGGCTTGACTTCTTGAATTCTACATGTATATCACCAGGTTGAGGTAGTGGATCGTCTTCTTCATCGGAGCTTGTCTCCTCCTTCCTCTTTGGATCATAGTCTTCTTCTTCCTATGTAGTCCAGCCATAATGTTCCACATCACCATAAACTTTTGGGTTTGCAATATAATCAGCCATGTAGCTCTCTCCCTCCGAATCTTGGGACGACATCTTGTTCTGAATCTGCAACAGAAACAGCTCGAAACGAAAACAGGGCATATTTGCGTGATACGCTGGTCAAAACCTTCAGGAGTATATATAATGAATTTTTACCGACCAAAATACGCAACATACAAGAAAACGGAGTCCGGGGGGCACACGAGGTGCCCACGAGATAGGGGGGCGCGCCCTACAGGGGGGACGCGCCCTACTCTCTTGTGGGAGCCAGGTGTCCCTTTCGGACTACTTCTGTCTTCCTAAAATTCTTAAATAATCCAAAACTGATAAAAATTGCCATTAGAGTTGTTTTGGAGTCGGTCTACTTACCGTACCACATACCTATACCTTTTCAGAGTCTGGAACGTTCTGGAATGTGTCTCTTATGTATTCCTCAGGGGTTATGGCTTCAATAATATTAGTTTCAACATTGATAGGATTACCGGAAATATAATGTTTAATTCTTTGACCGTTTACCACACTCGGATTTGTGCCTTCGAAGTTGTTGATTTTTACAGCGGCAGAACGATAGATCTCCTCGATGACGTAGGGACCTTCCCATTTTGAGCGAAGTTTTCCTGCAAAAAATCTTAAACGAGAGTTGAACAATAACACAGAATCTCCTATGTTAAATTCACGCTTTTGTATCCTCTTATCATGCCAGCGTTTGACTTTTTCTTTGAAAACCTTGGCATTCTCATATGCTTGGGTTCTCCATTCATCAAGTGAGCTAATATCAAACAACCTCTTCTCACCGGCAAGTTTGAAGTCATAATTGAGCTCTTTAAGAGCCCAATATGCTTTATGTTCAAGTTCAAGAGGTAAATGACATGCTTTTCCATAAATCATCTTATATGGAGACATACCCATAGGATTTTTGTATGCAGTTCTATAGGCCCATAATGCATCATCAAGTTTTTGGACCAATTCTTTCTAGATCTATTCACAGTCTTTTGCAAAATTAATTTGATCTCTCTATTGCTCAACTCTACTTGACCACTAGACTGCGGGTGATAAGGAGATGCGATTCTATGATTGACATCATACTTAGCAAGCATCTTACGGAAAGCACCATGAATAAAGTGTGAACCACCATGAGTCATAAGATATCTAGGGACTCCAAACCTCGGAAAAATAACTTCTTTAAGCATTTTAATAGAAGTGTTATCATCAGCACTACTAGTTGGAATAGCTTCTACCCACTTAGTAACGTAATCAACAGCAACTAAAATATGTGTATGACCATTGGAGGCAGGAAAAGGTCCCATATGATCAAAGCCCCAAACATCAAACGGTTCAATAACAAGAGAATAATTCATAGGCATTTCTTGACGTCTACTAATGTTACCTATTCTTTGACATTCATCACAAGATAAAACAAACTTACGAGCATCTTTGAAAAGAGTAGGCCAATAAAAACCAGATTGTAGTACCTTGTGTGCAGTTCTATCTCCAGTGTGGTGTCCTCCATAGGATTCAGAGTGACACTTGCGTAGGATTTGTTCCTGTTCATGCTCAGGCACACAACGTCTAATAATACCATCTACTCCTTTATAAAGGTGTGGATCATCCCAGAAGTAATGTCTTAAATCATAAAAGAACTTTTTCTTTTGCTAGTATGTGAAACTAGGCGGTATATATTTAGCAACAATGTAATTAGCATAATCAGCATACCAAGGAGCAGTACGAGAAGCATTGACAACCGCTAATTGTTCATCAGGAAAAACTATCATTAATAGGCAGTGGGTCATCAAGAACATTCTCTAACCTAGACAAGTTGTCTGCAACGGGGTTCTCAGCTCCCTTTCTATCAATAATATGCAAGTCAAATTCTTGGAGAAAGAGAACCCATCTAATGAGTCTAGGCTTAGCATCTTTCTTTTCCATAAGATATTTAATAGCAGCATGATCAGTGTGAATAGTGACTTTGGAATCAACAATATAACGCCTAAACTTATCACATGCAAACACAACTGCTAAGAACTCTTTTTCAGTAGTAGCATAATTTCTATGGGCAGTATCAAGAGTCTTACTAGCATACTGGATAACATTCAATTTCTTATCGACTCTTTGCCCTAAAACAGCACCTACAACATAATCACTAGCATCGTACATAATTTCAAAAGGTAAATTCCAATCAGGTGGCTGAACAATAGGTGCAGTGATCAAAGCTTTCATAAGTGTTTCAAATGCTTCTACACAATCATCATCAAAGACAAAAGGAATATCTTTTTGCAATAAATTAGTCAGAGGCCTAGAGATTTTAGAAAAGTCCTTAATGAACCTCCTATGAAAGCCGGCATGAACAAGGAAACTTCTTATACCTTTTATGTCCTTGGGACATGGCATCTTTTCAATAGCATCAACATTGGTGTTATCAACTTCAATACCTCTCTCGGAGATCTTGTGCCCCAAGACAATGCCTTCATTAACCATAAAGTGACACTTTTCCCAATTCAGGACGAGACTAGTGTCTTCGCATCTCTGCAAAACTCGATCAAGGTTGCTCAAACAATCATCAAAAGAGGATCCATACACGGAGAAATCATCCATGAATACCTCACAAATCTTTTCACAAAAATCAGAAAATATAGCCATCATGCATCTTTGAAAGGTAGCAGGTGCATTACATAAACCAAAAGGCATACGTCTATAAGCAAAAGTACCAAAAGGGCAAGTAAAAGTAGTTTTCGATTGATCCTTTGTTGACACAGGTATTTGAGAGAAACCAGAATAACCATCTAGAAAGCAAAAATGCGTGTGTTTGGATAGCCTTTCTAGCATTTGATCAATAAAAGGTAAAGGGTAATGATCTTTCTTAGTAGATTTATTTAACTTACGAAAATCAATTACCGTCCTATAACCTGTAATAATTCTTTGCGGGATCAATTCATCTTTATCATTAGGAACAACGGTAATACCTCCCTTTTTAGGGACACAATGGACAGGGCTTACCCATTCACTATGAGCAACGGGATAAATAATACCTGCCTCAAGGAGTTTTAGTATCTCCTTTCTTACCACTTCCTTCATTTTGGGATTTAATCGTCTTTGAGGATCTCTAACTGGTTTGGTATCTTTCTCCACTGAAATCTTGTGTTGACATAATGTGGGACTAATGCCCTTAAGATCATCCAGAGTATATCCAATAGCAGCTCGGTGCTTCTTCAGAGTTTTCAATAATCTTTCTTCTTCTTTCTCTGAAAGGTTAGCACTAATAATAACAGGATATATTTCTTTTTCATCAAGATAAGCATACTTGAGATTATCAGGTAAAGGTTTGAGTTCAAACACGGGATCACCCTTGGGTGGAGGGGGATCCCCAAGAATTTCCACGGGAAGGTTATGTTTCAGCATAGGTTCTTGTTTAAGGAACACTTCATCTATTTCTTCCCTTTCCTTCATAAACATATCATTTTCATGGTCTAGCAAATATTGTTCTAATGGATCGGTCGGAGGAACAACAATGGAAGCAAGACCAATAATTTCATCCTTACTAGGTAATTCCTCTTCACGGTGTTGTCTACGAAATTTAGAAAAGTTGAACTCATGAGGCATATCACCTAGACCAATAGTAACTACATCCTTTTCGCAATCTATCTTAGCATTAACGGTGTTCAAGAAGGGTCTACCAAATATAATGGGACAAAAGCTATCTTGTGGGGAGCCAAGAACAAGAAAATCAGCAGGATATTTAGTTTTCCCACACAAGACTTCAACATCTCTAACAATTCCCATTGGTGAAATAGTATCTCTATTGGCAAGTTTAATTGTGACATTAATATCTTCTAACTCAGTAGGTGCAATATCGTGCTTAATTTCTTTGTATAAGTCAATAGGTATTGCACTAGCACTAGCACCCATATCACATAAGCCATGATAACAATGATCTCCTATTTTAACAGAAATAACAGGCATGCCTACCACAGGTCTATGTTTATCTTTAGCACAAGGTTTGGCAATTCTAGCAGTTTCATCACAGAAATAAATAACATGCCCATCAATATTATCCGACAAGAGATCTTTAACAATAGCAACATTAGGTTCAACTTTGATTTGCTCAGGAGGTGTATAAGTTCTAGTATTACTCTTACGAACAACAGTCGAAGCTTTAGCATGATCTTTTATCCTAACAGGAAAAGGAGGTTTTTCAACATAAGCAGTAGGAACAATAGGATCACTATAGGTAATAGTCTTTTCTTCGACTGTAATAGGTGCAACTACTTTCACTTCAACAGGAGGATTATATTTAAACCACTTCTCTTTAGGGAGATCAACGTGAGTAGAAAAATATTCACAAAAAGTAGCTACTATCTCAGAGTCAAGTCCATACTTAGCGCTAAATCCACGAAAAGCATCGGTATCCATAAAAGATTTAACACAATCAAACTTAGGTGTCATACCTGACTCCTTACCATCGTCGGAACCCCAATCTTCAGAGTTGCGTTTAATTCTTTCCAATAAGTCCCATTTGAAATCAATAGTCTTCAGCATATAAGAACCAGCACAGGAAGTATCGAGCAGGTTGTGATTATCAAGAGAAAGCCGAGCATAAAAATTCTGAATAGTCATTTCCCGAGAGAGCTCATGATTGGGGCATGAATATAACATGGACTTAAGCCTCCTCCAAGCTTGAGCGATGGTTTCTCCTTCACGAGGCCAGAAATTATAAATGTAATTATGATCACGATGTACAAGATGCATAGGATAGAACTTCTGGTGAAATTCCAACTTCAATCGCTTATAATTCCAAGATCCCGTATCATCACATAGCCTATATATACCATGTCAATGCATCTCCCTTCAAAGATAAAGGGAAGACCTTCCTTTTGACAACATCATCGGGAATACCTGCAAGCTTAAATAATCCACAAACTTCATCCACAAAGATAAGGTGTAAGTCGGGATGCAATGTTCCGTCTCCTGCAAAAGGATTAGCTAGCAGTTTTTCTATCATACCCGAAGGAATCTCAAAGTGAATATTTTCATAAAGTTCAGTAGGTTGAGGAGCATCTCTTTGCTCTTCTGGTTGGGGTGAAGATACCCCAAACAAGCCCCTCAAAGGATTAGTTTCCATAGTGACAAGTAACAGAAAATTTAAGCACACTATATAAATGTTTCCTTACCAAGTTCCCCTCACCAAAAGCGCTACACTCCCCGGCAACGGCGCCAGAAAAGAGTCTTGATGACCCACAAGTATAGGGGGTCTATCGTAGTCCTTTCGATAAGTAAGAGTGTCGAACCCAACGAGGAGCAGAAGGAAATGATAAGCGGTTTTCAGTAAGGTTTTCTCTGCAAGCACTGAAATAGTAGGTTATAGATAGTTTTGTGATAAGATAATTAAATAGTAACAAGCAAAAAGTAAATAAAGTAAATAAAGTGCAGCAAGGTGGCCCAATCCTTTATGTAGCAAAGGATAAGCCTGGACAAATTCTAATAATGAAGAAGGAGCTCCCTAGGACACATTGGGAATTATCGTCAAGCTAGTTTTCATCACATTCATAAGATTCGCGTTCGGTACTTTGTTGGACCGACACTTGGGTACTGTCCTAACTTGGACAAGTATCCCACTTATGATTAACCCCTATTGCAAGCATCTACAACTACAAAAAGGAGTATTAAGGTAAACCTAACCACAACATTAAACATATGGGTCCATATCATCCCCTAACGAAGCAACGCATAAACTAGGGTTTAAGCTTCTGTCACTCTAGCAACCCATCATCTACTTATTACTTCCCTATGCCTTCCTCTAGGCCCAAATAATGGTGAAGTGTCATGTAGTCGACATTCACATAACACCACTAGAGGAAAGACAACATACATCTCATCAAAATATCGAACGAATACCAAATTCACATGACTACTAATAGCAAGACTTCACCCATGTCCT
>LR880972.1:973706701-973743419 GCA_904067115.1 Aegilops sharonensis
TCTCCTGGACAGGGTGTGGGCCCCCTGGCCTATTTCTTTTGCTCATAAATTCTTATAAAATCCAAAAATTTGTTTCGTGGAGTTTCAGGACTTTTGGAGTTGTGCAGAATAGGTTTCCAACGTTTGCTCCTTTTCCAGCCAGAATTCCAGCTGCCGGCATCCCCCCTCTTCATGGTAAACCTTGTAAAATAAGAGAGAATAGCCATAAGTATTGAGATATAATGTGTAATAACAGCCCATAATGCAATAAATATTGATATAAAAGCATGATGCAAAATGGACGTATCATGCATTTATGTTTTGCGGTCTCAGAAAGGGCTAGCAAGATACCATCTTGTTATATTATATTATGATTGTTTTGAGAAAGTGTTGCCATCCGAGATTTATTATTATTGCTCGCTAGTTGATTATTCCATTGACATGAGTAAACATGAGACCTAAGTGTTATTGTGAATATGGTTAGTTCATAATCTTTGTTGAAAACTTGAATGCTGGCTTTACATATTTACAACAACAAGAGCAAACAGAGTTTGTAAAAGTTTTTCTTTATCACTTTCAGTTTATCAACTGAATTGCTTGAGGACAAGCAAAGGTTTAAGCTTGGGGGAGTTGATACGTCTCCGTCCTATCTACTTCTCCAAACACTTTTGCCGTTGTTTTGGACTCTAGCTTGCATGATTTGAATGGAACTAACCCGGACTAACGTTGTTTTCAGCAGAATTGCCATGGTGTTATTTTTGTGCAGAAATAAAAGTTCTCGGAATGACCTGAAAATCAACGGAGATTATTTTTGGAATTAATAAAAAATACTGACGAAAGAATCAAGGACAGGGGGCACACACCTTGTCCACGAGGGTGGGGGCGCGCCTACCCCCTTGGGCACGCCCCCTGCCTCGTGGGCCCCCTGGAGCTCCACCGACCTCAACTCCAACTCTATATATTCGTGTTCGGGGAGAAAAAAATCAGAGAGAAGGATTCATCACGTTTTACGATACGGAGCCGCCGCCAAGCCCTAATATCTCTCAGGAGGGCTGATCTGGAGTCCGTTCAGGGCTCTGGAGAGGGGAATTTGTCGCCGTCGTCATCATCAACCATTCTCCATCACCGATCCAATGCCTACGAGCTTTTCACATATTGTTCTTCGCTTATTTACTTTTCCGTTGATGCTGTTACAATCACTACAAAACTGGTACTGTTACTTTCACTGTTACCGTCACTTCCATATTACTTTGCTACTAAATACTTTGCTGCAGATACTAAGTTATCCAGGTGTGGTTGAATTGACAACTCAACTGCTAATACTTGAGAATATTCTTTGGCTCCCCTTGTGTCGAATCAATAAATTTGGGTTGAATACCCTACCCTCGAAAACTGTTGCGATCCCCTATACTTGTGGGTTATCAGAGTCCAATTGACCTGAAAATTGACGGAGATTATTTTGGACCAGAAGAAGCCCACGGAGTATCGGAGATGGGCTAGAAGAGTCCCGGGGCACCCACGAGGGTGGGGGCGCGCCCTACCCCCTGGGCGCGCCCCCTACCTCGTGGCCGCCTCATGGACCCCCCTGACTTGTCCCCGACGCCAAAACCTCTTATATATGCCCAAACTTCCAGAACATAACCTAGATAGGGAGTTCCGCCGCCGCAAACCTCTGTAGCCACCAAAAACTAATCAGGACCATGTTCCGGCACCCTGCCGGAGGGGGGATCCCTCACCGGTGGCCATCTTCATCATCCCGGTGCTCTCCATAACGAGGAGGGAGTAGCTCACCCTCGGGGCTGAGGGTATGTACCAGTAGCTATGTGTTTGATCTCTCTCTCGTGTTCTTGATTCGACACGATCTTGATGTATGACGAGCTTTGCTATTATGGTTGGATCTTATGATGTTTCTCCCCCTCTACTCTCTTGTAATGGATTGAGTTTTACCTTTGAAGTTATCTTATTGGATTGAGTCTTTAAGGATTTGAGAACACTTGATGTATGTCTTGCATGTGCTTATCTGTGGTGACAATAAGATATTCACGTGATCTACTGTAACGCCCCGGATTCGATGCGCCAGGTGTCTGCCAGTTATTCGTCGTCTTTGCCATGTCATTTGCTTGCGTGTTGCAGCCGTTATTCCCCGTTGTCCGTTTTACAATCCGACACTCCTATGTCACCCGACGCCCCCTTTTGCCTTTTTTTCATGTGCTGGTGTTAAACGTTCTCGGAATGGCCCGAGGTTTGCCAAGCGGCCTTGGTATAGTACCGGTAGACCGCCTGTCAAGTTTCGTGCCATTTGGAGGTCGTTTGATACTCCAACGGTTAACCGGGTAACCGTAAAAGCCTCGTTTGTCTTGCAGCCCAACACCCCTCCAAAGTGGCCCAAAATCCATCCAAACCCCCTCCATGCTCTCGGCCGTTCGATCACGATCGTGTGGGCGAAAACCACTCTCCATTTGGAGTCTCCTAACTCCCTCTATCTATAAATATGTCTTCCTCCCCGAAATTCCCGCAGTCCAAACCCTAGCCTTTTCCCTCTCCGCCGCCGGACGCGTCCGCCCCGGCCGGACACGTCCACGCCGCCGCGCCCAGCCAATCAGAGGGCGCCGCGTGTCCTGCACCGCCGTTCCCCGCCTGCGGCCATCGCGGCCCGCCCGAGCCCATCGCGGGCCCGCGCAGGCCCGGCCGGCCGCCGCCGCCGCCCGCCGCCCGCAGGGGCACTCGGCCGCCGACCAGCCCCGCGCCGGCGCCCGGCCGCCTCCGCCGCCGCGCCCAGCGCCGCTCGGCTCCCGCGGCCGCCGCCGTCGCCGTGAGCCCCGCGCCGGCCCCGCCGCCTCCCAGCGACGCCGCGCCGCCTGGCCCAGCGCCCCGGCCGCTCCCGACCGGCGACGCCCCGTCGCCCGCCTCCGCCCCGCCGGCCCCGAGCTCCGGCGAGCTCGGCCGCGCCGCCTCCGTCTCCGGCGCCGCCTCCCCGTCCTCTGCTCCGGCGAGCCCTGGCCATCCTCGGCATCCGTGCCCGATCTGGATCTGCGAGGTTGACTTTTCCCCTTCCCCGATTTTGCCTAAGTCTCGAAATATTTCAGCATTTTCATGCCATGTTCAGAGCATCATAACTTGCTGCATACTGCTCCGTTTCGTGCGTGTAATATGTCAAATTGTTCGTCTCGACGAGTACTTCATTTCATTCCATTGCATCATGTTCATTTGAGTCCAGCTTGATGCCTGAATCATCGTTGCAAGAGTGCTATGTGATGTTAACCTGCTGAAGCTGTTATAACTTGATCATTTGTCATTTTTGCCATGTTTAATGTGTGCCTCCTATGAACTTTAGCCCTACATGTGTTTTGAACTATGTCATGCCATATTCACAGTGGTGCTATCCAAGTATTTTTGTGAGTCTTGTACTGAGTGTATCAAGCTTGTTAAGTAGGGTACTTGCTGTTGCTGTTTTGCATGTCTGAATCTGCTATATCATGATGCTATGTTAACCTGCTTCTACAAGTCATTCTATGCATAATCTGGAGTTGTTCACTTAGGATGTTTTGTTATACATTTCATTCTATATCCATGCATGCCCCTTATTGCATTTATAGCCTGCTGTAGCTTGTTGTAATCTTGCTCCAAAATTGCTAAATAATGTTGTTGTCAGCCTGTCAACATTAAGTTCAGTTTTTCCATGTGCTTTGCTAGTTATCCATGCACCCTATGAACTTGCTCTTGCCATGATTAGCTTCATAAAAATGTCTTATTACTGTTGGTTGCCTTTTCATGCCATGTATTGCTCTGTGGTGAGTGTTTCAAGCTCACCAACATGCCTACTTATTGTTGTTCCTGCCATGTATGAATCTGTCATATAACTTGCCATGTTTACATGGGTGCCATCATATCTTATGATCCTTTCTGGCTCATGGTCAGTAAAGGACTTTTGTTCTATGCAATTAGTAGATTCATGCCATGCCTTTGTGTGCCATGATAAATCCTGGTAGCATGTTGTTTGATAGCTCTAAACATTGCAACCTGATGTTATTTTCTGCTAAGTCTGAAACTGTTATTATTTGCAATCTTGCCATGTGCTTTTGAGCATGTTCTAGTGATTTCTGGAGTTAGCTCAGTGTTCATGTTTTGTCATTCTTTACCTTTATATCACGTCCATACCTTTTTTTATCATGTTAAGGTGTTGTAGCTAGTTGTTTAGGTCCTTGGAATATGCCTAGTTGCTGTTTTGGACAGCTTGTCCTTTAAACTTGTATGGAGTGTATGTGTTGAACCGTTGCTCCGTTTTGAGTGTGCTCTATATGAAACTTGCGTGATTTTGCATGTAGTTTCATATTATAATGTTGCATCCTTGTTTTGAGAGTGTTTTCTTGAGGTTTGTATGCATTTTGCATCAATGCCATGTTTAACTTGTTTTGCTCATATCTTCTAGGCCGTAGCTCCGAATCTAATGAACTTTATATGTAACTTGACTAGAATTTCGTGTAGTTCATCTTGGTGCATCTTAACTTGCTGTTTAACAACTTGAACATAAGGTTTATTCAGATCTGGACCAATTTCGAAATTTGCATATGAGGACTTACCGGAATTGTTATATGTTGTTTCCGGCCTCATTTAAACTTGCTTTGATGTGTTGGTCTTGTATGCATCATCTTTTGCCATGAGTAGCTTCATGTAGCCTTGTCATGCATCATACTTGGTTGATCATCATGTCTTGTTCATGTGTGGTGTGTTTACCATGTTGTGTGCTTCTTCTCGATAGTTCCCGTTTCGTTGCGATCGTGAGGATTTGTTCGTCTACGCTTGGTTCGTCTTCATGGCTTCATCTTCTTCATGGACTCGTTCTTCTTCCTAGCGGGATTTCAGGCAAGATGACTGTCACCTTGGATCTTATTACTATCATTTCTATGCTAGTTGCTTCGTTCTATCGCTATGCTGCGTTACCTACCACTTGCTTATCAAGCCTCCCAAATTGCCATGAACCTCTAACCTTTGTCACCCTTCCTAGAAAACCGTTGTTTGGCTATGTTACCGCTTTTACTCAGCCCCTCTTATAGCGTTGCTAGTTGCAGGTGAAGATGAAGTTTGCTTCATGTTGGATTATGTTTATGTTGGGATATCACAATATCTCTTATATTATTAATGCATCTATATACTTGGTAAAGGGTGGAAGGCTCGGACTTATGCCTGGTGTTTTGTTCCACTCTCGCCGCCCTAGTTTCCGTCATATCGGTATTATGTTCCGGATTTTGCGTCCCTAACGCGGTTGGGTGATTTATGGTACCCCCTTGACAGTTCGCTTTGAATAAGACTCCTCCAGCAAGGCCCAACATTAGTTTTACCATTTGCCTCACCTATGCCCTTTTTTCCCTTGGGTTTCCGGAGCCCGAGGGTCATCTTCATTTTAGCCCCCCCGGGCCAGTTCTCCTCTGAGTGCTGGTCCAAACCGAGCGATGTCCGGCGCCCCCTCGGCAACTAGGGTCTATGCCAACCCGACGTCTGGCTCATCCGGTGTGCCCTGAGAACGAGATATGTGCAGCTCCTATCGGGATTTGTCGGCACATCCGGGCGGCTTTGCTGGTCTTGTTTTATTACTGTCGAAATGTCTTGTAGCCGGGATTCCGAGACTGATCGGGTCTTCCCGGGGAGAAGGAATATCCTTCGTTGATCGCGAGAGCTTATCATGGGCTAAGTTGGGACACCTGTCGTGGTTTTGTCACGGCAGATGTCCTCATGAAAGGACTTAGTCACGGAGCCATCGCTACGGGTTAACTTGGAGGGGTTAAAGCGGACGCAAAGACACGAGAGTTATACTAGTTCGGCCCCTTCGATGAAGGTAAAAGCCTACGTCTAGTTTGTGATGGGATTGATGTGGTCTCGATGACTAGGGAGCAAATAGCTTCGCCTAGGCCTCGAGTTGTTGTCCTCTCTCCTTGAACCGCCCCGGGTCGTCCCCTTATATACACGGGTGACGCCCGTCGGCTCAGAGAGTCCCAACCTCCAGTTCATATTTGTATCCGGGTTGGTCTCTCTCTCTATTCCTAACTTACAATACAAGTTTACACATCAGGCCGGTTTACGGCTACAGGTTCTGAACCGACTACAGGCCTTGGGCCCTTACACTCATGCCTCTTGGGCTTTTACACCTTTGAACTACTGATGAAGTTAACCCGGCCCAGATAGGCCGGTTTACACCCAGTAGTAACATCCCCAACATTAGGCCCCAGATTGATTTGAACAGGTTCATGTCAATCCTTGAGAAAAAACCTTTATCTTCAATGCCTTCTTGAAATCGTTGAACCGCCGTGATGTCACTTTTCTCCGATGCTGTAAAACCGGTCTGACGTCCTCAGAAAGATAGCATCCGCGATATCTTCTTTGTTTTAATCCGCAATAATCGAGGCGACAGCTCCGCTTTCTAGGGTTATGGTTCCTTGATTCCCGCGCCTGACACAGGTATCCTGCCTTATAAATAGGCCCGAAGGGTCATCCCTTCTCTTCCCTTCGTCCCCCTTTCTCTTTGTCTTCCTCGCTTCGCTGGCCTCAGAGCTCCGCCGCCGTCGTCGAACTATGCACCGTCTTGGGCCGCTGCATCGACCTGAACGCACCAGAGAAACGCCGATTCTTTCACCTCTCCTCGACTCAGGTAGGTCCTCGGTTCCCTTTTGACCTAGATCCATTCTAGGGTTTCCCGTCCTTGCCGTACTCCATGAACTGTTCCTGTTCATAATAGACTCTTGAATATATCTGTGATACTTTGCGCTGATTAGCAGCAACTTTTATGCTCCGCCTATAGTCTCGTGCGTGCATCCAAAGATCTCGTGCATCCTCTCTGCTCATTGTATCAATACTGCTCTGCTGTCTTCCTTTTTTGAATATTTTTCTTATTTTCCGATCTGGCGTCAGATCCTTCGTTGTAGAAAAAACTTGCGAAACCTGTTTCTGCACACTTAGCCGTTCGCAACCTTCATTGCTTTCAATATTTAGACCTTAGACCAGGCGGTTTAACTTGACATAGAAAAAATTAGATAAACCGGTTCACACCATTAGCCCTCTTGTTGAACCGCCAGAATTTCTGGAGCAGATACTGTCGCTTCATAAAACTCCGGTTTAGCATTGTACACCGGTTCTCTCTTTATCCCACCATATTTCTTTGAACCGGATTTATATATCTTTTGTAGATGGCCAAACAAGTGTATGAGTGCAACTGGGCTCCTTCCCGTGTCACTGAGACTCAATTAAACAACCTGGTCCTGACTGGCGCTTTAGCCAGTAAAAATAGCATCCATTGGAGGGTCCCTGGCAAAGAATGTCCACCCACCCCTCAGGAAGGAGAGGTTGTAGTTTTCGCAGATCACCTAGCCCGGGGCTTCAATCCGCCCGGTTCAAAATTTTATCGAGATGTGCTAGCCAATTTTCAACTCCGTCCACAAGATATAGGCCCCAATTCTGTTACCAATATCTNTTCAATATTTAGACCTTAGACCAGGCGGTTTAACTTAACATAGAAAAAATTAGATAAACCGGTTCACACCATTAGCCCTCTTGTTGAACCGCCAGAATTTCTGGAGCAGATACTGTCGCTTCATAAAACTCCGGTTTAGCATTGTACACCGGTTCTCTCTTTATCCCACCATATTTCTTTGAACCGGATTTATATATCTTTTGTAGATGGCCAAACAAGTGTATGAGTGCAACTGGGCTCCTTCCCGTGTCACTGAGACTCAATTAAACAACCTGGTCCTGACTGGCGCTTTAGCCAGTAAAAATAGCATCCATTGGAGGGTCCCTGGCAAAGAATGTCCACCCACCCCTCAGGAAGGAGAGGTTGTAGTTTTCGCAGATCACCTAGCCCGGGGCTTCAATCCGCCCGGTTCAAAATTTTATCGAGATGTGCAAGCCAATTTTCAACTCCGTCCACAAGATATAGGCCCCAATTCTGTTACCAATATCTGCCACTTCCAAGTGCTCTGTGAGGCATACTTTCAAGAAGAAGCCACAGTGGAGCTGTTTAGAGACTGCTTCCATATAAACCGCCGCACAGAATTCACTGACGGGCCTAACACGGAATTAGGTGGCGTGGCGATTCAGAAAAGAAAGGAGGTCACTTATCCTCATGTCAAACTGCACAGCCACCCCAAGGAATGGAATCAAACATGGTTTTATTGCAAAGATACTTCACCTGCCAATGAGAATCCCTTGCCTGGTTTTCGTCCGGAGCGACTCAGCAACACACATCCCTTTCCACAAAGATTAACTGCCAGTGAGAGAAGTAAATATGCTCCTCAACTCTCCAAGCTCAGAGCCTTCATGGCTAACGGTTTAACCGGAATTGATCTTGCGCGCTGTTGGATATCATGGAGCATACTGCCCCTCTCCCAGCGCTCCGGTTTAATGTGCGAGTACACTGGTAGTGTCGACGACCCCCTCCGACACATTAACATCCAGCTTACCGATGACGAGGTCACCGAGGCGGTGAAGAAGATGCTGAACGAACCGGAAAATCTCTGTGCCCAGACCGGTCTGCTCCCCTTCTGTGCTACCAACAAACCGCCATCTGTAAGATTTCTTATTATTCTTCACTGAATATATTATCGCCATCTCGGTATAACTTTTAATACCGACTGTTGTTGAACCAGGGCGATGATCCGTTCTGGAGCAAGAAACGCCCACAAGAGAAACCGGAGAAACCAGACAAACCGGAAAAACCACTTAGGAAAAAGACAAAAGCTGTCAAGAAGACTGCTCATAAGAGAAAAACCACTGCCTCTTCTGATCCGGCTGCAGATGATGATGTGGGTAATCCGGACCTTGAGGTAAAATTTGATTCACTTGGTTTACCTTTCACACGCCTAATTAATGATGATGTTTGTCAGGATGATGCTGAAGCCAGTAACTCTGATGTTGTAGAGGTAACCGTTCTCTCCTCTGACTCAAATCCTTTGCCTTCGCTAAAAAACCGTCAGGCAAACCGGAAAATTAAATTTTCTCATCCCCTTGCTTACTTGGATCCCAAATTTCTTATGAAGACTCAACAACATGAAGCTCGCCGCACAACTCGGCACAGCGGCCAGGTAGTTACCTCCACCGGTTTACCAAACAGTCCGGTTCGGAAACGCCGTTCAGAGGTCTCTAATTTGCTTGTCAGTGCTCCTCCTAAAGCAGGCTGGTTTCGTCAACCCCTTAATCCGTCTGATTCTGATTATCAGGTCACTTCCCGCTCCTCATCTGGCGAGTCATCAGCCACTCAGCTGCCGCCGCTAAAAACGGTGCTTGGGTAAGTTATACTTTTCATATTCCTTCTACTGCATCACTGTGTAGTATATGCCGTATTTAACTCTTGTTGTGCTTTTTCAGGGCCAAGCCTAGGCCGAGCAAAAAGGCTCGTCTGGGCAAAGCGGCCAACGAAGAAACTACCCCTGAACCGGGGAGCACCCCAAACCTTGAAGCAGATATCTGTGAAGACACACCCAATGATCTGCCACAGCAAGATGACGATCTTGTTACTGAAGAAAGGTCTACTGACACCGCCCTTCCTGCTGATCAGCCTAGAAGCCCAACCCGGATTGAAAAATCCACCAGTCCATTCCGTCCTGCTGACCAACCGACGGTTCCTGGTCAAACCGGCAGCTCCAAGGACGACGACGTCGTAATTACTGGTTTTGGCCACAGCGAACCGGGCAATCCAATTGCTTTATCTAAACATTCTGCCAAGGAGGAGTTTGCCACTATGAGCAAGGGCAAGTGGGATGTTGATCTGGCAACTTATGCTGCTCTGAACCCTCAAGACCTTCACTCCGGCTACTTGAACCGGCTGTATACCAGCCGTGACTATGAAGCTGGCCTGGTGAAAATGATGAAAGAGAAACTCGAGGTAACCTCCATGTTCTTTTCTTGCCTGAATATTTCCAATTTTTTTAACTCTCCTAGTTCCCAAGGGCCGGTTCAACTTAGCATAGTTAAACCGGGACTTAATATAAACTCAATGCTTCAGAATCCGCTGATGTAGCCCCCAAGAACCTGTTCAACTTAGCATAGTTAAACTGGGACTGTATTTTATATCGCCACATCAGTACATGTTTGAATAAATAGCCATTAGCCCCCAAGTGCCAAGTTGAATACTTGTATTGAGCTTGGGACTTTGTGATTGCATTAACAGATGAAGATTAAATATGCATTAGCCCCCAAGTGCCAAGCGTATAACAGGTTATGCACTGGGGACTTGAAATGACGATATGTAACATGCTCCCTTGTTGTTGCAGAGTGAGATACGTCAACAAGCCTCACAAATCCAGAACCTCCAAGAAAATCTGAAATCTCAACAATCAGAAACCTCCAAGGCCAAGGATGAGCTGAAAACCGCGTTAACCACTATGGAGCAACTCAAGGAGTGGTTCAAGTCTGAGCGGGCCGGCTGGGATACTGAAAAGGTCGCTTTGACCAAAAAGGTTGAAAATGCTGAGGATGCCCTTAAACCGGTGGTAAATGAGCTGACCAGCGTGAAGCGGCAAGTGCATTCCATGACTGCTGCCATCTTCGGTAAGTTTCCTTTGGATTCTATGATAATCTTGACCTTTCTTATGATAAGTCCGGTTCGTAATTTCTCTTGCAATGCTGTAGGCACACGCATTGGTCACTTGGGGTCAGATGTTCGGAAAAAATTGAAGGCTGCCTATACCTTAATAGAGCAGCTGTATACTGGAGCGCAGCGGATCATCTCCACCGCATCTCATAACAATCCGGCACCTTCCTTAATTCAGGATACCCTTAAGAGGTTGTCCATGCTTCCCGCCCGGATTGAAGAGCTGAAGAAATCTGCTGCACGAACCGGTGCCATCAACGCCTTAATCCGGGCCAAAGCACGGGTGCCAGATTTCGATCCCATTGAAGCGGCTCAGGGCTATCCCAGTCTGAAGGAAGACGGCTCAGAATTCAACGAAGATGACTTGAGAGCAATAAACCGGGCCATGCGCCCTTTGGCTTGCCAATTAGCTGAAGAAGCCAACTTGTCGCATTATCAAGCTCAGTATGATGATCAGAACAAGCGAGTGGCTGCACCTATTCCTGAAGCGGAGAACCTGATCCCTCCAATCCGTAAGCATACTTATGCTCCTGATATTGACCCAACTTCCCTGACCCATGAAGAGGCTGTCTTTCAAGCTTTAATGGGAATCGACTGGACCACTGTTGATTTCCAGCAGCTGGGTAGAGAGGAAGAGGCTGAAGCGGCGCAGGACGATCCACAACCATCAAACCGGGGTAGCGAGCAAGCATGAACCGGAAGCCGGTTTGAAGAGCTGCTTTATTATATTCCGCCCAGAAACAACGATCTTATTTGGGCACCATGTTGCCTTGTAATAGGATAGCCAACACTCTTGCTTTGAACATGCCTTCGTGCATGGGTGCTGATACTCTTGCTTGAATGATCAAAACTTTTCATCTTATATTGCCTGCAGCTACAAAATCTTAAACCGCCACGGCGGTTTATACCACCAGCTGGTTTGTGATATTCATGTATACATATAATGGAATATTTAAGGCATATAATCGAAATTTATGACATCAAATACCTGCCATTGCTGGGCATAAGGTTGGCTTAACCAATATTGAAGCCGAGGTTGTATAAACCCTCACCGTCAAAGGAGAAAACAGCTCCTGTCATTTATACTGCCGGTTTACGATGTAAACCGTGCCGGGTCATAATAAGCCCCCCTGTTACTCCATAATAGGATGTTAACAGAAAAAACATCAAACCGGTGAAATTATCGCCGGATTAAAAATGACCGAATTCCATCAACTGATAGTTTTGAAAACGGTTTAAAAATGTTGCCGGTTAAGAAACGCAACAAAAATTACATAACAGTGATGAAAAAATATGGAAGCAAAGGCAATGATAAAACTGTTTGAAAAAAGAGGCTTTACTGAACCGCTCAGATGGCGTTACCATGGTCGGACATGACCAAGCCCCCAATAAGGTGTAGCTATGGTTCAAGTCAGCCAGGTCCCCAACTGAAACCGTGGCATTATGCCGATCAAGTGGCGTGGCAATGGTTCGGGTTCGACCAAGCCCCCAAGTGACTCTATGGCCTTAGGCCGATCAAGAAGCGTGACTAGTTCAGACGTGACCATGTCCCCAAGTGATCTGGTGGCTTTCGCCTATCAAAAGGTGTTGCATTGGTTCGGATACGACCAAGCCCCCAAGTGATATCACAAAGCTTTTGAAAAGCAAACTCAAGGGGTAAACCGGAGGCCGCTTTAAGAAAGAACAACTCCATGTAACCACGCATGATGTAACAGAACGGATACCCCGCTTTAGCCGAGGCTCCGGTTTATTGCTTTATTCATAATATATACACTGTCATAATATATATATAAGTAGAGCCGATGGCTCAGGTATAATAAGGCCGAAGATGAGCTATGTTCCACGGCCTGTTGGTCTCCTCTTCTGATGTGCGTGAGTCTTTATGCTCTCGAACATCGATCAGATAGTACGACCCGTTGTGCAGATGCTTGCTGATCACGAAAGGTCCCTCCCAAGGTGGGAATAGCTTGTGCATATCCGTCTGGTCTTGAATGAGCCGAAGCACCAAATCTCCTTCTTGAAAGGTTCTGGTTCTGACCCGGCGACTATGATAACGACGAAGATCCTGCTGGTAAATCGCCGAGCGAGCAGCTGCTATGTCTCGTTCTTCATCCAGCCAATCCAAAGCGTCCTGTCGTGCTGTCTCGTTATCTGCCTCAACATAGGCTGCCACACGAGGTGAGTCATGAAGGACGTCGCTGGGGAGAACCGCCTCCGCTCCATAAACCATAAAGAACGGCGTGTATCCAGTGGATCTGTTAGGTGTAGTATTTACACTCCATAATACAGACGGTAGTTCTTCTACCCAACAACCCGGCGTCCTCTGCAAAGGGACCATAAGCCGGGGCTTGATGCCTCTCAGGATCTCTTGATTGGCTCTTTCCGCTTGACCATTGGACTGTGGGTGAACTACTGAAGAAACGTCAAGCCGGATGTGCTCACGTTCGCAGAACTCCTTCATGGCACCTTTGGACAAATTGGTACAATTATCTGTAATGATACTGTGTGGAAAACCAAACCGGAAAATCACTCTTTTGATGAACTGAACCGCCGTGGCCGCATCACACTTGCTAACAGGTTCTGCCTCTACCCACTTTGTAAATTTGTCAACCGCCACCAACAGGTGTGTCTTCTTGTCCTTGGACCTTTTGAAAGGTCCAACCATATCCAGCCCCCAAGTCGCAAACGGCCAAGTAATTGGAATCATCCTCAATTCTTGGGCCGGTACATGAGCACGTCTGGAAAACTTTTGGCAACCATCACATCGTCTGACCAGATCTTCCGCATCAACATGGGCAGTCAACCAATAGAAACCGTGGCGGAACGCCTTAGCCACCAAGGATTTTGAACCGGCGTGGTGACCACAGTCTCCTTCACGGATCTCACGCAATATTTCACAGCATTCCTCAGGGGACACACAGCGTTGAGACGCCCCTGACACACTGCAATGATGCAACTCGCCATTAACAATGGTCATAGACTTAGACCGCCGAACTATCTGTCGGGCCAACATCTCATCTTCTGGCAACTCGCCCCGTTTCATGTACGCCAAATAAGGGAGCGTCCAATCCGGAATGACATGCAGAGCTGCCACCAACTGAGCCTCCGGATCAGGAATAGCCAAATCCGCTTCATCAGGGAGCTTGACTGACGGATTGTGCAGTACGTCGAGAAAAACATTGGGTGGGACCGGTTTGCGTTGAGAGCCCAACCGGCTCAAAGCGTCCGCCGCTTCGTTCTTCCGACGATCCACGTGGTCCACCTGATAGCCTTTAAAATGACCTGTGACAACATCCACCTCACGACGATATGCAGCCATGAGTGGGTCCTTGGAATCCCAAGTGCCGGACACCTGTTGAGCCACTAGGTCCGAGTCACCGAAGCACTTAACCCGGCTTAGATTCATCTCCTTAGCCATCCGAAGACCATGGAGCAAGGCTTCATACTCAGCTGCATTGTTAGTACAAGGGAACATTAAGCGGAGGACGTAACAAAACTTGTCACCTCGTGGGGAAGTTAACACGACTCCAGCCCCCGAGCCCTCCAACTGCCTGGATCCGTCAAAATGGATGGTCCAATAGGTATGATCCGGCTTTTCTTTAGGCGCTTGTAACTCCGTCCAATCATTAATGAAATCCACAAGTGCTTGAGACTTCACTGCCGTTCGAGGTACATACTTCAAACCGTGTGGCCCAAGCTCTATAGCCCACTTGGCAATCCGGCCAGTCGCCTCCCGGTTCTGTATGATATCACCTAAGGGAGCTGAACTGACCACCGTGATGGGGTGCCCCTGGAAATACTGCTTCAGCTTCCGGCTTGCCATAAAAACTCCATACACTAGCTTCTGCCAATGCGTATATCTTTGCTTAGACTCAATAAGCACCTCGCTGATATAATAAACCGGACATTGAACCGGATGCTCCTTCCCTGCCTCCTTCCGCTCTACCACAATGGCCACGCTAACTGCCCTGGCGTTAGCAGCAACATACAGCAGAAGTGGCTCCTTGTCGATGGGAGAGGCGAGCACAGGCGGGTTGGCCAATTGCCGCTTTAAGTCCTCCAACGCTTCATCAGCGGCTGGACTCCAGACAAATTGATCCGTCTTCTTCAGCATCTGGTACAAAGGGATGGCCTTCTCTCCGAGGCGGCTGATAAACCGGCTCAGCACGGCAATCCGGCCCGCCAAACGCTGGACATCATTAATACATTTTGGTTTAGCCAGGGAGGTGATAGCCGTAATCTTCTCTGGATTAGCTTCAATCCCCCTGTTGGACACAAGAAAACCCAATAACTTGCCTGCCGGAACACCGAAGACACATTTGGCCGGGTTGAGCATCATCTTGTAAACCCGCAGGTTGTCAAAGGTTCTTTCAAATCATCAATGAGTGTTTCCTTCTTCCTTGACTTAACCAAAATAATCATCCACATAGGCATGCACATTACGGCCGATCTATTCATGCAAGCAATTTTGTACGCAACGCTGATAAGTTGCTTGGGCGCTCTTGAGCCCAAAAGGCATAGACACATAGCAGAAGGCTCCAAAGGGAGTGATAAATGCTATCTTCTCCTGGTCCTTAACCGCCATCTTGATCTGATGATATCCAGAATACGCATCCAAAAAGCTCAAACGCTCACAACCCACAGTGGCATCAATAATCTGGTCAATGCGGGGGAGGGCAAAAGGATCTGTTGGACAAGCCTTGTTAAGATCTGTGTAATCCACACACATGCGCCAAGTGCCGTTTTTCTTAAGGACCAGCACCGGATTAGCAAGCCACTCTGGATGAAAAACTTCAACGATAAAACCCGCTGCTAAGAGCCTGGCAACCTCCTCTCCAATGGCCTTACACCTCTCCTCGTTAAACCGGCGGAGAAACTGTTTCACTGGTTTGTACTTGGGATCAACATTAAGAGTGTGCTCAGCGAGTTCCCTCGGTACACCTGGCATGTCAGAAGGCTTCCATGCAAAAATGTCCCGGTTCTCACGGATGAACTCGATGAGCGCGCTTTCCTATTTCGGATCCAAGTTTGCACTGATGCTGAACTGTTTGGACGAATCGCCAGGTACGAAGTCAACAAACTTAGTCTCAGCTGCCGATTTGAACTTCAGGGCCGGATCGTGCTTTGTAGTTGGCTTCTTCAATGGAGTCATGTCCGCGGGATCAACATTGACCTTATAATACTTCAGCTCCTCGGTGGCACAAACCGACTCTGCGTAAGCCGCGTCACCTTCCTCACACTCCAAAGCTATCTTGCGGCTCCCATGAACCGTTATGGTCCCCTTGTGACCCGGCATCTTGAGCTGCAAATATATATAACAAGGTTGCGCCATGAACTTGGCATAAGCCGGCCGCCCAAACAGGGCGTGATATGGACTTTGAATTTTCACCACTTCAAACGTCAATGTTTCTGATCTGGAGTCATGTTCATCTCCGAAGGCCACCTCCAGAGCTATCTTACCAACCGGATACGCTGACTTGCCAGGCACCACACCATGGAACACTGTATTGGACGGTTTGAGATGCTTATCTGTTAACCCCATACGACGAAAGGTCTCGTAGTACAGGATGTTGATGCTGCTCCCTCCGTCCATAAGCACCTTGGTGAACTTATAACCTCCCACCTGAGGTGCCACCACCAGGGCTAGCTGACCCGGATTGTCAACCCGGGGAGGATGATCCTCTCTACTCCACACAATGGGCTGCTCTGACCAGCGTAGGTAATGAGGCACGGCCGGTTTGACAACGTTGACTGCCCGCTTCTGAAGCTTCCGGTCTCGCTTGTCTAAGCTGGTGGTGAAGACGTGGTACTGCCCACCATTCAACTGCTTTGGGTTGCTCTGATAACCCGACTGCTGCTACTGCTGATTGTAACTACCCTGGTTATTCTGATTGTTCTGATTGTTATGTCCGCCCGAATTACCATTAAACCCTGGACCGGAATTTCCTCCACCGTAACCCGGGCCGGACCCTGAACCGCCGCCGGAACCATGATCATACCGGAAAGCATTAGAACTTTTGAACTCCTGCATAATGTAACAATCCTTCCAGAGGTGATTTGCTGGCGCCTCCTTCGTCCCATGCTTCGGACAGGGTTGATTCAACAGATAGTTCAAGCGGTCCAGATTGGGATTAGGCGCTCCACCTCGATTCAGTTGTTTACCCTTGCGCCGATGGCCCTTGTCCTGCGCGTTGGTGTTGGCTACAAAGTCCATGTTGCCGTTCGCTTTACGCTTACTTCCACCATTACCTGCCGAGTGATGCTGTTGGCCTTTGGAGTTGCTGTTCTTCTTTCCCTTCCCTGTCTCATCATCATCATCAGCCTCGGGATCCTTGGTACTATCAGAATCAGCATACTTCACTAAAACGCCCATGAGAGTGCCCATGTCATTGCAGAACCGCTTCATGCGTCCCAGCTTCAACTTTAAAGGTTTAAACCGGCAGTTGCCCTCTAGGGTCAAAATCGCAGAATCAGCGTTGATCCGGTCTGAAGAATGTAAGACTTCCAAAACGCGGCGCACCCAATGGGTTGTTGACTCCCCTTCACCCTGGACACAAGCCGCCAAGTCCACCACAGACATGGGCTGCCTACAGGTATCTTTGAAATTCTGAATGAACCGGGTCCGCAACTGGGCCCATGAACTGATGGAATTGGGTGGCAAGCCTTTCAACCAAGTACGGGCCGTCCCCTCGATCATCATGGTGAAGTACTTTGCACACGCGGCTTCATCCACATCCAGCATCTCCATGGCCATCTCATAACTCTCTATCCATGCTTCTAGAGCCAGATCGGCGGTGTAATTTGGCACCTTGCGCGACCCCTTGAAATCCTTGGGCAAGCGTACATTGCGTAAAGCGGGGACGAGGCAAGGAACCCCCAAAGAGCTAGAGGTAACTCCAGGCTCAAAGCTGGTCGGACGAACCGACGTAAGCTGATAATCCTGATGTTGTGCTGCTAACTCGGCCTCCCTACGTGCCCGGGCCCGGTCCACCACCTCCTGAGCGTTGTCGAAACCACCCGCCGGGTTGTTGCCACGGGGCGCACCGCGCCGTGCATTACTTGACACGGCCGGTTCATCCACGCGCCTTCTATAGCTCCGGCTTGGGCGGGGGGTAGAGTGGATCCGATCGCGGCTGTACGAATACGCTTCCTGTTGGACCAGAGCTGTCCTAAGGAGCTCCTTGACCCGGCGCGTCTCTACCGCGTGTGGTGAATCGCCTTCAATTGGAATCGCCTCCAACCGTGCCACAGCTGCAACAAGGTTATCCATCGGGTTGGAGTAGTGACCTGGAGGTGTTTGCACAGCCTGAGGCGTGCCGGTATGATGGCGAGGTAGATCTATTACGAGGGGCTGAACCGGCGCGCCCGTCCCAGGTGCTTCCGCCCGGTTTACCACTGGCGGATTACTGGTCCCTGCTCCTGGGGTGTGGAAGAGATCTCTTCCCTCGAAAACTGAAGGCAAACGGGATTTGTATTTCCTCTTCATGACTTCATGCGACGCGTTCTGATCCAGCATGAGCCTATAAGCTTGCGCATCCAAAGCGGCCCGCTCTGCCGCCATCCTGGCGTCTGCAGCTGCCAGATCCACTTTAGCCTGAGTGATTTGTTCCTTCACCTTTGCAATCTCCGCATTATGAATGTCCTGGTCCGCCGGGTTAGCCTCTGCCATGAGCACAGCCAACGCATCGAATAGTTCTGATAAAACTTGAGCCGGCGGGCGCACAGGGCCTCCAGCCCCGGCTGCCATCACCGTTGTTGAACCGGCGACCATTGTCGCAGCAGTCGAAGAGTGAAGCATCGCTTGTGTACCGGCCATGAATATTCCAACCCGGTTGGGCAGATCAAAGGGGTCCGCAATACTGTCACCGTCGGAACAGCCCCCAATCTGGCCATCTTGCAGCTGATACAGAGACTCGGTTTCTCCGGTCGATGACTCGTCATCAGAGTAGACGACGGTTTCGCCACCAGATGCTGATCCGTCCTCATAATTTCCTCCGTGGATGACTCCCACGAAAGCACGCTTGACAGCCGGTTTAGCCTGGGCAGGTTTCGCACGCTGAGCCATCTCGACGAGGTCGGTGCAGATGTCCGGCTCAGGCCCTGGCTCACCGATCTTGCCGATGAAAACGTGTATGCCACCAAAGGGGACCCGGTACCCGTACTCAATCGAGCCGGCCTCGGGGCCCCAGCCTGCATCGTCGATGTAGAGCTTGCCGCGACGACTCTTGGTCATCCGGCCCACAGCGTAGCCTTCGAGTCCTTCGAGCTTGCCCTCCAAGATCATCAAACCATCGTGCGATAGCCCCACGGTGGGCGCCAACTGTCGTGGTTTTGTCACGGCAGATGTCCTCATGAAAGGACTTAGTCGCGGAGCCATCGCTACGGGTTAACTTGGAGGGGTTAAAGCGGACGCAAAGACACGAGAGTTATACTAGTTCGGCCCCTTCGATGAAGGTAAAAGCCTACGTCTAGTTTGTGATGGGATTGATGTGGTCTCGATGACTAGGGAGCAAATAGCTTCGCCTAGGCCTCGAGTTGTTGTCCTCTCTCCTTGAACCGCCCCGGGTCGTCCCCTTATATACACGGGTGACGCCCGTCGGCTCAGAGAGTCCCAACCTCCGGTTCATATTTGTATCAGGGTTGGTCTCTCTCTCTATTCCTAACTTACAATACAAGTTTACACATCTGGCCGGTTTACGGCTACAGGTTCTGAACCGACTACAGGCCTTGGGCCCTTACACTCATGCCTCTTGGGCTTTTACACCTTTGAACTACTGATGAAGTTAACCCAGCCCAGATAGGCCGGTTTACGCCCAGTAGTAACATCCCCAACAACACCCCTGCAGGGTATAAACTTTCGAGAGCCGTGCCCGCGGTTATGTGGCAGATGGGAATTTGTTAATATCCGGTTGTAGTAAACTTGAAGTAAACTCTTCTAAAATACACCAACCGTGTGCGTAACCGTGAGTGTCTATTTTCGGGGTTGATCGAGAGGAGAACACGGTTTCTGGGTTATGTCTGACGTAAGCAGGAGTTCAGGATCACTTCTTGATCATTACTAGTTGACGACCGTTCCTTTGTTTCTCTTCTCGCTCTCATTTGCGTATGTTAGCCACCATATATGCTTAGCCGCTGCTGCAACCTCACCACTTTACCCCTCCCTTACCCTTTAAGCTTTGCTAGTCTTGTTACCCATGGTAATGGGATTGCTAAGTCCTCGTGGCTTACAGATTACTACACCACCAGTTGCAGGTACAGGTTATGGGATGATCATGACGTGAGAGCGATGTTACTGTTTTGGAGTTCTTCTTCTGCTTCTTCGATCAGGGGATAGGTTCCAGGTCGGCAACCTGGGCTAGCAGGGTGGATATTGTTTGAGTTTCTGTTTATGTTTCATCCGTAGTCGGATGTTGATCTTGTATATGATGTGATGTTGTATTCGTGTGGCATTGTATGCCTTATGTATGTATCCCCACTATTATGTAATGTTGATGTAATGATATCCACCTTGCAAAAGTGTATCAATATGCGGTTCTATCCTTGGCGGGACCTTTGAGTCTCTTTAGGATAGTATCGCATATTGGGCGTGACATCTACTTGATGTATGTTTTGGTGATCAACTTGCGGGTTCAGTGACCTTCTGAACTTATGCATAGGGGTTGGCACACGTTTTCGTCTTGACTCTCCGGTAGAAACTTTGGGGCACTCATTGAAGTACTTTGTGTTGGTTTGAATAGATGAATCTGAGATTGTGTGATGCATATCGTATAATCATACCCACGAATACATGAGGTGACATTGGAGTATCTAGGTGACATTAGGATAACTTTGAGGTGGTTTCGTACCCTACAATAATCTCTTCGTTTTTTCTCCGCTATTAGTGACTTTGGAGTGACTGTTTGTTGCATGTTGAGGGATAATTATATGATCCAGTTATGTTATTATTGTTGAGAGAACTTGCACTAGTGAAAGTATGAACCCTAGCCTTGTTTCCTAGCATTGCAATGCTGTTTTCGCTCACTTTTATCACTTGCTACCTTGCTGTTTTTATATTTTCAGATTACAAAAACCTATATCTACCATCCATATTGCACTTGTATGACCATCTCTTCACCGAACTAGTGCACCTATACAATTTACCATTGTATTGGGTGTGTTGGGGACACAAGAGACTCTTTGCTATTTGGTTGCAGGGTTGTTTGAGAGAGACCATCTTCAACCTACGCCTCCCACAGATTGATAAACCTTAGGTCATCCACTTGAGGGAAATTTGCTACTGTCCTACAAACCTCTGCACTTGGAGGCCCAACAACGTCTACAAGAAGAAGGTTGAGTAGTAGACATCAAGTTGCAACTCCCATCCCACTTTTAGGGTGGCCGGTCACTTATGAGTACTAGCCAACGAACTTGTTCACTTCCCCGTGAATGAACCTCATCGATGTTGGAGAGATGCCACATTGCAGTTGGTGACGATAGGATGCGGCTCCACATTTTCCTTTTGTTCATTATATTTCTTCCAAATCTTCTCCCTATACTTGCTCCCCTTTTGCTCGGTACCGCATATTGGATCCATTGTTGTGGCCAACCAAGCTTTGACCAACAAAATATCCTTAAAAGTTGAGAATGACGTACCTCTTGCCTTTGCCGTATTTGCCTTCTTCTTCTACTTGCTCGGATTGGGATTTGATGTTGTCCCAACTTCAAATGAAGGGCAAGTTGGATCCCCTAATTCGTAATCCATTTGGGCCGGACCTTGATTGATCATGTATGATGGGAGCACCTCCTAAATGATCATTTTTTGCAAGCATGCATCATGTACGAAATGAACTAGCGGTCTATGCAAAACATATGCAAAGTTGATCGGACATGAGCAACAAGAATGTACTGGCTCTTGTTGTGCCATTCCGTCGAACAGGTCGTGGGTAGCCCTGGCACTGCCGATGCCCGTACTTGTTCGTGCCCAAATGAGCTGTGGCGAGTGACAGTCGTCCACCACCGGCATCTGCGTGGGCGGAAAGCTCTCCAGAATGCCCCAAATGGCCGTCAGATCATCCTCTGTCCCAACCTAGTCTGGCGGTGCAATCCTTGTCGATGGCCAGATAGATGGGGTGTGCAGGGGCGACATCTGCTCCTCCATGTCTGCATCTGCTCGCTACCGGCATCGCCAGTTCCACTAGGCAATGTTCTCCGGCTTGCACGACGTAGCCAAGAACGAGGAGTGGACGAACGAGGCGGACGCAACCTCTGTCGTGGCAGTCGAGACGGGCTAGACGACATCTAGGGCGGCAGATCGGGACCAGTGGCGAGGATGGGGAGCAGTAGTGGCGGACGGCGAGGGCTCGGGCACGGGAAAGGTTGGAGGGAGGAGGGAGGAGGGGTTTGGTGGATTTGATGCAATTTGTGGTGGGGTAGGGCTATCGGGTCTGACATGGAGGACGCGCCTGGGTAGCCCCGTATCCGCCCCAGATTTGGGTTGGATATGAGGGGTGTCGGTCAGCCCGGGCATTTGAGGCCCGTTTGAGGCGCCTGTCTAGGTCGTTTTTAATGACCGGTCATTGACCGGAACGTCCGCCCGGGGGTTTGAGGAAGGCTTGGGAAGCCCGGCTGTAGATACTCTTACAACCCCGATGATTGATTTTTTTTAAATGGAGGAAAATGATTTGCGTCATAGATTAATTAAGAAGAAGAGAGTTGCCTAGTTAATTGATGGAAACCCGGACAAAAACCAATACAAACAAACCACATCTGGACTACTCCGACAATCTGAAACCCCATGACCGCACCATCGACCCTACATAGATTTCCAGCATGCAACAGACCCAAGCCCACACGCATCTACATCGCAAATGAATCCCCCAAAAGAACACCTCAGATATAGAAAAATGACCCCACCAAAACCACGATGATAAGCTAAACGCCCGGTGATTTCTTCTCTCATTGCAACATTGATTGATCGTTTGTAAGAGCATCTACAGCCGGGCACCCCAAACGCCCTCTCAAACGCTCGGCGAACGGCCGTCCAGGGACGGTCAAGAAAAACGGATCCCGGACGGGCGTCTCAAATGAGCCTCAGACACTCAGGCTAACCAACACCGCCCATATCCAGCCCAAATTAGGGCGGATATGGGGGCGCCCGAGTGCGTCCCTCATGTCTGAGTGATGGTTGGGTCCCACACGTAATCGCCTGGAAACTGGCGGTCCGATGGACGTCTCTTCCCGCGGGGGTGTGAATGTCGTGTGGGCTCCTCCGACTCACCGCCCGAGGCCAAATCCATCTATTTAAGCCGGCCGGTGTCCCTCACCCTAGCCATATCCATCTCCTCCCTCCCGGCACCGCCAGCCCGAGCCCATCCACCTCTCTCCTGCTGCACTGCTCTTCCCATGCCCTACGGCTATGCCATCGCTCGGCAAAAGAAGATCACATATGCTATGCTCACGCAGAAGCGCTGGTTCCATATTGAGGATGAGATCCTGGCCAGGCGTACCGCCCGCATCGTTGCCGGCCTACCTTCGGACTCGCCGGAGCTGGAGGACGAGGAGGAGGAGGAGGAGGGGCAACCGGAGGACGAGGAGCAGCCGGCTCCGATGGAGGTGGCGGATCCGGAGGAGGAGTTGGCGCCAACTCCGGGCTTCGACATGGAGGATGCGGAGACGGGTGGTCGCCCACGCGGCCAAGATGGCGGAGCGGCAGGCCATCCTGGACTCCATCCAGGATGAAGCCTATGTGAAGGCCAACCGGCAGTTCATCCGATGGAAAAGGACGACGACTGACGCGCTTTTCGCTGAACTCGCCCATGTACCCGGAGCCGGGTACGAAGATAGTATAGGTTGATTTACGTAGGATATCCTTGTTTGAAAGCCTTGTATGGATTTAAGGTATCCAGATGCAAAGAAGTAAATTTGACGCATGACCGTTCAGCGCTTGGGGATGCACCCTGGCGTGTTTGCAGGCCTTTGAGGTCAAACTCGAGCTCATAACCTCACGGTTCATATTTACACGAGTTAACCATCTGGGATACATCACCATCTATGTCTAAGTTTTTCTTTTTCCATCTTTTTTACTACGTCAAATATAACGCTAAAAAGATAGACTCGGGTTTTCCATTTCTATCGGGCTGTTTTGGCTGGTTTTTTCTTTTATTTTTTCCTCGGGTTTTTATATTTTTCTTTTCAATTTCTTTTTTTTGGATTTTTTCAAATGCGTGAATTTTCCAAGATACGAATCTTTTTCAAAATTCAAGATTTTTTCTCAAATTTGTGACTCTTTTTCAACTTCATTATTTTTTCTTTCAAATCGCACGGAATTTTTCTGAAAATTCAATTTTTTAAATTCCTGAACTTTTCTCTTTTCGGTTCATATTTTTTATTTTGTTTATTTTACTTTTCCAAAAAACACCCGTGCTATTGAATTTTTTTTAATATTTTAAAAATGAGTGGTTTTTCCAATTTAGTGCAAAAAACAAATATTCGTATTTGAATAAATTATACATAAATTCCATAGAATGATAAAACATGAATTTTTTAAAAGAGTGAACAAAATTTTAATGGAGGACATTTTTATATTTTCAAACATTTTTCAAAATCACTAACAACTTTGGAACTAAATTTTTTAGAAAAATACAACAAAAAAAGAATTTTTTTATTACGTTTAAGGTTTTTTGTATTTGTGTAGAATAGATTTGAAAACAGAAACATTTTATAATTTTTCCAAAAAAAATTCAAAAGCATGAACATTATTTGAAACTCCTCGAATTTTTTTTTGAATTTGTTAACTAGTATTGAAAAAAGCAACATCTTATGAATCTATGAACAAATTGTTGACATGGGGACTTTTTTGAATCGGTGAACTTTTATCGAATCCACGAGCGCTTGGCCGGGCCAACAGGTGCCCAATGGGAGCGATGTCGTCTCCTAGTTGGGCCAAGGCCTAATCATTTCCTTTTTATTTTTTTTCTTCATTTTTTTTTAATTATTTTTTCTCCTTTTTAATTTTTATTTGAAATCTATCCAAAAGATTGAAATAATTTTCCGAATAGCGAAATAACAATTTTGATGTAAGTATTCTAAATTATGGTTTTAACTACATATTTCCTTCAAATATTTATTAAATGCTTTTAAAAAACCATTTGTTTTTTAACAACGTGTTTTGAGACGGAACCATCTAGGAAAAAAGGCCGATAAATGACCGGACATGTCGCAACTTGCATTCAGTGTCGGAAATCGGCCCAACCTGGCATGGATTCCCACCATGGGCATGGCCACCTGCTTACAAAATTTGGAGTCATTTCAAGGATGTCCAAAAATAGACCAAGTGTAAAAGATGGTGTTCGGGTAGGGCGAGAAGGGTCCGTTTGAAAGCACATTGTTTTTCAACATCCATCAAATGGTCCCACAATTTTCCCAACAACTTCCATGACCAAAAATTTGCATTTTTTGAAGTTCTATCGGTGAAAATGGGCCGATAAATGGCCGGACATGTTGCAACATGCAAATGGTGTCGAAAGTCGTTCAAACCTGACGTGGATGCCTCATATTCTTGTGCTAAGCTATTGCAAGAAGTTCGGTTTATTTATCTATAGAAGAAAAATCACCAATCGAGAGGAGTGTGCTAGAATAGGCCAGACGGGTGCATCTGTGATATATTTTTTTCCTAATTTGAATGCTTCAATTATTTATAATTTCTGTCATTATCAATTAACATGAGCATATTTTTATATCCTAACCATTTCTTTAAATTTTTAAATAATTTTTAAGTTTCAATTCGTGTATGAAAATTTTATAGAATTGAACACCATTTTGAAAATTGTGAACAAATTCCCAATAATTGATGGTGAACACAAATTGCAAAATAATAAGGCCAAACAAAAGCAAAAAAAAAAAGAAGAAACCAGAATGAGAAGATGCAAAAAAAAAGAAGAATAAAAGAAGTAATTAGACACAGTAAGTAAGTTGTCCTAGTTGATTATAGCAAGAAGAAAAAAGAAATTGGCTAGGCCAGGACGGAGGGTGTGAGTGCTGGTTTGTGTGACATTACTTCATGTACAGCTTATACGGCGGGCAAAGAGTTTATAAAATATGACCATCATGCCCTTTCTGAGGAAGGGGTATGGGTTAACCTGAGCCGTCCTTCTGTTTAGGGGAGGTGTAAGGTTGCCCTGTTTTAAAATTTATTATTGAGAGATTATAATCACTGAAAGATTTAAGTTAGAAAAAAATCACTCAAAAATTCTGCTGCTGCAAAACGCAGTGTTCGATCCATCTCGTAAGCGCGCTGCTGCGAGCGAAGAGTCACAGGTCCGGTCTCCAAACCCCGCCAAAAAAAAGTCCGGTCACCAAAGAAAGGTAGATTGAAGAGCACACGGTCTCCAACCAGCTGGAAGGAATATTCACCTTTTGTTAATCTGCCTTCTGATTATGGTACCAGTGCACCATCATGTACACCCAAAGATAAACAGGCACTGTATGTAGGTGTCGTTACTTCATCTATCCCTGCTCGGACTATAGAATTGTATTTTTTTCTTTAGTAAAGGAGAAAAGAAAACAAGAAGACCTACTGTAATTGTAGTTGAGGTGGTCAGGTTGCGTGCATCTTCCATGATGAGGTTAGGCTCTAATTTGTCCGTACAGAGACAGCACAGCACAGCACCTGTCAAAGTTGCAAAAGTCCCCTTAAAAACCAGTACTGGTAAGTTTTCTCTACACGTTTGCCACTGATTGCAGAAACTATTAGCGTTAATACGTTGTTTCTGACATGTCATGCTTTCACATACCACGCCAGAGATGGGTCAGCTAGGGGGAATTTAATATATATGCGTCCGTTTCTTTCTCTCGTTACACGGTCGCCCCATACCCTGATTTCATTGGTTGTGTGTAATGTTTCTGTGTTTATTTGTATTTAGTTCAAGGTCACCCCCTCCCGCAAAAAAAATAAGTTCAAGGTCGCCCCATGGCACATTGAAAAAGAAATTGCTACCACACACTTGTCTTGTGTTTAATGCGGACCGATGGAAATTCAGGAGGAATATGAGCTATTTTGTTCTGTAAGATTAGACAGGTGGTTGCAATCTTAAAAGCACGTTTTTTGTTCCGTTCATAGAGATCTCTCACAGCGATGGCCTCCCTCACCATGCTCGTCTCTTGGACTATTTGGAACGAGAGAAACGCGCGGGTGTTTCGCAACAAGAGTGCGCCGCCGCCTATCCTGCTCCAAAATATCGTGCTCGAGGCAAAACTATGGGTTACGGCAGGTGCTAAGAAACTAGGGTGTATTGTTGTACGAGAGTAATTGCCATGCCGTTTTGTAAGGGCGCTTGTAAAAACTCTAAACTCTATTCTCCTCTTATTTAATGGATGAGGCAAATCTTTTGCCTCCGTTTCAAAAAAATAGAGATCTCTCATACTTTATTTGCATGTCTTTTATGTACTTATCGTGTTATAACACACACCTGCATCTTCAAACCTCGCTGTGATAATCACATTAACCAATTTCTTTTGACATTTTCAAATGCAGACAACAGTCATTTCGTCAATTATATATGCTTCTAAACGCGAAAGTGCAGCAGGGGGCTTGAGCAATCGTAATGCTTGCTCTGGCCAGTGCCGGCCCTAGAGGATGAACCAAGAATCGGTTGTTGGCAGTCCTTCACAAAATTGATAAAGATACACGAGAAAGTCTGGCAAAATTGTTGGTCTCATGAGAGTCTGGCAGCTTTAGCGTGAGAGGGAGAGTGTCACAGTCGGTGCAAAATGTTAAAGAACATGATAGTAACACAACCTTAATTAAGATGGAAAGAAGGTTTTGAGAGGGACTAAAGATACACGAGAGATTGAAGTTGTGAAGATTGACATGCTATTCCTCATGAGAAGTAGTTTTTTATATCTTGAACATAGGTTGCAGCGGTGCCCTAAAGATTAATGACTATATAGTATTGTTTTCTGATTAATATGAGAGTCTCAACATGTAACTCCAACTGTAAAGAACAAGATATACGCTACTTTTTTTTATTTTTAGTTAACAAATATTTCAGTTTGGTGGGATGGTGGAGGAGGCGGGCGCGGCCGCCACAATGTTTAGTGAAGAATGTTTGCGGCATTCCTTATCACATTCTTCAGGCGTGCGATAGCAATAGTATCTGGGATCCGTGAAACAACACCAACAATAGCCATCATTGCATTTTGGAATTATTCTAGGTGGTCCGCACAATCCATATGGTAGACTGATCTTCTTGTTACCTATGTCTTCGATACTCCCACCTAGAGAATATAAACAAATTAGAGCAACATATATATTATAGGTGCAACTATATATAGAACTATTCCATAAATGTTTATTTAATCAACAAACAAGAAAAGGAAAATATGAAACAACAACGAACAAATGGCAATTTTGCCAATAGCATAGCCATTTTTCAATATACATGAAAAAATATTAGACAGAACTCATGATAAATACAAAACTAAACAATGTAAGTATACAGGAACAAATTTTCATCATATATCTTGTTACTTACATTGAACATGAGCAACAAAGCAAACGAGAAGAAGTATCGAGAGTGGCACTAGTAGGTGCACACGTTCCGTGTACTTCTCCATGCACATAGACTTGAATTACTTTAAACAATCAGTGCTTTTGGAGGCCCAATATGTGTGCGCTGATCCAAGAATTAGCTGGCGATTGCTAGCCACATCGTTCATTCTTATATATAGAGGCGTAACGAAATATTTGTCAAGAATTTATTTAATGGAGCCAATTAGTTATCATTTATAATTTTCTAACTAAATGAAAGTTGGTGATGAACATTAAATCTCAGGCTGCTAATTTTGGGGCGCATTGATGGGCCAAAGTTTAAAAGACAACCCAAGAGATGCTCGAAAATGCACATTTAATTTCTAAATGTAATTACACATTTAATAACCTAACATTGCTCCATACGGAAACCATATCCATGCAGAAGATACACTTATGAACTACTTCAAATGCAAAGGAAATCCAAACTGTACATCCATACAGTGGACATTAAACAATCGCATATCCATGGCCATGCTTACAATACACTAAAGAATTTAAGGCCCACATTGCTGCACCCACCATTTTCGTTCTAGAATACTATGCAAATATATGGACATATAATAAACTAGAATTGTTCCATAAAAAGAACATATCCATGGAGAAGATTTTTCTGTCCGTCTGCTTCGTATGTTACGCAAATACATGGATATTTAATAACCTAATGTTGCTTCACAAAATAAACCATATCCATGGAGAAGATTGATATATCCATCCATTTTCGTTCCCTAATATTTGAAATTGATGCAAATAAATGGAGGCACTTTACTTTATAATAAACTAGCAAATGTGCACGTGCTTTACAATAGGAAAAACAAATCCTTGCACACGACCTTGTAATTTGTGAACGCGCTGCTATCGATGATATAATCACCCTGACGTTTAGATGTGCATGCACTTGCACTTTGTGCTTTACTATGGATGAAGTGCCAGACTCAAGTCCTCCTCCCGAGTCGAGCGAGGTGGGCTTCTACAGTTCTACCTGGGGGCACGGGCTTTAAGCAAAGTCCTTGACAAAAAAGTCAGTGGCTAGAAAATTGTATATGTAGTGCAGATGCTATTTTTGAAAGGTCCAGCATTGCTGGCATTCATTGATTTAGTAGAAGAGCAAATAAAACATTGTTGATCAAGTGATCGAAGGAAGAAACAAGAGAAGGGAAAGAGATAGAATGAAAATGCCTATAGGCAGAGCAACTACTCTATATCTCAAAGTGAATCCCAAAGGGGCTCTCCAATTTTTTCCTCCTACAAGGCTCTATAGCTCAAGCGTTGATCTCATCGACTTTATCACATCCTCGTTTGATTGATGGTTCCCCAGTAGACACAGTTGTTGCGCCCCTACCATATCTCCGAGGCAATAAAGATGATCACAGACTTGATTCTTCTTCTTGCATGGCACGGTGCGCTGCACTTGATGATGGAAGAGGTTGCCTTTCTTGTTGTTTCTTCATTTGCCAAAATTTTCCTGCGCGAGTGCACCACACCCATTCCAGCTCGCGTCTGGTTCCAAATGGCCACTGACGCACTACAACCCCAGAAGAGATGGAAGGAGGACTCCAGATTCCCGATGCATAGGTGGCAGAAATATCCATTGACCCAACCGCGTCATTGCGGACAGTCGTTGCACCACAGGCGGTTTTGGTGGAGGGATCATGAGAAGATCTTTGCCTTTCCCGGTGCCCAGGCCTTCTAGAGCATGGATCAGGGATTGTTGTTCCTTGCTTGTGGGAATTGCAGTAGGTAGGCTGAAGCAGTAGAGTACTCTCTTGGGGCTATGGAATTCCATCTGATAGTACCAGGCACCTTGTCCTCTAAATTGATCTTAGCTGCGATAGTCAAACACGAAAGGTGGATGAAATCTTGGACAATCATCATGGTGTTATCGCGTCTTAGATCTCCGATCTAGGTTCCATGCAACATTGCAGTGGCGACATCCAGGTTCTTCCACCGCGAGTGATCGAAGAGTGCGGGTACAGCAGCACAGAGTGGGCGAACGTCGATCCATGAGGAGTGCCAGATGGTTGTAGTTTTTCCGGCGTCGATCGTTACTGACGTGGCCGTGAAGAGGGAGCGGTCCGCATCATCGTAGGGGGGGGTGGTGTGCCAGCCCAGGGCCTTTGTCTGCAATCTAGATCTCTCTGTGTCATCTCCTCAAAAAGTAGGAGGATGTCTCCTCATGGCTAAAAGTTTCTTCTTTTAATAGATACTAGGGAAAGAGTTGTGCGTTGCAAAGGGAGAAAAAATAACACACGTTTTTTTATTAATCCTTGTGTTGTAGCTTATCATCCCCATCCTCGCTGGCGGTGGTCTCAGTGCTCACACAACCATAACGCTCGGTCAGAAGAAGATGAGACATCTGTTGTTTTTCTCATGCGATGTTTTTCATTGGTGTGCATGCGTGTTTATTGATGTTTTCTTTTGTGTCAATCTGGTTCTAGTGGCTATTTATTTGCAATCCGGATCGCCGCCAGTGCAAAAGAAAAACAGACCATGTGCTATAGATTAAGTTGCACCTGAAATAATATTTGAAAAATATTTACCAAGTAAAATAATATATTATTCAGATTCTACAAATTTTTCTCATCAAATTTCATATATATCATTTGGAAAAGCATTTGTTTTAGATTGATCACAGATTAATTAACCATAGATTAATTTTGCACAAAAAAAAATTAGAAATACTTAACAGGTAAAACAATATCTTATTCATATTCTACACATTTTAAAATCAAATTTCAGATGTAACATGTTAAAATCGATGTTACGGTTTAAAATATATGGATAATTTAGAAAAACATTTGTTTTTGGTGGACTGCAGATTGATTAACAAAAAAGTATCGGGTTTTCTGTTAAAACATGAAAAATGATTTGTTTGACTTACATATTGATGGTCGGTTAATTACCTCAAAAGTCCGGAGGTTTTCTAAAAAAACTACAGAAGGGGTTAATTCACATAAAATGTAGGGTGCTTTTTTGTAAAATAGATGATGGAAGGGCAGAGGCAATAGCCCCTTCATTAGGGAAAATACACAAGATCTCATGGGTGCTCCACACCCCTATACGAATATTAAACATAAAAAAACTAAAAAAAGTAAAAAATAAAAAACTAAAAATTGGGGATATCAAACCTGGGTTCTCAATCTACTCCTGGTGAAGTTTTGTGAAAAAAATACCAGTAAATATATCCATGGCGAAGGAAATACTGTCCGGAAAAATCCATCAAAACAATATTTTTCTATACATAGGAAAATTTTGTCTTTTCTTTCACCAATGCGTTTCCTGGTAATTTTTTCACGAAATTTCACAGGAAAGTAGATCGGGAACCCAGATTTGATATCCCAAAATCCCATGTTTTTTTTCAAACTTATCGGTATTTTTTTGAATTTGATATTCATATAGGGGTGTGGAGCACCCGGGTGCTACAAATCCGCATCCCTTTATTAGTAGGTATAGATACTACTATTTAAACAGAAAAAAGTCTTACATCATTGAAAATATTAAAGGTGAAACGAAGTGATGTCACTTTCTCTGAATTTTTAATAAATTAGTATTTCTTATAAAAAAGGAAGTACCATCGTATTCACGGAACCTAAGATAGTTGTCATCATCCTCTTCTTCTTCATTCTCTTCCATTAGAACCCCTCTTTCTCCGTTCTTGGTCCAACAGTTATAGTCGGACATGAAACCGGACGTATACAGGTGGATATGACGGACTTTGGAGCTATAGTAATTCCTATAATTCTTACAGACACCACATGGTCAACACATAAAACCATCCCGCTCATTTGCCTCAGCCACACGCAGAAAACTATGCACGGCATTAAAGAACTGGGGAGAGTGTCGGTCATCTTACATCCATTGCCGACTCATCTTCATTACACAACACCGAAAAGACCAAATTAATACAAGTTCATACATAAAACTAATACACAGTTATTCTCATAAAACAACATACAATTATCTAGCTAAAGCGTTTAAATGCAACAACAAATGCGATCAAAATCGCAACTAAGGTAATAATTGATCCAACAGCATAATGATACCAAGCCTCTTTATTAAGAGCATATTTTCTAGTCTTTATAATCTTCAAGCACATTGCATCCATCTTGATCTTGTGATAATCGACGGCATCGGCAACATACAACACCAATTTCATCTTCTCTTCTTCAATTCTTTTCATTTTTTCTTTTAAGTACTCATTTTTTAAACTAAATTTAACTTCTCAACAAGAGGGTCGGTTGCAATTTCCGGTTCACATAACTCCAAGATAAAAATATCTATGTCAACTTGATGGGCATAATTGTCATAAACACGTAATGCAACAAATAGTTATAAAGGATATTATACCACATCTAAATCATAAACCAGACTAGAGCCGACGGAGACAGATATCAAAACCATGTCACTACGTATAACAAACAATCATACAAGTAAGAAAATTATACAAGCAACTATCTAAATCATACAAATTTGTTTTTTCACCAAAAAGGATAAGAACAAGAGCCTCACCAAGGTGTTGCTGCCGACGGGACGGCGCGGGCGATCGACGGTGGTGAGGACGGGAAGTCACACATATGCAAACTAAGATGTTAATTGGAGCTCAAATTGCATATAAATCAAATAAACTCCCACATAATTACTCCCAAACTAAAACCCACAAATGACTATACTTATAGAGCATGAAATGAGCTAAACTACCAATGAGAGATGAAAGGACAGAGTTACTAACCTTTTAAACACTTGGATGGATGGGGTGCCTCAAATCTTGACAAATCTTGGCAACAATGGAGGATGAGCTCGAGCTAGGGGGAAGAAAACAGAGAGTAGATAAACAAGAATGCTTGGACTCTGGCTGGACGAAGGGTTTATATAGGGATATCTTTAGTCCCAGTTGATGACACAAACCGGGACTAAAGGTCAACCTCTAGTCCTGGTTGGTGATACCAACAGGGACCAAAGGGGATCGCAGGGGCCCAGCCTGACGCCAACCAGCCACCACCCCCTTAGTCCCGGTTGAAAATGAACCGGGACTAGAGGTGGCCATGGCATCATCCGCCCCTAGCCGTTGGAACCGGGACTAGTGGTCCCATTAGTCCTGGTCCAAAACCCGGCAGGGACTAATGCTAGAGATGAAAGGCCTGTTTTCTACTAGTGACAACACACACACAAAAATTATGCTGACTAAAAGCAAAGTCATATAATACAAAATTTATCCCTAAGCGTAGGAAGAAAAAAGAAAAACGAGAAGTAATGATGATATTCAATAGTCATCATCTGTTCCAACAATCTTTTACAACACAAGGACTACGAGAAGTATTATCAAAAAGTGATACCTGCACGAGGGAAGCGACATACAAGGCTGCCATCACTAGTAGAAAACAGGGCATTTGTCCCGGTTCGTAAGGGCCTTTAGTCCCGGTTCTTGAACCGGGACTAATAGGTCGTTACTAATGCCTCCCCCCTTTAGTCCCGGTTCTTACACGAACCGGGACAGATGGGCATCCATGTGGCCGCTGCGGGCAGCCCGGGCAGGGGGGCCTTTGGTCCCGGTTGGTGACATAAACCGGGACCAAAAGGCTTCCACGCGTCAGCAGCTGGCTGGAGCTGAGGTTTTTTTTTAAAGTGGCTGGTTTAGGGGTTTTGGGGGTTAATTTTAGGTTGTTATTAGCTAGCTAATAGAGAGAAGTGTCCTCTCTTATATCTCCGTCCTTGGTTTACCAACGCTACTGCTATGTTCATTTCACCTGCTGGTATATAATAACTCATGCATGCTCGCATCATCATACATCATCATACAACTTCTACTCATTATTAATAATAAGTCATACAATCGTCATCCTCATAGTCATCGAACCCAACCCTACATAATTGTTCTTAGCACATGATCATCAGTATCAGGTAGGACCCAAACACCCTTAAGGTAAAATAGCATAAAACAATATAGACCCTGACTCTCCATTATAAAGAATGGAGATCATCCTGTCTCCAATTCTTGCGCTTCGCTTCCTTTTGCTTCCAAGAAGCTCCTTACGACTGTCCATACATTTTTTCCATTCTTTGATTGCCATGTATCCACTTCTTTTAAAAATCCGGTATGGACATTTGAGATTCGTAGGATGACCTGGATATATGTTCAAAACACGAAGGCTGCCATTCTGATACATCAAATGAGGCACACAATCCTCTGGGATTCTCTGTTGAAAAACATAGTAATAACTTTGTAGTTAGCAATGATGTACTAGTTTTAGAAGTATGCAAAAAGATGCACGGATGTCGTAATAGTAAAAAATCTTACCAGGGTATCTCCATGGTAGTTACTGTAGTTCAACACGTGCACTAGTGGCACGTATTGACCATAATGTTGAGGAGTTCGATTGTCGACATTGTAATTCTCAAGATCAGTACAAAATGCTATCAGATGATTTTTCTCCTTATAAGTTAATTCGGAGCCATCGGTGTAGTGGGTTTTGTCTACCATCTTCCGCACATTCTTTGAAGAATGAAAATAAGTTGTCAATGGAAATAAGCTGTCAACTATTTTGAAATAAACAATATAAATTACTTAATAACTATGTTAAGCTCACATGGGGGAAGAATTGGAGGTGTATCCACAAGGACCCAAATCTCCATATTGTCTTGCTCGATTGTAGGATCACCAAGATCCATGGTGACAAGCATACCCTCATCAAAACCATACGTCTTGCAAAGTGCTCCCCAATTTTTGCAACCAAAATGGGTTACACTCTCAGCATTGTACAAATTTACTTGAAAATCCACACCATGATGGGTCCTTAGGAGAATCCATACTTTCATGGTCTTCAAAACCCATCCTCTCCAAGACATAGCATCTTGCATAGCATGGGATAAGCTAGTCGAATTGGAAAAGATGAAAAATACACGTTAAAATAGTTGAAGTAGTGCTTAATTACGAAAAAAACTATTGTCGTCGTTGCGTACCGTATGAACATCGAAGGTCTCCTCGAGCTTCATGCTGAAGCGCCGATCTTCGTTCAGCTCAATGAACCTGTCGCACATACCTCGGTCGTCGTGGCACCAGTCGCACTCCCCCGGGCGGGTTTCGTCGTCCGAGTACGACATTTCCGGCCTATGTTCATAATTCAAATATTAAACTTGTACAATTAAATATATGTACTAAAAAACCTAAATTAGATCATTATTATTAATCACGGTTGACTATCGGTGATGGTACGTAGCTCCTCCTTTCATTCCCGAGTGCATTATTACACCAAATTGTCTAGCACACGGGAATGAAGGAGAAGCTACCCCCACGATTTTAGCATTCAAAGTAGGAGTACTTTTCCAATATGAGCATTCAATAAGCAAAACCAAATCATAAAATAAAGTATTCAAATTAGCATGCATTCAATTATAAGCAAAAGTACATCATCTCTTGTGTCCGTACATCGTCAAATATTATCACTAATACTCCTCGAATACTATCATACATATAGCATCACTAATACAGCTAGAATCGTAGCGCCCGACGGGTATCGTTGCGGGCGGTGGACACCCAAAGATAAGGAACCATCACAGGATCATAGCTCCAGTGAGATCCCTGAAGAACCTGCCAGGTATTGTCAAACCTGCCCTCCAATGCAACCATGTAGGGACGGACGTGCTCGTCCTCCTCGCTGACACGGTGACGTACCACCTCCGCGGTGTCCGGAAGCCTCGGCACCGTCACTGGCCCACGCGACCGCCACCAAACAAGAATCCGGTCAACAACGGGCTGCCTCCTCACCAACCTACGTCCCCCGGAAGGTAGCACCTCCCAATACCAGCCCGGCGGAGCCCAGTCCCGAACATGGCCCTGATCAAACAGGCCTCCACCACCGAGTCAACGACGACGAGGATGCGGGATAGGCATCGCCGACGTCGATGCGGGAACTACTTCTATATATAGTTAAATAAAGTAGTTTATTAAATCAACTAGCTAGTTCAACTATATATGAAGCACTTGCTATAAATAAAATAAAGTAGTACTTACTAAAAATAAACTAGTTTAACTATAGTTCTATTATTTTTCTAACTAATTATATTAAACACTTTCTCTTCTTATTTTTTTCCTTTTTCCTCTATTCTAAATATGAACATATTCATAAATGACTTATATAATTCACAATTTTCCTATACATACACAATAAATTGACAAAGAAAATACTATGAACAAAAAAAACATTAAAATTCTATGAACAAATTTACAACAGAAAAAAATCATAAAAATTCTATGAACAGAAAAAAATCATAAAAATTTGACATCTAAATTACTTACACAATATGCAAAAAATTTGACATCTAAATTACAACAGAAAAAATCATAAAAATTTGACATCTAAATTACAACAGACAAAAATCATAAAAAATCTAACACAATATGAACTAATTAATTACACAATATGAAAAAAATCTAACAGAAAAATCGATGAACTACACATCTAAATTACTACACATCTAACAAAAAATCTATTAACTACAAAAAAATCTATGAACTACAAAAAAATTAGTTGCTCACGGCGACGGTGTCGGGGACGGCGACGGCGACGACGACGGCGAGGTGCGGCGCGGGGCGGGGC
>LR880972.1:973744151-973766938 GCA_904067115.1 Aegilops sharonensis
GGGGCGGGGCGGCGCGGCGACGGGCAGGGGCCGGCGGCGTCGCGGGGCGGGGGGCCGCGGCGGCGTCGATCGGGGCGACGACGGCGACGGCGAGGCGGATACGGCGGGCAGCCTGGCGGCGTCGGGCGGGCGGGGAAGAACGAACTGAACGAAAATTTCATGAGTGCTGCTTATATAGGCAGAGTATTTGTCCCGGTTCGTGAGACCAACCGGGACCAATGCACCCCTTTAGTCCCGGTTGGTGCCACCAACCGGGACCAAAGACCTCTTTTCAGCAACCCAAAGGGTGGGAAGCAGAGGCCTTTAGTCCCGGTTTGTGGCACAAACCATGACTAAAGGGGGGTCATTGGTCCCGGTTGGTCTCACGAACCGGGACTAAAGGCCTTGTGCTGCCCGCGTCACGGCACCAAAGTTTAGTCCCACCTCGCTAGCTGAGGGAGCTCGAGAGTGGTTTATAAGCCCCAGTCTTGCTGCCCTCTCGAGCTCCTCTCTACTGCAGGCTTACGGGCCTAAAATCACTCTCTGTGCTTGTGGGCCTATTGGGCCTACTGCGGACCTGCATCCTGGCCCTAGTAATGGGTTTCTACTCGTTTGAAGGCCGTGGTGGCCTTGTAGGTGACACTTTTTTTAATTTTTTTCCAGTTTTTTTGCTTTCTTTTTTGTTTCTAATTACTTATTTATTTTCTTTTATGATAATTCTTTTTGCTATTAAAGTTTGTAACAAAATTCTAATTACTTATTTATTTTATTTTGTGATAATTCTTTTTGATTTTAATGTTTTGAACAGAATCCTAATTACTTATTTATTTTCTTTTATGATAATTCTTTTTGCTATTAAAGTTTGTAACAAAATTCTAATTACTTATTTATTTTCTTTTATGATAATTCTTTTTGCTTTTAATGTTTTGAACAGAATTCTAATTACTTATTTATTTTCTTTTATGATAATTCTTTTTGCTATTGAAGTTTGTAACAATATTCTAATTAATTATTTATTTTCTTTTATGATAATTCTTTTTCCTTTTAATGTTTTGAACAGAATTCTAATTACTTATTTATTTTATTTTATGATAATTCTTTTTGCTATTAAAGTTTGTAACAAAATTCTAATTACTTATTTATTTTCTTTTAGGATAATTCTTTTATGATAATTTATTTAGTCCCGTTGGTGGCATGAACCGGGACTAAAGGGTTGAATTTGGTCCCGGTTCAAGCCACCAACCGGGACCAATGGTGGTGGGCCAGGAGGGAGGCCCATTGGTCCCGGTTCGTCCCACCAACCGGGACCGAAAGGTCCAGACGAACTGGGACCAATGGCCCACCTGGCCTGGCCGGCCCCCGGGGCTCACGAACCGGGTCCAATGCCCCCATGGGTCCCGGTTCTGGACTGAACCGGGACTAATGAACTGACCCGGCCTGGACATTTGCCCCCTTTTCTACTAGTGCATGGCTGGATCCAACCACCGACGGTTAGATCATGGGTTTTCACCTTGAAGATCAAATCTGAGAAAAATCCGAGCTAGGTTTACAAGAAAACTACCTATAGTGGTATTTCGTTGCAAAAATCGCCGAGTTTCTAATAAACTTTTTGCGTTTAATCGCATGTCCGACAGGTGGGGCTAGCTCGTCAGGAGCTGACTTAGGCAAAAATTCGCCACATATGCGCATTGACTGAGTTTTCATCCTTCTCCTTTCCCCTTCTATCACACATTTTATCAAACACATGGTGTACGTGCACTGGTGGATCAAACTGAACGAGGTGACCATAGTTTGCTTTGCTTGTGTCCATTTTCTTGCAAGATCGATGGTCTGCAATATGGGGCCAGCGGCGGCGCCAGATGCCACGCTCTTCAACAGGTAGCGTCTCTGCAAGGACATTCCACTCCTTCCACAGCTGGTCACCGAACTCTGGCTGCTGCACGCCACCAGCCAGATTCAGTAAACTAAATCTGCTGAGCAGTACTGATTCTAAGATTAGTCCCCAGAGGAAAGTAGTCATCACCCATGGTTGCAGATATAATAAAACTACATCTAACTCTTGCATGCATGAGTGAGTGCACAAATCTCACCAGAAACAAATGGATTACTATTTGCTGCGGGAGTGAGCAAAAATTCCCCTGTTCTGAAAGAGATGTCTAGACATTAATCACTCAAAGATACTGCTGCTAAAAATATAGTGATCGATCGGTCTCGTGAGCTGCTGCTGGGGAAAAGAAGAGTCGCAATCCATTCCTCAACTAAAGCTAGCGTGAAGAGCGCACGGTCTCCAACCAACTGGAATCTTCACAGGCCCGTCATGAACACCCAAAGATAGGCAAGCATTCTATACCGGCGCCATTGCTTCATCCATCCATCCATAATTCCGTATACAGACAGCACAGCACAACACCTGTCAAAGGTGAGAAAGTCCCCTTAAAAACAAGTGCTAGTAAGTTTCCTCTACACGTTTTGGCACTGATTACAGAAACCATTAGCGTGAATACGTTGTTTCTGACCATATCTGGGTAGTGTTATCATGCATCACGTACTACACCAGACATGGGTCGGCTAGGGGAGGGAATTAATACATACACGTCCGTTACTTTCTCTCGTTGCGGCCTTGATTTCATTGATTATATGTAATGTTTTTGCGCTTATCGGTATTAAGTTCAAGGTCGCCCCATGGCACATTGAAAAAGAATAGTTCCGGCTCATGGGGGGACAAGCGAGGTCGACATGCTTGCTCTGCCCAGCGGATGGAACAATAATCAGTTGTTAGCACTCCTTCACAAAATTGATAAAGATACACGAGAGTCTCGCAAAATTGTTGGTCTCATGAGAGTCTCGCAGCTTTAGCATGAGAGGAAGGGTGCCACAGTGCGGTGCAAAATGTTAAAGAACATGATAGTAACACGACCTTAATTAATATGGAAAGAGGGTTTTGAGAGGGACTAAAGATACACGAGAGACTGAAGTTGTGAAGATTGACATGCTAATAATCCTCATGATAAGTAGTTTATTTATATCTTGAACATAGGTTACAACAGTGCCCTAAAGAGTAATGACTATATAGTTATGTTTTTCTGATTAATATGACAGTCTCAACATGTAACTCCAACCATAAAGAACAAGATATACGCTACTCTTTTTTATTTTGGTGAACAAATATTTTAGTTTGGTGGGACGGTGGAGGAGGCTGGCGCTGCCTCCACTATGTTAAGTGAAGAATGTTTGCGGCATTCCTTATCACATTCTTCAGGCGTGGGATAGCAATAGTATTTGGGATCCACGAAACAACACCAACAATAGCCGTCATTGCATTTTATTTTAGGTGGTCCACACAATCCATATGGTAGACTGATCTTCTTATTACCTATGTCTTCGATACTCCCACCTAGAGAATATAAACAAATTAGAGCAACATATTTATCATGGATGCAACTATATATAGAACTATTACATAAGTGTTTATTTAATCAACAAACAAGAAAAGGAAAAATATGAAACAACAACGAACAAATGGCATTTTTACTAATAGCATAGACATTTTTCAATATACATGAAAAAATATTAGACATAACTCATGATAAATTCAAAAATAAACAATGTAATTATACGGAAAAAAAATTCGTCATATATCGTGTTACTTACATTGAACATGAGCAACAAAGCAAACGAGAAGAAGAATCCAGAGTGTCACTAGTAACTGCACACGTTCCGTGTACTTCTCCATGCCCACAGACTTGAATTACTTTAAACAATCAGTGCTTTAGGAGGCCCAATATGTGTGTGCTGATCGAATTAGTTGGAGACTGCTAGCCATATCGTTCATTCTTATATAGAGAGGGGTGACAAAATATTAGTCAGGAATTTATTTAATGGATCCAATTGGTTATCATTTATAATTTTCAAAGTAAATGAAAATTCATGGTGAACATTAAATCTCATGCTGCTAATTTTAGGGCGCATTGATGGCCCAAAGTTTAAAAGACTACCCAAGAGACGCTCGGAAATGCACATTTAACTCCATTCCTAAATATAAGCCTTTTTTAGAGATTTCAATGAGGACTACATACGGATGTATATAGACGTACTTTAGAGTGTAGATTCACTCATTTTGCTTTGTATGTAGTACATATAGGAATCTCTAAAAAGACTTATATTTAGGAACTAAGGAAATAATGTAATAGCACATTTAATAACCTAACACTACTAGGAAAAACCTTACCTGTAGCGCTGGATTTTGAGCTACCAGTAGCGTTGGTGGACACGCTACTGCTACGATGCTACAACTATCTATTAGCAGTAGCGCTCTTTCTGCCTAGCGCTACTGGTAATTTGAATAGCAGTAGCGCGCGTTAAAAAAGCGCTATTGTTAAAGCGCACTGCTGGTAAACTGTTAAACCGCGCCACTGCTAATGTTTTATGTTTCTTTTTCTTGTTTTATACTGTATTTATATGCCCGTCATTAAATTTTGATATAGCAGCTCATCGTCATCATAATAACTCATCATCATCATAATAACAACTCATCGTCATCATCTTCATAGTCATATAAGAACTCGTCATCATAACAACTCCTCGATCCTCATCATCATCTATAAGTCATATAGCAACTCATCATTATTCTAACACATTGTAGCACATAACTCATCATCATCATAATAACAACTTCTACTCATCATCATCTATGAGTCATATAACAACTCATAATTCTAACACATTGTAGCACATAACTCATCATCATCATAATAACAACTCCTACTCATCATCATCTATGAGTAATATAACAACTAATCATTCTAACACATTTTAGCACATAACTCACCATCACCATAATAACAACTAATCATCATCATCATCATCATAGTCATAATCAACACTAGCTAATTGTTTTTCCTACCTACGAGCTACTCCTCTCTGCTAGGTATAATAACATAAAACAGGTAAACCGGCCTTCTAGAGCATGGATTGGATATTGTTGTTGCTTGCTTGTGGGAATTGCAGCAGGTAGGCTGAAGTAGTAGAGTACTCTCTTGGGGCTGTGCAATTCCATCTGATAGTGCCAGGCACCCCTTCCTCTAAGGTGATCCTAGCTGCGCTGTTCAAAGACGAAAGGTGGATGAAATCTTCGACAATCATCATGGTGTTGTCGTGTCTTAGATCTCCGATCTTGGTTCCATGCAACATTGCAGTGGTGACAGTCATGTTCTTCCGCCGCGAGTGATCGAAGAGTGCGGGGACGGCAACACAGAGTGGCGAACCCTCAATCGAGGAGGAGTGCCAGAAGGTTGCAGTCTTGCCGTTGTCGACCGGTGTTGATGTGGTCGTGAAGAAGGAGCGGTCTGCATCATCGCAGGAGGGAGGTGGGCCAGCCCAAGACCCGTGCATCTACCTGCACTCCAGATGTTCCTGTGCCATCTCCTCTAAAAGTAGGAGGACGTATTCTCATGGCTATATGTTTTTTTTAATGGACAAATGCTTTTTTTTCTTAACTCGTGTGTTGCCGCTTATCATCCTCACCCGCGCTGGCAGAGTTCTCAGTGCTCACACAACCATAACGCGTTTGAATGTGGTCAATCCTAAGGCATCTCTCTCTCTCTCTCCCTCTCTCTCTCTCTCTCTCTCTCCCTCCCTCCCTCCCTCGCGCGCGCGCACGCGCGCATGCTCGAACGATTAGAATAAGATGAGAAATCTGTTGTTTTTCTCATGCAATGTTTTTCAGAGGTGTGCATGCCTTCATATATAGATTGGTATGAAGTAATGTGCATACATCAGTGAGTAATTGTGGAAGCAATTTGTTCCATTGTAGCCAGCTAGTGCTTAATCTGGAAGCACACATATAAGCCGCGTTCTAGATTCTGGTTTTGGATTCCATCTAAGAATTATATGTCATTGTTGGGACTGTTCTGCCAATCGTCCCGATCTCCCATGTTGTTTTATCAGCCGTGGTTCTCTTTCGTTCCTACCTTAAAATGTACCACGTCGTGCAACATAATTTTAGGGATTGCCTAATACCAGTTGACTAATTTTGATTTTGGTCTAAGTCAAAATTTTCCTCCAATGATGTTATGCCACGTGTCATTGGTTTGTTTTGAGTTTTGTTTTCTTATTTCTAAAATGTTGACAGATTTATTCGCTCATCTCAGCCACATTGCGTTATTGGCCTCCCATAGCTAACAACCCGGTTGTGTTTCGAGGGGAATCTTTTGAGGAAAGTTATTGTTGTATTCTGCCTCAGTACTTGACCTAGAGACAGTTGCCTGTTTCTTGGCACACCAGGAGATGAGATTAGGTCCAAAGAAAACTGCAAAACCACCTGTAGACCTTCTGTCATCCAGACAACCTGCCCAGTCAGAATCAGAAAATGCACTAACAAGTGTTGAAGCTGACTTGCTAAAGGTGAGTCCAACACCTAAGGTGTGCTTTACATATCTCAAGATGCACTTGGCAGCAGTCCAATGAGCTGAAGTGGGTGCATGGAGAAACTGACATACTTTATTAACCGCAAAAGAAATATCAGGCCTGGTGAGTGTCAAGTACTGAAGTGCACCTACCAAACTCCTGTACTTGGTGCCATCCTCTGGATTCAGAGGAACCCCCTCTGCAAGGGACAATTTTTCTGAGCTGGAGAGTGGTGTTGGAGATGGTTTACAACCCTGCAACCCAGCCTTATTCAACAGATCATATGCATATTTTTCCTGAGAGAAATGAAGACCACCTTCTTTATTTCTCTTGACCTCGATTCCAAGAAAATAGTGAAGATCTCCAAGATCCTTAAGAGCAAATTCTGAATTCAAATCTTTCTGAAGAGCTGTGATACCTCATTTGAGGAACTAGTGACAATGATATCATCCACATAAATGAGTACAAAGATAACTATCTGTGACTTATTGTAAATGAACAAGGATGTATCAGACTTGGAGGGAATAAAACCAAGGGTGTGCAGCTTAGAACTCAAACGAGAATACCATGCGTGGAGCTTGCTTGAGTCCATAAAGAGACTTATCAAGTCTGCAGATATGAGATGGTTTGTGTTTATCCTCAAACCCAGGAGGTTGCTTCATATAAACTTCCTCTTCCAGAACACCATGAAGAAACGCGTTCTGCACATCTAGTTGTCGGAGACTCCATCTTCTGGACACAACAACGGATAAAACAAGGCGAATGGTAGCAGCTTTAACAACAGGACTAAAGGTGTCCTCATAATCCGGTCCATACCTACATACCTCTGCTTAAAACCTTGGCAACAAGTCTGGTTTTATATCGATCAATAGTGCCATTGGACCCTTGTTTGATTCTGTACACCCATTTGTAATCAATGACATTTCTACGTGGACATGATGGAACAAGATGCCATGTATGATTATTCTGAAGAGCATGAAACTCCTCTTCCATAGCCATCCGCCACTTGGGATCAGTCAGCGCCTCATTAACAGTGCGGGGTTCACCTGTGGAAACAGAAGAAACTAAGCCATACTTAGTTTGGTAATTGATAGGTTGTATGGTGCCGTCACGAAGACGTGTACGAGGCAGTGTGGGGGCGAGTGGAGCCGCAGAAGATCCCGAGGCATCCGTAGCACCAGGGTCCGCCGGATCGGCTGTGGCAGGGCGAGCTGATGTGGGGACGGGCAAGGCCATAGGGGACTCGGGCGAGGCCACAGAGGATCCAGGTGGGCTGACCGGATCTGCGTCGGATCCAGCAGCGGGCCCGTCTAGCCCGCCTGGCGCAGAGGACACGGAAACCCGCGTGAGGCGCCTGGCGTACGTGTGCGGGACCGGCGCGTACCGCGCTGTCGGCTGGTCCCCCGGCGCTGATTGGTGCGTAGCGTCCGCGGAGCCCAACGCAGATGCGGGACGACACGCGTCGCCCGGAGAGAGGCGAGGGGCGGGTGATGGTGGAGGGCCCCGAGCCGACTGACTTGGCTGCGATCCCGAAGAGGATCCGGTTGCACCTGGCGCGTCCAAACGGGGCGATCCCGAGGATATATGATGGCGCTGGATCTCCTGTATGCATGTTGGAGCCCCCTAATGCATTGTTTGCAACGCCATTTTCTTCGCTGATTCTTCCTGAAATAGTATACTCAGGAATAATAGGAGATATATGAGTCATAGTTTGGTCAGTACAAGTATCATCACCCGCACACGAGACACCAGAAAGATGAGATGGTAGTAGGAGGATTTCTTTTCTAAGGAGGGCACCGGCGTTGGGGTGTAGATGTGCAAAGGGAAACTGAGTCTCATCAAAGACTACGTCACGTGAGATGTACAGACGGCCGGTAGAGACGTCAAGGCACTTGACACCTTTGTGTTGCGCACTGTAGCCAAGAAAAACACATTGTTTGGAACGGTACATGAGTTTGCGAGCATTATAGGGACGAAGATTTGGCCAACATGCGCAACCAAAGACACGAAGAGCGGTGTAATCTGGTGTGATATGAAGAACACGTTCAGTGGGAGTTTCATGTGAGATAGTGCGACTAGGCCACATATTAATAAGATGAACAGCGGTAAGGAAAGCCTCGTCCCAAAATTTGAGGGGCATGGAGGCAGAAGCTAGGAGGGCTAAGCCTACCTCGACAATATGTCAATGTTTCCGCTCAGCAGAGCCATTCTGCTGATGTGCATGTGGGCATGAAACATGATGAGAGATACCTATCTTTTGAAAAAAAGAGTTTAGTTTCTCATACTCACCACCCCAGTCAGACTGTACAACAATGATTTTACTATCGAATTTTCGCTCTACAAGAGCTTGAAAATTGTGATACATTTCAAACACGTCGGAACGCTTCTTAAGGAGATATATCCACGTATACTTGCTAAAGTCATCAATAAAGCTTACATAGTATTGGTGTCTACCAACAGAAGTGGGTGATGGACCCCATACATCAGAAAAGATAAGTTGCAAAGGTTTTGTAGAGACACTAATAGATATAGGATATGCTAGTTGATGACTTTTAGCACGTTGACAGGAATCGCAAATTGTTTCCGAGTTTCTCTCACCAACAACTGGGAGATTATTACTACTAAGAATATGATGAACAGTAGCAAACGAAGGATGTCCTAAGCGATTGTGCCACTGTTCAGCAGAAACCTTGATGGCACCATAGGCTTGTTTATTGTATTGGCAATATTGCGGAAGCAAAGAGTAGGGGCCTTGCACACAAACACCTCTATGAAGAACTTTCTTCGTGACCTGATCCTTGATAAAAAAAAGAACGGGTGAAACTCTAGAAACATATTGTTGTCAAGAGCAATACGATGAACAGATAACAAAGTTTTGGAGGCACTGGGAACATGCAAGATTTCATTAAGCTCAAGGTTTTTGTGTGGGGTTTTGATAAATGAGTGACCAATATGACTTATCTCCATACCTGCACAATTGGCGGCGGTGTAGACTTGATCATGGCCACGGTATTTTTCATGCATTGTCAGCTTCTCCAATTCACCAATGATATGATTTGTGGTGCCTGTGTCCATATACCAATTTGTATCGACACCATAGGACACATCAGCTGCAGCTGCAATTTTCTTGCTTTGGGAGTTAGGATCATCAGCATAGCGCCAATCACAATCCTTTGCAAGATGATTTGTTTTCTTACAAATTTGGCAACGTCCCTCATAACCATCGTACCCTTGGAAGTGATGCCCCCTGTTGTTGTTGTTGGGAGGGCGCCGAGTGTTGTTGCCGCCACCAGAGGGGTAGTGGTGATAGTGACCGCCACCACCACCACCATAGTGGCCTCCTCCTCCATTGTTCTGATGGTTGCCACAACCAGAACCGCCGCCTGTGTGGTAGCCGCCGCCACCAACGGCATTGTAGCCTCCTCCACCGTTGTCGTAGTTGCCACCACCGGGAGCACCATAGCCACTGCCGTTTCCTCGAGGGCCACCGCCGCCCTCTGGTTGCGGTAACCTCCCTTGCCGGCGTTTGGACGACCCCATGAAGCAACTTTTGCCGATGACTTGAAGCCACCAGCACCACCGCCATGGAACATCTCGATCCACTGATCGAAGTTCGCCACCAGGGAGAAGAGTGCGTCTATCGTGACCGGTTCAATGCGCATGTCGAGGGCGGAGATGATTGGCTGGTAGTCCATGTCCAAGCCCGCGGCGATGAAGGAGATGAGCTCCCCCTCCCCGAGTGGTTTGCCCGCCACCGCGAGCTCATCGGAGAGGGAGCGCATGTGCCCGAAGTATGCCGAGGCCGACTGCGTACCTTTCTGCGCGTTGATTAGCGCAGATCAGATGTTATTGACGCGGGACAGCGAGACGGCAGAAAACATAGCCGCCAGTGTAGTGCAGCCCAGATCGCATATGAGGATTCAAGGGAGGCAACTTGGACAAGAACTTCTTTGGACAGGTTGCGAAGGAGATAGGCAACGATCTGTTGATCCTAGATCAGCCAGGGGGCATAGGCAGGGGCGAAATTGGGCCTGGGGCAACTGGGTCTGTAGCCCAAGGTGTGGCCCAACTAGTGTTGGGGAACGTAGCAGAAATTCAAAATTTTCCTACGTGTCACCAAGATCTATCTATGGAGAAACTAGCAACGAGGGGAAGGAGAGTGCATCTACATACCCTTGTAGATCGCTAAGCGGAAGCGTTCAAGAGAACGGGGTTGAAGGAGTCGTACTCGTCGTGATCCAACTCACCGGAGATCCTAGTGCCGAACGGACGGCACCTCCGCGTTCAACACACGTACAGCCTGGTGACGTCTCCCATGCCTTGATCCAGCAAGGAGAGAGGGAGAGGTTGGGAAAGACTCCATCCAGCAGCAGCACGACGGTGTGGTGGTGATGGAGGAGCGTGGCAATCCTGCAGGGCTTCGCCAAGCACCGCGGGAGAGGAAGAGGACTTGGGAGAGGGGGAAGGCTGCGCCAGGGGCAAGGGTGCAGCTCCCATGCGCCTCCCCACTATATATAGGGGTGGAGGCGGATTATTTCTTGCCCTCCAAGTCCATTGGGGCGTTGGCAAAGGTGGGAGGAAAGAAATCCCATCCTTTCCTTTCCCCACCGATTGTTATCCCCCCTTTTTAGGGATCTTGATCTTATCCCTTCAGGATATGATCTTATTCCTTCTAAGGGGGGATCTTGGTGCGCCTTGACCAGGGGTGTGGGGCCTTGCCCCCACTACCCAGGTTCATGTGGGTCCCCCCATGCAGGTGGGCCCCACTCCGGAACCTTCTAGAACCTTCCCGGTACAATACCGAAAAATCCCGAACATTTTCCGGTGGCCAAAATAGGACTTCCCATATATAAATCTTTACCTCCGGACCATTCCGGAACTCCTCATGACATCTGGGATCTCATCCGGGACTCCGAAAAACATTCGGTAACCACGTATATCTATTCCCTATAACCCTAGCGTCATCGAACCTTAAGTGTGTAGACCCTACGGGTTCGGGAACCATGCAGACATGACCGAGACGTTCTCCGGTCAATAACCAACAGTGGGATCTGGATACCCATGTTGGCTCCCACATGTTCCATGACGATCTCATCGGATGAACCACGATTTCAAGGACTCAATCAATCCCGTATACAATTCCCTTTGTCTAGCGGTATTGTACTTGCCAGAAATTCGATAGTTGGTATGCCGATACCTTGTTCAATCTCGTTACCGGCAAGTCTCTTTACTCGTTCCGTAACACATCATCCCGTGATCAACCCCTTGGTCACATTGTGCACATTATGATGATGTCCTATCGAGTGGGCCCAGAGATACCTCTCCGTTACACGGAGTGACAAATCCCAGTCTCGATTCGTGCCAACCCAACAGACACTTTCGGAGATACCTGTAGTGCACCTTTATAGCCACCCAGTTACGTTGTGACGTTTGGTACACCCAAAGCATTCCTACGGCATCCGGGAGTTGCACAATCTCATGGTCTAAGGAAATAATACTTGACATTAGAAAAGCTTTAGCATACGGACTACGATCTTTGTGCTAGGCTTAGGATTGGGTCTTGTCCATCACATCATTCTCCAAATGATGTGATCCCGTTATCAACGACATCCAATGTCCATGGTCAAGAAACCGTAACCATCTATTGATCAACGAGCTAGTCAACTAGAGGCTTATTAGGTATATGGTGTTGTTTATGTATCCACACATGTATCTGAGTTTCCTATCAATACAATTATAGCATGGGTAATAAACGATTATCATGAACAAAAAAATATAATAATAACTAATTTATTATTGCCTCTAGGGCATATTTCCAACAACTAGCACCTGTAGTATCGAAGCAAATTTTTGAGAATTTGAGATAGATAATTAGCCCCAAGCTTCACGTAAAGGGCTTCAGCCCATTAGCCCAAGTCAAGTCGATCGATCGAACAGAAAATCATTTGCGCAGTACGTCGACGCTTCGATCTGTCCTTCGTTTGCCAAGGGAAAAAAACATCTCCCGATCGAGAAACCCTCGCCTAGTTGCCACCACCCTCGTCAGTCGTCAACCGTGTCTCCCCGCCTGCCGCCGCCCAGTCCGGCGTCATGACCGCCTGCCTCTCCTTCTTCTGATCTTCTCAAAGTATATATTCCTAAATTACAGTGCACACACAGACTGCCCTACAGCGGCACAGGTAATATGGTATTGCTCAATTAATTTGAAATCCTTCTATATCATCAGCCATTCCAGCAATTAATTTTTTCTAAATCTGTATCATCTAATTAGTTGAGTATCTTCAACAATACTCAACTCAGTATCGTCTAATTATTTTTCCTTGTTCCTTTTATATCATGCAAACTCGATGAATTGGTGGTGTTAAATCATATTACTTAGTTCTTATTTCATTGTTGTTAGGAGATTATAAGTCGAAAATGAAGAGCACCCGTACAATTTAATCTTTCCAATCAGTTGAGCGTGATGTATTTACAAGCATTGATGATATTAATATTATACAGTGCTATCAAAAAAAAAGAGGAAACGCAAGGGGCTACTACCTTCCTGTACTTTGTTTAAATGGTATAATATGATCTTGTTTTTTGCAATATTTCATATGAACAATCGATTTAGTCTATGTCCAATGTCTTGATTTTAAATACCTGATTTTATGTTTGCAGATCGAGGCCCTTCTAGTATTGCCGGTGAAGAAACGATGGACTTGAATTAAGGAAGTCTTCGGTAATTTGGTACCAAACCATGTTTGCAATGATGCACTTTGTTAAACTATTTGTTTTTACGGAATTTCCTCTCGTGATAGTAATGGATTTATATTTCGTTTTGAATGTGATTTTGTGCCATACTTATAACACCGTTGGTATGCGTGGTATTAATTTGACGATATATTTAGTCAGTTAATTTTAGCCCCAGGCTTTGAGAAATCCTGGCTCCGCCTCTGGGCATAGGCAGGGTTTGGAATCACCTGGTCCTTGCCATCTTTGTCTTTGGTGGTGATCGTTTTGGGAGGCTCCTCTAGGGTTCGGTCTATATTGCCAAACAAGCCGGTGCCCATTATCTGGGATCGCGCTTGAGCTCTCCAGAGGACATAGTTCGTCCGGGAGAGGGGCTCGAAGGTGTTGTAGTTAAGGCCGGAGGTGATAGGGACGGCGGAGGATGACATGATGGGAGGGTGGTGATGGGAGATCAATGGAAGCTAGCTAGATGTGATGGAAGGGCCTGCTCTGTATACCATGAGGAAAGTTATTGAAGCGTCTCAACTCTCCAACAGGGAGAGCCCGCAGGTTATATTGATCGAGCGAGGGTGTCTCGCGAGGGGTACAGAAGAGTTCGGTTGGGGTTCAACCAACTAGAGATATTACAGAGAGAGAGATAGGGATAGAAGGTTAAATAGAAAAGGACTCTATCTATGGCGCAAGACAAGTCCTTGCTGCCATCTACTCCCTCCGTTCCTAAATATAAGTCTTTGCATATATTTCATTATAGACTACATACGGAGCAAAGTGAGTAAATCTATACTAAAATGCGTCTATGTACATCCGTATGTGGTTTATAGTGAAATCTCTATAAAGACTTATATTAAGGAACGGAGGGAGTATATCCCTACAATATCTCATGCTTAACATCTTTCAGACCCTATTACGGATGCTCCCTGGTCCACTTGGTGCTAGCGCCCACCACTTGGTCGGCTACAGCCCCAGGTGCCTGAAACAAACATTAGACACTGCATACTGAACATGTATAGACCACCTGGGAAAAATTCTGACGAAAAATGGCCACTGCCACTAAAAAGGCACTATCAAGCAAAAAAAAGGATTGCTCTAACTAGAGGAACAATTCCATGCAATAGTCCACTGAAACCATGATAGGACCACAGCTACATGCATGGCAAACAAGAACTGAAACTCTTACACCATACACTATTCAGTCAGTTCTGCAGTGAAAAAATGCGCATGGCTGAAATAAATCTAGGAAATTACATGAAACAAAGGGACGGCCACTGAATGAATGCTAAGTCACTGGAAACAGAAGGAGAACAAAAAGTGACACTGTCTAATCAAACAAACACTTAGAAGATAAAAAGAGGACTCAAAAAATTGTTCCTGTGGTGTTGTCGTGTCGTCAATCCACGCACTGCAAGGACTGCACTACTATCAGCTCGAGAGAAAACCTCCCACTTGACGACGTATTGTTACCTAGTAGACTTGAAACAGGCTTTCGTCACCTCGAAAAAGAGTAACAGTCGTTGAGCTAAAAGCTGCAAAATTTTGGTGTAAGTATAACTGAACAAAAGCTTATAATGAAATAAGGAGTTAAAACAATAACAATGAAAATATTAACTTAGAACATTAACTGAGAGTGAAAATAAGGTCTTAGAAACTGAGGAATTTACAAACTCAATATAGCAAAATGAAAAGTACACCCTCTGTTTTTAAATATAAGACGTTTTGCTAGTTTAAATTAGACTGCTAAAACGTCTTACATTTGTGAATGGAAGTACTCCGCGTAATTAATTCTGAAAACCTCAGTGTACCTCTAACTGCATAATTAAAAATACTAAACCAATAAACGATGATACCCTAGGCTGATGAATAAACAAAAAAATAGTAATATTGAACTTAACTGGATCCCTAGATTGAAAAGAAACTAAAATGAAGAGGCTTAAATTCAGTACAGTGCAGTCCCAATGCTGCATATTTGGTATCCCCCCCACCCCCCTACTAAACCAATAAATGATGATACCCTAGGTTGATGAATAAACAAAAAAATAGTAATATTGAACTTAACTGGATCCCTAGATTGAACAGAAACTAAAATGAAGAGGCTTAAATTCATTAAAGTGCATTCCCAATGCTGCATATTTTCTATCCCCCCCCCCCCCCCCTACTAAACCAATAAATGATGATACCGTAGGCGCAGGCATAAACAAAAAAATAGTAATATTGAACTTAACTGGATCCCTAGATTGAACAGAAACTAAAATGAAGAGGCTTAAATTCATTAAAGTGCATTCCCAATGCTGCATATTTTCTATCCCCCCCCCCCCCCCCTACTAAACCAATAAATGATGATACCGTAGGCGCAGGCATAAACAAAAAAATAGTAATATTGAACTTAACTGGATCCCTAGATTGAACAGAAACTAAAATGAAGAGGCTTAAATTCAGTACAGGGCAGTCCCAATGCTGCATATTTGGTATCCCCCCCCCCCCCCCCCCACCCCCCCGCCCGGCATCCTGCGCTACTTCCCCCACCGGAGACAATGACCATAAAAAGTGAAGACTATAAAAATGAGAAGATATAAAATGTGAAGACTGAAATAAAATATGACCTAAAACCGAGATCTCTGAATGCTAAACATATGAGTAGGAAATTAAACCTGGACATCGACTATGTTGTCTTCCACTTTGCTTTCAAATTAGCAAAACATAAACCTGCTCAAGAAACAAAATAGAAGAGGTATCACCAAGCAAACATCCGCAAAGTTTAACACCCCATGCTAGTTTCTCCAATTTATTCTTCATGAGTCTCACTGTAAAAGAAAAGAAACTTTATTTCCTTGTAGATTGAATGTTTGCACTTGATGTGCCGCTCCACCACATGATACAAACAAGAAGTTGCATAGACATGGATACTGAAAATCGAAAGGAAACATCCTCCTACGTCATCTTCCCAACTTTTCTTAAAATTAACACCAAATAACTTCCTAAAAATACTTGCCCGAGAGTGTCACCTAGATGCTACGAAGATCTTTATCGGTCATACCATATAACAACATACGTTGTTCCTTTTGTCATCGATATATTACTTGCCCAAGATTCGATCGTCGGTATCATCATACCTAGTTCAATCTTGTTGCCGGCAAGTCTCTTTACTCGTTCTGTAATGCATCATCCCGTAACTAAATCATTAGTCACATTGCTTGCAAGGCTTATAGTGATGTGCATTACCAAGAGTCATGAAGAAAGCAATAGCAACAAACTAAACGATCATAGTGCTAAGCTAACGGACGGGTCTTGTCCATCACATCATTCTCTAATGATGTGATTCCATTCATCAAATGACAACATATGTCTATGGCTAGGAAACTTAACCATCTTTGATTAACGAGCTAGTCTACTAGAGGCATATTAGGGACACTCTGTTTGACTATGTATTCACACATGTACTAAGTTTTTGGTTAATACAATTGTAGCATGAATAATAAACATTTATTATGATATAAGGAAATATAAATAACAACTTTATTATTGCCTCTAGGGCATATTTCCTTCAGAGGCGGCAATGGCAGCCTACGACTTGGAGTCGGCTTCGTTAGCGTCGGAGGAAGCACTCTGTGACCGCATAGCCGAGAAGCGGCGACAGAGGGCGGTGAAGCAGATGGCAAAAGAGCAAAGCGGGTCAGCCATGGCCATACTATCCCCTAAGGAGGAGAAGGCCAATGATGGCAACAGATCGGACAACTCCGGTGTTGAGCAGATCCACCTCGATCTGTTCTTTGTCTTCGATCTCTACTGCGGCATGGATGACGGAAAGGGCAAAGGCAAGGGTAAGGGTGGGTGTGGATGAACTTCTCCCATTGTGGCTGAATTCATAGTTACTAGAGCATATGAATTTGGTAGTTCGATGACATGTATTTAGCTACGTTCGTAGGTTGCATAAGAACAATATAGATTAGAGGATTCGGTTTGATATATCCGGTTGTGGAGAAATTTCTTTGTGTGTTGAACGATCACTGTCCATGGACCGGAATTTTGTACTTTATGTTGTAGAAGCTCTTATTTTGTATATCCTCCAGTTTTACGCGTCAACAAAAGATAGTACTGATTTTTACTAGTAGTATTGGTGAATCTAGTCCACTTTTTAACGAATATTTTTGATCTATTCATTTTCAATCATGACAGTACAACGAAAGTCAAAGATAATAAAAATTACACCCGGATACGTAGACCATCTAACGACGACTACAAGCACTCAAACTAGTGGAACGCCCGTTGTCATCACGCCTTCCTCCTCGGAGCCGGGCAAAACATGTTGTAGTACACAGTCGAGAAGTCGTCGTGTTAAGGCCTCATAGAACCAGTGTAGAAGAACATCAACCGCCATCTATGAAGAGTAGTGTAGATCGAAAGGTTCTAACCTGAAGTCACACGAATGTAGACGAGCTAATCTAGTCCATTCTATGTCTGGAAATGGACGTCTTAGAAAAAACTCTTCTAGAAAGGGCCAGATCATGAGATTTTAGAAAAGTTTATTTTGTGCTAAACTTACCCAAAAGGTTAAAACAGTGATTTTGGCGTCAATTCAACCAAGTACGGATGATGATCCAATACCATTATTTACTAGCCCCTGCACATGGTTTTCAATTTCAGTTTCAAAAAATCTCAGCACCAACCGAAATCAGTGATTTCAGTTTCCATTCAGCCAAATGACTGAAATATTCACTTGAATTCAATTGAAAGTTTTAAAAAAAATGAATTCCTGTGCTGTACTGAAATTTCTGATATATTTTGGCTGAAATGTAATATTTCAATGTCTGCTGGAGTTATTGAAATTCAGTTAATTTCACCGGAATCTCACTGAAAGTAAAAACCATGCCCTGCAACGATAGTGATGACAGGGTCATGTCGGTGGTGCGATGGCGCGTAATCATCAGACAATGCAAGCCTTGCTGCTTTGTCCTATCAGATTTGGCACCTCGATTTTCTCAGCAAGATCATTGGCAGAGCTTGAAGTCAATTGGTTGGGCAGGCCCAAAAATAATAATAACCTGTGGACGGGTGTTCTAAGGTCCACGGGTGAAAAAAATCAGCGTACAATGTCTAAAATGTTGGACTGGCCATGGGCCCATTTAGCCTTGCCATAGCTCCGCCTGGTGAGCAAGATGTCAGTAAAATCATGGATCTTGACTAGACATGTGCTGTGAGTATCTATATCTATATCTATATCTATATTTATTTATTTACTGTTGTATTAAACAAGCGAACATTTTCTTTTCTATGTACACCCCCTCAAACGAACATAGACAAATCAGCACCACGCGAAATTCTACAGCTAAGATGTATCTAATTCACCATAATGCAGTTTCAGCAAGTCCTGCGTGGCCATGGGATATGGGGTGCTGATTTCTTCGTTGACTTTATTAGGATGTGATGTGATTAGTTTCCTTCCTGTGAGTTAAACCTGAATGGCTTGCGTCATATGATACACCATATATAGTACTTTCATGTTTTTTAGGAATATGATTACCGTGGTGTTGCTGTATATTCTTTATATGGTTAGTTCTTAATTTTCTTCATTATTCAAAATACTTGTTACCACTAAGATTTCATTATTTTTATTTACCATCAAGCAGCATGTATTACTGTTGTTTGTTGTCCACCTTGATCCTTCGCTGATAGTTTACCTAGGCAACTTTGCATGAAATTAGGATCACTTAATAAGACTCTGGCATCTTTTTCGAATTTTCTTGCTTTATACATGAACCTATCATCAAGACTTTGATCTCTTATATGGTGCCTGTGCTGCTGTAGATATGTTGGTGTTGATTTGCAGTAAGAGGAAATGTAGTATTGTTCCCACCAATTTCTTTCATACCATACATAATGCATTGCAACATCAATTTCATTGGGTTGGAAAAGGTGTTAAGCATGTAACCATTCTTACTTGATGCTTCACTGGGATCAGTTTCGAGTTCGTCCAGGTTCTGAATAATTCTTCTGTTTTCGGGCAGGTTACCAATCTTCATCGACGAGGATGGAGTTGTGGTGGCGGAGACGGCGTTGCTGGATGACACTGAGAGTATAGTGGGTGGGTGTAAGTACATCCCTCTGTGCTAGCACGCAACGGGTATGTGAATAGGGAAAGTCGGGCAGAGAATGGAGTGTTCGCGTCGGCCAAGCGGGAAGGGGGATAGGTAGCTTGCCGTGGTTAAAGAACATGATGACCATGCAGATACAGGTTCAGTGATGTCAACATGGAAGATGGACCCACATTTGCCTGGGTGGACGAAGAGGTAAATGGTTCGATTTTGTGCATATGCTTATCGTCGGTGCGGAGAGGGTGATTAGATAAATGTGCGAATCAAACACAGAGATGGACTTGGCGTGAAGAGAGGTTCTGACATTCACCATATTTACTCTAGCATCAAGCGACTTATCTCAGTAGTTGCAAGTCTAGCATACCATTTTGACTGAACCTACTGCTGTAGTGTGCCAACTGCCAACTTGCGCTGCAACTCTAGCATACCATTTTGACTGAACCTACCGCTGTAGTGTGCCAACTGCCAACTTGCATTGAGGTCTTAGAACTCTTTGATTGATTTAAAATACCTATGATCCAGGAAGAATCTCCAACATACTATATGATACTCCCTCCGTTCCAAATTACTCGTCGTAGAAATGGATGTATCTAGAACTAAAATACATCTAGATACATCCATACCTGTGACAAGTAATTCGGAACGGAGGGAGTACACTTTATCAGCAAGGCATGTTTTCTTATGGAGCCGAACATTTGTTTATAAGAGACAACAGTCACCGTAGGATTAGTGTGGCACATGAAATTCCACAACCCATCAGCCTTCGCAACTTGAAAGCACAAAAACAAAAGTTATAGGAATTGAAACATCAAGACGGCGAGGATTTATTCGTGGTGACACTTGATAAGATTTCTTTTGAATTTTTTACCAAAAAGAGCACATCAGTATAGCATATAACCAAAATGACCTAAACTTCAGCACGCTTGATTTCAGCTATACTTGGAGTAAGATTGAGAAACCTACAACAAGAGGATAAATTTCCATGATGCTAAAATACAATATATATATATCTGTCATTCTTTGACCTAACATAATATAAAAATAGACCAGGAGCTGAGTTATACAAAAAAGAGCAGGAAAGACCAAGATAAATACAATTGTGTGGTTCCATTGTGTGAGAAGCAGTCAGACTTTGTAACATAGTTTTATCTATTATGAAATCTTTGTAAAACCTACAGAAATGGAAGTGCAAAAATCTCATTACTGGCTTAAACTCTGAACTGCATCGTGTTGAACCACTCATTGAAAAGCTAAATCTGCTCAAGAACCAATCTATGAGCAACACCACCTAGCATATTTGAAAAACTGAATGAAATTGTCAATCCACGCATGGTTCTACTGTTGTTATCTGAATCAACATATGTATCTCTTTACTGTAACACTGATTTAAGGTACATGTAGGCTAGCCTATGATTGCAAGAACAATTTTATGCTTATACCTCTAAGATTTCCAATGATGACATTTTTTAACATCATGATGCTCCCTCGATCATGGAATCCTCACACAAAGATGCCACCTCCGGTCAATAGCATTCAGTTCAAGTGCCAATGAATATGCCACCTGAGACATTTGTACCAAAGGAAATGATGTTCATCTTAGTAGACCACATAGGAAAAAAATCCCACGCAAGAAGCTGACAATCGGCTACACCAAAACATGACGTGTACCAAATGCACCTAAGCTGCGCACCAGATCGTAGCCAACCAGCAAAACAATAAATTCACACCGATAGCCATAAGAAAAAGAGAAGAATCCAGAAACGCCAAAATGCGATGGACGAACGGGTCAAACTACCTGCAAGAATCAGGCCAATAACCATGAGTAAAAGCAACAACTCGTAGCCAATCGAAATATAAATCTCTTATCAACATGTTCTCTAGTACATCCGGGGAAGTTTCTTTTAAGACCTGCTAAGGTTCTTGTTCCCTGTTTGATGCTCAAGGTAGGGAATCGATGAGCATAGAGATAATTTCAGCATGATCAAGCCAATCAATGTGAGTAACTCTGAAAATAAACTCACGTAACTTACCATATATTCAGTATGATATATAGCTCTGTATATCGACCTGCTACTTTTGGTTCAATCCAAGCAATATGGCAGTGGTGATGGATTGTGCGAGCCACAGGGTTTTGGACTTTGGTTACTGATACGTCTCCAATGTATCTATAATTTTTTTATTGTTCCATGCTATTATATTATCTGTTTTGGATGTTTAATGGTCTTTAATATGATCTTTTATATTATTTTCGGGACTAACCTATTAACCGGAGGCCCAGTACCAGTTTCTGTTTTATTGCCTATGTTAGAGTTTCGCAGAAAAGGAATATCAAAAACAGAGTCCAAACAGAATGAAACCTTCGTGGTGATCTTTCTTGGACCGAAAGCAAACCGGAAGACATGGAGATGAAGTCGGAGACGCAACGAGGCGGCCACGAGGCAGGAGGGCGCGCCCCCCACCCTCGTGGGCCCCTCGTAGCTCCACCGACGTACTTCTTTCACCTATATATACTCTTATACACTAGAAACATCAGGGGGAGCCACGAAACCACTTTTCCACCACTGCAACCTTCTGTACCTGTGAGATCCCATCTTGGGGCCTTTTTCGGCGATCTACCGGAGGGGGAATCGATCACGGAGGGCTTCTACATCAACACCACAGCCTCTCCAATGAAGCGTGAGTAGTTTACCACAGACCTTCAGGTCCATAGTTATTAGCTAGATGACTTCTTCTCTCTCTTTGATTCTCAATACAAAGTTCTCCTCGATGTTCTTGGAGATTTGTTCGATGTAATACTCTTTGCGGTGTGTTTGCCGAGATCCGATGAATTGTGGATTTATGAACTTGATTATCTATGAATATTATTTGGCTCCTCTCTCAATTCTTATATGCATGATTTAATATCTTTGCAAGTCTCTTCGAATTATCATTTTAGTTTGGCCTACTAGATTGATCTTTCTTGCTATGTGAGAAGTGCTTAGCTTTGGGTTCAATCTTGCGGTGTCCTTTCCCAGTGACAGTAGGGGCAGCAAGGCACGTATTGTATTGTTGTCATCGAGGATAAAAAGATGAGGTTTATATCATATTGCTTGAGTTTATCTGCTTAATGCGTTACTCTGTTCTTATGAACTTAATACTCTAGATGCATGCTGGATAGCGGTCAATGTGTGGAGTAATAGTAGTAGATGCAGAATCGTTTCGGTCAACTTGACACGGATGTGATGCCTATATTCATGATCATTGTCTTAGATATCTTCATAATTGTGCGCTTTTCTATCAATTGCTCGGCAGTAATTTGTTCACCCACCGTAATACATGCTATCTTGAGAGAAGCCACTAGTGAAAACTATGGCCCCCAAGTCTCTTTCTTATTATATTGCATCTCTTTTATTTACATCGCATCTCTTTTACTATTTTGCAACCTTTACTTTCCAATCTATACAACAAAAATACAAAAAATATTTACTTTACTATCTTTATTAGATCTCATTTTTGCGAGTGACCGTGAAGGGATGGACAACCCCTTTATCGCGTTGGTTGCAAGGTTCTTGATTGTTTGTGCAGGTACTAGGTGACTTGTGCGTT
>LR880972.1:973793895-973818357 GCA_904067115.1 Aegilops sharonensis
ACCAAAGTACATACATAGTTCTCATCTAACAACATAAAGCTCTGCAGAGCATCTAAATTAATTAAACCATACATTGAAACTATGTAAAACATTTCAATGCGAAAACAAATACGATCATAATCGCAACCAAGGTAACAACTGATCCAACGGCATAATGATACCAAGCCTCGGTATGGATGGCATATTTTCTAATCTTTCTCATCTTCAAGCGCATTGCATCCATCTTGATCTTGTGATCATCGACGACATCCGCAACATGCAACTCCAATATCATCTTCTCCTCCTCAAGTTTTTTTATTTTTTCCTTCAAGAAATTGTTTTCTTCTTCAACTAAATTTAACCTCTCGACGATAGGGTCGGTTGGAATTTCCGGTTCAACAACCTCCTAGATAAATAAAATCTATGTCACGTTGGTCGGCATAATTTTCATAAACAATAAATGAACCAATAGTTATAAAAAGATAATATATACCACATCCGAATCATAAACATGACAAGGGCCGACGGGGGCGGATACCAAAACCATCGCACTATATAAGATGCAATAATAAAAGTAAGAAAATAATACAAGTATCTATCTAAACAAACAAGTAATAATATTTTTTTTTCAGAAAGAAGATAAGAACAAGAGGCTCACCACGGTGGTGCCGGCGATGAGATCGGCGCGGGTGATCGACGGGGACGGGGCGTGACGGACCGCTAAACCTAGATAAATATTGAGGAAAATGGAGCTTGGCGGTCGAACTTGGAGAGGAGAAACCTTAAGTAGTGTGGCTCGGGCATTCTATCGAACACCTTGTGTGCATAGGAGGTGAGCTAGAGCACAATCAAGCCCTCTCCCCCTCGGCCAGAAAAAACAGAGCAGTGTGCTCTGCTCTTGCGCGAGGGGCTATATATAGCCACCACCATTAGCCCCGGTTGGTGGCACGAACCGGGTCTAAAGGTAAGCCTTTGGTCCCGGTTCATGCCACCAACCGGGACCAATGATGGTGGGCCAGGAGCCAGGACCATTGGTCCCGGTTAGTCCCACCAACCGGGACCAAAAGGTCCGGACAAACCGGGACCAATGGCCCACGTGGCCCGGCCGGCCCCTTGGGCTCACGAACCGGGGCAAATAGCTTCATTGGTCCCGGTTCTGGATTGAACCGGGACTAATGGGCTAAACTGACCTGAACGAAAGCCCTGTTTTCTACTAGTGGACTGTTAATCTTCAATAAAGCAGTTTTTATCTAAAAAAAAAGACACGTCCAAAGTTCTCGGGCCTCGTGCAGCCGGGAAATAGGCCCAAGCCGTGGTTCTACAAGTCAAACGACGTGCTTGACACACCAGTTTTGGTAGATATAAATAAATCACGCACGCATCTTCCATCTGTTTATTCTGGCGGCGGCGACGGCGACGGTGACAACAACAAGAAGATGGACGACGACTGCTGCGATTCGTATCATGTCGACGACCACTGCGACCCGCATGACCATTGCCACCACCACCACCACCACTGCCCGGCGGAGAGCGGCGACGACGCAGGCGGCAGTTGGTGGCCGGACCCGCAGTATAACGATATGGAGTCGGGGAGACAGCCGATCTGGCCGTCCAAATCTTCGGCAAGGGAGAGCAAGAGGCGGCCACCGGCGTCGGCAGCGACGCCGCTCATCAAGCCCGAGGCCGAAACCGACGACCAGAGTTGCAAGGTACGCACACACTCACGCACGTGATATGCTCCTATGTTCTAGGCCAGCCTAGTTACTAGTGCAAAATTATGATCGTGCTCACGTAGTACGTACGCACGAATTTCATGGTGAACTGACTGAAGGAGCTATGTATGAATTGTAGTCTTTATTAATCTGCTTTTTCTTGGGTTGCAGAGCCATATGGAAGGTGCGGTGTGCTGCGTCGTGGTGGTGGTGGTGATCATCCTCGTGCTCATCTTTTCGTGATCGATCGAGATCGTCCAGCTGCAGGGGCAGTGCTGCATGCATGTAATAATTTGATTGGCATCAATTGGTACATCATATGTACGGTAGCAGCTCGCTGGATGCATGCGGGATCCAGCCAGAATTTTCTTTTGACCTTCAGTTAAATTTGCCCAGACTGTTGGATCAAATTCTAACGCCGTCCTTCTTTCTTCGCTCCCGAGCCCACTCCTACACCCGTGCCTCTTTTCCTGCACTGATGCCATTGCCATGCACCTCATCCTAAGATCCTAGCGAGCGCTCATCCGCCATGGCGTCCCCTTCTCGAGCTCGAGTGCCATCAATTTTGCATGGTCTCCCTTGTCAGGCTACACGCCCAAATTTTTGAATAAACTCGTAGGTACTCCTCCCCATGATCCAGCTATATATCTCGCGATGCATGCATAATATGTAAAAAAAATAAGCATAAAAAATAAGCATACAATAGTGGAATTTTCACACAGAAAATTTTTGGGGCATTTGATTATATTCCGTGCCGGAGGTTTGTGCCCGTGGGATAGGATGAATATAGCGAACCAGCGAATCTAGTAGTTGACAATCATTCAGACTTGGTAAAGGTTGTCGCAACACCTGTAGTAGGACAGATGACTTATCACGGATAGTCTAAAAGCTTCCGTTGACACAAAGTAGGCAAAAAAAAGCTATCGTCATAGCTGTTGCCCATTGGAGAGGTCATGTACAAGCTCAAGCTTTCTGAATCGGCATCATTATGAGAGAGCCAGTGGAGACTTTACTCGTCTAGTCTTATTTATACCCTCTGCTCAAACCCCGAGTCATTCATGCAAGGTACAAGTACTAATAGCATGACCTTTAAAGAACAAAGAAAAAGAAATAGAAACTAAAGAAAATCAAAATAATGAAGTTTATAAGGAAGAATGAATTAGTGGCGTTGGTATTAACCTTCCGGAAGAAAGAAAATGAAAAAATATGAAAACACATAATAACACAATTTACACATAAATTGCATTTTTTTTCATAATATGCAAGAATAAGAGCATAGTACGGGAATTTCTTAGAAAGAAAATTCCTAAGACGGAATGAATTATTGCCATTGGTAGCACTCATAATGAAGAAAGAAAACGAAATGAAAACTAAAATGAAATCAAAACAATGAATTTTTTTAAGGAAGAAGGAATTACATTGGTATTATCCTTGGAGAAGGAAGAAAATGAAAAAAAAACACATAATGATAAAATTTTTAAATAATAATTTACATAGATCTTGTGCCCTCTCATAATATGGAAGAATAAGCGTTATGAGTGGGAGAAAGGATGAATTAATGGTGTTGATATTAACAAATGAAATATAAAACTAAAACATAATCATAGTAATAAACTTTTGTAAGGATTAATGAATTAGTAGAATTGGTATTGCCCATTAAACAAGACGAAAAATAATGAAGTTTTGAAAGGATTAATGAATTACTAACATTCATATCACTCTTAATGAAGAAAGAAAATGAGTTAAAAACTAAAACAATACAAAAATAATAAATTTTTCTAAGAGTTGAATTAGTGCATTGTCATTACACTTTAAGAAAAATAAAAATAAATAAAGGAAATAAAAATTAACATAAATAACTTTTCTAACGAATAATGAATCAGCGGCATTGGTATTACCCTTTAAGAACAAAGAAAATGATACAGAAAAACTTACATACAACTTCGCACTGAAATTGACCTTTATAAATATGCAAAGAATAAGCATATAATAGTGCAATTTTCACACTCTAGTGTAATCAGCACACATAATGTACAGTAATTTGCGTGTCCACTGATCCAAATGTAAAAATATACCCATGTAGAAATGAATGGTCTAAAAAATAAATAGAAATGCGAAAAGCAAAAAGGCATGCAAACAAAAAAGCTATCCGTAACGGGCTTCATGCCGAACAGAAAAATTGACTTACCGCAGTCAGGGGCAAGTCGAAAATTCAAACGAAGAAAAAACCCGACTTACACCAACCAGGGGCAAGTCAAGAATTCAGCCTAAGGAAGAAAACGATTTACCTGGAACAGGGACAAGTCAAAAAATCAACCTAAGCAATACAAGGAAAAAATGCACAAATCTTGACAAAAGGATCAACGGTGAGAAATTGACTTACCCAATTTTAAATTCAGGTGACTTACATGTAGCTAAAGTGCTATGAAAAAGGAGTGCGAATTTTTGGCGGACGAGCGTCTCAGTGCACGGTATCCTGACCGTTCTAATGGGCCTTGTGATTCGAGCCTGTCAGGCGGCTGTCCCCCACGCAGGCCTGCTAGGAATAGTGTGTAGGCTTTGTAGGCGTACATGGCTGGAACACATGCAACCCGTCCTGGAGCAGGATAGAATTTCAAAATGGCACATACGCTTGTCACGTGGACCTGCAAGCTCGTATGCCACGTTATTTGTACTTGCCCCAGCTAGACAAGCAAGATCCTGCCCTGCCCCTGCCCATCTCGTCTTCCTCCTTCCGACCTGAAGCGCGGCTGCGACATGGATGATCCCATACAGGTAATTAGTTTTCCCCTGATTGGCTGTCAACAATCTCTGCATGATGTTTCGTTGCCTGTTTGTTTGACATATGACACTCAAACAGTCAAAGAAAACGTACATATATTTGATTTGTTTTTTTTTTTTGCCGAAGTAGTATATATTTGACTTGTTGTAATAATGTTCTACATTTTCAGCCAACCAGTCCTACACGATATGAATTTGCTCTGCATGCGTTTTCTGATTTGTTGATCAATCATAGGACAAAGATGGAATGCTCGTAAGATAAACTGCTATTTAGCTTGATTTCTTGTAAGTTAAAGTACATGCTGTTCTGGTTTGTGTGTTCAGATTCAAATTTTTTATTTGTAGATTAGACAAAAGATGTGTTTTATTGACAAAATTAGACTAGACAAATCGAGTAAAATGTAGTCATCGTTAATTAGGTACAATGCAGTCAGTTAACATATATTTAGTCAGCATAAACAAATCAATTTAGATTAACGATGAATTAGGTAATCGAGTAAAATGTAGCCATCGTTAATTAGGTAAAATTAGACTGGACGAATCGAGTAAAATGTGTTTTGTTTACATTTATTTGATAGATCTCATGGGATAATTAGGAATGCAAGTAATGTTCCGGGGAGATCTAAAGCTGTAATAACGGTTAAACATTCAGGTCATTACCATGATAAGTGCTTCTGTTGAGTAAGTTTGGTATTGTGGGACTGAAATTTATTAATTACTGAAAATGTAACCAACATGCTTAGACACTTTAACAGCCACTCGATTACCATGACTTAAAATGTTCTATAAACAAGTTTATAAAAAGAACCGCCCCGTAATTAGTATTTCAAGAACTACATTTATCTTAATGAACAAGGGTCCGAGATGTAATGCGTCGTCATTACCAGGGTCAGTTTTTTTTTGTTGCGCATGTATACCAGAAAATGTATTCTGTACGAAGATTAGGTCGGACGTTTGGCTCCCGAAAGACATGGAGGCCTTTTTTTGAAAACAAGTCCAAATTCAAACTTTCCGGTTTCAAAAAAATCTGAAAAAAATTGTGCAAGTAAACAAGTATGTTATGTCTATGTGTGCAAAATTTCAGAATGAAAAACGTTGAAATGTGACCTGTACAAAAAAGATAAATTCATGGCCTAGAAAGATGAATAGTATCATGTGTTAAAAAGCTCCGGATTTGTTTTTTTTTTTTTGCGCAACCCTCATTTCAACTTATTTTGCCCTGAAAAGTTACACACATGTGTGTTATGCCTTTATGTATAAGTGTGTGTGTTTTTCAGAATTTTTTGAAATGTAGAAAATATGAAATTTGACAAAATTCGAAATTTTCAAAACCGAGCTCCATGGAGCTCGACCTCCAAAGACAATATCCGGATTAGGTCTACATATAAACTTAAATAGGACTGGAAGAAGTCAGTACTTGACTGGTCAAAAAGTTCCTAATCTCTTCATCTCAAAATAACCTGATTACATGTCTGCGGGTGGAACATGTCTAAACTCACCGAATAATTTTTCTCGCTGCTTGTAGTCACATCAGCTCGTCACATGTGCAGCCCCAGCAATGCTGTTGCCTTTACCACGGAACACTAGTCAATGCACTGTAGTACTACTAGCTAGATTCGGTAGCTGCCTGCCTGACACGGAATACACGCTGTGGTCAGCCTCTACGAGGGAACAAGAACCGGAAATACAGGGGAAGCTCGGATCCCCAAAGCATGCCAACGGACTGGATAACGTCCTACCTGGTGCGCGGCCTCTATTGGGCATTTTCGTATGAAAAAGGTCCTTCTTAAGCAGCGCCTCCCGGAAGAAAACGACGTGCATGGGCCATCATTCATCCTATCGAACCGCTGATGCTCAGCTATTGGGTTTTCACTCTGAAGAGCAAGCAATGTTTTGAACAAGGACATAACGCACAAATACAGTCATGGTCAGGTGTAACCATCGAAGGTTGAACCAAGGTTCTCATCCATCCGTTGCTCAACGAGCACAACCAAGCCGAAGTCATGGTGTGTTGTCTTCACCACTTGCCCAGGGCAGACGTTGCTGGCTCAGGAGAAGTCATTGGCCTAGCAAGTGATAGGTTTAGACAAACCTAGTCTGCTTGATTTTCTCGGTGGTAAATGCACATGGTCAAAATAAAATGACAAGTACAAGACAATTACATGATGGGACTAGCTAGGAACAGGCACACCAATTGTGGAATACAACCAACTTATTTCTTAGTCAGCTAGTAGGTATTTTTCCACGGCCGGAGCACTACAATTCAGCAACCACGGCTGAATGTCTATAGAGCAGGAGCAGGAGCGGGCACGGGCACGCGGATTGTGGCATGCAGCCAGAGGTCGGCCTTCCTCCTGGCCGTGACCCCGAGCTGCTCCTCCATGTCCAGCCCACCGGCGGGGAGCTCCCAGTCGAAATGGAGGAGGAAGCTGGCCAGTGCGAGCTCCACGACCGCAAGGCCAAAGGCGATCCCAGGGCACATCCTCCGGCCGGCGCCGAACGGCACGAACTTGAAGTTGGTTCCCTTGAAGTCCAGCGCCGCCTCCTCTTCGAACCTCTCCGGCCTGAACTCCTCGGCGTCGGCGCCCCAGGTCGCCGCGTCCCGGCCGATGGCCCACGCGTTGACGAGCACCATGGCGCCCTTGGGCACGGTGTAGCCGAGGACTTGTCGGGACTCGGGGCACTCCCGCGGGAGCAGCAGCGGCGCCGCCGGGTGCAGACGGAGCGTCTCCTTGAGCACGAGATGCAGGTAGTGCAGCCCCGGCAGGGCCTCCTCTCGGACGCGGCTCTCCCCGGCGAGGGTGGACCGCACCTCCGTCTGCGCCCTCTGAAGCGCCGCCGGGCTCCCCATGAGCTCGGCCATCGCCCATTCGAGCGTCGTCGCCGAGGTGTCGCTCGCTGCCCCGAACAGGTCCTACATACATTGAAAGAAGTCAACTATCAACCTGGTCCTATGGAGATGCACGTTGTTTCCGATGGAGATCATGGTGGAGGGAGGTTTCGCGTACGGTGATCATGGCACGGATGGTTCCAGCATGGAGGCTGCCGTCATTCTTCTGGACCCTCAGCATCACGTCGACCAAGTCCTTTTCCTCGTCGCCGGCGTGCTGGTGCTTCTCTATGATGCGGTCCATGACCCGGCTCGTCTCGCGGCCTAGCGCCTCCAGCCGGCTTAGCGAGCCACTGAACGCACGCACGAGGCGCGACGACGGGAACAGGTCGGCGAGGCCGAATCCTGTGGCCAGCCTGACGCCCTCGCCGAGGCGCTCCAGGAATTCGCCGCGGAGGTCATCCCCGATCCGGTCGCCCACCAGGGCGCGCACCGCCACGTCGATGATGTACGTGGAGAGGAGGGAGGTGATGTTCACAGGCCCTGACGCCGACGACGCCGAGGCGATGGAGGCGACGAGGGCGGCAACGCCGGCCTCGCGGGATCCGCGGAGGGACTGGACCGGCCGCGCGCCGAGGAGCTCGGTGACGCCGAGCTTGCGAGCCTGCCGCCAGCGCTCCCCGTGCTGCGCCAGGGCGATGCCGGCGCCGTCCACCGTGAGCGCGCGGATGGTGGGGGTCTGCATGCGCGTGGCGAAGACCGCGTCCTGGGTCTTGAGGATCTCCCTCGCCGCGTCGGCGGACGAGGCCACGACGACGTCGAGCTCCCCCAGGCGGAGCAGTATGAGCGGGGCGTCGTACCGGCGGGCGAGGTCACGCATGAAGCGGTGCGGGAGCCTGCCGACCAGGTGGTGCAGGCTGCCGATGACCGGCAGCCGCCATGGCCCCGGAGGAAGGTTCTCCCCGCGAGGACGCCTGAGCTTCATGAGGAGCAGGAGGAGAGGGACTAGCAGTGCGGCGACCAGGAGGAGGCCACTGCGGTAGTACATGATGACGTCTTCATCTTGTTGCTGCGCCATGGCTGCCTGCCTGACTTGCCTGAAGCTAGCTTCCACAGTACAGCCGTATAAGTAGCCGGGGTAATTAAGAAAAGTATGTGAACGAAGAGTGAATATTTCCACAAAATTAACTCATCAGTTTACCACGACGAGAGGCGTCAATGTTCAAAGTCGACTCAGGTCGTTGTTTTAGGAGACTTGGAAAATTCTCTACGGTTGACTTTCGATTTAGAAAATCAAGCATGCAAATAAAGATTAAAAGAAAAGACACTTCAGACTCGTACAGCATCCAAGGGATATTTGCATGGTGGTCTGGCAGAGAAAATGAAGTTAAGCACTTCAAAAACAAAAGTTGCACTTGGTACTTAAAAAGTTTGTTGACATAAACTCAAAAGAGTCGCTTACGTATTCCAGAACAGAAAAAATGTGGGTATGAAATAAATGTACATGTAGTTAAAATATAAACGTTAGATATTTCCTTTAATATAAACTACACAAAATTTAAAATGAAAACAAGAGAGAAAAACCATGCATAAAAAAAAATGAAAAGTGACTATTTCCAGAAAACGCATTAGTTTTCCACAAAGCCATGTCAAAGTAAAATTCGACAAAGATTGTTTCGCAAGACTTAGAAAATTTTATCTTGACTTTGACTTAGAAAACCATGCAAAACCAGCTATATGTAAGTTGCCCTAAATTTTCTGCGGGTTTCTTGGTAGTTTAAAGTAGGACCACACTACACAACAACATGATGCAAGTTTTGCCTTGCTGGGGCTAATCTTCTGCCCCCTCCCAATTTTTTACAAACTCCTGAACATTGTTTTTGAAAGTTGCAAACATTTTTCAAAATTAATGAACATATTTTAAATCCTGATTCTTAAATTCACAGATGATTTTTCAATACATGAATATTCTTCCCACGAACATTTTTTTGGATTTGCAAACAGTTTTTAAATATAGAAACATTTTTTAAATCCACCAACATTTTGTAATTTCGCGAACATTTTTTCAAAATCAGAAACATTTTTTGAATTCAACAACAGTTTTTCAATTTCCTGAACATTTTTTGAACGCGTGTTTGCGGGTCAACCAGCACGCTGTGTGCCAAGTTGAAGCTTCCAGCTGGGAAGGCCGACTGCCTAGGCCTATGTATGTTGAATTGCATGTTCTGTTTTGAGGGGAGAGCATCAAATTATGAAGCACTTTCACTAGCAAAATTCTCTCACTCTTTAGGTCAGGGAACGCCATATTTGGCTAGGCCAGCCTCATAACCAAGTTTGCATTTGAATTTCTGTAAACTTTGAGTAATAAAGTTTGGCATTTCTACAAAATAATAAAGCTGGGAAGATCGACTGCGTAGGTCTATGTATGCCTGCGAGTGGGCTAGAAGCGCGTATGTTTGCATGTGTGTTTCGGTGTTTCCTATTTGACCCTCTATGCGTCAAATTGTTGCACAAATGCATAAGTGTAGCGATGTTGTTTGAGCCTGCCCATTTTGGATAGCACATGTACTACAGGATCTGGTTTCGGGAACCATCTATAAGGTTCTAGCCTTGTTTTAGATTAATTATTTTCCCTGCTTTACTTTACTGAGTTTTGGATTTTTCTTTCATTTTACAGTCAAAATCTATTTGGATTTGTAAAATATGTTTCTATTTTTTATAAAATGTTTCCTAGTCTTACAATGATGTTTTCGAAATTTCGAAAATTTATTGAGATTTTTTTAATGTTTACATATTCTCAAACAATATCAATGTTTTTCAAAAAATGTTTGAACTTTTTTATTTTTTCTGCTCTTACAAATAAATATGAAAATTAGACAAGCTTTGTTTTCTCGGAAAACCAGACAAATAACCTACCAAAAACTAGTAAAACGTAAAATTTTGACGTACTAGAAAAACTAGAAGGAAAGGTTAGCGAGAAGATGGCCTTTATTGCTCAAGATTATTCAGATACACGACCTTACGATTAGTTCTATGTTCAGAGATAAAATATTTGGATCTAAGCACCAACCTGTGGTTGGATGGTTCAGTGGACAGTTATATCCCCAGCCCACTAGGGTTCAAGTCCTGATGCTCTCATTTATTCTAGCTTTATTTCATGATTTACAGTGATGCGTGTTGAGTGGGAGCAGACGTTCCCGTCGACTACGAGTCGCCTAAGGTGACTTTGTAAAATCTTAAAATGATATGTCGGCTCAGTCTCTCAGAGATGTTCATAGGGATAGGCTGCGCATGTGTGCGTATTCTAGTGATAACTATTAAGTGTCTTGGCTAGCTAATTTTATATTTCTAGAAAGAGTCAATTACACGGATGGTGCTAGAACTTGGCGCAAACAGTCATTTTGGTACTAAAACTTGTGGCATACATTGAACTGGTAAAACAATTTGGCTCAGGCGTGCAAATACGGTGCAAATCACGTTTGATACGAAAATATTGACGACTTGGCGCGCCAACATGACATGGGGCCCGCTGTTGATGAGTCGAAAGCAGAGAGGAATGAATGTGGCCTATTTTTTGCGAAAACCCCCCTTGAGTTTTTTATTTGTCACAATAAAAACATTGTCTACGCCTCAGAATGCATTTTATTTTTCCGGTACAATGAGTCATGGGTCCCGGGTTTCAGTATTGGAAAATTAACAAGAAAAAGAAGCCCCCACGGGTCGAACTCATGAACTACAGCAAGAATGCTAGCCGACTTAAACCACTCAACAGTCCTTCATGTAGTATATGAACCGGACGCACGTGAGGCTTAAATGGGTTGGAAATAGTGTTTCCCATTTTGCTCGCACTAGGTTTTTCTTTTAAAATATTTGTAAAACGTATGTAATAAAAATGATGTTTGAATATTCACGAGTATAATTTTTTGTGTGGATATAAATATTATACATAAAGATGATGATTAGTAAATAAAACATTTAAATATACACCCATGTATTATATAAAAATGTTNTGAAAACTTGCATGTGTTACCATATTATTTCACTGCGGATGTATGTTTGTCTAGTTTCTACTCTTGTTCTTCAAAGGTCTTGGCTAAAACTATGCACTCGAGGAGTGTTATCATAGATTTGTCAGATATTCCGTAACCTTTCCTGGTTTGACAAGTTCTAACAATCGCATGAACCGTTAACTTTCTACATTCTAAATTAGGACATCAAAGCTCCATTATTCATAAGGACGAACAGAATAAGCTTGCTGTTAATCTACAACTTTACAAGAGAAAACCTACAAAAGTATAAGCAATACTATGAAAACAGGCTTACCGCTTTGTAGTTCATAGGCTCGGTTTCGACAATGATGGCGGGAAGCCAAATACTGGGTGAGCACGATTGGGACAATCAAAGATTGTTGCCCTGCAGCTGCAGACCTTCTTAAGTTCTGAAGTCTTGACATCCAGAGAGAAAAAATCGAACATTGTAAAATTTAAATTACGAATATTTTTTATTATACGAATGTTGAACTATACAAATGTGTGTATAATTATTGAATTTTTTAATTATACCAACATTTTTATTTGTATGTATACAATTGTATTATACAAAAAAATTTAAATTACCTGTATTTATATTGTATTGTTTTGAATTATAGAAACATTTTCATAATTCATAAATATTATTTCATATATATATATTGAAAATAATGCCTGATTTTAAAAAATAAGTTAGTTAGTTTGTATGTATATAATATTTATATGTTACAAATATTTGAACTTTATTTTTATTGCAGAGATTATAATTTACATACCTTTTCCAAATTTCTAAAAGATACGAGCAGATGCAAATGGCCGCACTGACAGCAGCTTATTTCAGCTCCTAGAACGCCTTCGTTATTTACTAAAAATAAAAAAGAGTGTGCCTTTGTTCAACTACATTATGCGTAGTTATCCAAGACATGAATGCGTTACGGGTGAATTTGCTAGTGTAGACTATTTGCTACTTACGTGTCGCTGGTTCGAGGCGGAGCTCTTTTTAAGTTTTAATTTTTTTTCAGAAAAATTGAGATGCCGCCTCACCAATAACGACAGGGTCTTGGTAAGTAATTCAAACAATTGTGTCCGCCCATTTGGTGGCGGTTAGCGTAACTCACGGAGGGGCGATCTCAGGGCGATCCTAATCCCGCTAGGGTTCCGCCCTGGCTACGCCGTCGTTCGTCGATCTGCACCGCTGGTGTTCGCTCAACAACGCCCCTCGGCAACCCATCTCGTCCTCTCTCCGTCCCATCCACCATAAGCCTTCCGCGAGCTAGGGATCGTGGTCGTACACCACCAGTCCTTCCCTAGGGTTTTCTGTTTTGGTGTGTGGGGGTGAGTTGGCATGATGGAGGGCGTGGAGGGCCTGATGAGGGGTTTGAAGCTGTCAGCGGTGGAAAGTAAGGGTGTGAAGTTAGGGCAGGAGGAGAAGGGGAAATCTCAGGACTGCGACATGGATGATCCCCAAGCTGTGGGGAAGCTGTTCTCGGAAAAACCTAAGATTGCGGGGATAGTAGGGCAAACTTTGGGTAGGATATGGTGCCCAATTAAAGGACTGGAGTGCAAGGAACTTGAGACAAATATCTTCCTGTTTACCTTCCGGCAGGCATCAGGTTGGAGACGAGCTTTGGAGGATGGTCCCTGGTGGTTTGACAATGAGCTTTTAGTCATGGAGGAGTTCGACCCGGAGAAGACGGTGGAGGAGTATGATTTCAACCTCATACCCATGTGGCTTCGGATCTTCGGCCTTCCCCTGGGACATATGAATAGAACCACTGGAGAGACTATAGGTGCGGATTTCTATGAGTTTCTTGATGTGGATGTTGGGCATGATGGAAAGGCGTTGGGGAAGTACCTCCGGGTGAAGGTAAAACTTGATATCAATGAGCCCCTCCCTAGGGGTTTTGTTCTGGATAGGGCGAGGGGACAGGAGGCGGGGAAGAATGGAGGAGTAGAGGAGCCTGATGAGAATAACAGCACGAAGAAGAAAAAGAAGGACTTACTATGGTGCCGCTTCGAATATGAATACATGCCAGATTTCTGCTATACCTGTGGGGTGATCGGACATGGTGAGAAGGAGTGCAACAAGAAGCCTAGTAGAGGAGAGGCACCGCAGTATGGTCCATGGATGAGGGCTGAGGAAAACAGCAGGAGAGGGGAGGATGGAGGAAGAGGGAGTTGGCATGACCCCCGAGGTAGTGTGGACATAAGGAGGATTGGTGGAGGGAGAGGGAGTCAAGGGTCGCAAGGGTCAGGAGAAAGGAGGCAATATAGCTGGGGGAGGAATTCTGACGGCTCGGGGAGCAATGCGGCCTCCTGGAAGAAAGAAATCACATGCTCAAAAAATACTGATAAGGCCACAGCAACTAAGGAGAAGGAGGTCGCGAGCCCTCTGAAACTGACAGAGAAACCTGACACTGTGACAACAAACAAGGCTGCTAAAAGCCTCCAGTTCCACCCGGCTCCAAGTATGCTACCTGAAGGAGAACAGAGCACTATGGCAATGGACCTACCAGCGAGTGATAATCTCCCAGGGGCAATGCAACATGAAGGTGGGAAGGATGGAGCCGAGGAGACGATCAGGACTGATGGTGTGAAGGGCAGCCCGAGGGAGGAGATGACAGATATGCAGGCTGGTAAGGGAAAGGAGGGAAAGAGATTTAAGAGGAAGGTGCGGCAGGTGGGAACGGGCTTGAACGATAACCTGAATGTCAAGCTGGGGAAGAGAGAAGGGGAAGATATGGACACATCTGAAAACAGCAACGGGAAGAGGGGCAGAATAGGAGATAGTTCTGACTGTATGGAGGAACATGGCAGAATTATTAAAGAGGCAGGAGCAGAGATTCACTACAAAACCAATAGCACATCGGCCGGGCTGCTCGAGCAGTCCCGCCGGGAGCAATGAAAATAGTAAGCTGGAACTGCCGGGGTCTCGGGAATGGCCCGGCAGTTCGTTCTCTTCTCGAGCTGGGAAGAGTGGAGGATCCCGACATTTTGTTCCTGTGTGAGACTAGAATGAAGGAAAAGGAGCTAGGGAGGTTTAGGTGGCTGTTGGGGCTCGCCAACATGGTTGCGTGGAAGGATGAGGGGACTGGGAGAGGGGTGGCTTTATTTTGGCGTCGAGGAGTGGATGTGACTTTGAGATCATAATGCTTTGGCCGGAACAGTCCTCATAAAGCTGGAGCACGTCATGCAATGCACCGGCTTCTTGCTGGTCAGCCTTGATCAACAACATGGAGTCGTCAGCAAATAAGAGGTGCGATACACACGGCGCCCTTGGACAGATTTTCACACCATGCATGGTTCCCTTCTCCTCAGCTTCAAGTAGTAATGCCGACAAACCTTCCGCGCAGATGACAAAGAGGTAGGGAGAGATAGGGTCCCCTTGCCGCAAGCCTCTCGACGGACTAAACTGGGATGTAAGCTCGCCATTAACTTTGATCTGGTATCGGACAGTTCTTACACAGTTCATTACGAGGTTAGTCCAATCTCTGCTAAACCCCAGCTTGCATAACATGGCTTCCAGGAAGCACCATTCTACTCTATCATAGGCTTTACTCATGTCTGCTTTGATAGCCGCAACTCCATACTTACCACTCTTCTTGTTCATCAAGTACTGAGATATCTCATAAGCTATAAGAACATTATCTCTAATCAGCCTGCCGGGTATGAACGCACTTTGATTATCAGAAATAACCTCCGGAAGCACCAATTTCAGTCTATTTGCAATGACCTTGGATACAAGTTTATAGACTACATTGCATAAGCTGATGGGTCGGAGATCCTTGATTCTCTTCGGGTTCTTCACTTTCAGGATCAGGACCACTAGCGTATCATTCCACCCTTCCGGAATCTGTCCACCATTCAGTACTGCAAGCACCTCCTTGACAACCTCATCCCCCATAAACTGCCAATGTCGTTTAAATACAATCGCAGGCATTCCGTCCGGCCCCGGGGCCTTCAGATCACCTATGTGATCCAGTGCCGCTTTAACTTCCTCCCTGGTGTATTCGGCCTCAAGGATCGCACGCATAGAGCTAGTCACTCGCGGCTGAACTTTATCAATCAGTTCTGACAGTCGATGTGGGTTGGATGATGTGAATAAGTCCTGAAAAAACGAACGCACAAAGTTAGTTAAAACCTCCCCTTCCTCCACCACCGTACCATCCTCCCTCCTAATCTCCTTCAGCCTATTAATTCTCTTCCTTGATGATGCTACAGACTGTAAGTATCTGATGTTTTTGCTTCCACCACGCAGCCACCACATGTGTGCTCGTTGCTTGAGCTCCGTGTATTTCTTGCTTTTTAGATCCTCCAACAAGCTTCTAAGCCTAGCTTCCTCCTTAATTTTCCCCTCTGAGACCGCCTCTTTCATGCATCTTTCCAGATCAGCATTAGCTTGTTTGATCTGTCCATCAAGTTCCCCCAGAACCTCCTTACTCCAAGTGTGCATTTTAGTAGCCACTGCTCTAAGACCTTCAGTCACTCCCCCAACGCCTGTCGAGCAATTATTCTCCCAAGCTTCTCTTATTAACTCTTCGCACCCATCCTCCTGCAGCCATCGAGCCTCAAACCGGAACAGGCGATCACCTCTCTTCCATTTCGTGTCCATGCCTTCCACATGCACGACAATGGGCCGATGGTCAGAGTGTCTAGGCTCACCATTGACTACCACATAATTTGGGAACATGTCACACCATTCATGATTTGCTGTTGCATTTCCAGTATGGTCGCCGGTCGCCCGGGGGTCTTCATCACCGCTGTGCTTTGGCCATGGTACCACATGTGCCCTGTGGTAGCATCGCCGCACCACGGTTGCAGCTGTTTGCATCGTTGGTTCCAGCATAGCCACCGGTCACCAAAGGATATGAAGCGTCGTTGTGCTTCAAAGTTCGGTCATAGCACCTAAGGAAAAGCCTATAGGTAGATCGGTTGGAAATATATCCTAGAGACAGTAATTTTTATATCATTATATTTTCATATTTATAATTAAAGAGTTTATACTTTATGCTATAACTACTATGGTCAAAATATACATGATACGTCCATTTTGCCTCATGTTTTCGTACTGTTATTTATGATGTTTTTGATCAATATAATATTTTATGGTGCCATTCTAATACCTTTTCTTTTTTAATTTGCAAGATTTATACGAAGAGGGGAGATTGCCGGTAACTGAAATTCTAGACCTGAAAACATTAGAGATACCTATCCTGCACAACTCTAAATGAGCTGAAATTTCACAAAGAATTATTTTGGAATATATAAGAAATACTGAAAGAAAGAAAAGCCAGAGGGGGCCACGGGTGCCCACGGGGTACCAGGGCGCGCCCTGATGGCTTGTGGGGACCCTGGTCATCCTCCGTGGCCCATTTTCTGCTATATGAAGTCATTTGACCTAGGAAAAAGAATCAAGAGAGGACTTTCGGGACGAAGCGTTGCCGTCTTGAGGCGTAACCTGGGCAGGAGCACTTTTTTCTCTCCGATGGAGTGATTCCGCCGGGGGTATTTCCCTCCGGGAGGGAGAAATCGAAGCCATCGACATCACCAACAACCCACTCATCGTGGCCACCGTGCTCAAGTCCACCTTCATGATCTTCACCCCCATCATCATGCTAGCGAGAGCCACTTCTTTTGCCTTGGTCTTGGCATTGGGGAGTTAGACAACGAGAACCTCTCCCTCCTTGCATAACTTTGCTAGCTGCTAATTTATTACAAACGATTCTCAATGAGGCAATGCAAGCTAACTTGATCCAGGCTCCAAATTTCATTTGTTTCAAACCCTGACTTCCCAATTTTGTCCAATATGCAGATGATACCGTTTTAATTCTGCCTGCAATCACAAACCAGATCCTTCAACTAAGCAACCATCTGAATCACTTTGTAGCCCGAACAAGTCTCAAAATCAACTATCATAAGTTTGTGCTTGTACCCATAAATGTGAGAGAAGACAACCTGAGCCATATTCTAAACACTCTTGGGTGCAAGCAGGGGAGCTTCCCTTTTACATATTTGATCCCACCATTAAGTGCTAGCACACTAAAAACTGAAGATTTTACCCCCACCTGTCAGCAAACTGAGAGAAGACATTCTAAATGCTCAACCATGTTATCCTATGATGGAAGATTTCTTCTCATCAAATATGTGTTTGTTGCGCTCCCAATTTTCTATATGAGCCCTTTGGCCCTCCCTTCGTTATTACTGACAGCTAGATAAATATTTAAGAAATTTTCTTTGAAGAAAATATGGACAAGAAGATGATGGGCCTGCACTCAATGCCTAGAAAATAGTATGCAAACCTAAACAACTTCTTCGTGGTATCAATCTCTGTTCGAAGAAATACTCCAAAAACTTCGTTAAAGAGACTGCAATTAGACTGGAGCAACGATGTTGTCACTCTTTCACCCGCCCGAACATTATCAATAATGGTTTTTCAAAGCGCCTTAAGCCGCCTATCCAAAAAGATGGGAAGCCTTGATCGATGAACGTACTTAGGCCGGGGATGATCCCTAGAAGTGCAGGCCGTTGAATCACTATATGTTCACCATAGTGTCGATGAAAAATTTCACTTCCATGAAGAGTCAGACCAACAAAAATTGCTTGACGCAGAAATATAAACTCATCAGATCCAAATAATCGGATCAGCGAAGATAGAAAACTCTAACCTCATGACACCATCAAAAGAACGAAATAAATTTTATTATCACAAAACTATGATGATTACTAGACGTAGATGAAGAACATATATAGAGGTCTTGAGGATCCGAGATCACCCCACCTCCCAGCTCCAAGATGGCAGCCAGAGGCGCGGGCTCTAAATTTCTCCGCTGACGGAGGCAACGGCGGCATGAGAAACCCTAGAAGCGGAAGCTGTTTTGGGCTACCTAGATCAATCTATCCCGCTAGTAGTGCCATGTACGTCTAGCCACCCGCCAACCAGCCCTGCTACCCTGCCTGCCGCGCCTCCCAAGAAGGTATAAACCGGTTTAACCAAAAAAAAGAACACCTTGTCCAGCTTATGGAGTTGTAATTTGTATTGACGTATTGTTTCGTGGCAACACACAGACTTCTAACTAGTTGCCGTTCGGGACCGGAGTCTGCCGTCGGCGCCGAATACGTGGTCTACTGGTGCCCACGATACACACGAGTCCAACTGAAGCTATTTTTTGAACTCCAGTCCTATTGTTTCTCAAAAAAAAAAAAAAAAAACACCGGTCCTATTACCACCCTAGTTGAAGGTACATACACTTCGGTCCAACTCGTGGCCTATTTGTACACATGGTCTGACACGGATCCATCCAACATATAAATAAATAAACCAAGGCCATTGAGGGCTCGAGCCAAAGCATCTTTCTACATATATATATATACACCAGGCCGCCGATCGACATCGCCAGCTTGTATCTCCCGCGATGACGCACGGCCATCACCATCACCACCACCATCACGGCGGCGGCCATCACCACCACCACCACGGGCACCACCACCACCACCATCACGACAGCCAGCACGCGCCAGCGCTGCCGGGGTTCCCCGTCCCGTACTCTTACCTTCCGACGACGGTCGGGGCGCCTCTCCTCGAGCACAGGCCCAAGCCGGACTGCTCCGACGGCGGGCTCTACAACTGCACGGTACGTAATCCACATGCCCATGGATGCATACACAATGATGCCGATCAGAGGACTGATTAATTTGGATGATTTGCTCTTTGCTTTTGGTGCAGCTTGTGGCCTGCTTGATCCTGGCCGTGGTGTGCATCCTCGTCTACATGTTCGGCTGATCCATCGATTATTGTTCCAAGGAGCGTGTGCCTGCAGATTACTACTCCTTTTTCTGATGGCATCTAGTTGATGAGGACTTGGGAGACGTCCCATCGGGAATATTTAAACTTGTTTGAATGAAGTATAAACGTGGCAGCCACGAGAGGACTGATCAGCTTGGAGCGTTGCTACACGGACGACATTTCACGCACGATACATAGACGACACTGCATATCCCACCATTCATGCATCAGACCAAAGTGCATAAAGCTGTTGGATTAGGCATCATGCATGTATCGTCCCAGCATTTGTCGTCTATGAAGTAGTTTCGATCAGCTTGTGTGTATGGTGACTTATTGTTGTTATAGTTTCGGTATATGCGGCAATGTGTTCTTCAAACCATTACTTGTCTTTCTCGGTGGTCGATATGCTTGCAAACAACTCATGTCTGATTATTTATTTCTCTGTGTGTGTATATATGTGTCTATATATATTTCTTACGTAGCAATATCGCATAGTTCACATCTTACACTTGAGCATCAAAGTATGGGAAATACACATGAGCTACTGGGTGCTTCACGCCCCTACATGAAAATTATATTTAGAAAATACCAAAAAAAATATTTTAAAAATCTGGAATTTGAGGATATCAAACCTGGGTGCCCAATATATTCCCGCGTGAAGTTTCATGTAAAAAAGACTAGAAAGTGTGTCCATGGTAAAGGAAATACTGTCCGAACTAATCCAAACAGTTTTTCTATACATAGGAATTCTTTATATTTTTTGTCACTGATACGTTTCCTGGTGTATTTTTACGAAATTTCACACGAAAGAAGATTGGACACGGAAGTTTCAGATGTAAAAATCCCAGTTTTTTTCTTCAAATTTCCTGGTATTTATTTGAATTTAATGTTCATATGGGGTGTGGAGCACTCCGGTGTTACAAATCCTCTTGAGAGTGGTTTTTGTGCACCCACGCACATTGCACCCCCGGTGCACCCATGATAAAAAACTTAGCAAAATATTTCAGAAAATTCTGAAACTTTGTGGATGTGATTATGACCAAATGGTTTAGGTGCTTGCAAAATTTGGTAGCGAAATAACATCCGAGGAAATCCGTACAAGAAAAAACAAAGTTTGTGCTGAAAACATGTGAATAGTAACGTAGGTGCAGAGCATCATTTGTACTTTGTTTTGTATGGAGATCATTCGATATTTATTGGTGACCAAACTTTGCAAGCTCTCAAAACATTTGCTCATAATCACATCAACCAAGGTTCAATTTTTTTTTTTCCATTTTTTTCAATTTACTGTTTACTGCGTGGGTGCACCAAAGGTGGGTGCAGTCACTACTTTCCCAATCCCCCTCTTCCATCAAAGTACTCTGGTCATTACACACAAAAGATCCGATGGTTCTTCTGGCGCTTCATTTGTTGATTTGTTCCATGGAGGGGAGTGAGATAGGGTAACCCTTGGGTCATTTGAGAACTTATTTCTAGGATTTCCTACAAAGACTTTCCCACATTTTTTGCAGAGGGAGATATATATTTATAATAAAAACCATAGCATTACAAGGCAGCCCAAACAGAATAGAAAATAATAGCCAAGTCCATTGGGAGCCTCTTGACCTTGACATCCAGAACTTGCTGGTGGAGCGCTACCACTGCCGCTCGTCTTCTTTGTATTTCGAGCCGGCCATCCACGCAAATGGAAAGCCACTGCTTGGCCAGAAGGGCTGCCCTGGAGAAGAGGTCATTGTCGAGATTGGCGCCTGATCCCATGAAGAACAACGATTTGCCAATGCCACTGTAGCCGAAGACACCACCGCTGCCGCCCCGCAGGCCACCAGGCAACCACCTACTACACACCACCTTGCCAGCCCCACACAAGTACCGGTTGAAAAATGGGTGCAACGACGAAGGAGCCGAAGGACAAGAAACCCAAAAAGAGCAGTCATCACCATGCCGACCGCGCAGAGGAATGAAGATCTCACCTGATTTGGAGAACCAAGAGCAAAAACAGATGCAATCTCAGAGTACTGACGGGCTCACCGGCGACCATAGTAGGGGGGAAGGGGGATCGCCCAGATGCAACACAACGGTTTCGCCTCGCAACTTTCCCACAATTCAGTATGCACATGATACCTTGCTGATCATGAATACATCAACACAGGAACTCACTCATTTAAAATCTGCGCTGGATGGATATACATGGGCTTCTGGGTAAAAGTTAGAACCTTTGTAACCAGCAAATGTTCCCTAAGAGGCATGGCAATTGTGAACATTTTGCATACAATTTTTGTTGCCCGTGGATGGCAAGTTTAGTGGACAAGTACGACAAATCCGCTAATTTTTTTTCTGGGATTTGTCATGTTTGCTAACTAAATTTTCCATCCTCACGGCAACTAAAATTTCCACAAAAACGTTCATCTTATCGTTCTTTCCTAGAGAACGCCACGAGAATAACATTGCTCAAAAGTTAACTTCCATAAATCCTCACAATGCCAATTAAAATTCCTAAAGACTTGGTGCTACGCTTCTCATCAATCCTATAATGTCAAAGAGGAAAGCTCCCTTTCACTTTCCTTGCATTCCCATGCATATCTAGTATATGATGGATCAATTTTGCCCTTAATCCAGAGATGTCAATTTTTTCTTCGAGAAATCAGCAGGAGCCCTACCTTTCATATACTCCTTGAAGAATAAAATATGTTACAAATATTTAAGCGAGGCTTTTGAGATAGGGCAAGCCAAGCAAAACCCCACAATACGACATGTGTACTATTCTAACAAAAGGGAACTGCCAGATTTGTGCATGCAAATATCCTTGAAGGTTAGGTGAGGCATCTCGCGGTATGTCATCATCCTTCCAGTGAAAACCCTACGATTTTGCTCGCTTCAAATATTCCACTGAGTAAATCAAATTGCCGCTGCCTCCAACACCTTCATGGCTGAGTTTCTTGCGAGAAAATCATCCCACCACCAGTTGATAGAGCTGACTCAATTTACGTTGAGTGATTGTTCTGTTTATTTGGATACCCTTGTAGATTGCAACTGCTGAATGTTGTAATATCTTCCTTTCCTACATTCCTTAGGAGTTGCATCGAGCTCTATAAAGGATCAGTTGTTGAATTGAATACATACTAAAGGCACACTTTTAGAGACACAAAGATTTAGTGAGAAAGAANTGGGAAGTGTCTTTTTTTTAGAAACTTCTAATCTATTCATCTCCAACCATGGCAGTACAAAAAACATAGGTAATAAAAATTATAACCACGTATGTGGACCACCTAGCAACGACTACAAGCACTAAAGCGAGTCGAAGGCGCACCGTTGTCATCGCCCCTCCCTCGCTAGAGCCAGACAAACCTCCTTATAATAGACAGACGGGAAGTCATCGTGCTAAGGCCTCGTAGGACCAATGCACCAGAGCAGCAGCCATCGCCAGTGAAGAAAGTCAAAGATCGGAAGGATCAAACCTATAACCACCCAAACTAAGAAGAACGAAGACCGGATCCAAGTAGATCCACCGAAGACCAGCACTGAGCGAATCGGGCAAGATCCGACGAAGGCACACCTCCACACGCCCTCGAACGACGCTAGACGCATCATCAGGGCAGGGTTAGAACGTGGGAGACAATATTTCTACTAAGGGATATCGCCACCGCCACGCAACCTCAACCAAGACACTGAGCCTAACAAAAATGAGAACGGGTTCCCTCCCTCCAGCGGGAGGCCGAGATCCTCCGCACCTCCATGGCCCAAAGGCCATCGGAGATGGGGTGGACCGGCGGCGGCGCCGATGGGAGGAGAAGAGCTTTTTTTGTGGAGGAGGAAAGAGATACGTATGCAAACCACGGTGTTACTTAGATCAGTAACACAATTGAATGTTATTCGAGAAGTTACTTTTTAATTTTCTGAAAGTTAAGAAAGCTAAATACGCTACTTGTGAATAGTGAATTTCATCAAATTGTGATATTTTGACCATAATTAATTTTTTTGGTTGGATCCTATATCTACAGAAAGATTTGTTACACCCCTCAAAAAAGAAAGAAAAGATAGATTTGTTACAGACTGATTTATATTACGTGCTCAAGTATCAGGCGGATGTGCCAGCTCCTCATTTTTTTCGAGTTTGATGGCGTGGTGCTGCAAAGGCTTGAATGCACTACGTTTCTTGCCACGTATTCCCGGTCTATTTTATTTTTGAGAAAAAAATAGACATTCCCATGCATCGAGGCACATTGTGTCCTTGGACATGAGTCCGACACAAACTCTGTGCATAGTTGGAATTCAGATACATCGTACGTGTGTTAGACCGACTCCTACATGGACAAACTCTCTGCATATATATAGGACGCAAAGGTCACCCTGGAACGATCGAGCTCACACGTAGTACGTACGAGCGAGTCGGCGAGAGCGAGCCAATCCGACCAACGTACCTACTTTCCATCTACATCAAGTTAGCGCCGACCGATGACGCACAGCCATCACGTCCATGTCTCGATGCCGGCTGCATATTCGGACAGCCACCATCACGTCTCGACGCCGGCAACATCGCCGGCGATGACGCACAGCCATCATCACAGCGGCGGTCACCACCACCACCATCATCAACAACACGGCGGCGGCCACCACCACCACGCGCAGCAGCCCACGGCGGTGCCGGGGTTCCCGGTGCCATACGCGTACCCGGCCCCCGCCCTGGCGTCGACGACGGCAGAGGCACCGCTCCAGCCCATGCGGGACAACACCGACGGCGCCGACACCGTCGGGGAACGTATTTGCACGGTTAGTCAAATTTAATTTCGATAACATTGGGATAATTAATAACTAATAATTTATTCGATTGATCGTGCTCTTGGTGCTTGTGGTACAGTGTGTGGTCGGCCTGTTCGCAGTGGGCTATGTCGCCCTCATCATCTTTGCACTCGTGAGCAGCTGGAAATATCTTTGAGGACATGGACATGCATGGAGCCAGCATATTACTACTTATACTCGGGAGGGAGACGTCCTACCAAGTACATATATTACATTGTACTGCTACCAGTATACTAGCTAGTTTAATTTGAATAGAGTAAATTAACTTGGTTGCCATATGAGAATTTGATACTATATCATGTGCAGTAGTCACCACTATTATCATGCGAGACCTTGATGTAGTTACAATTTATGTAGGCAATGTTCAGTGAGGAGTGTTCGTTGTAGAAATAGTAGGCTTGCTACAATAATATGTGTGGAGCTATAGCAAAAGTTACCCGATGCACCACTTAAGTGAATCTCCAACGCTAACCCTCAAATCCCCTGCATTAGTTAAAATCGCGTGATTCGGACGTGTTTTGCCATCCAATGCAGTCCCGCATCCATCTGCAG
>LR880972.1:973827813-973849532 GCA_904067115.1 Aegilops sharonensis
GGGGGGGGGGCAAGGCGGACGGTGGGTGGAGGGTGGGCGGCGGCGCGAGGAGAGGAGCGGGAGAGAAAGGGGAGGCGCGGGGGAAAACAGGGGAGGCGCGGGGGAGAGACAGTGTGGAGGGTCGATTTGGGCCAAAGTGAGCTATGCGCGCGTCTATTTTCGCCAAGTCCCGCGCTCACTATAAGCCTAGTGCAGAACGGTAAGCTTAGTGTCAAAGGAAAATACAGGGTTTATAAAAATATTTTTTTCTTTTATTTCAATAAAAAAGTTTATTAGTTTTACTTTTAATAATTTATGTGTTTTCATTTTATTGTATCTTTATGATACTTATTATATTTTTCTTTTTATAATACTTTTTATTGTATTTTTATTTAATTGTTCTTATAAATGATACCCTCTCCCCTTATTTCATTATTTCCACTCTTTAACATATCGGCCAATATTCTGGTAAAAGATTGGGCGTGTTTAGAGCAGGCCTCACCTGCGGCTTCTTGTAAACAACAACATCTCTGATGTAGTCTCTGGGTACCGAGAGGGAACGAGTCGGGTTTGTGAAGGAAGTGCGGGCCCGGTTACTCCGTTTGCCTCAAAACTTCTCGTGCTATCAAAGGAGGCCATCGAATGACACGTGTCAGGCCCCAGCATTTTTCGGACCCACCTGGAATATTTGAGACATTTATTGCACAGCTAGGGTTTCGGGGCCGGAAATTGCAGATCTGCAAGGTGGCACATGAAATCATGCCCAGAGGCGGCATGTAAAGTCCTATGTGATGTCTTTACGACATGTGTAGGCCTCTTGCAGACGAGGGAGGGGCAGTCCCAGCCACCGCGCGGGGGGGGGGGGGGGGGGGGGGGGGGGGGGGGAGGGGGCAAAATTACCTTGGTGCCATGCCTGATCCAACAGTTTAAATCCTCGAAAACTCGTACGATGCTGGAAATCCTCGGGAGCTGGCACGTTGTCATAACATGGCCCCTGTAGGGTGTGGTAAAAGTTTGGGAGCGTTTCGAGTAGGGCTCACCTGCGACCGCTTGTAAACTACACCATCTCCGATGTAGTCTCTGGGTACCGAGAGGGAACGAGTCGGGTTTGTGAAGGAAGTGTGGGCCCTGTTGCTCTGTTGGCCTCGAAACTTCTCGTGCTATCAAAGGAGGCCATCGAATGACACGTGTCAGGGCCCCGCATTTTTCGGACCCACCTGGAATGTTTGAGACATTTATTGCACACCTAGGGTTTCGGGGCCGGAAATTGCAGATCTGCAAGGTGGCACATGAAATCATGCCCAGAAGCGGCATGTAAAGTCCTATGTGATGTCTTTACGACATGCGTAGGCCTCTTGCAGACGAGGGAGGGGCAGGCCCAGCCACCGGGGGGGGCAAAATTACCTCGGCGCCATGCCTGATCCAACCGTTTTGAATCCTCGAAAACTCGTACGATGCCGGAAATCCTCGGGAGCTGGCACGGTGTCATAACATGGCCCCTGTAGGGTGTGGTAAAAGTTTGGGCGTGTTTCGAGTAGGGATCACCTCCGGCTGCTTGTAAACTACACCATCTCCGGTGTAGTCTCTAGGTACCGAGAGGGAACGAGTCCGATTTGTAAAGGAAGTGTGGGCGGGACAGGGGCCTTGGGGGCAGCAATGCGACCGGAGCATCGCGCGGGGCCCTCATACATGCCTTAAGGTGTGGTGGCATGTCTCAAGAGGTAGCACGCGGCTCCGGGGTGTGGCCCCCCTCACGGACGGTGATGACACGGTATAGTAAACGTTTTGCGGTAACTGTGCGGTGTGAATATTATTGAACAGTCGAAGCGCGATAAAATCATGATTTTTTTACGCGACGTGGACACATGTGATATAGGACGGATGGTAATTTTTCATAAATTTTGGTGATGCAGAAGTATCTGAACACTTCCCTCTACGCGGATTGCTCTTCGCGTGTCTATGATTGTGGCCGGTGGCCTCCGGGGGCTAGCCATGCCGCCAAATCTTGCGTCGGGGCCTCTTACATGTCTAGAAGTGTGGTGGTGGGTGCGCACACCCGGCACGCGTCTCCAGAGTGTGACCCCCTTCACGGACGGCGCAGTCGCCGACACCTGGAGGGGCGAAACGTCTGCGTTGGGTCGACACGGAGGGAATCTTGCGGTGGGTTTGGCCCGGACCTTGTTCCGAAGTGTTCCTATGGGCTGACCTACCATAACCGGGTGGAGTGGCCCATTGGTCAAAGCACGTCCGGCGAAAGTCAAAAGGTTAGATCTCCTGGTCAACTGCTCCAGTGTTAGGCGGGACGGGGGCCTTGGGAGGTTGCAATGCCACTGGAGCATCGCGCGGGGCCCTCATACATGCCTTAAGGTGTGGTGGCATGTCTGAAGAGGCGGCACACGGCTCCAGGGTGTGGCCTCCCTCATGGACGGCGATGACACGGTATAGTAAACGTTCTGCGGTAACGGTGCGGCGTGAATATTATTGAACACTCAGAGCATGATAAAAATCATGATTTGTTTTACACGGCATGGGACATGTGATATAGGACGGGTGGTAATTTTTCATAATTTTTGGTGATGCAGAAGTATCTGAACACTTTTCTCTATGCGAATTGCTCTTTCCGTGTCTACGATTGTGGCCGGCGGCCTCCGGGGGCTAGCCATGCTGCCAAATCTTGTGTCGGCGCCTCTTGCACGTCTAGAAGTGTTGTGGCGGGTGCCCATACCCAGCACACGTCTTCAGAGTGTGACCCCCTTCATGGACAGCGCAGCTACCGGCTCCTGGAGGGGGGAAACGGTCGCTTCGGATCGACACAGAGGGAATCTTGTAGTGGGTTTGGCCCGGACCTTATTCCCACGTGTTCCTATGGGCTGACCTACCACAACCGGGTGGAGAGGTCCATTGGTCAAAGCCCGTCCGATGAAAGTCAAAGGTTTAGATCTCTTGGTCAAACGCTCCAATGTTAGGCGGGGACGGGGCCTCGGGGGTAGCAATGCCATCGGAGCGTTGCGCGGGCCCCTCGTACATGCCTTTAGGTGTGGTAGCATGTCTGAAGAGGCAGCACGCAGCTCCGGGGTGTGGCCCCCCTTACGGACGGCGATGACACGGTATAGTAAATGTTTTGTGGTAACGGTGCGGCGTGAATATTATTGAATACTCAAAGCGCGATAAAATCATGATTTTTTTACACGGCATGGGCACATGTGATATAGCACAGATGGTAATTTTTCATAATTTTTGGTGACGCAGAAGTATCTAAAAACTTCCCTCTACGCGGATTGCTATTTTTTTGAGCTAAATGACCCTAAAATTGAAAAGCACTACAAATGAAGTCTGAAAAGGTTCAAACTTGGCATGGTATCATCGTTTCACCCATACATGGGTAGGCCATTTGCAGACAAGGGAGGGTGGGCCCAACCACGCGGGGGGGGGGGGGGGAGGGGGGGACGGGGGGGGGCCACGGGGGGGGGGGGGGGAGGGGGGGACGGGGGGGGGCCACGGGGGGGGGGGGGGGAGGGGGGGACGGGGGGGGGCCACGGGGGGGGGGGGGGGAGGGGGGGACGGGGGGGGGCCACGGGGGGGGGGGGGGGAGGGGGGGACGGGGGGGGGCCACGGGGGGGGGGGGGGGAGGGGGGGACGGGGGGGGGCCACGGGGGGGGGGGGGGGAGGGGGGGACGGGGGGGGGCCACGGGGGGGGGGGGGGGAGGGGGGGACGGGGGGGGGCCACGGGGGGGGGGGGGGGAGGGGGGGACGGGGGGGGGCCACGGGGGGGGGGGGGGGAGGGGGGGACGGGGGGGGGCCACGGGGGGGGGGGGGGGAGGGGGGGACGGGGGGGGGCCACGGGGGGGGGGGGGGGAGGGGGGGACGGGGGGGGGCCACGGGGGGGGGGGGGGGAAGGGGAGAAAATTACCTCAGCGCCATGCCTGATCCAACCGTTTTGAATCCTCGAAAACTCGTACGATGCCGGAAATCCTCGAGAGCTTGCACGGTGACATCAGATGGCCCCTTTCGGGTGTGGTAACAGTTTGGGCACGTTACGAGTAGACCGCACCTGAGGCTGCTTGTAAACTACACCATCTCCGATGTAGTCTCTAGGTACCAAGAGGGAACGAGTGAGGTTTGTGAAGGAAGCGCGGGCCATGTTGTTCCGTTGGCCTCGAAACTTCTCGTCCTCTCAAAGGAGTTCATCGAATGACACGTGCCAGGCCCCTGCATTTTTCGGACCCGCCTGGAATATTTGTGACATTTATTGCACCGCTAGTGTTTCGGCGCCGGAAATTGCAGATTTGCAAGGCGGCACATGAAATCATGCCCAGAAGCGGCATGTAAAATCCTACATAATATCTTTGCGACATGCGTAGGCCTTTTGCAGGCAAGGGAGGGGCAGGCCTAGCCACCTAGGGGAAAAATTACCTCGAGGCCATGGCTTACTTCGCGTTACCGAGTGCCCGTGTCTTGGCTCTGGACGAGGAGCAAAGCACTCGGCGTAGAGTGAACTTTCAATAGTGATTTTTGCATGTCCACATAATATGGGTACGTTAGGGGGTCGAAAGAGTCATCAAAATATTAAAGTGACGTTAAATTGAGAGTTTCACAAATAAGACCCATGAAAACTAGTCGACAGAAAATATGTGAGAATAATAATACTAATTAAGTAGTAAATATAAATGCAATGAAAACCATCTGAAACCAATTTCGCATAAATGTTACGGGTTGCAAAAAATCCGCAAAAAATGTAAGCCTAGTGCTTTCGTCGGGCACACGGCTTATATGTCCTATAAGCCGAGTGCTTACGCAGGGCACACAGCTTATAGACAATGTAAGCCGAGTGCTTTCATCGGACACACGGCTTATAGGCTGCTCCGTGACGGCGCCGTCAACTACTTCCGCCGCAGGCACGTGGCAGATGTCTTTGCCGAGTGTGTGTTGTAAGCCGGGTGCTTTTTCCCATAGATACCGTGTGGTTCATATAAGCCGAGAGCTTTTTTGCAACACTCGGCTTATAGACTAACACACGGGAAAACCAGATTTTCCTGTAGTGGCATCCTCCTCTATGTATTCTTGTTCAACCGGCGATAGGTCGACGAGCGTGTGGAGATTGCTTTGATGACATGGAGGACACGCATGGAGCCAGCACCCAGCAGATTACCTGCGAGACGTCCTAGGAAGTAAATACTGTAGGATTAGTACTAGTGCTAACTAGTAGTTTAATTTGAATAGTCAATTAAACATTGGTAGCCACGAATGTGAGAAGTGCAAGATGATACTCCTTGGAGTACGCGGTAGTCACGACTATTGTCATGTGAGACCTTGGTGTAACTACAATTTGTGCTTCCTTGCGAAAGAAAAACTGCAATTTATGCTAGCAAATCCTCCGAGGGCGATCGAGCTAGAAATATATTCCTCGCTACAATGATCAGGGAAAGCAACAATGTATTACTAATAATGTGTTCTGCAATTTTAAAGCATAGGTTATTCGACACAATAAACTAGAATGCACAAACACAAAGATGTATCAATCAAAACGCTAACTTTAATGAGAAAACATAGGAAAAACTAATTTGATAAAATGGCTTGCATCCGTGAAGTATGTCAACTAACACCAAGCCTCAATCACCTATAATATTAGATGTAACTTAATAATTACTTAAATCTTTGTAAATAGTGCTACAGATATTCCCTTATCATTTTGTGAAACATATATGCTTTAGGACAATCTCCTAGAATTTTCATAAAAATAAATTGGCAAGTGGACACGCACCGTGTACTCATCAAATGCATTTTCTCTATGAAGCAAATCATCAAAACTTGGGATAATGCTCAAGATCTGAAAAAGAGAAACAAACACTTCATAGTACCATATGCCTAAATCAAAATATGACATGAACAGGTGAAGGGGAGAAAAATGACTGCAACGGAGAAGTTTTTTTTTTTGCCATTAAAAGCAATAGTTCCCCTTCCTTTAGTCGTGGAACAATCAGAGGAACGTGTATTTTTTCCTTGAAGTCTCTATCTAGGATGAATTACCAAGTCTACTTCTACCCTACAAAGTGCTGCGTTAGATCGATCCTTTTTTTCTTGCGGGAAAATTTTCCGATTAATTCATCAATTGTCATGGCAATACAAAGAGGAAGTAACAAAGCTTACATGCAGGTCTAGTGACCACCTAGCAATGACTAGAACCATTGAAATAATTTGAAGGCATGCCACCGTCATCGCCCCTCCATCACCAGAGCCGGACAAAACTAATTGTAATAAACAGTCGAAAAGTCGTCATGCTGAGACTCGATAGGACCAGTGCACCAGAACCGCAACCGTCACTGATAAAGATAGGCATAGATAAACCAGTGGACAGACAGGCGAAAAGAATGGATCCAAGCAGATCGATCAAAGACGAGCACCGACTGAATTCCATGAGATCCGTGGAAGACACACCTTCATGTGCATTCCAACAATGATAGACACACCATCAAGATAGGGAATAGACGGGGAGGACCTTATTCCATCTTCATGGATCCTCCGCCGCCTTGCCTTCTTGATTGATGAGGACATAAACCTTAAACACGCAACAAAAACATCTAAAAACGGAGTATGAGCGCTCCCGTCATGTGCGTTTGTTCTCGGTCGCCCGAAAAAAGAAAGACATACAAAGTATGAAATAAGTTGTGGACATGCAACCTCGTGGGCTGAATGCACAAAGCGCGTCACCGTTAGGTACTCGGAGACAGATAAAGAAATTTAGAAAATGACCGGTCACTGCCCGCGGATGCGTCCGGGAGCATCCACGTGTGGCCATTTGAGGCGCGGATTTGATGTATCCAGCTGTAAATGCTCTAAGTACCCGTCCTAAAAATTGTCTCAGGGGTCTTAACTACCTTATGGTTCGGCCGTGGCGATGATGATTTACGTGACACCTTTTCTTTTTGAGACACAAGTGCCCCACGTTTCCATTAAGGAGGGCAGCGGTACATAATAGGTCAAAAAGTAGAAAAGGGAAACAGAAATAAATGGAAATTTGATGCTACACAGGAGCAACTCGGTTGTACACGGACTATTGCTAACCCTTTTTTAAGGAGGATTACCCCGGCCTCTACATCAAGCAATGCGCAATCATTTTTATTAAATTATTCTAGAGAAGCGGAGACTAGCGGCCTCCATGGAAGCCATCCACTGGTCTCTCCGGCTTATGTATGTTCCCAAAGATGATGCCCCCAAGGATGGGACGACGCAGGCGTCCTGCGATCATCTCATTCGGGAAGTCTCAATTTGGGGTTACCCTCGGAGCACACAGGGAGCAATGGCAGCCCCACGATGCCTTCAACGGGGTAACGACGCCCGCGACGCCAAACGATGTGCCGTCGACGCAATCGATGTGCGACCACTGCCGGGATGGGCTGCTGATAGCATGGGAGGCCACATCGACGCTCCACCGACGCAAGGTCGCCCACACAACGAGCCAAGGCACCCGTGCGAGATCAACCATAGCCGCGCCCGGAGCCACAAAGGAGGAACGCCCCGAGGCCGCCGTCACCCCCCCTCCCCCCGCCCCCACCCTTGAACTTTGTTCAGTGACAGTCAGACGGCAACGGGGAGATCAACGGCGGCAGCCGCCCACCCCTAGTTGAACTCGTGGATCACCATCGCGACCAGCGAAGAATCGTGCCGCCGCTCCCACCCCTGGTAGGCACATGACTTAGCCGTAGGCAGCATCTGGAGCTGGTGGTGAGGAAGAGTGAGGATGGGCGAGAGGTGCGTGTGAGGAGAGATCATGTGATTAGTTTGGGCGGCGACGACACTATATCGTGAGGGCGGCGCTAGGTCGTGAAGGTCGTGAGAGCTAGGTTTGTCCTACTATTGGTTGTGTGTAGGGTACTAATCGTAAGAGCATCTATAGCCGGACTTGGCAAATCAGGCCCTCTATACACCCATGGACGCGCCCGACACACTCGTGGACGGAGCCAGACAACCCCTCATATGCCGTGCCCAGAATCCACACACTTCAAATCAATACTCTCGAATTCATGCAAATCCATGCACACCCATCATACACGTCAATGCCGCACATAGATAACAAAGGTTGGCAGCGGGATACTCTCGAATGCATAGTTTGAACATGATATTTAAATTAAGTGCATAACTCAAACATTAGCTTTTTGGTTTTCATTGTTTGGCCACTAATGCTTGTCCGACTAACCATTGGTATGAAAAAATCACCAAGAAACATGGTCGGATAATGTGTCGAACACATAGAGGGCAAGGTGCAGTTCGAGAATTGCCAGACGTACCACAATAGTGTCCGGATTGGCGACGATGTCCGCGGCGGCAAGCACGACTAGGAGGAATGTTGTGCTGGTGCTAGCGATGCTAAGGCTGGGAACGACCACGGAGTTAGGAGATAACCGGCATGGAGGAGGGAGAAGAGAGGAGAGGAGCTAGTGAAATCGGGTAGGTCGGGGGGTGGATTTAGTGCAATTTTAGTTGGGGTCTGGTTGCCAGGTCTGACGTGGCACATGCTTAGGCCACCTTATATCTGCCCCTAATTTGGGCTAGAGATGAGGGTGCCGGTCAGCCCCAACGTTTGAGGCTGGTTTGAAGCGCCCGTGTGGGTTGTTTTTTCCTAGACCGGGCCGTCAGGCCGGACGTTTGAGTTGGGTTTGAGACGCCCGGCCATAGATGCTCTAACGTCGCCCTGCAACTGTGCTCTCTCCCTAGTCCCAAAGTGGATAGGTTCTAACTGTAATCAAACTTAAACTCATGTAGACGAAAGCTCTTTTTTGTCGGAGGAAGGCTGGTTCGACACATGGGTTAGAAGTATTATTACGTTTGCTGAGCCTGAACCGTTTGGTTGTAAGTTATATGCACCTAACTGGTTCGCATATGAGTTCAAATTGTTTGAACTGATGAAAAGAAGCGGATCAACATGTGGTTGGATGGTGCTCGCACTGATCCTGAATTAATTTTCAGGATTTCCGGTGATGCGCGTTTAGTGAAAAAAGACGTTCCCGTTGACTACGGGTCGTTTACGGTCACTTCGTAAAATCTCAAGATGATATGCCGGCTGAGTCTCTCGAAGGTGATCATAGGGGTAGGGTGTGCGTGTGTGCGTTTATAAGGATGAGTGTATGCGTGTTTATACGAGCGCTTGCGTGTGTAATGTGTTAATAGAAAAGAACTAATGAAAAGAAGACTGCCATATGGACGGGGGACAGAGGAGGAAGGATTTTTTTCTTGGATTTTAAAGGTTGGGAAAGCAGGCAATTGTTAAATAGCAAAGCTAATTTATTAAGGCATTACCTATGTATCGGGATGACTGAATATGTTTCAGACTTTCAGTAGTTAGTTGATTCTATCCGATCCATTTGTACACAGCCGGTTCGTCTTGGCCACAGAAAAACAGCCGCCGCGGACGCTCTAGCCAGCCGCCCTACCAAAAAAGGTAGGGTTCCTCTGCCTTCTGCCTGCGCCGGCGCCAGTTCGCCCCGTCTCCTATGGCCTTAGGGCCATCGGAGCGAAGCGGATCCTGGCCTTGTCAGTGGGAGGGCTTCGGTTTTAGATCTTTTTTCGAGGTTTGTTAGAGTTCGTGTCCTATTCAGAAAGACGAGACGGTGACGGCTCTCTGAAGTTGAAATAAAGGTCTTCCCGCTTAGCCTTGTTTCCGGTGATGCATCTAGCACCGTCAGTAGGCGCGTGGAGGTGTGTCGCCGGTGGATCTGTTGGTGGTGGATTTGATCGGATCTGTTTATCGTTCGTCTTTGTTCGTGTGTCTTCAGGTTGAATCCTTATCTACACTCTTCATCGGCGACGATTGTTGTTCTGGTGCGTTGGTTCTATGGGGCCTTACGATGACTTTCCGACTGTCTACTACAATAAGGTTTGCCCGGCTTCGGCGAGGGAGGGGCGATCACAGCGGCGAGCCTTCGACTCGCTTCAGTGTTTATCGTCATCGCTAAGTGGTCTACGGATTTGGATGTAATTTTTGTTATTTCTAGTGTTCGTTGTACTATCATGATTGAAGATGAATAGATCAGAAGTTTATCCTTGAAAAAAAATCCAACGATGCTCTTCTCTTGTGACGTTTCTCTTTAGCTGGACTTGACTGGGCGCAAAACTAACAAAAAAGAGTTGAATGAGGAATAGAATAGCAAAGCCAATTTACAAAACGTTCGGGTCCATCGCAAACTCGATCTGCGTGTGGTACCTACTCAACTTGTTGGAATTCAGATCGACTCGTACGTGTTAACATGAACAAACTCTCTACACATATTGGACGCAACGCCAGCCCATAATACGAGTACGAGCGAGTCTGGCGAGAGAGAGATAGAGAGCCAATCCACCGTACGAACCTACGTACTTTCCATCGATCTCCACCCAGCTAGCGCCGGCTGATGACGCACGACCATCATCATGTCTCGATGCCGGATACATCTTCGTGGATGACACACAGCCATCATCACGGCGGGGACCATCACCATCAACAGCAGCACGGCGGTGGCCGCCACCACCATCGTCACCATGACCGGCAGCAGCGGGCGGCGTTGCCGGGTTTCCTAGGGGCTGTTTGGTTTGCGCCCGTGTCGGCCTTGCCAATCCTGGGCTCGCCAAATAATTGGCGCTGGATTTGGCCGCCCACACCCTGCCAAAAAGTTGGCTACAAATTGAACTACGGCTGATGTGGAGCTGCGGGCGCACCAATTTTTTGGCCACCAACCAAATGAGAACCAAAGCTGGGTCAACGACCAATTTTTTGGCATGGCTTCTCGGGGCAATGATCCAAACAGCCCCCTAGTCGCACACGCTTGCCCGCCCTCCGCCCTGAATTTGACGATGGTACAGGCGCCGGTCGTCGAGCCCGTGCCGGCCTGTTGCCGGGTTCTCGGGGTATGTGCATACGCACGCGCGTTTTACTCAAATTAATTTCGATAAATGGATTAGTTACTAACTAACTCGATCGACCGTGCTTTCGATGCCTGTGGTACAGTGTGTGGCCGGCTTGGTCCTGATCGTGATGTTAACCAGGATCTGTGGTGTATCCCTTTAATGACGGACTTGATGACACGGACATGTATGCATTGGAGCCCGCAGATTACTCAATTAGTACTCCCTCTGTAAAGAAATATAAAAGTGTTTACATCACTAGAGGGAGTACTCTTTTTTTTGAGAGGGAGTACTCGGCAGACCTAGGAAGTAATTGTATATTTTTTTATTGAACCGCAAAATCGTAGAAAACTCTTCTACGGTAATTTTCTCATTAATATAAAAAATATTTACACAGAGCAAAAAAGACTAAAATGGAGTTTTTTTTTTAGATTTTATTCCTCACATAATCGACATGTCATTTACAAGCAAATGAGAAATAAAATCAGAGATTTCATCCTCCCAAAAAACTGAAGATCTATTTTTACTAAAAGAGTACTTTGCTATTTCGTCTGCTACCTTATTGGCCTCACAGAAACAATATTTGAAGGATATCTTTGCATAGTCCAAGATCAGATGTTTGCACTCCTTGATGGTTACGACTTCAGGTCCTAAATAGTCCTCTATTTTGTTAATAGAATCCACAGCAAAGGAGCAGTCCCTAGTACAGCCTATCTGACTCGCCAAGTACATTCCGTTCCTTACTATCGTTCATCACGAGTCACTGCACCACAAGCACCCGAAAGTGTTTCATACTGAAAGGAGGCATCAACATTTATGTTCACCATCCAATTTCCTGGTTTTTTCCACATGTGATCATTCTTTCGTACTGGACCTTTAGGCGTGAGTGATCTCATGTAATTCGTTGCTAACACTTTGCAAGGACTATCCAATTCTTGGGATGTTGGCACATATGGAAACTAAGATCTGTATATTGTAGTAAATCTCTACTGCTACTACCCATGTCCCCTTAGTATTTTGGGTTAACCTTTGACCTTTAATTTAACTACCAAAAAATAGGTTATATACCACAAAAATAGTATCATATGAAATCTAAAAGTATACGTTTTGTGACCTACAACTTATATTTTATTAGTCAAACATGTGATGAAAGTTTGACATAAAAAACAAAAGGGAGTAATAAACCCAGACGGAGGTAGTACTAGCTAGCTGGTTGAACCTAAATACTGTAGAGTACTACTACTACTACGTGAGTTGGTAGCCGTGTGAGAACTGATAGATGCTATGCGGCAGTCATGATAATTCTCATATTTTTGTGAATAGTCATGATAATTATCATGTGAGACCTGGGTATATTTTTTTTACAATTTATGCATCCAATGTTTCTCCGAGAGGTAATTGTAATAGAAGTACGTACCATCCTCGCTACGGCGATTATCTAATCCAAAATTTACATCTACACATTCAGTATTTCCCTTTTTAGAAGACTTTATTCATTTGGATTATGTGTATCACATATAGGAACGAGGCATACTTTGATACAGCCCCTCCTAAAAAGGTCTAATGGACACTAGAGTCAAATAATGCTAGAACTAAAATCTACAAATATTTTACTCAACTTTCCAAACTAATATCCCCTATTACCAAACTAATATTTTGCAGATGTAGCATTACTCGTCATTATGCACATTTTCCTCCTCTAATCATGTACTCCCTCCGTAAATTAATATAAGAGCGTTTAGATCACTAAACTAGTGATCTAAACGCTCTTATATTAGTTTACAGAGGGAGTACTCATTATTCCCAAACTGAAACAGAGGTTGCCAGTTGAACTAAATTTCCCCGGCAGCATATTTTTGGGACCTAGTACCCCGTCCTAAATATGTCTCATGGATTCTAGGCACCCTACACTTTGGCTGTGGCGAGCAATATTTGTTGGATTGCATTTTTTCAGGACAGCAAGTGCTCTATTTTTTCCCATTAAGAAGAAGGAAAACATTACAAAACTCGGTCAAAAAGGAAAGAGAGAAACAAAAATATAATATTAAAATCTGATACATTTTTGACTAGCCAGTAACGAGTCACGACCTCTCCTTTGTGATTGTGTGAAGTCTGAAATAAATCCTAACTTTGTAGAGGTATGAACCCTCTCCTTCAAATCCCTAAAGTTGATACCCTCCCGGTCTTTTCAAACCCTTGACACGCTTGCCGCACTGGGAAAAGAGATAATCCCAGCCGGGTTCATCAGCTACTCTCGCTGGCAGTATGGGTCCATAAGTCAGATTCATCTCTCTTCTCTTATCTTCTTCTTCCTCTATCCTCTCCTCTCCCAATCACCTTTCCCTTTCCCTCTCCAGCCCCCAACCCCCTTTTACTCTCCAGTACTGATCCCTGTTTCTTCTGCTATGAGGCTAGCCGCGCCGCGCATTGGTTGGTGTCGACGGCCAAGCCAACTCTGTTCGGCCAATGACTAGAGGCGGCGGTTGTAGGAGACCTTCGGACGGTGGGGCTAGACAGAATGGTAGCGGGCTGGCGGCGGGCGGCATGGTCTCGGCAGAGTGCGACGCGGCTAGCTGGTCCCGCGCGCGATGCGGCTGTGGCTGGGGAATCGCGGTGGCTTGCACGCGGCTCGACTCCGGTAAGCACGGCGACGCGCGACTAGTGGGGCCGAGGCACGCCGTGGCCGGCGGTAGCCGGGCTATCATAGTCGAGGGCTGACACAACTCGGCCACACGGGGTGGTGGTCGTGGTGAACTTAAATTGATGAAAGCGGCGGCGCGCAGGCAAGCCTCGCAGCAGCCGGCCGCGCGTAGCTGTGAGCAACTGCAGGAAGCAGGTGGAGTCGGGCGCGAAGCCGAAGCACGGCCCGTGGCTGCTAGCGAGCCAAGGCAAACGGCGGCGTGGTTAGCGAGCAACGCGGCGGCCATGGCAGGATGGAGAGTATTTGACAAAAAACTACCACATTTCACGTCACCGTCCCACATAACTACCACATTTTGAAAAGTGACCGAAAACTCCAGATTAGTTCTAATTTTGTGACAAAAAACTACCAAGTTGAGTTGATGACCGTTTTTATGATTTAAAACCTGCTTATGACATGCGGGACCCGTGTGTCGGAGCTGACGTGGAGGGAAAGTTAACTCCGTTTATTTTGACCGTTACATTGACCGTTTTCACAGGCGGGGCCCACACATCATTCTTCTTCCTCCGGCACAGGGAGGCGGCCGGCCGGGGCGGGCAGAACGAGGAGGCGGCTGGCCGGGGTGGGCAAAGCCGACACAGGAGGCGGCCGGAGGCGGAGACGGCGGGGCAGGAGCCGGCTGAGGCCGCCCTGGAGAGCGGAAACCGGAGCTGGCCGAGGTCAAGGCGGGGCGGCGCCGGCCATGGCCGAGGCGAGGCGACGCGGAAGCAGGTGCCAGGGGCGGGCATGAGGGGAGCTCGAGCAGTGCGCGGGGATCCTACTCGGGGCAGGGAGGAGGAGCTCGAGCTCCTGGGAGCTGCGGACGACGCGACGGGGGGCCGCGGGCATGGCGATGCGAAGCAGGCAGCGCAGGGAGGAGCAGCCATGCGACCATGGGGAGCGCGCCTCGGCCGGGGGTGCGGACCCGCGGAGGAGCTGGGCAGAGGCGACACAGGGACGACGGCGACGTCGACACGAGGCGGGGGTGCTCGGGCGGAGGAGCGGCCAGCACCGTGACGGAGTAGGGAGCTGCTGGGAGCCCGAGGAGGCCGGTAGCGCCGCAGCGAACAGCAGGCGGCGTGTGGTGCGCTGGACCGGAGCAGGGCGCAGTTGTGCACGCGCACGGACGCGCGGGGAGAGCGGGTCCGGCGGGGTCCGGCGACGGCGAACTCGGGGGCCGCAGGGGCAAGCGGCGGCGCTCGTGGCCGTACTGGCCTCTGCTGCTGCTCGTCGCCTGTGGCCGCGGCTGCGGCCGGTGGCCGTGCGTGGGCACTACTGCTCATTCCCATGTGTGCACATGAAGTGTTTGTTGAAATGCCACATAGAGAGGAGGAGGAAGAAGTTGACGCTGACATGTGGGCCCCATCAGTCAACTTGACGGTCAAAATAAACGGGGTTGACTTTGTCGCCACGTCAGCTCTGGCACGCGGGTCCCGCACGTCATAAACATGTTTAAAATCGTAAAAACGGCCATCAACTCAACTTGGTAGTTTTTTCTCACAAAAGTAATACTAATCTGGAGTTTTCGGTCATTTTTCATAATGTGATAATTCTGTGGGACGGTGACATGAAATGTGGTAGTTTTTTATCAAATACTTCAGAATGGACGCATGGATGCGTACGTGCATGCAGGTGCATGTGTACAAACATACGTGAGTCCAGATAGTCCAAAAAACATACGTGAGTGCAGCTTGCAAGACGTCGGCTTGGCACGCCAAGGCTTGATGGCGTCGGCGACAGCCGCCTCCAAGGCTCGTCCGGAATGGCGTGGACGGCCGAGCCGGCCCCGTCCGGCACACTGATCAGGTCGGATGCACGAGTCCGTCTGCAGCGCAGTCTTGAGCTTGGTGAGAAGATTTTCATAGCGATCGCTCATGTCCTTGCCCACGGTTACCATCGGGTCGGGCTTGCCCAGGTGCAGCACCCTGTCGAGGAACTCGCCGGGCGCCATTGTCGATCGCCATTGCACTGCACCTAATTAGTTTTTCTTTTGAAACTCTGCACCTAGTTAGTTGGGGAGCGAACTCGTGGGGAGATGCATATGATAGGCGGGCCCATGTAGTAAGTCATTGTAGAAATCAATCCCGATTGAGATCAGACCTTTCCAATTACACCAAACGAGATTTTATTCATGCACGGTTAGGATTGACCGGGATATGTAAATACATGATACCAACTTCAGGGATTTAAAGGTAATGGTCCATTTGTGTCGGCCTCTACAACTTTGAGGTTTATTTCAGGCTTCACTCTTTGTGATTCAAGGGCGCCGACGATTTTCGGTACAGCCACCATGGCTCCGCGCCTTCGTCGCCTAGCCTAGCCGCCTTGCCCAGCGTCGACGACTCGCTCTGTTGAGCCGTTGCGCACCTGTTTTTGTGTGAAGTTGCGTGGTCTGGCGCTTTAGGACCGCCGACCGGCGGCACTTGAGCCGTTCAGCGGGCGGTGGCCGGTGGGTCAGGTCAATTAAATGCGAGAACAGAACGACCTGGTATCGCACTCATCAGCCCTGGTGTCAAACAGAAAGGAGGAAGATGATGTGCCCAAGCAGAGAACAGTCCACGCACCAAAAGATAGGAAAAGAACAGGAAAGAAAGGAAGCAACGTGGCAACTTCCACGCCACTGCCCCGCAAGGAAAACCTCCATGCCACCTACCGTACCGCTAGCTGCAAATCAGTGAAGTCCACTAGTCCACCTACCGCACATCAAGCAGAGTGTGCTAGAGAGCCATGGCTATGGAGGTTCTGTACCCGCTCTTGCTCTGCCTCGCCTTGCACGCCGGCAGAGCAGCCTCCGCCCCACCACACTCGCAGTGCCTAGACCACCCGCCGGACTTGACGGCCGCCAGGGTCGAGTCTGGAAAGGTCGTCCATGACTTCGCCGGCTACAAGGCTTACGTCACCGGCGCCATCCACTCCGACCTGGCCGTCGTCCTTGCCTCCGACGTCTTTGGTTAGTTCATTTGACTAAACTGTACATGGAACATGTTGGTTCAGTCTATATATGTGCAATTTTTTTGCATATGGCTTGTTTTCCTTTTGTGTGAAGGAGAACTATACGTATGAACATGGCTTTTGCATTTTCATTTCTTCAGGATTCGAAGCGCCGTTGCTGAGGTTCGACAATCCACTGCCGATCATTTTAGTATTTCTGTTCCATCAAAAAGACTTGAACATTATTTGTTAAGTTTCAAGTGTATACATGGTTTTGTTTCGAAGAAAAGAAAAGTAAATTTATGCGTATGGAATTCGACGCAAAAATGGATGTCCTGGATATAGTGTGTACATGCCGTGGGGGCAACAGCTTTCCCTTTCTTCCTCTTATAAGAAAGCAAAGCAAGATACTTCCTTCGGATGGGGATATAAGTCATGCATGGATTTTATGTGTTTGATTTCATTAACGAAAAATGGGCTGTATGTTATTGAAGGTATGTTCTAGTTTTGTCGTCAAAAATAGTTTCTAAATATGTTTTTTTGTATTATGTACATGTTTTTCTTAGTTAAATTGACTACCTAAATAATTTTCAAAATATATTTTTTGTATTATGTACATGTTTTGCTAGTTAAATTGACTACCTAAATAAATCCCTAGGTCAGACTAATATTCTCGTCCTCCAAAGGAAGTAGTAACACTGCTGTTTAAATTAAATAGTACGTACAAAGTGACATGAGCATGTATATAGTGTGGTGCCCATCAATAACTTCCTTATCCCCATATCTATGCATCTATAAGTAGGAATCGTGTAGGGTGTTGCTATACACAGGACAAATTTATGACCGACGCGTGCAGGATTGTACGTGGAGGCCAGCAGAGAGCCTATAGGGAGGTGGTTATTTCTTTTCTTTTCTTTTAGCTGATGCTAGTGCTGTTGGACACAAATCATCATTCGTGGACCGTGTCCAAAGTGTCGTCCATGAATCAATTTCGAATCATGTATGGTTGTGAATAATGTTTAACATGACAAGGAAGGAAGATAGCAGACAAAGTTGGTGAAGCTGGATACTATGTCGTGGTCCCTGATTTCTTTAATGGGCAACCTTTAACGGGGACACCAGGTGAAAACCTCACAAAATGGCTCAGTGAGCACTCTCCGGTAATATATTTCAATAATAACATTCCCTTGACTTTTTATTAAACATTTATACTGCTTTTCTCGACTATATTAGTCTAATACACCTTGGAGCATACTATCATCAAAGTGGTAAGTTCCAAAAGAAACCGGTATATTTTGTTGAAGTTTTGTAGTGGTTTGGGTGGAAATAGATTTACTGTCAGGATAATTTTGCAAATGCTATCTTAGTGGCTTGGTTTACCTAACAGGTAAAAGCTGCTCAAGATGCCAAACCAATATTTGCGACCTTGAGAAAAGAGCGAAAATTTAGTCTTGGAGTTGGAGGATATTGTTGGGGTGGTCAGTAAAATCAATATAAATTATTGAAAGTAATCATAATACAGTCAACTTGAAATCTTTCATCCTAGACTTAATCCGATAATCCTTTTGTTATGTTGCACTAACAGGAAAGTTCGCAGTGGAGATAGCGAAAATGAATGAGGTGAAGGCAATTGTCATCTCCCATCCTTACTCAGTCATTGTCGGCGATATGAGAGGTGCACTTTTATTTCTACTTATGAGGTTGTTAGTTTCAGTGTGACTCCCTTGTGTTCACATTTGAAGTTTATCTGGAACTCAGAGGTCAAGTGTCCCATTGAAATCCTTGGAGGTGAAAATGACCCAACTACACCACCAAGGTTCATATATAAGTTCTTGAATGTCCTTCGTAAAAGAAGTGATAAGGTGGGTTAATTTTTATTTTGTTGACTCTTGATGTCATTAACATAGTTATGCTCGCGTTGTTATTCCAAAGTTTGAAATGTAGTTTCTTGAAGCACAAGATCTATTTTTAGAATATCATAATGTGTATAATTGCTACACATCTACCGAAATGAAGAAATATAACTATTTTTATCGAATAAGGCCTCATATTTCCTGACATAGTTGTAGCTAGATTGATCTTGAAGTATGCAATTACTCCTTATTTCATCAGCTGTCAAATTTATGATTTTATGAAGTATTCATAGTCGTACTCAATTTGGCTTTCAACTTTAATTTAGATTAGGATATGCTAATAAAATTATCACATTCTACAATAATTTTAATAAAAAGCATTGTTACTTTGTATCGTGAGAAAGTTTGACACGGTAACATTTCTTCGACAAGTAAATGGGAATGGAGGTACAACCATGGATGTGTAATTTTGAACTTTGTTGACTGGATTTGGTAGGTTTATAAAAAAATGGGTAGGCCTATGAAAAAGGTGTTAGACTGCCTAAGACTTCAATACACCATCTCATAAGTGAATTCACATGACTGGTCAGAAGTTATTTTTAACCCAAGTGCTACCTAGCCTCATATCATATTGCTTTGTTGCAGATACCTTACTTCGGGAAGATCTTTCCAGGAGTTGCCCATAGCTTTGCTTGTAGGTACAATATCACCAACCCGTTCGAAGTCAAAACCGCTGAACAAGCTCTTGCCCTAATGGTTGGATGGTTCGAGAAACACCTGAAATGAGAAATGCTAACCATAAAGGTCAGATTGATCCGACCTAGTTAGTTTCATATCCATGTAAAAGTTTCCAGCACAATATTTATGTAATTGCATATCCATACACTCAATGTACATGCAGTGACCATGATTTGTGAGTCCTTTGTAACCTCCATTGCATGTAATTTATTTATGGAAGGTTTAGAGATTTCAACATCATATTAAGATATATAACATAATTCACTTTGACATTCTTTTCTTATATCAAGAATCTGCATAGACTTTATTAGGTGTCTTTTTCTTAACAATTCTTGTATATATGAGTTGACTATACCCTCTAGAAAATATATCATAAAATTTTAAACCCATACTATCAATAATGGTTTGCGTCATCGACTACTCCCCGGATAATATCAAGAGATGCCCTTCTAACTAGTCCTCTCTTTGTGGTTGAAAAAGGTGGAAAAGTTGATAAAGTATATCAAACAAGCTCCACTACTAAAATATAAAATGTATTTTCATATTGAATCTGCTTTGTATTCTAACTGTTGATAGTTTTAAATGAACTTGATCCAATTTTTTACCATTAATTTGACCTCAAACAAATTTGTTTATGTTCTTTCCAGCGCACAATGGAGTTGTAAAGAAGATATGACCTGGCTTTAGGGCGAACAACCTCTCACTCTCTAGATAGAACATGTATTATTCTATGGGTGCCCACGTTATATGGAAACACTAAAACTCATACCGCTGATTTTCTGTCTAGCATCAGTCGCGTCTCGTGCATGTCACGTGCCTGTGTTGGGCCCACCCATCGCTTCTACATCAAACCTTATCTCCAAGTGAACCGCCCATCCACCCGTTTCTCTCTCACATCATCTCTATCCCCTTGCTACCTTTTCAAGTGTCTGACTCGACATGAAGAAGATTGGATCCATGGACACCCGCTGCTACAAGACATGGCTCTACCACCGTGCGGGTCCAGATCCATCGGTTGTTGTTGCAGCGTAGTAGAGATTGATTCTTTCTAGCCCCCACCCCAACCCGCCGCAACAGTGAAGGTGCAGCTTCTGCGGCGACGGTAAAAGGAACATCGGTGCTGCTGCGACAAGCTCTGCAATTGAAATGATACTACAACAGCAACAGCGCAATAATGATGGTGTTGCAACTCCGAAGGGTGGTGCCGACATCATCGAACATGCTGCAAACCAGAAGGGCATTGTAGTTACCACTATTGCATACGCCTCATGACAACATCCGCCATGCTGCAATCGTCGGTGCCTCTGCAAGGCCAGGGCGAACGACCGCGATGTTGTGCTGCTGTTGCCGTAATGACAGCGAGGCGGTGCTTCCACAACCACGGTGATATGTTCCAAGACAATGATGGTGTTGCAACGCTTTGGCAACTATGGTGGAGTTGCAATGCTTCCACGACAATGGTGGTGTTGCAAATAAAGTCGTGCTTCAAAAGGCTGATCCAACAATCCTAGGTCGCATGATCAAACGGCTGGGGACCCGGCAGATAACTATATTACAGGGCACTATAGCGTACAATACATACTGTTTGAGTTTCCAAGCCATGACCCATTCGTTCATGACCCGACCCGGATCGTCCAACATAGATAATGACCCAAAACAATCCACCGTAGTCCATCACACCCTCGCAATGGTACGCGTCTTATTTCCACCCAGCAAGTCCTCAATCAGCATAAATCCGTGGCATCTCCATCAATGACGCCCGGCCAGCATCATCACCATCACAATGGCTAGGTCATCATCACGGCAATTACCACCACGACGGCCACCACCAGCAGCACCAGGCGCTGCCGGAGTTCCCGGTCCAGTTCACTCAAGTGCCGACGACGGTGGAGGTGCTGCTCCTCGAGCCCAGGCTAGACAGGTCCGACGACCCCGTGGCCTCCAGTACATAGGGGCGGACAGAATCTCCATGCACTTGCAGGCCATCTTACTACGATCAGACCCTGACCACGATGGGCTCATTAATTATATGTTGAGATTGAAGGATTAACTAATTCAGATTTGGGAATTTGTAACTTCCGAAGGTGAGGATTTTAGCATTAGATCCGAGCTGCCTGATCGCTGTTGGATGTGCTCACTACGCACGTCATAGGCGGCAGTTTCCTTTTTTTCTGGCCATTTCCTTTTATTTCGGTTACTAATTAGTTTGCACATATAATTATGTTTGGGAAATGTTTAGAGCCGGTGCGCCGGCCGAAGCGCTCGGCCGGTCGCACGCCAGCCTCGCGTCGCCCACTCTTCCGCATAAGCCCAACCTACCCTTTTCTTACGGGCCCACAACCACTTCTTTATCCATCCAGGAACTTTCCTCGTCTTCCTCGCCGCAAGAAGCTTACGCTCCTCCACCATGGCCCTCGTCGGCCCTAGCTCCGCTCACCCTAGAGGACCCTTACCCAAGCTGCTCCATCCCCAGGCACACGCATCGTTGCTCATCCATACTCCATTCATTGCCAGTGCAGGGCGGAAAACGTCTGCATGCAACCATGACCGCTACAAACGACAAGCTCGAATGACACTGGTGCGCGGCCGGCATGAAACTGATTCAACTAAAATCGAGAGAGAGAGAGAGAGAGAGAGAGAGAGAGAGAGAGAGAGAGAGTGTA
>LR880972.1:973905632-973916400 GCA_904067115.1 Aegilops sharonensis
CATTTTTCCGACTTGGGTTCGAGCTTTTCAGGTTGAAGTTTCTTGACATAAGCATCGCATCCCCAAACTTTTAGAAACGACAGCTTAGGTTTCTTCCCAAACCATAATTCATACGGTGTCGTCTCAACGGATTTAGATGGTGCCCTATTTAAAGTGAATGTAGCTGTCTCTAGAGCGTATCCCCAAAATGATAGCGGTAAATCGGTAAGAGACATCATAGATCGCACCATATCCAATAGAGTGCGATTACGACGTTCGGACACACCGTTACGCTGAGGTGTTCCAGGCGGCGTGAGTTGTGAAACGATTCCACATTTCCTTAAGTGTGTACCAAATTCGTGACTTAAATGTTCTCCTCCATGATCTGATCGTAAGAATTTAATCTTTCGGTCACGTTGATTCTCTACTTCATTCTAAAATTCCTTGAACTTTTCAAAGGTCTCAGACTTGTGTTTCATCAAGTAGACATACCCATATCTACTTAAGTCATCAGTGAGAGTGAGAACATAACGATATCCTCCGCGAGCCTCAACGCTCATTGGACCACACACATCACTATGTATGGTTTCCAATAGGTTGGTTGCTCGCTCCATTGTTCCGGAGAACGGAGTCTTGGTCATTTTTCCCATGAGGCATGGTTCGCATGTGTCAAATGATTCATAATCGAGAGACTCTAAAAGTCCATCAACATGGAGCTTCTTCATGCGCTTGACACCAATGTGACCAAGGCGGCAGTGCCACAAGTATGTGGGACTATCGTTATCAACTTTACATCTTTTTGTATTCACACTATGAATATGTGTAACATTACGATCGAGATTCATTAAGAATAAACCATTGACCATCGGGGCATGACCATAAAACATATCTCTCATATATATAGAACAACCATTATTCTCGGATTTAAATGAGTAGCCATCTCGTATTAAACGAGATCCAGATACAATGTTCATGCTCAAACTTGGCACTAAATAACAATTATTGAGGTTTAAAACTAATCCCGTGGGTAAATGTAGAGGTAGCGTGCCGACGGCGATCACATCGACCTTGGAACCATTCCTGACGCGCATCGTCACCTCGTCCTTCGCCAGTCTCCGCTTATTCCGCAGCTCCTGCTGTGAGTTACAAATATGAGCAACGACATCGGTATCAAATACCCAGGAGTTACTACGAGTACTGGTAAGGTACACATCAATTACATGTATATCACATATACCTTTAGTGTTGCCGGCCTTCTTGTCCGCTAAGTACTTGGGGCAGTTCCGCTTCCAGTGACCCTTCCCTTTGCAATAAAAGCACTCAGTCTCAGGCTTGGGTCCATTCTTTGACTTCTTCCCGGCAACTGGCTTACCGGGCGCGGCAACATCTTTGCCATCCTTCTTGAAGTTCTTCTTACCCTTGCCCTTTTCGAACTTAGTGGTTTTATTGACCATCAACACTTGATGTTCCTTCTTGATTTCTACCTCTGCTGACTTCAGCATTGAAAATACTTCAGGAATAGTTTTCACCATCCCCTGCATATTGTAGTTCATCACAAAGCTCTTGTAGCTCGGTGGGAGCGACTGAATGATTCTGTCAATGACCGCCTCGTCTGGGAGGTTAATGTCCAGCTGGGCAGGCGGTTGTGCAACCCAGACATTTTGAGTATGTGCTCACTGACAGAACTATTTTCCTCCATCTTACAACTATAGAACTTGTCGGAGACTTCATATCTCTCGACCCGGGCATGAGCTTGGAAAACCATTTTCAGATCCTCGAACATCTCATATGCTCCGTGTTGCTCAAAACGCTTTTGGAGCCCCGGTTCTAAGCTGTAAAGCATGCCGCACTGAACGAGGGAGTAATCATCAGCACGTGACAGCCAAGCGTTCATAATGTCTTGGTTCTCTGGGATGGCTGCTTCACCTAGCGGTCCTTCTAGGACATATGCTTTCTTGGCAGCTATGAGGATGATCCTCAGGTTCCGGACCCAGTCCGTATAGTTGCTGCCATCATCTTTCAGCTTGGTTTTCTCTAGGAACGCGTAGAAGTTCATGTTGACATGAGCGTTGGCCATTTGATCTACAAGACATTTTTGCAAAGATTTTAGACTAAGTTCATGATAATTAAGTTCATCTAATCAAATTATTTAATGAACTCCCACTCAGATTTGACATCCCTCTAGTCATCTAAGTGTTACATGATCCGAGTCGACTAGGCCGTGTCCGATCATCACGTGAGAAGGACTAGTCATCATCGGTGAACATCTCCATGTTGATCGTATCTTCCATACGACTCATGTTCGACCTTTCGGTCTCTGTGTTCCGAGGCCATGTCTTTACATGCTAGGCTTGTCAAGTTAACCTAAGTGTTTTGCATGTGTAAAACTGTCTTACACCCGTTGTATGTGAATGTAGGAATCTATCACACCCGATCATCACGTGGTGCTTCGAAACGACGAACTTTAGCAACGGCGCACAGTTAGGGGGAACACTTTCTTGAAATTATTATGAGGGATCATCTTATTTACTATCGCCGTTCTAAGTAAACAAGATGCATAAACATAATAAACATCACATGCAATTATATAGTAGTGACATGATATGGCCAATATCATATAGCTCCTTTGATCTCCATCTTCAGGGCTCCATGATCATCTTCGTCACCGGCATGACACCATGATCTCCATCATCATGATCTCCATCATTGTGTCTCCATGAAGTTGCTCGCCAACTATTACTTCTACTACTATGGCTAACGGTTTAGCAATAAAGTAAAGTAATTACATGGCGTTAAATCATTGACACGCAGGTCATACAATAATTAGGACAACTCCTATGGCTCCTGCCGGTTGTCATACTCATCGACATGGAAGTCGTGATTCCTATTACAAGAACATGATCTCATACATCACAATATATCATTCATCATTCATCACAACTTTTGGCCATATCACATCGCAAAACAATTGCTGCAAAAACAAGTTAAACGTCCTCTAATTGTTGTTGCATCTTTTACGTGGCTGCAATAGGGTTCTAGCAAGAAGGTTGTCTTACCTACGAATAACCACAACGTGATTTGTCAACTTCTATTTACCCTTCATAAGGACCCTTTTCATCGAATCCGCTCCAACTAAAGTGGGAGAGACAGACACCCGCTAGCCACCTTATGCAACTAGTGCATGTCAGCCGGTGGAACCTGTCTCACGTAAGCGTACGTGTAAGGTCGGTTCGGGCTGCTTCATCCCACAATACCGCTAAAGCAAAATAAGACTAGTAGTGGCAAGGAAGTTGACAACATCTACGCCCACAACAGATTTGTGTTCTACTCGTGCAATAGAGAACTACGCATAAACCTAGCTCATGATGCCACTGTTGGGGAACATTGCATAAAATAAAAAATTTCCTACGTTCACCAAGATTAATCTATGAGTTGATCTAGCAACGAGAGAGGGGAGTGCATCTACATACCCTTGCAGATCGCGAGCGGAAGCGTTCAAGAGAACGGGGTTGAGGGAGTCGTACTCGTCGTGATCCAAATCACCGGAGATCCTAGCGCCGAACGGACGGCACCTCCGCGTTAAACACACGTACGGTCAGCGTGACGTCTCCTCCTTCTTGATCCAGCAAGGGGGAAGGAGAGGTTGAAGAAGATCCAGCAGCAAGACGGCGTGGTGGTGGATGCAGCAGGGATCCGGCAGGGCTTCGCCAAGCGTCTGCGGGAGGAAGAGGTGTAGCAAGGGGGAAGGGAGGCGCCAGGTGTAAGGGTGCGGCTGCCCTCCCCCCCTCTTTGTATAGGGACCCCAGGGGGGCGCCGGCCCTAGGAGATGGGGTCTCCTAGGGGGGCCGGCGGCCAAGGGGGGAAACTTGCCCCCAAGGCAAGTGGAGGCGCCCCCTCCCCTAGGGTTCCCAACCATAGGCGCAGAGGGGGGCCCGGGGGGGCGCACCGGCCCACCAGGGGCTGGTTCCCCTCCCACTTCAGCCCACAGGGCCCTCCGGGATAGGTGGCCCCACCCGGTGGACCCCCGGGACCCTTCCGGTGGTCCCGGTACAGTACCGGTGACCCCCGAAACTTTCCCGATGGCCGAAACTCGACTTCCCATATATAGTTCTTTACCGCCGAACCATTCTGGAACTCCTCGTGACGTCCGGGATCTCATCCGGGACTCCGAACAACTTTCGGTTTGCTGCATACTTATATCTCTACAACCCTAGCGTCACTGAACCTTAAGTGTGTAGACCCTACGGGTTCGGGAGACACGTAGACATGACCGAGACGGCTCTCCGGTCAATAACCAACAGCGGGATCTGGATACCCATGTTGGCTCCCACATGCTCCTCGATGATCTCATCGGATGAACCATGATGTCGAGGATTCAAGCAACCCCGTATACAATTCCCTTTGTCAATCGGTACGTTACTTGCCCGAGATTCGATCGTCGGTATCCCAATACCTCGTTCAATCTCGTTACCGGCAAGTCACTTTACTCGTACCGTAATGCATGATCCCGTGACCAGACACTTGGTCACTTTGAGCTCATTATGATGATGCATTACCAAGTGGGCCCAGAGATACCTCTCCGTCATACGGAGTGACAAATCCCAGTCTCGATCCATGTCAACCCAACAGACACTTTCGGAGATACCCGTAGCATACCTTTATAGTCACCCAGTTACGTTGTGACGCTTGGTACACCCAAAGCACTTCTACAGTATCCGGGAGTTACACGATCTCATGGTCTAAGGAAAAGATACTTGACATTGGAAAAGCTCTAGCAAACGAACTACATGATCTTGTGCTATGCTTAGGATTGGGTCTTGTCCATCACATCATTCTCCTAATGATGTGATCCCGTTATCAATGACATCCAATGTCCATAGTCAGGAAACCATGACTATCTGTTGATCAACGAGCTAGTCAACTAGAGGCTCACTAGGGACATGTTGTGGTCTATGTATTCACACGTGTATTACAATTTCTGGATAATACAATTATAGCATGAATAAAAGAAAATTATCATGAGCAAGGAAATATAATAATAATCCTTTTATTATTGCCTCTAGAGCATATTTCCAACAAAACCTAAACTTATTAGATGGGTTCTCTTGCTGCAAGAATTTGATTTGCATATTGTTGATAGAAAAGGAGCTGAGAACCCCGTTGCTGACAACTTATCTTGGTTAGAGAATGTTCTTGATGACCCACTACCTATTGATGATAGCTTTCCTGATGAACAATTAAATGTCATAAGAGCTCCTCGCAGCACTCCCTGGTATGCTGATTATGCTAATTATATTGTTGCTAAATTTATACCACCTAGCTTCACATACCAACAAAAGAAAAAGTTCTTTTATGATTTGAGACATTATTTTTGGGATGACCCACATCTTTATAAAGAAGGAGTATATGGTGTTATTAGACGTTGTGTGCCTGAGCATGAACAGGAACAGATCCTACGCAAGTGTCATTCCGAAGCTTATGGAGGGCACCAAGCTGGAGACAGAACTGCACATAAGGTATTGCAATCTGGTTTTTATTGGCCTACTCTCTTCAAAGATGCCCGTAAGTTTGTTTTGTCTTGTGATGAATGTCAAAGAATTGGTAATATTAGTAGACGTCAAGAAATTCCTATGGATTATTCACTTGTTATTGAACCATTTGATGTTTGGGGCTTTGATTATATGGGACATTTTCCTGCCTCTAATGGATATACTCATATTTTAGTTGCTGTTGATTACGTTACTAAGTGGGTAGAAGCTATTCCAACTAGTAGTGTTGATCATAACACTTCTATTAAAATGCTTAAGGATGTTATTTTTCCGAGGTTTGGAGTCCCTAGATATTTAATGACTGATGGTGGTTCACACTTTATTCATGGTGCTTTCCGTAAAATGCTTGCTAAATATGACGTTAATCATAGAATTGCATCTCCATATCACCCACAGTCTAGTGGTCAAGTAGAATTGAGTAATAGAGAGCTCATATAAATTTTGCAAAAGACTGTTAATAGGTCTAGAAAGAAATGGTCCAAGAAACTTGATGATGCATTATGGGCCTATAGAACTGCATATAAGAATCCTATGGGTATGTCGCCGTATAAAATGGTTTATGGAAAAGCATGTCACTTACCTCTCGAACTAGAACATAAGGCATATTGGGCTATTAAAGAGCTCAACTATGATTTCAAACTTCCCGGTGAGAAGAGGTTATTTGATATTAGCTCACTTGATGAATGGAGAATCCAAGCCTATGAAAATGCCAAGTTATTTAAATAAAAAGTTAAAAGATGGCATGACAAAAGGATAGAAAAGCGTGAGTTTAATGTAGGTGATTATGTATTGCTATACAACTCTTGTTTAAGATTTTTTGCAGGAAAACTTCTCTCTAAATGGGAAGGTCCCTACGTTATCGAGGAGGTCTACCGTTCCGGTGCCATAAAAATCAACAACTTCGAAGGCACAAATCCGAAGGTGGTAAACGGTCAAAGGATCAAACACTATATCTCAGGTAATCCCATAAATGTTGAAACCAATATTATTGAAACCGTAAACCCGGAGGAATACGTAAGGGTCACTTTTCAGAACGTTCCAGACTCCGAAAAGGAATAGGTATGTGGTACGGTAAGTAAACCGACTCCAAAACAATTTTAAGGCAATATTTCTCCGTTTTAGAATATTTAGAAAATTAGAAAAATAAATAGCAGTTCGGGGAGGACACGAGGCCTCCACGAGGGTGTAGGGCACGCCCTACCCCCTGGGCGCGCCCCCCTACCTCGTGAGCACCTCGTGTGCCCTCCGGACTCCTTTTCTTGCATGATACGTATTTTGGTCGGTAAAAATTCATTATATATTCTCCCGAAGGTTTTGACTCCCGTAACGCAAATATCCTCTGTTTTTGTTTCAAGCTGTCCTACTGCAGGTTAGATCAACATGTCGTCTCAAGCAAGAAAGCAAAGAGGCATTATGCAAAAGGATAATAAAGCTTGAGATCGAGAATGATGAGTTGAGGATTGACAATTTCACCCTCAGACGCAAGTTGGAGAAAGAGAAGGGCAAGCCTACATCATCGACAACAACTCCACCTTCTTCACCAACAACAAAGGAGACATAATCACATGGGTATGGGCACTCCCCTTGGCAACTGCCAAGCTTGGGGGAGGTGCCCCAGTATCGTATCTCCATCACAACTCCTATCTTTACCGTTTTTCTTAGTTCGATCCTATTAGTAATATCTTGATTTAGTAGAATAAAGTCTTGGCATGACCTAGTTTTGAAGTTTTGCTTTATGATCCCTTTATGTAATCGAGTCCATGAGCTATATATAATATAGATTAGTGTTGAGTCAAGGGCTTGATTACTTTACCATGACCTTGGGGAAGTAAAAAGAATAAAAAGAAACAAAGAGTTCATATTGATATTATTGAAAGTAATGACTTCACAAGTTGGCAAATATAGTTTTGGTCATCATTGCAATTAATAGGAAGTAATAAAGAGAGAGAGGTTTCACATATAGATATATTATCATTGACATCTTTTATGATTGGGAGCACTCATTAAAATATGACATGCTAAAGAGTTGATGTTGGACAAGGAAGACAACGTAATGAGTTATGTTTTCTTGTATCTGAGATAAAGTATGTTGTCATGGATCCTCTAACATGTTGAGCTTGCCTTTCCCCCTCATGCTAGCCAAATTCTCAGCACCAAATAGAGATACTACTTGTGCTTCCAAATACCCTTAAACTAGTTTAGCCATGAGAGTCCACCATATCTACCTATGGATTGAGTAAGATCCTTCAAGTAAGTTGTCATCGGTGCAAGCAATAAAAATTGCTCTTTAAATATGCATGACTTATTAGTGCAGAGAAATAAGCTTTGTACGAACTTGTTGTGGACGCAATAAAAGCGACGGACTGCATAATAAAGATTCACATACAAGGGGCAATATAAAGTGACGTTCTTTTGCATTAAGATTTTGTGCATCCAACCATAAAAGCGCATGGCAACCTCTGCTTCCCTCTGCGAAGGGCCTATCTTTTATTATTATCCTCTACCTTATGCAAGAGTCACGGTGATCTTCACCTTTCCTTTTTCATTTTATCCATTGGCAAGCCCAGCATGTTGGAAAGAACATGACATATATATCTAATTGGATGTAGGGGAGCATGAATTATTATTGTTGACATTACCCTTGAGGTAAAAGGTTGTGGGGCAAAACTACAAGCCCCTATCTTTCTCTGTGTCCGGTTAAGACTCCGTAACCACAAGTATTGCGTGAGTGTTAGCAATTATGAATGACTAAGTGATAGTTGAGTATGTGGACTTGCTTTTAAGCTCTGACATAGACTCTTTCTGATGTTATGATAAATTGCAATTGCTTCAATGACTGAGGGTATGATTTGTTGGTGCTCAATAAGGTTTATGATTCATACTTTGGCTTTGTGAAAAGATCATCATTTGAACATAAGTAATCATATGACAAATCTATATATGTGCTGTTATGAGAATAATCATGATGCCTTCATGTCCGTATTTTATTTTTATCGACGCTCTACCTCTAAACATGAGGACATATTTATTGTTATCGGCTTTTCGCTTGAGGACAAGCGAGGTCTAAGCTTGGGGGAGTTGATACGTCAATTTTGCATCATGCTTTTATATCGATATTTATCGCATTATGGGCTGTTATTTTACGTTATGTCACAATACTTATGGCTATTCTCTCTTATTTTACAAGGTTTACCATGAAGAGGGGGAATGCCGGCAGCTGGAATTCTGGCTGGAAAAGGAGCAAATATTGGAGACCTATTCTGTGTAACTCCAAAAGTCCTGAAACTCCACGGAATATCTTATAATAAATAAAGAAAAATCGTCGCCAAAGATGAAGGCCAGGGGGCCCACACCCTGCTCACGAGCGTGGGGGGCGCGCCCTCCCCCCTGGGCGCGCCCCCCTACCTCGTGGGCCCCCTGGTGGCTCTCCGACGCCCATCTTCTCCTATATGAGCTCTTTCGATGAGAAAAAAAATCTGAAGCAACCTTCCGGGACGAGACTCCGCCGCCACGAGGCGGAACCTTGGCGGAACCAATCTAGGGCTCCGGCGGAGCTGTTCTGCCGGGGACACTTCCCTCCGGGAGGGGGAAATCATCGTCATCATCATCACCAACGCTCCTCTCATCGGGAGAGGGCAATCTCCATCAACATCTTCACCAGCACACTAGTAGAAAAAGGGTCATACGTGAAGCACATTAGTGCCGGTTTGAATTTGAGCCGGTACTAATGTATACATTAGTGCCGGTTCGTGGGGGCGATCAATAGCACCGGTTCGTGGCGAACCTTTAGTACCGGTTCATGCCACGAACCGGTACTAAAGAGGTTGTGTCAGCCTGCGGTCAGGCTATGGCCCCACCATCACCATTTAGTGCCGGTTCGTACCACGAACCGGTACTAATGACGTTGTGGCAGGATGTTTTAATTAGTCCCACCTCGCTCCCCTAACAAGCCTTTTACCACCTTAAATATGTTATTTCTCAAACTATCATAAGCACTTGGTCTTCATTGAACTCTATGTGTAGAATTTGTGGCCTCAATATGAGTCTTCATCGGTTTATAAATCGTTGATGACTCATATTGACAATTCAGATTGTACACACAAAGATCATTGATGATCAAAGTATTTTTTTTGATGTTATATGATCATATTGACAATTTAGACTGTAAAGAAATATAAGATCATGATGTAAATGCTCTTTTATTTTTTGCGTTCAGTATGCACCATTCAAAGAGACACCATCAACTTTCAACCATTTCTGCCTTCATTTGCTATTTTTCATGCATTCAATGATTTGTTTTGAGAACTAAATGACCTAGAAATTGAAAAGCACTACAAATGAACTCTGAAAAAGTTGAAACTTGGCATGGTATCATCATTTCACCCACATAGATTGTTCAAAAAAGTAGAGAGGGTTACGGCAAAAACTAGATGCACTTCGTTCACAAACTGGACAATCTCTTTCGAAGTATTCAGGTTTCGGACGAAATTAAACTCATTTGTTACAAAGGCATTTCATTTTTTTTAAACTTCTCCAGACTTTTTGTGCATTCAGTATGCACCATTCAAAGCGACGCCATCAACATTCAACCATTTCTGCCTTCATTTGCCATAACTGTTTTAAGCGCACCACCTTTAGTACCGGTTGGTGGCTCCAACCGGTACTAAAGGGTGACCAGTACTACAGTTGCTTAGGAAGCTGTATTTTAGTCCCACCTCGCCAAGAGAGAGGGACTAGGAGCGGTTTATAAGCCCTGAGTGCAGAGACGATGAAGAAGAGGCTCAATGCTCAGGTTGCTTAGCTTCAAGCCTTCAGGAATATGGTAGATTGCACGGAGCTATGCGCAGTGCAGTTTACACTATTCCGAAAGGCTTGAAGCAAATTAACGAGCATTGCACCTCTTTTTTATTTTTAATAACTTATTACAACTCCGGACTTCTTCTGTTATGGCAAAAACTAATTGCACGTCGGCATTTCTTTTTTTTTAACTTTCATTATAACTCCAGACTTTGACCATCAAGTTTTGCAGAAAAGAAAAAATAGCAGAAGAGAAAAAATAGCAGAAAAGAAAAAAAAACTATTGCTGAAAAGAAAAAAACTATATAAAAAACTAGTCAGAAATAAATAGAACAAAATAAATATAGCAGAAAAGAAAAAACTGCTCAGAAATAAATAGAAGAAAAAATAAAGCAGAAAATGAAAAAATTATATTTGCTATTTTTCAATCGTTTACAAAATGA
>LR880972.1:973990430-974005697 GCA_904067115.1 Aegilops sharonensis
CCAACCGCCCAACACAAATTCTTGAAGGATGTGTCACATCAGTGGGCAATTCACTAGCAGCCTTGTCGAATGCTTTGCACTGGCCACGGATCTAGGGACCATCCATCCTAAAGGTTGTTTGCAAATCTCCGTAATGAAATATGATGTTCCTCTCAGCAAACCCAGGACTACACACGTCATAGTAAATAGAAACATTGTTCCTAAGTGTGCACACAACGCGGGCATCCTAGAAGGCCCGAGTGAGACATCTCTTGCAGTCACAGGCCTCTGTGTCACCATGACATCTTGCCAGAGCATATGTTCTGTCCTGGCTGAAACCAACTATCTGCCTGTAGAACAAAGAGGGGGAGGAGGCAGCTGCCTCAGGTAGCGTGGCGGACAACTCTTCGAGACGCGAGCTGTGTGGCCGGATATGTAGATCTGGAGTGTTCATTGATGCAATCGGACGGTTGGGAGCGTCGAATCACTGTGGAGGCTCCTCGTTAGCTGCGTTATACTGTCACCGCTCCTACATCGCCACCTGCAGCGCTGTCCATCGCCCGAACACCAACCCGATGGCCTCTCCAAGCGCCACCTCCGCATGGCCGCATCGGTGGAGATCGGGGCCGTGGCGCCGTCGGATGCGGCAATGGTGTCGTTGCGCCTCACTGGTCTGAGAGTTGAGCCTCTCTCTGCTGCAACTGGAGAAGGAAGATAGACGGTGGCTGGTCAACGTCGTGGAGGCCGATGATTCATCGGCGGCCGCGATGGAGAATGAAGCGAGGGATTGTTGCCCCTTCGATGTCGTTGACCTGAACTGAAGCGACGTCGCACGCCAGCTCTTTCACCAACCGCTAAATGGGATGCCTGGCCCAATCAACCAAAGGCCACCGATTTTTCCACCGGAATAGCCACCCGGCCCATTGGTTAATTACGGGATTAGATAGTCATCCGACGGCCAGCAACAACCCGGAACAAATATCCGACAGCCAGAAACCTTGATGGTCTGGGAGGGCAGGGAATGTGCTCAGTTTTAATGTATTTAAACTAGAACATAAAAGCGCGCGTTGCCGCGCCCGCTCATATCTAAAAAATAATTATAAAATTTTAAAATATCAAAAGTAATGATACGAATATGGAAAATACTTTACATGCTTGGTAGAATTTGAACAGTTTGAATTATGTTACGTTGATCAGCTTTGAATATCTCTAAGTTGTAAAGATCCAACTCAGATCAACAAAAAGCTCGTTGAATCACTGAACTATATATAGGTAAATTACAAGAAAGAAGGATTTTGCAACAGGAATGCATTTAAATTCATCACCCAGATCGGCTTTGGGAGTAGGCGAGTAGCCACCATGGGAAGAGTACCCATCGTGCGTTTCCTCTGCTGTTGCACTCAGCGTTTTGAAAAGAAAAAAAATATTAAGCGTAACCCAGCGTTTTGATGGACTCATGGACCAAACGTTGCACGCCGGCTATTACATGAATTTGTGGGCTAGCTGCAAAAAAAAAAACATGTGGGCTGATAAATCTAACGCCACACATGCTGCTCCACAATGATCAGTTGCCTACCGGCCCATCTAACAAGGAGGCTCACAGGTCAACGTCGGGAGCAGCAGCCCTGTAACGTTGGCCTGGGCTGACTGGGGACCGTTAGCAGTAAAAATGGGCTAGAAGCCACTGATGGATGACAGAAGCAATCCAGGCCATGCATGTCCGAATCAAACGGATGGGAACGCCTAGTCGCTGTGGAGAAGCGTAGCTCGCTGCGTCTTAATGTTTCTCAATAATAAAAAAAGAACAGATAAAAAAACAGGCCGATTTGACACTTTCTTTGGCCATCCCCATCTCATCTACACACTAACAGAAACACTGAAGAAGGGCCCGTTACAGGTCTGGCACATGCCAAAATCACATAACAATATATAACACCCAGACCATGGCCTGAATCTAGATGTATCTGCATCCGATGGCCATGCACTTGACCGAGACTTTGTTAAATTTTAGCCGACTGAATGTATCAACTAAAACAATGTATCTTTCGCATACAAAGCTATCCCGTGGATGCCGTTTTTGGAGCCCGAGCCTTTTCAAGATTTCCTGAATTGGAGCAATGGTTGTTTGAGTCCCGTGTATTGTTGGCAGGCCATTCCGATGGACGGTGCTCAACGAGTCTGGCCTTCGCCTCAATGTTGATAAAGTTATACCTGAACACGTTATTGCTATTGAAGACGAAGTAGGCGCACCCACCGTCCGTGCCTAGTTGCCTGGCATGCATAGCGAAGCTAGCACGGGAGCCGAGGAAGAGCACGCCGTCACCCAAGCTCCTGCCATCCCTCGTCAACCACTGCATCTTGTCTTCATCCCACGCATGCATCACCAGAGACAACATGGGTGCTTCTCTTGTGTGGCTAACGTGGGCTAGGACTGTGACCCACAACAACTGACCCTGGAACTCTAATTCGTAGCGTTTCTTCCTCCGGTACACGCCGCCTTTGTCGATCCATGGCATCGGCTCGAGCCTGCGGCCGGCACCATCGTCTTCCAGCATGAGGATGCACCAGTACAAACGTAGGCACACCAAGATCTTGCCGTTGTGATACACCGCCGTCATTCCGCCATAGTTGCTGACGTTTAGCAAATGACCGAGCTTCGTTTGCATCAGTGGCCATGTTGTGTCGCCTGGACGTAGGATGGCCGCCCTGAAAACGAGCTTGCCGATTGACCCGCCATAAGAAATATTGTAGAGAAAGACGGTACCATCCACAGCAGGTGTTGCCACGAGGATTCTCCATACGCCGCCTCTCGTCTTTGGATGCCGACAGTGGGGTGAAGGCTTCGATGAAAAGGTCATGGAGTCCCGATCCTGTATCCGTGGTAGAGAGCCAGGCTGCCGTGCCATCGGTGCTGGTCAGCCAGTTCCTGGGCGATGATTCGCCCGGCGGCCGCACGAGAAGGACGCCCTCGTAGCGGTACCTCGTCCGTGGCTTCCTCTCGGGGGAGAAGTTGACGGCGGAGTGCAGGATGAGGCGGCCCTTGCCGGCCGTGGGCGTGCCCTCACAGGCGGTGAGCGTGAGGAGCCACAGCAGAAACTCGGGACGGCGGTGCCGGCAGCGCTAAACGCCATGTCGTGCAGACGGCGTGGATGCATGTGTAGTTAGCAGCGTTGTGTAGGCGGCCGGAGATGTCGCCGAGCAGGTCTGGTGGGAGGTCGGCCCACCGTGACGGCGCTATGCTGCTGGTAGCGGCCGGAGCGATGTGATTCAGGCGGCGGCGACAGCGGCCACGGTCGATCTAGGGTTGCTGGAACGGATTATTGGTGTCCGGCCGTAAAGCATCAAAACTCTTTTTTTTGCGTGGTATAGCATCAGAACTTAGGTTCCGTATATTGAATTGCGTGTCGTACGTGGCATCGTATGGTACGGTACGTATTCAATCAGGATCGAAACAAAATTGGCCTTTAGTATAAGAGACGAAAGAACATACATCATGCATCAGGCATGAACATTGCAAAGCAAAACGTTCAAGCGCCATGCGTGCAGAAGCTTTGATCTAGGGCATGGCATATCATGCCTATGTCCTCTTCTCTGCATGTGGACCAACTGATTTGACGTAAGTGGTAGCTAAACACATCGTGTCGGAAGACGAAATAGGCACACGGGCCATCCACACCCAACTGCGCAGCATTCATAGTGAAGCTAGCGCTGGAGCCAAGGAAGAGCGCTTGGTCGCCCAAGCTCGCGCCGTCCCTCACCACCCAACGCATCTCGTCTTCTTCCCATGCACTAGGAGAGACAGCATTTGTGTTGGGTCGTGGTGGTGGTAATTCACCATGACAGACACCAACAGCAGCTGCCCCTGAGACTCCAAGAAGTGGATATTTACGCGGCACTTGCCTTCGCCATGCCGCATCCTCGGCAGCTCCATCCTGCGAGTGCGAGTGACGCCATAATTGTCCGGCGTGAGGATGCACCAATGAGTCACGCCCCCAGACACCACCAGGATCTTACCGTCGTGATACGCCGCCTTGCCGCTGAAATAAAAGCGACGGCCTGGCAAATAATGCGTCCATGCCATATCGCCAGGACGCAAGAAGGTCGCCATGAAGGCGAACCTATAGGCTGACTCGCACTTAAAATCATAGAGGAAGATGGTGCCGTCGCTGGAGATGTTGCCGCGAGGATTCTCCAGCTTTTTCCGGGTGTTGACATCGTATACTGGTAGCGGGGTCAAGGCTCCAGTGAGGAGGTCCATGAGTCCTGCTCCTGTATCTGTGTTCAAGAGCCAGGCCGCCGTGCCATCCATGCTGGCCAACCAGTTCCATGAGCCGGGCGGATTCGTGAGAAGGATGTCACCGCAGCTGCGGCCGGAGTTGATAGAGGAGTGCAGGATGGGGCCATCGCAGGCCGGGACCGCGCACAGGAGCCATGGAACGAAGGCAGGACGGCGGTACAGCGGGGTCGGCAGTGCGTCGCGCCATGCCGTGCAGACAGCATGGAAGCGCGTGAAATCGGCGGCATCGTGCAGGCATCGGGAGACGTCGCCAAGAAGGTCTGGCGGAAGGTCGGCCCATCGTGACGGCGGCACGCTGCTGGTAGTGGCCTGAGCGATGCGATTTAGGCGGCGGCGGGGGGCACGGCGAGACATACGTTCAATTTACCTAGGGTTTGTGGCTGACATGCGCGGGCTGCTCGAACCGATTATTAGCATTGGTGTCCAGGCGTGTTGCATCAGAACTTGGGGTTGGGGTGGACTGCGTGTTGCACCTTGCACGTGTCATGTATCTCCTCTTCTCGCATGTGACCAACAATCCACGCACGGACATACATACATCAAGCAATCAAATACAGACTCCGAGTCCTGATGATGTGCGCACGGTGACCAATTTTTTTATAATACACCAACTAGGGCTGGACACGAGCCGATCCGAGCCGAGTTTGATCCAAGCTAGGCTTTGGCTCGCCCGTGAGCGAGCTGGCTCGGCTCGGCTCGGTTGGTGAACGAGTCCACTTTTAGTGGCTCGGCTCGTCTTGCCTGCTGCTCGGTCCAGCCCGAGCGGCTCGTGTGAGTGAGTGCCGATGTATGTTCAGTGTGCATGGGAGCGGCCGGTGTGTGCGTGCGCGCCGCCGGTGAAGTGTGGGCTTGCAAAGTCTCCTCCGCATGGCCGGCTGCCGGGGTCATCGTCAAGAGAGGAGGGCATGGACTGGAGGTCGTACCTGCTTTTGCCGGCGAGGAATCACGGGAGCGACGAACCGACGGTGTCCGGCAAAAAAGAATCATGTATGATGCACACGATGATGATGCTTGTCCTATTGGTCATTCGTTGGTCCTGGCATGCACTGTTGCATTAACATCTTTACTCGAGCATCATATTTATGGGTGATTTGGAATCTGCTTCTGTTTTCAGGGGAAGCAATGCAATGGAGAGAGATGCATGCGCTACATTTGGGAAATTGTGATGAGGTACGCTTACTCCTGGAGGCCGTAGTGCAGAAGCAAGCACAAATCACTTTCTGCTTGGACCAAACCAAGGTATGCTCATGCTCCGGCTTCTGGAGAAGAAACGAAAAGAGTAGAATTGCTTGACCGGAATGTTATACGACGCACGCCAAGCACTCCCTGTACCTCAACCTCAAGGCCAACACCAACTGGTTCCGAAGGCCAGAGAGACAGACACCGACAGGAAAATGTAATAGGGACCCTGACTGAGGTTGCCGAAACATGACTCCCTGTGCTGATGGTCGCTTTTGCTTTGATGCTGTGATGCGCTTTTCCTTATGGTATGCAATTAAATGTCACCCGATCTAGCTGCTCCTCGCCGGGTATCAGAGTCGCAAATTTTACCAGTGGACACAATTGTTGTCTATATATTTATTACCGCGAGTTTGCAGAGGATGCGTATGTATTTATCATCCACTCAATCCATCTGTTTGGCAGGCTCGGAATGGAGGTACATACACATAGGGGAACTGGCGCCATCCATACATCTTACTTAATGTATTTGAACTGAAATTTTGCTACCCATGTTGATGCTCTGTTGGAGGCCAAACTAATGGACATTCATACCCTGCTGTACACAGGACCTGACCATCGATCATCCCTACCTGGCCAACAGATTCATTCCTGGATCTACCTGTCTGTTTCGCTTCGGATTTATTTATGCTAGTGTACTTACTTCCTCTAATCCTGTAAAAACTATTGTTTCATGCAAAGATAAATTCAGAATTTTGATTTACATGTACTTTACTGGACCGTGTTTTTGACAGTTCTCAGGATTCTCCACCAAAGCACTTTTGATGTCAGTCCAGGAAATATTATCAAAAATCATGCTACCTCCGATCCATACAAAGTGTCGCGGTTTTGAACTAAGCCCAGTTCAAAACTGTGACTCTAATTTTGGATCGGAGGGAGTACTATTCTTGTACTTCAAAGGAATTGTTGAACTTAGGCAAGAGGTGTTTCTTGTTAGCAATCCAAAACCTAGCAGTTAATTCAAAGGAATTGCCAATAGAGGCATTAAAATATCTAGCAATGACCAACCAAAGCTCACAACCAAAGAAAAGATGCTGAACAGATTCATGATCAGAGCAAAACAGAGATTCTTCAGACCTTGCAAAAGGTTTCTTTTCATCAAGTTGTCTTTGGTCATAAGCAGGTTGTTATCCAGCAGCCACAGGAAGATGTGTATCCTACGGGGAACCCATAATTTCCACACAGCATGAACATAAACCTTCGATGTAAACCGGCGATGCTATTTTAGTCTGGACAGTGCATGAGCTTCCACATCTCCAGATCCTTGCCTCTGTCATATTCCCTGATGTACTGAGGAACCATCGCAAGGTCTATCTGCTCCCCCACGAGGCCTTGTTTCAGTGTAGCATTATCCTGGCCTCCACATCCTGGAGACAATGGGATTGACCGGAGGTTAGTTGAGATAGCCTGATGGAGCAATTATTTTGCCGGCTTGTCAGAGTATCTAGCATGGATGTTACCATCTTGAACCGTGAAGAAGCTTCGGAAATGCTTGTAACCATTGGCCACGACGTCTAGTTCGTCCAGGCTGAAGTTGTACCTCTTCTCCAGGGTCAAGTACAGCACCTACCAGATGCAAAGGAGAATCTGAGTCTTCCTCTCAACCATCTTCACTAGCTGGATTTCTATGAATAGATAATGGTTGTCAGTGAATATAATGATACCTTCTTGGCACCACGTGACATAAGCTGCCTCACTGTGTCGAAGAACAAATCGGTGAGATCGTCACTGTAAATAACATCTGCAGCGAATAGCAGTGTGGCTTGCTCAGCCTCCTCGATTTCACTTGCAGACCATAAGTATATCGAACTGCATTGAAGAACATATAGCTTAAGCTCGGTGCCCAAAAAAAAAAAACTCAGAAGTCCATGGTAAACAATTGAACAATCAGGACTGCAATTGGCGCAGAAAAAAACCTTGGATCAGATGCATCACGTGTACCCACAGGCGGAGGCCACGACATTTTCCAGTCCAGTTCCCGTACATGGACTTTAGCTTCATCAAACTTTAGCATGCTAGAGTTGAGACGGACATTAGCCAAGCAATTATCGAGGATATGAGTGCCTCTATCTGTTAATTCCCATTGTAAAATAAAATATGTAAGGACTAAAGATATGAACATGGCGAAACAAAGTTTGATTATTCCATCATGTTTTACATCTTCGGGGTGCATGTAAGCAGCATGCCAAATTGCCAATATCCAACAATCAGACTTTCTAATGTTGTACAATCTTGCTAAGTTACTACTCCCTCCGTCCGGGTATATTAGGCCCCCCTTTATATTGAGCCAAAGTTTGACCATTACTTACTAATAAACTATAAACTATATGTCACAAAAATTATGCCATATAAAACCTCTTTCAAATACAAATCCAACAATATACTTTCTGTAGCATATACTTCATATATTTTTAGTCAAATAAATGGTCAAAGTTGAACCCAAAATACAATGGGCCTAATAAACCCGGACGGAGGTAGTAGGTGTTAAGACTGAAACAGACTTACAAATTTAATGTACAACTTGACAGATATCCCAATGCATATGGCATATATATTTGGAACATGACCATATAAATGAAATTTTCAGACAGTAAAGAGCTATACAGGAAAAACTGAACACTGGACTGGGGTTCCATATGTACTTCACGATTTTTGTTGGCATCAGTGGTGCTACATGGTATCGGAACAGAATGATCAAACCATACCTGTTGGACTGACAGCGGAACATGTAATTCTACTGCCAAATTGTACTTTAAAAGGAGGAGCAAGTACCTGTAATGAAAATTCTTCTGGCAACTCGAGCTTGTGCCAACCCTACCAAACCTGGCAAACATTGTGTGATTACATGCATATTGTTGGTGTTCAGGAACAATCCGTGTTGCCCATACAGTAACCTCGTACAGAATGCTAAGGTAAGGTAAGGGGCAGATAAAGCAAAGGCGGTAGGACTCTGTATTAACTAATTTCACATCAAGCCATCACCTGTCCCAGCACCGATCTCCATGGCGGTGACACCGTCGAATTCAGACGACGTGAAGCTCTTGTGCAACACAAAGTCAGTTAACAGCATGGCCGCCTTCCAAACCTGCAAAGCAGCAACAAGAGCAGAAAACAAATGGATCACAGGCAATACAAAGACGCTAGGAAAGCCGGCATGGAAAGCTCTCTAACCTGAAGCCCGACGCTCTGAAGCGAAGAGGTGACACCATGCTGCACGGCAAGCACATGATCTTGGCTTCTCCTCCCTGCATTCCAAGGAGGGCCAAATAATTGGCGACTCGCAGACAGTGACAACTATGGCAACGAACGCCTTACTCTCTCTGTTCCTTCTTCTCCGGTGGAGAACGAGATCCCCGTCGTCGTCCACGGCGACCGCGATGGCGTCAGGCGAGCCACCTTCTCGACGAAGCCAAGAAACAAGTCAGCGCAGCGAGCAATTCACCATCCACCAGCTACAAGCAAGGCAAGGCAATGCAATGAAAAACTCACTCGCTCGCTCGGAGGAACTGCTCGTCGATGCGACGAGCTCGCACCCGTCGCTATGCTCGCCGCGGCCGCCTCCGGGTAGGTCTAGAAAACATCAGGTGACACGTCAGACCAAGGCAAACCGATAGCGACGTCTGGATATGAGCCAGGAAGTGGCGCAGTGAAGGTGTATGATGAAATGCGCCTGAGAACAGAGGAGGTGGCGAGCGAGTTCGGGATGCTCTTTACCTATCGGGCGGGAGGAGAAGGTGAAGCGGGAGAGGTAGAGGCCCGGGAAGCGTGGCGGGCAGCCGAGGTGCACCTCGCTCATCACCTGCTCCTCCTCCGCCTCTGCTTCCAAGCCTCCTCCGGCTTCCATCGCCGCAGAGAAGACGCCCCTGGCTTCCTCTGGGCTCTGGAGAGTGGAGACTGGAGGCGGACTGGAATAGCTTTGTGGTGTCATACTGGGCCGCGCGGTGTACGGGCTGGCCTTCCGTCCCGGGCTTCGGCTTGCGCATTGACCAGAACAGTTGGTTAAAGAGCAGCACATGTGGCCCTCAAAAAAAAAAAAAAAAGAGCAGCACATGTTTTAAAGAACTAAACCTGACTTGTGCACTGTAGCGCACAAGAACCAATTACTGCAGTGAACCCAAAATTACGTGTTGTATTGATTTGTTTTAAAGTATACTTTCTTTGAATGTGTCTCTTTAAAAAAGTGCGCACATTTTTTGAATTCATGAAAAAATAGAGACAAGAACATTTTTCGAATATGTGAACGAAAAAATTTGAAAGGTCAGTAGTTGTTTTTGTGATAACGTGAACAATTTTTTGAATTTGTGAACAAATTATGAAATTCTGAACAAATTTGAAACCGTGTGAACAAATTACGAAATTCCAAAGAAATTTGTAACCCCGAACATTTTTGAATTTGTGAACAAATTATGAAATTCCAAACAAATTTAAAACCGCAAACAATTTTCAAATTTGTGAACAAAAGTTCAAAAAATGTAACATTTCGTGATATTACGAACAAAAATTCAAACAGCGAACATTTTTTGAATTGGTGAACAAATAAATTAACAATGGAAAATTTCATGAAAGTATGAACAAAAGTTTATAACCATAAACATTTTATAAAAAATATGAAAATTTTTAAATTTTCTATCCAAATTTTGAAAACATGAACAATTTTTGAAAATGCGAATATTTTTTTGACAAACATGAACAATTTTCGAAAATTGGGAACAAATGTGAAATTCCAAAACTATTTTGAAAATTCGAACAAATTTGAAAACACGAACATTTTTTGAAAATCACGAGCAAATTTTGGAAAATGGGAACAAATGTGAAATTCCAAAAAATTTTGAAAATTTGAACAAATGAGAAAATGCGAACATTTTCTGAAAATCACGAACGAAGTTTGAAACACCAAACACATTTTGAAACACAAACAAATTTTGTACATTTTTCTGAAAAGAACTGAACGTTAATTGAAACCTGAACAAAAAAACAAATATTTTTTATAAAAAGCCGAATAAAGTATTAAATATATTGAACTTTTTTGAAATTGCGATATTTCTAAAACATAAATAAAATAAAGAAAGAAACAGGAAAACGAAAAACGAAAAAATGTGAAAGAAAGGAACATATAATAGCAGACATCTTTGCACTTAAAAGACATTAGTGTTGTTAAGGTCGAGTGGCTAGACTCGCATCACCAGAAGTGGGAGGTTTGAGGTTCGAGTCGGGACCTCCTATACGCCGCGCTTTGCAAAAAAGCCTCCCAGGTTCGCCAAATGCATTGAAAACTGCCTGACGAACGTTTGCCAGATATGCCCATCCTTTCTATTTTGAGGGGTACTGCAACTTTATTACTTAATAAACATCATGAACATCGTTTGCTACCATATGTAAAATACAGTCATGTGGCACATTAGGCCAAACCATGCATATCTCATTGCTAACACCCTTCTTGGCTAACACGTGAGCAGAATCACTGTGGACGGTTGAGAGCGTTGAATCACTGTGGAGGCTCCTAGTTTGCTGCGTTATACTGTTTCTTAATAATAATAATAAAAAGAACAGATAAAAAGACAGGCCGATTTGACCCTTTCTTTGGCCATCCCCATCTCATCTACACACTAACAGAAACACTGAAGAAGGGCCCGTTATAGGTCTGGCACATGCCAAAATCACATGACAATATATAACACCCATGCTAGGGCCTTAATCTAGTGTATCTAGATCCGATGGCCGGCAGCTCGTTGACGCGCACGGCGATGCAGCGGCGGAGGGGAAAGGGGCAGATGAAGTGAGTGGAGTGAGGAGTGAATGGGATAAGGTGAATGGGGCGGGGTAGGTGGCCACGAGTTATGCGGGAGGCGGGGGAGGTGTGCCGTNCGCCGCCATGCCGGAGTAGGCCGGGTGGATGCCGCAGTCGAACTGGGCACCAGCGAAGAGCCGGTCAGTCGGATTCCCCCAACAAGAACAAGGAGAGCTAAGCGGGGAGAGGGAGAAGGGGTTTGGATGCGAACCAGGATGGTGCGGCCCTTGAAGTTGCCGAAGACGGCGGAGTGGTAGACGATGAAGGGGCGGAGGAGCGCAGCCGGCAGCTCGTCGACGCGCGCGAAGGAGCGCGGCCGGCAGTTCATCGACGCGCGCGGCGATGCGGCGATGCGGCGGCGGAGGGGAAAGGGGCAGATGAAGTGAGTGGAGTGAGGAGTGAAAGGATAAGGTGAATGGGGCGGGGTAGGTGGCCACGAGTTATGCGGGAGGTGGGGGAGGTGTGCCGTCGCGCTGGGGAGGTGGGCCGTCGCCTGTGATGCAGTTGTGCTGGGCCTGGCCCAGCTTGTTCTGGCCCTGTGTAATACTGTGGATAAAAATCAACTGTGCATATATATATATAAACTATACATACCTCACAAAATCAATAAAGGTGAATAATAATATACACGGTTCATACTAATATACATTTTTTATACTTACTAAATAAACCAAGGCCGTCACAAAAAAAATAAGAGGAGGTAAATAATAGAAAACACAAATATACTTTGTTAAAGAAGGTTTGTTTGCATGTTATATTTTCTTTTGTTGGACAGATTTCCACAGCCTACATAAAGAATTTAAATAATTTTCAAATGATTACTTACTTATATAAGAACATTATATTTAGTTGTTTTTCCCGAATTTTCATGTGGTAGGACATTCATTTAATGGTAATGTATTTATAATAATACCAATTAGGTTTCTTTTTTGCATACAAATACCAGTAGCGAATCTGAATTAGCTACTGGGGTGAACGTTTTTTAATGCATATTTTGAAAAAAGTATCAACATTTCTTGAATTCCTGAAGAAGAAAATCGTAGACAAGAACATTTTCTGAATATGTGAACAAAAAAATTGAAAAAGCTATGCACTGCTTTATTCAGTTTCCATGCGTGCTAATGATTACAAGTTTCCAATTGTCCGATTTACAGCGCTAATATCTAAGAATAACAACAGTGCCAGAACTCAACACTTTTTGATTTTATTCGTACAAATCTTGGAAATTATGAACAATTTTAAGGTAAGTAATGTTTCAAAGTTTGAACATTTGTCAAACAACACGAACAAGTTTTGAAACCCCAAACAAATTTTTTGAATACATGAACAATTTTATAAACAGGAACTTTTTTTTCAAAATTTCTGAAAAAAAAGTTGAAAAGCTGACCATTTATTGAATCTGCGAACAATTTTTTGAAAACGCGAACAAATTTTTGAAAAACATGAACAATTTTCGAAAAATGGGAACAAATATGAAATAAAAAAAATGAACAAATTTGGAAACGCGAACATTTTTTCAAAATCAAGAACAAAATTTGAAACTCCGAACAAATTTTGGAAACACAAACAAAATTTTGTACATTTTGTGAAAAGAATGAAATGTTTTTTGAAACCTGAACAAAAAATTCGAACATCTTTTTAAAAACCGAACTAAGTATTGAATATACTGAACTTTTTTTAATTTGCGATTTTTATAAAAAATATAGAAAGAAACAGAAAAACAGAAACAAAAACAAAGACAAAAAAACGCGAAAAAAAGAAACAGAGAATAGACGCTCTCTTGCACACTATGACACTAGCGTAGTTAAGCTGAAGTGGCTGGCAACCCACCTCCACGAGTGGGAGGTTGAGGTTCGAATCCTTGCTGTCTTCGTTTTTTTTTTTGGTATTTTCTCTGTAGAAGCATCCGTCCTGGGCCGGCCCGCGAAAGATCGATGGTGTGCGGCAGGTCGACACTTTGCCGCATAATGCGGCGAATAGGGATTTCCCATTTTGCTGCAACCGTGCCCTCCAAGCCCATCCAAGTGGTTTGTGTTGGGCTTACCCCTATATCACACCACAAAGATGCCCAATCTTGCTTCTTTTTTTTTTAACACAGTACAGATGCAAGCGCTCATACATACGTGCATACACTCACCCCTATAAACGCACACGTGCATACCCTACCCTTATGAGCACCTTCGAGAGACTGAGCCAGCATATCATCTTGAGATTTAAGAAGTCACCGTAGGCGCCTCGTCGTCAACGGAAACGTCTCCTCCCACTGAAAGCGCATCGCCGGAAATCCTGAAATAAATTCAGGAATAATGCGAGCACCAGGATTTGAACCCTGATGGGCTGGGGATGCCACTGTCCCTCTAACCATCCAACCACAGGTTGGTTCACAATCTTGCTAAGTCAATTACATTGGTGGTGCTACAACTTGGCGCAAATCGTTCACTTTGACGCTAGAAGTTATGGTGTATATCAAAGTGGTGCAAAATTTTGGCATTGACATGCAAATACAGTGCTTATCTTGTTTGTATGCGGAGTGCTGATTAGGAGGATGGGGCCTGCTGTCAACCACTGGATCAAAGAAAAGGGGTTGGGCGCACCAAATGGCGCGCTCCCAGCACACCCAAAGTGCCCGCTGGGTTCTCCCTGGTACTCCACCACTTAATTAGTTGCTCCCACCTCCGCCTCCCATCGCCCCCGTCTCCCAAGAGAAGATATTCTGTCGAGACTGGCAGCGAAGAGGAGCTTTTTTTTTTGAGAAATCTCGCATGCTTTATTTATTCAACAGCACTAGTCATAGGTACAAGGTTTGGGTCATGGGGGTGCCCAACCAAACATGTCTACCTATCTCTAGATTACAAGCAAACTTGGCGAGATTATGAGCTTCAAAATTGAAGTTTCTACGCTCGAAAACAAAGGAGCACGAAATAAAACTATTACAGTGATTCATTATTTCATGTACCAACGCAGCATTGGGGCCTCCTGTTCCCCTGTTTATGTCATTCACCGCCTCTTGGCAGTCTGAGGCCACACAGATCTTCTGCTCACCCAGGTCGTCTGCCAAAGCAAGGGCCTTGCGGCATGCATAAGTCTCCAACATTAAGGGATCAGTGATCCCATAGTAAATCACCGCCGATGACCCCAAGTATTGTCCGTCTTGGTCGCGGCAGAGAGCTGCAACAGCTCCACCTCTCCTTGTTCTCACCACAGCCCCATCAACATTGATCTTTGCATTGCCACTCGATGGGGGAAGCCACCACTTCGGTCGTGGTGGTGCAACCCTAGGGGTACCATCATGCACTCCCCTGGCATTCACTTGGCCCAGCTCATCAATGTAGTTGTTGATAAAGGACGTCGTTTGTTGAGGACTCTAAAAAATCGATTCATATACAGCCTTCCTCCTAGCATACCATAATGACCACAGTGTTATAACCATCCTCGTGAAGCTAGCATGGTCCAGCTTCTCACTTAGTTCGAACAACCAAATTTTCGCATTGGACTCCTCGTGTTCAGACATGATTGACACCAAAGCGTCATCCGAAAGCGCCCATACACAACGGGCCATCGTGCATGCAACCAAAGCATGGCGCCAATAATCTTCACATCCACACAACGGGCACACACACTAGTGGAAAAACAGGCTTTCCGTCCAGCCCATAAGTCGCGAAGCTGTAGGAACCGCGACTAATGGGACCTTTAGTCGCGGTTCTGGAGGTGAACCGCGACCAAAGGCCTGGGCCCTGGGCGCTCGGTGGCCAGCTGGTGCACGTGAGGGGCTTTAGTCGCGGCTGGCCAGGCCAACCGCGACTAAAGGCCTTCGGGCACCTTTAGTCGCGGTTGGCCTGGCCAACCGCGACTAAAGCCCCTCCCCTATATATACCCATCCAGCAGCCAACACTTAGCCATTTGGAGCCATTCTCTTCACAAGTGGGTGTAGGTTTGCTTTTGGTTCCTCTTATGCACATAAGGT
>LR880972.1:974024117-974040191 GCA_904067115.1 Aegilops sharonensis
CCCCCCCGGGCTTCGGCCCAGCAGGCCGGCCCGTTCGGCCACCGGCCCAACCGGCCACACCCCTCACTCCCATAACCTCCCACCCCTGGTCAAACCCTACCCAAACACCCGCACTCCCCCCCCCCACATCGTTCCCACCCCCTCCCGATCCAGATTGGATCGGGGACGAAACCCCCCTCCGACCTCGCCTCTCCCCCCCGACGGCAACTGACGCCCCCGTCGTCGCGTCGCAGCTCGCCGTCGAGCACGGCCGCGCCGTGGCCCGCCTCCTCAACCCCCTCTTGCGTGGATCCGGTCGGGGGCAATCGATGCCCCTGACGCCCTGCGCCGATGCCGGATCTCCCCCGCCGGAGCCATCCCGCCACCCGCCGTCGTCGACGGCCACCTCGCCGGACCTCTGCCTCTACGTCGCCTCCTCGTCCACCTCCTCGGGCATGCTGCCATTCCCCTGCACCGCAAGTGAGGCACGTCCTCTCCTCCTCTCTCCCCCGCTATCGCTCGAGCTCGCCGGAGCTCGTAACCGCCCTCCCCCTCGTTGCACGCACTCCACCGCGCCCCGGTTTCCCCCCTCCCCTGCACGTTTTCCCCGGCCACGCCCGGTACATGCTCGTCGCGCACTGGCCGTGCGCACGCACGCGCCCGCGCCCCGGCCACCATCGCCGTTGGTCACTGCGCCCGGCCCCATGGCGCCCCTGTTATCCCCGCTCCGCCCTGTGCGTCGTCTCCGGCCACCACACACGGCCTCGGCAAGCCCCCGGCCCTCCTCCTGTCATGCTGCCGCGGCTCCGCCGCCCCCAACCGCGCTGCTGGCCCGCGCCGCGGCCAACCCCTCTCCGTCGACGCCCCGGCTCCGGCCACTCCGGCCGCCGCGGCCGGCGACCAGCTGCGCTGGATCAGGGGCTCGGCCCGCTAACGGCTGCCCCGTTTGGCCTCTGTGCCACTGAACGCCGGGGCCCACACCCTGGAAAAAAATAGTAATTAATTAATTAGATAATTAATTAACTTAATTGATAATGTTTAATTAATCTAATTAAACATTAGTTAACCTAATTAACTAACTAAATTAATTAATAGGTTAATTAGGATAATGTGACAATGACAGACGGGACCCACCCGCTAGTTTGACTGGTCAACGGTCAGCATTGACCGATGATGTCATGCTGACATCATGCTGACGTCGTAATGGTATTTTCTAAACTAATTAATTCTGTTAATCCTAAAAATGACTTAAATCTTTAAAAATTAATATAAAATAATCTATAGCTCGGATGAAAATACCTTGTACATGAAAGTTGCTCAGAACGACGAGACGAATCCGGATACGCAGTCCGTTCGTCCGCCACACACCCCTAACCTATCGAACCCGCAACTTTCCCCCTCCGGCTCCTCTGCCCGAAGACACGAAACACCGGGAATACTTTCCCGGATGTTTCCCCCCTTAACCGGTACCACCTCATACCACGTTAGGGCACGCCTAGCATCGTTACTTGTCATGTCATGCATCGATATGCATCTGTTTACATGGTATTCATTTTTTCTTCCCCCTCTTCTCTCCGGTAGACTACGAGGCCGACGCTGCTGCTGCCCAGTTCGACTACGGAGTTGACGACCCCTCTCTCTTGCCGGAGCAACCAGGCAAGCCCCTCCCCTTGATCACCAGATATCACCTATTCTACTCTATACTGCTTGCATTAGAGTAGTGTAGCATGTTACTGTTTTCCGTTATACCTATCCTGATGCATAGCCTGTCCTTGTTAATACTGTTGTTACCTTTACCTGCAATCCTATATGCTTAGTATAGGACACTAGTATTTTCATCTGTGGCCCTACATTCTTGTCCGTCTGCTGTGCTATACTATCGGGCCATGATCACTCGGGAGGTGATCACGGGTATATACTATATACTTATACATGATACATGTGGAGACTAAAGTCGGGTCGGCTGGTGGAGCACCCGCGAGTGGATCCTTGAGGCGGAGCGACAGGGCAGGTTGAGACCGCCTAGGAGAGAGGTGGGCCTGGCCCTGTTTGGCGTTCACGGATACTTAACACGCTTAACGAGATCTTGGTATTTGATCTGAGTTGGCTACGAGCTTATACGCACTAACCAACTACGTGGGAAAGATATGGGCACTCGGCGTCGTGGTATCAGCCGAAGCACTTCAGATGTCAGCGACGGAGCGGCGCGCGCCGGATTGGACTGGAACGCCACTAGGCTAGGTCTGCTTCCGGTCGCCCTCGCAACGTGCAGGTGTGCTATGGGCGATGGGCCCAGACCCCTGTGCGCTTAGGTTTAGACCCGCGTGTTGGCCTCTCTGTTGTGCCTAGGTGGGGCTGCGATGTGTTGATCTTCCGCGGCCGGGCATGACCCAGGAAAGTGTGTCCGGCCAAATGGGATCAAACGTGTTGGGTAAGTTGGTGCACCCCTGCAGGGAAGTTAATCTATTCGAATAGCCGTGATCTTCGGTAACAGGACGACTTGGAGTTGTACCTTGACCTTATGACAACTAGAACCGGATACTTAATAAAACACACCCTTCCAAGTGCCAGATATAACCCGGTGGTCGCTCTCTCTCAGGGTTACGAGGAGGGGATCGCCGGGTAGGATTATTGCTATACGATGCTACTTGGAGGACTTCAACCTACCCTCTTCTACCTGTTGCAAGACGGAGGTGACCAGAAGCGTAGACTTCGATAAGACTAGCTATCCCCTCTTATTCTGGCATTCTGCAGTTCAGTCCACTGATATGGCCCTTTACACATATATCCATGCATTTGTAATGTAGCTCCTTGCTTGCGAGTACTTTGGATGAGTACTCACGGTTGCATTGTTTCCCCCTTTTTCCCCCTATCTATTCTCGATTGCTGCAACCAGACGATGGAGCCCAGGAGCCAGACGCCACCGTCGATGACGACTACTACACTGGAGGTGCCTACTACTACGTGCAGCCCGCTGACGACGACCAGGAGTAGCTTAGGAGGATCCCAGGCAGGAGGCCTGCGCCTCTTTCGATCTGTATCCCAGTTTGTGCTAGCCTTCTTAAGGCAAACTTGTTTAACTTATGTCTGTACTCAGATATTGTTGCTTCCGCTGACTCGTCTATGATCGAGCACTTGTATTCGAGCCCTCGAGGCCCCCTGGCTTGTATTATGATGCTTGTATGACTTATTTATGTTTTAGAGTTGTGTTGTGATATCTTCCCGTGAGTCCTTGATCTTGATCGTACACATTTGCGTGCATGATTAGTGTATGATTGAATCGAGGGTGTAACAACTTCCCTCTGGGAGGGGGAAAACAAAGCCATCGACATCAGCAACGCTCCTCTCATCGTGGGAGGACTCATCTCCATCAAAATCTTCACCAACACTATCTTATCTCCAAACCTAGTTCATCTCATGTGTTCAATCTTTGTGTTAAACCTCAGATTGGTACCTGGGGTGCTAGTAGTATTGATTACATCTTGTAGTTGATGCTAGTTGGTTTACTTGGTGGAAGATTATATGTTCAGATTGTTCATTACATATTTATCTCCTATGATCATGAACATGAATATGATTTGTGAGTAGTTCCGTTTGTTCTTGAGGACATGGGAGAAGTCTTATTATGAGTAATCATGTGAAGTTGGTATTCCTTCAATGTTTTGATGATGTGTTATGTTGTTCTTCCTCTAGTGGTGTCGTGTCAATGTTGACTACATGAAACTTCAACATATCTAGGCCTAGGGGAAAGCATTGTGGGATTATTAAGCAGATGATGGGTTGCAAGCGTGGCAGAAGTCTAAACCCTAGTTTATGAGGTATTCCGTAAGGGGCTGATTTGGATCCTTTTGTTTAATCCTATGGTTAGTTTTATCTTAATTCTTCTCTTGTATTTGCGGATGCTTGCGAGAGGGGGTAGTCCTAAATAGGTTGTTTGTTCAAGCAAGAACACCACCTTAGCACCGGTCAACCCACATAACAATTCAAAGCAATGAACGCGTGTCAATGAAACATAATGGAAGTAACTAGATGAATTCCCATGTGTCCCCGAGAACGTTTGATCACTATAAGAAATACTTCTGGCTTGTCCTTATCAATATTAAGGATTGGGCCACTTGTTGCACCTTGATACCATTGCCACTTGTTACTTGTTACCTGTTACCTTGCTATCAAACCATCTGTTATTAGTATCTTATAACACTTGCAGAGAATACCTTACTCAAAACTGCTTATCAATTCCTTTTGCTCCTCTTTGGGTTGGGCACTCTTACTTATCGAAAGAACTACGATTGATCCCCTATACTTGTGGGTCATCAGCCTCCTTGCCCTTAGCCTCTTCGTGACTCATTCTCATGATCCTGGGTACCTTCAGGGATAAAGAACGCGAACGAGACAAGAGACAACTACGAAGCAATTTTATGTTACACATACGGGACATTAATTCAAAGTACTTCCATCGATCCCTCGAACAAATACATCGGGTTGTCGAGCTATGCCTCAACCCATGACCTTACCGAACTACTCACAATAAAGATCGGATCACACGAAGAAACCGTAGAAGAACACATAGATTGATAATATGTCTTACAATAGTTGCCAGATGTGATGCACAATTAGAAGTATGGCTAGATGGCTGAGCACTACGGTGGTGGTGATGGTGGTGGCTATGGAGATGTAGATGGCAAATGACGGCGACTAGGGTTGATGGAGATGATTGTTGCTAACAAGGAGATGTGTGGCTTCGTGCGTTGCTCTTCTAACGTTGGGCCTTTTATAAAGCTTGTTCAGGTGGATCAGACGGTGTGGTTGGCAGTCCATGCGATCATCCATACAAACGGTGATGTTCATATGGAGCACCGTCTTTTACTTTGGTTCCTCTGCCGCACCTCCCACTTGATCTCTTCTGTCTCTACTTTACTCATTTCCATATATTAGCTTGATTTCTCCATAAATGGCCCATATCCCGTAGAAACAAAATAAAGATCAGATATTTGGAATCTTTGCATTCATTAGTGATTATTAGCAATATCGGAGAGAATATCTCGGTTTTTATAAAATATCTCGGTTTAAACTAAGGTTGGATGAGCGTAAAAATAACACTCATTATTGTCATCTACACAAAAATCACTTAGAAGGGAAATGCATTTTCAGTATACATAAGCATAATCTTTAATAAACAATTACCGAGATATTCCATAGACCATACACTCTAGGAATTCCTACCAAGATATCTAAAGATACACATATAAATATATAGAAGAATGCAAGTGTTCTCTCACAATCAGCGAAAATATGTGTTTTGACTTTTATTATTTTCTCATAATCAAAATTATTAATTTTTTATGTATAACTTATTGAAAAATGGAAATATAACATTTCAACATCCTATGGGATTTAGCATATATTAGTTATAATTTTTTAATGGGTATTGAAAATAATAATTTTTAGTATAAATAATTATATTTAATTTGACAAGCATTGGGCCTGAAGTTGCGCCGCTAGGAAATATGTTGGTTTAAAGTTATTCCGCAATAACACTAACACAGCTAGGGGATCCAGTGTAGGCATCATCTGCAGATGGAGTGTGTCACATACTGAAGTCAAAGTCTGCACTGAAGCTCCAAAGACACACATATTCAATGGGGTATTGGCCATGTGAATGTTGAGATAGACAATATGAATATTGTATGAATAATAAAGAACAATGGATTTGATCTTGCAACAGAAGGTGTCTAGAGGGAGATCCTTTCCTTCACTCATTTAAGATTTAGTCCGATTACTATTTCATTTTAATTAGTTCATGAACTTGCTGCGATTGGAGCTCGTGGACTTGACTTTCAAACATCTGTGGCTGGAGGATCTCTCACATGATGTATGCCTGAGTTTGGCCAGCGGTTTAGTTCAGCCAGTTAAGTAACGAAATAAGGGTTCCAATTTTTTTTAAATCGGCTCTTGCTTGATTTGTAGGGTGTAGGAAAAATACACACTTAAGTCAGTCCTAATGTAAAATGATTAATTTTAGTGAATATCAATAAATACAAAATTAATTTGTTTAGATGCATATGTGTTTATCAGAAATCAATTTTTGGTTCTTCAAAAGGTGTTGTTAGTGGTGCTTCAAAGTTGATTGTCATTCGTGGGCACGATACTCCGATAGTTAAGATAATATCATTGTGGTCCTATTGATAATTTGGTGCAACATAGGCAGTTAAAAATCTACTAAATGGAGAAAAAGTTTCTTGTTTTTTCGTATTTGTTTTTTTCCACCAATTAACTAATACTTTGTCCCGCCACAATTGGTACTTCCATTTCTTTTCCTCTTGTTGCTAGCATTCTCTCCATCTGGCGTCATCAATTGCGTCACCTATAGCAATGTAGCCCACCAAGACCATTGAGTGAAGGCCGACGCAGAGCGCAATGATGATGTCACTATATATTGGGTCGACACTGCACAACAATAGTTGTTCACACGTGCCATGTGCAAATCTCACCTCTGCACGTCGCCATTGACGATATGCAATTGCTTTTGGCTCCACTCAAGTTTTGAATTTAAGGAGGGGGTAGATTTTTTTTTGAAGGTGAACAATGTGCCTAAAGCGATGATGGTATGCCTTCCCTAGGAAATATAGTTCCTATACAAAATAGAGTTTGCATATCTTATATCATTTGTCTTGCTTGTTTCGAGAAATGACAAGTTAGATTTCCAAGGTGTGAGTGCACAGAAAAACCAAAATAGAGATGAACAAAACAACTAGTCCGACAACGAACGGGAGGGGGGGGGGGGGCTCAAAATGCGCACCAGGCCCAAGCCAAAAGAATTTGTCCATCCAAAAATAATCGAAGACAAAAAAGTATGCTAACACCCACAATATCATGAATAAAAATAATTAGGTACTATTAGAAGAAATGTCTCCCACAAACAAACATGTTATACAATGGACTATTTCTTATTGTTATCTCTAGCAGTTATTGTTTAAATGCCATGTGTCAAAAAAATCTTACTCACTTTATGACCAAACTTGACCCATCTCAAAACCCTCTCCCAGATATATCTAAGCTAGTGAAAGAAGAGCTCAAAATAGTAACTACTGATGAACAAACAATGCTTGAGGTATTTGATCTCACATGATTATACATCCAAGACAAAACAATTGCAGGGTACATCAAAGACAGATACCCATTACTTTTCAGGTAAGTTTTTTTTCTTCTCATAAGGCCCAAGAACGGTTCACTTGCGGGCAGTTGACACAATTTCACAAGTGTTTTCCACCGCCAAGTAAAGCCAATCGACGATGTTGAGGCGGATCATGTGACCCATAAGTGCGTCTGCACTAGCAAGCCTCGTGGCAACAAGGCGCCAGCCCTAGACAACACCGCAAACATGATGTCGTTATGTTTGGAGATGTATGGCTCAATACGGTAGCGAGACACCCACGGCTGACTTGGTAGTGTCGATGTACTAAAGTTCTCATACTGAAACTCATGGGAGACGACTTCTCTCAACGTCGTGCCACCGAGAAGGAGGCGACAATCGATGGGCTCTGACATTCTGCCACTACCATAGATGGAGGCGGGGCCGGCCCCTCCCTCCATGTCAGGAGCCAGGTGTCATTCTGCCACGTGTGCAGGTGCGGAACGACCAGAACCTGCCCCTCCCTCCATGTCAACACCGAACGACCAATGCCGCCACTAGAACGAGCCGCTAACGCGATGTTGTCACCGCTCCCATACCAAAATGGACCTAGCATTGTCGACAGAAGCCGGGAATTCTTGGTCACGTCCAAGGACCAGCGCTCTAGAGCGTAGTCTTCGTTGTTGAAACCTTGAATCGAGCTAAATAACCTCACACCAAATCTAGTTGTCACGTACGCATTGCGAGAAACCTTGGCCTCGCTAGCCCAAGGAGCAGGCAAAAAACTATGCCAGAGCTCCATCTAATTCGTCTCGACAGACAAACTTGAGTAGGATTGAAACTCGAAAGACTGACACGAAGAAGAAGTGCCACCATTCGCCTGAGCACTGTCCCCGCCAAGACTAAAAATCTAACATCTCTACTAGCTAGGGCCGAGGCATCAAGAGGTTCCTCCCCACCAACGGCCACCAGAGTGAAAGGTTGAGGGGAAGTGAGTCCACAGATTTACCGGCGAAGATCGATGGGAAGAAGACTTTGTCCTAGTCACCTTGAAAAAGAGGAAAGAAAGACGTGAAGCCTTATATCAAACCCTTCCAGCGACAAAGCTAACTTGACAAAAGCCATCGAGCAACAAAACAAATATTTGAGGTAATAGTTTCGCATGACCTCTTAAAAGAGATCGTCCATTACTTTCAAGGTACTCCCTCCGTTTCAAAATAGATGACCCAACTTTATACTAACTTTGTACTAAAGTTAATACAAAGTTGAGTCATCTATTTTGAAACGGAAGGAGTATGTTTTTTCGAAGAACCCAAACAGTTCATTTGCGGGAAGTTGACATTGACTGCTACGTGTCGTCCCCCCGTGAGTAGAGTTGTGTGACTATATTGAAGTAGACCGTGGACCCAGAGAAATCTGCGACCGCCGTGGTCAAGGTGTCATGGACAATGGCCAGGACACCAACACTAACATGATGCCCTCATATTTGAAGATGTACCATAGAATAGAGAGGTTACTCGGCGCTCGAGGACAGGCTTGATAGTGCCGATGTTTTCCTCACCCCCGAAGCTTATATGCGAGAAGGAGAACGACGGATTGCGAGCGCCCTTTATCTGCGGTTTCGAGGCCGAGTCCGGCCCCTCCACATCAGCAGCCAGGTGTCGATATGCCACGTGTGCAGGTGTGCCCAGATGTAAAAAAAAAAAACATACTAAACATTGTCAACTGTTTTACAGGTAAGTAGTTATCTTTGCCAAAAGTTTCTTGCGATTAGGTGGAAATTTTGTCTGTCAGGTGGGTCCAAACCAGTTCCCAGCTCAGGCTCAGCTCAGCCTTCCTTTCCTCTTCCTCCCTCGCCTGAGCCCTGACCACCACCCAACCCTCTGAATCCCGACGCGCCTGCCCTACTGCCGCCGGCCGCCGCCGCCCACCGCCCACCGCCGACGCCCCAACCCCCCAACCCCCCAACCCCCTCCACCCACATCCCATCCGTCCCTCACTCGGCGTCGCCGCCGTCCCTCACCGCCCCCCTCCCCCGCCCTCGTCGCAAGGCGAGGCGGCCCTGTCCCGACCGGACCCGGGGCGGCCGCGCGTGCCCTACAGCTCCCGACGCCTCGCTCCGCCCGCCCCGACCCCGCCGCCCCCCACGTCGCCGCAATCGCCGTCCCCGTCCTCCCCCGTCGCGACGGCATCGCGGCCCTGCCGCCCCCGCCCCGCCCGCAACCCCTGGCCGCCATTGACTGGGTCTCAAGGTACGAGCTTGCTCCCGTCCATCGATTGGTTAAGTCCCACCGACCCGGCGATCCGAGAAAGAAAGAGAAATTCCCACTGACCCTCGCGATTTCTTTGCGCGCGCCGTCTAGAATCTAGATCCGTTCCCCTGTTCCCGTTTATCTGTTCGTCCGCGGGTCCGATTGCTGAATTGTGGAGGAAAGACGGCGGATTTCGAGTGTCCCGCTGCAATTTCTTCCGCTGATTGATTGATTGGTTGATTGATTGCGCGTGCGTTGCTGATTTTTATTGTTTGTTTGACCAGCTGCGGAGTCCCCCTGGTGAAGATTGATGATGGCCAACCACGAGCTGGTTCTTGGGCACGGGCAGGACGCGGCGGAGCTGGCGCTGGGGCAGAGCCACCACGACTTCGGGCAGGATCATCACCACCATCATCATCATCATGTGCTGGGCCTGGGCCACAGCCACGACCTCGGCCTAGGCCACCCGCACGACCATGATCTTGTGCTCGGCCAGTCGAACGACCACGAGCATGATCATGACCTCGTCCTCGGCCACCACCACGACGGCCAGCTCGTCCTCAGGCACGACCACCACCATGGCCACACCAGTGATCTTGCTCTGGGGCAAGGGCATGAGGACGAGTCCATGGACGACGGGGAAGACCACCATGATCTCGGCGATTTGGCGCTCACCGAGCCTCATCCCCTCGGCGAGGACGATAATCTTGATCATCTCTCGCTCGAGCAAGCCCACGACCTCGCCCTCGAGCCGGGCGATGACTACTCGCAGGGCCCCCTTGCCGTTGCCCCTGTCGTCCAGTCGCGGATGATGGTTGTGAGCACCGAGTTTCAGCTTGTGGTGGGGCAGGAGTTCCCGGATGTCATGAGCTGCCGCAGGGCTATCCGCAACACTGCTATTGCCTGCCACTTCGAGATCCAGACGGTCAAGTCTGACAAGACGCGGTTCACTGCTAAATGCGCTGCCGAGGGCTGCCCGTGGCGCATCCATGCTGCAAAGCTTCCTGGAGTGCCCACTTTCTCCATCAGAACTATACTTGACAAACATACTTGTGTGGGGATAAACCATCTTGGCCACCAGCAGGCATCTGTTCAGTGGGTAGCAAGTACTGTCGAAGAGAGGCTGCGAGAGAATCCACACTGCAAGCCTAAGGAAATTCTGGAAGAAATACACAAGTCACATGGGATCACACTATCGTACAAGCAAGCCTGGAGAGGGAAAGAGCGGATCATGGCAGCAGTTCGAGGGTCTTTTGAAGAAGGATACCGAATCCTGCCTGAGTACTGTAGGCAGGTGGAAAGAACAAACCCAGGAAGCATCGCTAGGGTCTATGGGAACCCAGATGATAACTGCTTCCGGCGGCTCTTCATATCGTTCTATGCGTCGATATATGGTTTTGTAAATGCATGCCGTCCGCTCATTGGACTTGATAGGACTACTCTGAAAAACAAGTATCTTGGTACCTTGTTTCTTGCCTCTGCTTTTGATGGTGATGGTGCTCTGTTTCCTCTGGCGTTTGGCGTGGTTGATGAGGAGACAGATGAGAATTGGATATGGTTTTTGTCTGAGCTGCACGAGTTGCTGGAGAAGAACACAGAGAACATGCCCAGGCTTACAATTTTGTCAGATAGGCGCAAGGGTATTGTTGATGGAGTCGATTTCAACTTTCCAACTGCATTCCATGGGTTCTGTATGCGCCATGTCAGTGAAACTTTCCGGAAAGAGTTCAACAATTCAGTGCTTGTCAACCTTCTCTGGGAAGCTGCCAATGCGCTGACTGTGATAGAGTTCGAAACTAAGCTGCTAGAGATAGAGGACACATCACAAGAGGCTGTTTGTTGGATCAGACGCCTACCTCCTCGCCTCTGGGCCACCGCTTACTTTGAGGGGATACGGTATGGTCACCTGACAGCAAATATCATGGAGTCGATGAATTCTTGGATACTGGACGCGTCTGTCCTTCCCATAAATCAGATGATGGAGGTCCTGCGTCGGCAGCTCATGACGTGGTTCAACGAGCGGCGTGAAGCGAGCATGCAGTGGGCAACCATCCTCGTGCCCACGGCCGAGCGCCGCGTGCAGGAGGCCATCGAGCGCGCGCGGGGCTTCCAGGTGGCCCGCGCCAACGAGGCGGAGTTCGAGGTCATCTCGCCCCACGAGGGGACGAACGTGGTGGACATCCGCAACAGGTGCTGCCTGTGCCGAGGGTGGCAGCTGTACGGCGCGCCGTGCTCCCACGGCGTGGCGGCGCTGCTCTCGTGCAGGCAGAACGTGCACCGCTACACGGAGAGCTGCTTCACGGTCGCGACGTACCGCAAGACCTACTCGCAGACCATACACCCGATCCCGGACAAGACCCTCTGGAACGAGGGCCAGCCCGCCGAGGACAGGCTGGAGGTGATCATCAACCCGCCAAAGTCGCTTCGGCCCCCCGGGCGGCCGAGGAAGACGAGGGTCCGCGCGGAGGACCTGGGCCGGGTCAAGCGGGTCGTGCACTGCAGCCGCTGCAACCAGACGGGCCACTTCAGGACCACCTGCGCCGCTCCCATATGAGCTTCCGAGGCGCATCTGTGCTGCTGCTGCTGGTGGCGGTGTGAATGAAGAAGAACAAGTTGGAAGTTGGCGCCTATTATGCAAACTTCCTGCTTGCAGATTAGTGTTCCTTTTTGGTTATACAGTGCTAGGTTACATACTGCTGTTGGTTTAGCCGCGATGACGATGATGGTGATTTAATAATAATGCCGTTAACTTATGCTTGCCCTGCTAGACTAGACCAAGGGAAGATATAAGAAGAGTAATTATGTGTGCTCAGGCAGGAGCTGGGTGTTCCATGGAATGATTGAATTATGTATGTGACCCCTGAATCAAATGGCACGTACTGGGACTGGGATGGACCCTGATGTTGGCTGTGCAACCTGTGGTGAACCATACATACATGTCTTTCTTTTCTTTTCCTTTTATCGCCAGTCCCAGTTCTTTCTGCATCTACATTGTGATGTGTTTCTTTTGCTCCCATGTGTATATGTGCTGCTGCATTTTCTTGACCCTTGTGTTTTCTTGTTTGCCGGTATATATACTGGTATGGTATGGATTCATTCATGATTGTTTATGGTGTTGAGTGAGTCTTGTTGATCCTGATGTGTTTTGTCAGGTCACACAACACACGCCTGTGAAGTGAAGTGCCAGAGTTCCAGAGTTCCACATGAAAATCTGTAGGAAACAGTGCAGCAACTGATGATGATTCTGGGAAGTTCATGCATCCCAAAAGTGCCCAGATTCATTCAGCAAGATCCATCATCATCATCATCATCATCATCCAGATTGGAATTTCTACTGAAGGCATCATCAGGTTTTGACAGGATCTGCTGGACATTTTTTCACTAGAGAGTTCTTGGAGGCTTGGAGCTACAGCGTTGCCGCTTTCTCCTCTACGGATAGATATACTACTACTATGCTAAGCACCACCGGGGTCGGCAGGGGCGCCGGGCCGACGACGGCGAAGCTGCTTGACGAAGCTGCTTGACGGCCAAAAGGGGGGTGGCGCCGCGCCCCGACGTCGGTTCCTTTCCAAAACATGTCACGCCCACGCCGGCACGCGGCAGTTCGGTGGCCGCTCAGCGCCACAGCTGCTCCCTGCTGCCCGGCCGGTGGTGGTTCAGCCGCTGGACGCCTCCCAGCCCCGGCGCCGGCGGGAATCCTGATGATGCTGCTGCTGCCTCCATGGTGTACGGCTGCCAACGATCGACGCCGAGCATGTGTGGCTCTGCCCTGCCGCCTCCGCCGATCTGGCCCTGTTCAACGGTCAGGAGACATGATGCACCGGGCTGGTCAGTGAGTGGTTTCAGTCAGGCGATCATTGGTCACAGGTTTATTGCTGTATATCACATACCATCTGGAGCATGCTGCTGCGCGGGATGGTGGGGCGGCGATCGCCGTCCGGGCACCTCAGCGCCGGTGTTATCGCCGTCGGCGATGGCCTCATCCAGATGCTCCTGTTCCTGCCGGGGTGCCACGGCGCCGTCACCTCCTCCTCCTCCGGCATCTCGAACTGGTATCCGAACAAACAGTTTCAGTTTCAGTTTCAGTTTCAGTGTCAGTGTCCGATGCAACTCAGTCATGTGTAGCTAGCAGCAACGTGCAATAACAGAATTCAGTGTGCCCTAGGCATACCGTCAGGCTCGTCCTCTGGGTCCCCTGCGCGGCTGTGGTGTGGAGGGTGTCTCCGCTGGTGACCGTGGAGGGATCGCCGCCGCCGGAGCAGCCCAGGCTGAGCTCGAGATCAGGCTCGCCGCCCCAAGCTACAACAACAATTCCCATTTTCAGAACATGCAACCAAAATGAGTTTGTTGTCATCAGTCAGGGAGCTCACATTGCAGGCCAGGCTCGCCATCGCACACTGCCGCCGCCGCCTTGGGCTCGAAGTTGGTCATCGCCTCCTCGCCGCTGCAGTCGAGCGCCGCCTTGTCGTAAGCCCTGATCATCCAATCAATCAGACATCACAGGGCAGGAAATCATCAGTATCAGCAAACAAACAAACAGCTGATAAAATCATCCATGGCACAGAAACAGAATGAGCATCAGTGCAGAAACTGGAAGGAGATTGCATATATGTATGCATACTTTGCAGCATCCATCTCTGTGTCATACAGGCCAAGGTACACGAACCTGCAATCATCAGCACACACGATTAATCATATGCAATACTTGTCAAGTTGTCAGATGAAACACATTTTGCTCTGACGGATCATGGACGAGTAGGCAGGTCAGGGGGGTGGATGGCTCACTTCTTGCCCATGAGCTGCCCGATCCTGGCCTCCCACTTGCCGCACTTGTGCAGGGTGACGCCGCGGAACCGGGAGCTGCCCCTCACGAACCCGGCGCCCTGCCGCCGCAGCACCTGCACCAGCTCCTCCTTGCTCAAGGCGCTCATCTGCCATGGCAGCCAGCAGGATCAACAGCATGCCGTCGTCGTCAGAAAACAGAGCAGACATCGCCGACGAGGAAGATGCAGCAGATGGTCACCTTGCCGATGTCCTCCTTGTAGTCGTCCAGCACGAAGTTGATGTCCGCCTCCACGCCGCGGAACTTGATCGCCGCCTGGTCGTACGCCCTGAAACTCAGACAAGCTCCTGTTCTTCAGAAATGTGTTATCTGCTCTGATTTTTCTCAAGATAAAAGACAATGTGCAGATTGTTAACCTCGCAGCGGCCTGAGCTGTGTCGAATCCTCCTGTGAAAAAATGGAGGGAAAAGAGAAACAAGAACAGAGTCATCCAAGGAGAAAGCTACGAGGAGTCGGTGAAGAATGAACTTTTTCACCCAAGGAGAAAGCTACGAGGACTCACCCAGGTACACCTGCTTCCCGCAGTCCCTGCAGATCCAAGAAACACAGACGAGAGATGGAGATGAGGGCAAGATCGAGGGAAGATGGTTTGCGTAATGATCTTGGAGGCTTGGTGTCGCCATGGACTGGAAGGTGAGGGCGACGGCGGGCTGACATACCAGATGTGGGACTCCCAGCGGCCGGTGCGGCGGTAGAAGGTGACGCCGCGGTACTGCGAGCTCCGCGACCGCGGCCCGCGCCGGCTCTTGGTCCTCGACGGCGGCCGGGCCCGGTGCGCACCCGCCCCGCCCCATGCCAGCTCCGGGACCGCGGCCATCGCCTGCTGCTGCGTCCCCGTCCCCGTCACCGCCGAGGCCGTCGCCGGGAAGAGCTGCTGGGTGACGAAGGCCGGCCGCGCCGCACTGAGGCCGCCGCCGCCGCCGAAGACCGCCCTTCTTCCAGCTCCGGCGCCGCCCCCCACCACCACCCCCGCCTCCTCCTCGTCTCCGCCGTGGAAGAAGGCCGCTGCCGCCGCCGCCATGGCCGGGTGCATGCGTCCACGGCTCTGCACGCGCGTCCTTGGCTCCGATCGGTCGGTCGATGGCTTGGACGTGATGGAGTATATACTTACCAAGCAGAAGCGGAGCGGTAGCTGGTGGCAGCTCTCTGTCACGTCCACTCCGCTCTCTGCGCGTGTGCGTGTGTGTGTGTGAGCAGCTGGTTGCGCTGTGGCTGTGATAAAGAATCTGCAGGGCTTGTGCTTGGGCAGCTGCCGATGCCGATGCCTATGGCGGAGGCCGGGATCAGAGCAGGCTGCCCCTGCGTGTCTGCCCGCCAGAGGAAAGGGCAGGGAAGCAAAAGATTTCTGTCTGAGCAGCGCTGTCACTTGATTTCATGCCACGCCTCTTCTTTTCATTGATCTCTTCCTCTATCCACCAACCATCGCCCACCACCTTTTCCGTCCTTCCCATAGAGCGTCTACAGCCGACTTTGCAAATCCGGTCTTCCATGGACACAGTGACCGGTCACGCATCAAATTAGCCACTCTGCATCCGGCGCACATATTTCAACCTCTAAATCCATAGAAAGCATGCAAAAGAAATCCTACGTACTACATACTACTCCCTCTGTTCCGAATTTTATGTCGTTAAACGATTTGACGAACAAATCTTCGTAGGCTACGATTTTCCCTGAGTTTCCCATTCTACCCCTCCGACCGACACGTTCCCCTCTTTCTCGCCTGACGCCACTCGCTCCCGACTCGCCCCCGCTCTCTCTCCCTCGCGCGCGACGCCCCCGCTCGCCTCTCTCTCTCTCTCTCTCTCTCTCTCTCTCTCTCTCTCTCTCTCTCTCAAATCTCTGCCATGGCGCCGCCGGTCTGCCCATGC
>LR880972.1:974040656-974050971 GCA_904067115.1 Aegilops sharonensis
TCTCGCCGGCATCTTGCTCCGCATCGCCTCTCACCGCTCCCCACCACACAAAGCTGCCATTTTTATTCGCCGGCGACGCGCTGCTGGGCAAGGAGGAGCTGGATCCACATGCGCTGGTCCTCGATCTGCTTGTGGATAGGCGTGAGGAGTCGCTGAAGCGGAGCCCGAGCGCGCCAGCGCGGGCGTGAAGACGACGGCGGGAGGATCTGGAGCCCGAGCGGGAGGATCTGGAGCCGCATCTCAAGTACTCCGGCGACACAACGACGCTTGATGTGGAGCCCCACCGGCGCCGCTGCCGGTGGTGGGGCACCAGTTCTGCGCGCCCTACGTGGTGCCGCTGACGGTGACCAAGAAGGCGCTCAGCCTCTCCGACGGTGACTTCGCCATCACCGACGCCAACGGCGCCGTCATGCTCAAGGTCAAGGGCGCCATCTTCAGCATCCGGAGCCGCCGCACCATCCTCGACGGCGCCGGGATGCCCCTCCTAACCATGCAAGAAAAGGTCCCTTCTCCACTACAGATTTGCTCCTTTGTCTGTCTGTCCATCTCCCCTGGCCTGGCGCTGCTGAAATTTCCTCAATCCATAGACATGTCTGCAAGTTCTTTGCGGAATAGGATCGTTGACCCGTAGACAAGGGTGAGCTGAGTCGTCGCAAATTGCAATAGTCTTGCATTTTTTTAGCTGGGGGAGGAATAATCTTGATTCTTCAAGTTGAGCTGGGCGAGGAATAATCTTCATGCTCACAAGTCACTGATTTGCAGTGATTTAGAGTAGTTGCAGTAAATCTGAATTACTCCAGTGTGCAGATTTGCAGTAAACTTTATTACTCCAGTGTGGATTTGCATTGATTTGGAGTAGCTTTGATGCAGTAGGCCTGCTTGTTTGATCTACAGTTGGGAAGGAGATTAATAGAGGTACTGTCAATAGCTTGTGTTAATCTTGGGCTGCTGCTGTCAGTATTTGTGTTAATTTTGGTGCAGTAGCTGCTGCTGCTGCTTGTTTGATCTACAGTTGGGAAGGAGATTAATACTCCTGTAACAACTTGTTTAATCTAGAAGGAGTAGTTTTCTGACTTCTTAGAATTATCTCTTATGCAACAACTTGTTTATCATGTCACTAATATCCTCACAACAACGTTTTCACCTGTATATTGGGTGGTTGCAACCATCAATGACCCTGCTAACCGAAAGAACTGCAGCAGACCCTGCTAACCGAAAGAACTGCATCCATTAATTAAGATAATATAAAACCTTTTCTTTTAATTAACTTAAAACTTTCAGTAAAATTAAGATAAACTAAAACCATTTCTTTCAATTAACGTAAAATTATCTGAACCATTTGTCCTCTCTTACTCTCTCCTTTTTCAGTAAAGTGTAGGAGTAAAATAAAATGAAACATTTTCCTTTAATTAACTTAAAATATTTTTTGCATCAAGGTTGACCCCGTCTCCTCTTTGATGGAACAGATTCTTCTTCTTCTTCCCTTTGAACAAGACCTTTGAACTTGATAACCGGCCGGCCGGAGTAGATTGGTTGAATTTGGGTGTGTGGTAACTGCAGCTTCTTTTCCTCTCACCATGGGGCTGGGTAAACTGCAGTTATTAGTTAAACTTCCCTGATTTGTTTTCCTCTCGACTTGGCCAGATGGATCAAATGTACTGAAACTCTGCTTATTCTCATGAAGCAGCTGTAGCTTCTTTTAAAAGTTGTCGTCTGTAGCTTCTGTTAACTTGTCTACTGAAACTTTGGCTACTGAAGCTTGTTAACTTGCATAATATTGTGAACTTAATTGTTGCTTGCATATTAATGACAGCAAAATCATGATAGGAGTAGTTTCTGTAAAATCATGACATGCCATACAAGTTACTCAAACTCAGGAGTAGTTTCAATAAAATCTATTCTATGGACTTGCTGTTTAGTTTTATTTAAAATTAGGAGTAGGAGTAGTTCTTGGAGTAGGAGTAGGAGTAGTTCTTGGAGTATGAGTAGGAGTAAGAGTAGTTCTTGGTTAATTAAACCTTTTCATTTAATTAAAACTAAACTGAACTACTCTTCTCCTCTCCTCTCTTCTCTTTCTTCTGTCTTCTCTCTTCTCTTTCTCTGTGTGTGTGTGTGTGTTGCCCTCTCTTCTTGCTTTCTCTCTCTTCCAGTGCCCTCTCCTCTTCTCTCTTAATTAAACAAAAATGATCACACAAATGATGCACTCCTCACAAAATTAAATTAAACTTTTCAAACAACAATGATCATATATATGGAGTAAAATCCAGTCCATAGAAGCCTTTTGCAAACTTATGGAGTAATTTCACATGGGTTTTACATATACTCCACACAAACAAGGAGTTACACACATACTCCACACAAATAATCACAAGCATATCGACAAGCAACTCAACAAGCATCTCCTCAAGCATCTCAACAAGCATCTCCTCAAGCATCTCAACAAGCATCTCCTCAAGCAACTCCTCAAGCATCTCGACAAGCATCTCAACAAGCAACTCCTCGAGCATCTAAACTAGCATCTCGACAAGCAACTCCTCAAGCATCTAAACTAGCATCTCGACAAGCAACTCCTCAAGCATCTGAACTAGCATCTCGACAAACAACTCAACAAGCAACTCTCTCCATTATCCCAAGATTGTGCAGGGCATTTGCATATACCTCTTGAGGGCATGTAAGTCTTGGAGGTAGCATCCCAAAGTTCTCTAGCCTTTCCTTGTTTGCATGGGGTATTTTATACCCATTGCCCCCTGCATGGTTCAAGATTTGAATCATGCAAGCTTGTAGAGATAGGAAAACTCTGTTCAGCTTGTAAACATCATAGTTTTCAAATTCATCTAGCACACCCTTGATAAGATCCTGAAGCATTCTAGGGCTTAAACAATCTGTTAGAGATTGCAACAAGTTGAAGAAACCAAGGTCAAGGCCATTCAGATCAGGGCTATTGGCAGGTTGTTGAATTAGTCTGATATTGAGTCCAGTTCTTTCCACGGCTGCTACAAATTCTGGGTCATTAGGCAAGATATGAGGCTTAGCGTTGTCTTGCTGTATATAGATGGTTTGCCCAGCATCATTTTCAGGCCAAGATGCTTGTATTGCTGGCAGCAGGTTCTCTATCATGAACTCTCTCATTACTTGCCTGTTGACTTTTATTGACTTTGTCTCCAATGTTCCTATGGGCCTGTTGTCGCTTCTCCTTTGAGCCGGAACTTCTTTCACAAACGGCCAAATTCCATTTTTTCCAGAGAAGGTCACATTTCCTTCATTATCCCACCTCGGCCTAGCAATAGCTGTCAAGAACATAATCTTTCCAATACAACTGCCGTTTTGCAGAGTTCTCATAGGCTCTTCCTCCCCATACAGCAGATAATAGTTCCTTTTTTTCTTGGTCATGTAGAACCATTTTTCATCAATATGAATAATGTTGTGCATGGCCTTGAATTTTGGCCTTTCAGTTTGTGTTGTTGCCTCATCGAGCATTGACAAGCAAAATTTCATTCTATCCTTCTTGTTCTTTTCATTCAAAGCTGGCTTCAAACAGTTTGTATGCCTCTTTATCAACTTGAGCATGAACTTCCGGTGGAGTGTCGTAGGGCTGCACCCGAGTTGCCAGGCAAGCGACCTGATAGTAGACCTCCTGTTCAGTGGGATGGTAGGGATTTGCTCTAGATTGATGTCTTTCGGCTTTATTCCACAATTTCCTTTCCTTTGACTTGAGACATCTACGTCTAGACCTTCAGCAATTTGCTCCATCGCTTTCTTCCAAATCCTTTGTATATTCCAGACACCCACTCCAAAGAAATCAGCAATATTTTTCTTGTCATCTCTCTTAAACTTTCCCCCTCTACTCATGCACAATGTATGCATTGCAACATAAGCAGCATATCTTTTCTTGTCATCTAGGATATCCCTTTTCTGAACTGCTTGCTCAACACCTGCACAAAGAAAATATATTATCAAATGGAGTACAACAATGAATTTACACAAGTCATTTGAGTCGTTTACTCTCTACTCATGATCATTTGAGTCATTTACCTGCATGTTGAACAATTTCATCTCCTATATCTTCGTCCATTTCATCTCCTATATCTTCGTCCATTTCATCTCTTACATTTTCGTCCATTTCACCTCCATCTTCTGCAGGTGGGGTGTAGTTGAGGTCTGGGAGATCCATGTTCTCCAGGCAACTGAAAAGAACTTTCGAGGTAAGAGGTTGAACTTTCAAGATGCACAACAATCCATTTTGGAAATGGAAATGATCAAATGGAGCAGTACAACATTCTTGCATACTTTGTTTGCACTATTCTCTTTCTTGCACTGCTTGTTTAACATTATATGATCAAATGGAAATGAAAATGATCTTGGAGTAGTTTAGGGTAGGACTTGGAGTAGTACATGAAACTTTTCATTTAACTGAAATTAACTATTGTTTTGTTTTTCACTTTGTGCCAGCCCATTAGATTAGTTGGCAAAGTACATCTTTCATCTTAAATTCCCTAGCTGTGCAGGCATTTGCAGGCATTTGGAGTACATTGCTGATCAGAGACCCTGCTGTTTACTGGGAGGTGGCAGCACTACTGTACTAGTGTTTTCTTTGGAACCTTCTGCTTATGAAGCTATCTCTGGTAAGATTGATCACTTCTGATAACTACTCCTATGTGGAGAAGTACTGGTACATTTTTGTCTAGGTGGAGAAGTCCAACAGCACTAGAACTGAACTGATTGATCTATACATGTGTAGGGGGAGCTAGATCATTTTCTTCATGGAGAATTTTGCGTAGGTACTTAGACAAGTTAGCATTGAGCAGAAGTAATACTACCTGTACTACTAATCCTATGCTGGGTAGGTACGTAGAGAAGTTAATTAGGATCTTACCTGAGAAGATCTGCTCTAGCAATGAGCAGAAGTAGTACCAGTACTACCAATCTTATACTATGACTTTTTGACAGTGAGTAAAACAGGGCACTTGCTTTGCAGGAGAAAAGGATTAATTAAGTTAATACTCCCTCCGTTCCTAGATATAGGGTGTATAGTTTTTGGCACGGAAATTAAAGAACGCACGTGGAGGGAAAATTTCACAAGTTTTGAGTGAGATTACACATGACTAATTGACATTAGAAAATAGAGGAGCTTACATGATATAAGGAAATGTAATCAAATCCCTAAAAAAATTATCCAAACGAGTGGTGCAACGCAATACACCTTATATTTCGGACTTCTTCTCAAAAATCTATACACCTTATATCAAGGAACGGAGGGAGTATCTCCCAAGGAGAGACAAGAGAGTATGTTCTTTTCTGCTGTCCTGATGAAGGCAAAGTAATTAAAGTAATGCTGTTAAAGTAATGTAGGAGTATCACTGCCTAGCCCTTCTTTCTACTTTTTGGAGTAGAATTTTCCAGTTAATTTTTTTAGAATTTTTGCTTGAAGTGCTATAGTGACATTGATAGTATACTCCTAGCCATTTGCCTGAAATGCTACAGTACGCCTACAGTGCCTTTGTTCTCTTCTTCCTCCTACAGTGGTCTGTTTGGAGTATGTAAATTTAGATGAGCACATGTTTTTGTACTGCTGCTTGTAGGGCTTGTATTCCTGCTGATTTAGTGATTCAGTTTGGAGTACTTTATTAATGTGATACTGCTCCATTAATTTTCATGGGCTTGTACTCCATTTCTTCTTTTTGTACATGTAATCGAATTGTACTCCAACAGTAATTAATCATGATTCCTACTAGCTGCAGCAGCAAGGAATATTTGAAGACACGCTCCATTGAGTTAGGAGTATGCAACATTACTTATTTTGAGTACTCCATTGAGTTAGGAGTAGCTAGGAATGAAGCTTCCTAGCAATAATTTGACCAAATTATGTTATTTACTCCATTTCAATGAAGCTTTTGTAATTTATTATGTCGATGATCTTCACTGCAATAATTTGACAGTATTACTGCATTTATTTCCATTTGACTTATGCAAACTGAATTTGAAAGTATTGATGCATCAGTACATTCAGATTCTCTCAAATGGTTAGATCAAATTATTAGCCTGTTGAATCAAATGGTCATCAAATTGTTTATGTTTGCAGTTTGTTCCAGCGACAGAGAGATGTACTGTACTCAACCAAGGAGAAACTTGATCAGAGAGAGGATGAACCTGCGTGGCAGCAGCCGAGCCCAGTACCAGCTCGCCTCAACCTGGGCGCGGGTGAAGAGCCCAGCACCAGCTCGTCTACACCTAGGCACGCGCGGGCCAGGAGGAGCGCCTGGATGCCTGGGCGTGGGAGAGGAGGTGGAGTGGAGCGCCTGGATGCCTGGGCGTGGGAGAGGAGGTGGAGTGGAGCGCCTGGATGCCTAGGCGTGGGAGAGGGCCTTGGCGTGGGAGAGGAGGTGAAGTGCAACGCCTGGACGCCGGAGATGGAGGTGGAGGTGGGGGCGGAGGTGGGGGCAGGGACGGAGGTGAAGGTGGAGGTGGAGGTGGAGGGGGTGGAGGTGGAGGTGGAGGGGCGGAGGTGGAAGACGGGCTGAGGTAGAACACGATGAGGATTCAAATTTAGAACTGAGGGTATTAAAGTCATTTGGCAGTTTTCACCTGGTCGGAACCAACTCCCCAGCGACATACATTTCGGAACAGAGGGACTACAAGTCTACCTACTTTTCATCGTCGGAGATGTCCATGACGACAGTGTCGGGCGCCGGCTGGACGGGCGGGTAGGAGGGCTCCACCTCATCCTCCTCCTGCTCGACCTTATCCATGTAGGCGAGCATCTCTGCCTCCTCCGCGGCCTATTGCGCCTCCATCTCCTGCCGGTGACGACGTCTGCCCTTCGCAGCCGACTCCGACCGAGGGGAGTCGAGGATGGCCTGCTGCTTCGCCTGCAGACCCGCGTCGCCGGCGTCCCCCACATCCTCCTCTTGTCCATCCTCCTCCTCCTCCTCCTCCAACTCCTCCTCCGGATCCACTGCATCCAGAGGTAGCCTCGCGGCGATCCGGGCTTCGCGCCTAGCCCGGATCTGCTCAAGGAGCTCGAGCCGGCGCTTCGGCGTCAGAAATGGCTTGCTCCTCACCATGCGGTGTGGGGCATGGCTACTAGGCGGATGGATGGAATGGAAAGTGGCGGCGACGGCGGACAGGTGGAGAAAATGTGGATGTATGATAGGGTTTCGGTGCCGCCGGTCGACTTAAATAGCCGGGCTAGGCAGTACGCGGCCCGCTGGAGCGGGCACCACGTGGCGCCACCGGTCCGACGGAGGAGACGAGTTTCGGACCGTTGGGTTTTCGGGCGTTTTCGTGTGGGACCCCGCCATCAGTCCGACGTGGTGGGCGTGCCCTAGCGCGCCCATATCCGCGCCATATTTGGGTTGGATATGAGGGGTGCCGGTTAGCCCGGGCGTTTGAGGCCCGTTCAAGGCGCCCGACTGGGTCAAAAAATCGTGCCCGGTCAGTGACCGTGCTCGGCTGTAGATGCTCTTTGTTCCACTTTCCAAGATCGTGCTCTTCCTTAACTGATGAAATGTGTGTTATATGTCACGAAAATTATACTATTGAATTCATATTTGATAAAAAAAATCAAAAAGAAGGATGACCCCGGCCTGGCCTCTGCGTCAGGGCTATGTATACATTCATTTTATTAATTATTCACCAAGACCTTACAAAGTACTCCATCCATTCCTAAATATGTCTTTTTAGAGATTCCACTATAGAGACTACATTCGGATGTATATAGACACTTTTTAGAGTATAGATTCACTCATTTTGCTTCGTATGTAGTCTATAGTGAAATATCTAAAAGGACTCAATACATCAATAAGTCTCAAGCGGCCATTTTGACAACATTTGTCACTACTCCTATCAACTTGATGAAGGGGTGTGCATTGTCGGGGCCGCCTGCCCAGACCTCACCCTAAAGCCCAACATCTAATACTGGAGGCCTCGACCAAGCCGCAATCATCGTGTCTGGGGCACACACCGGTCCAGAGCACTCTCAGCGGGCACCGCATGTGCAAGCTGCAGAGGCCGCCGCCTTCCACCGATGCATCTTCAGAACACCTACGCATCGACCTTGCCAGGCATGCGGTCGACGCCACCATGGCGCCAGACAGTGCCACCTCCCTCCGCACATCCATCATCATGCATCTGTCATCGATATCCTGATGCGCCATGCCGCTGAGACTCCACGCCGTAGATGCGTCACATGAAACGTTTCTCTAGAAATCGTCCACTGGCCCCTCGAGCTAATGCACACCTCCAAGAATGATGCCCCAAGGGGGAGCGACAGAAGAGCGCCACCACCATCCGATCGACTGATTTAGGGTTTCCCACGGAGGTAGCGGATAGAGGTCTGGAGCTTCTCCATGGCGATGCCTTCAAGAAGGGGACACCAAAGAAGAGCGCATCCATCGCCGACCTTGGCAACTAGCCGAGAGCAAGGTTTTCACCCGGATCTGCTCGAGCCTCCATCTAGCATAGTGTGCATGGGCCGCCACCGATCCCTACCGCCGCGCAGCAAGCAGGCCGCACCTGCCAGATCAGATCTGGCCGGAGGCCAGACCACGCATGTTGCCAAGCCGTCCACCAGGCCCTCCACGTCGCCGCACAGCGAGCGAGGCACACTGGCCAGATCAGATCAGAACGGAGGCCAGACCACGCATGTCGCCAAGCCGTCCACCATGCCCTCCATGTCGCCGATGCCGATCTGAGGTTAGATGGCCCGCCGCCGACCACAGCCATCGCCATCGGCCGAAGCAGGGCCGACCGCCGCGTCGACAATACCCGGTCGGCCACGCCTCCTCAGGTTGAGGGGCCCCGCACCACCCCCATGACGTGGGAGAAAGGGAGACGCCCACACCGCTGTCGACCCCCGGGCTTAGCCCGGCGGGGCGGACGGAGGGAAGAAAGGAGGTAGCACCCCTGGTGGCTAGGGTTGCGGCACCACCCGAGTCGCCCGAGCGGGGGTGACGCGGGGGGTCAGGCTCAACCTACAGAGGGTGGGTGTTCACAAAATCTGCTACTAATTAAAAAATTGAACTTAGCCAGGACGAACATTTAAGGTCATTTTGTTTTGTACAAATGCAAGTCTACATAACTAAAACTCATGGAATTCAGTTACTGAAAACATAATAAAACATAAGAATGAAAAGGCAAAAATTGTCTTCAGGATTACTAACATAGAGTCTTGCCGCTTGAAATGCTCATTTGATGCCACAACACAACCCCACGATACCAAATGACACCTACAACATGTGAGCAAACAATTATGAATCTAATTTTATTTTGCAGAAGTGTGATAAGCGTGTTGTAGCTTTTGATAAGATGGGAGTAATACCTTTAAAATGAGTTGTAGAAATAACACGAGGTGGTCGAGGTAGATGGCCTCGACGCTCCTCCAAAGCTTGAAAATGTAACACAATCTGCTTGTCATTAATTTTGGCAGATATCTCACGCTCAACAAAACAAACCATGAGATCATTGAGCCAATCATGACCCATCTTATTTCAATGATCTGTCTTTATAATATTAATTCATGACTGAAACAACCCTCGGCTGACGTTGTTGCAACCGGTAATATCAACGCGAGTGTAATGAGGCGATAAATCAATGAAAATACCAAATGTTTTCTAGTTTGCACCAATTGTGAGAGCAAGACAACTGAAACTGCCACAAGCTAAGAATCCGGAACTTCTTTTCATAACGTCAATATATTATATGTTGAGTTGATCAGTTAAGAGATGAGAAATCAATAGAGTAAATATTTGCAAGCGCAACTACCTTATCATGATCAAAGTTGCTTAGTGCGTCTCCAGGATCAAAGGAAGCAATGCGCTTTAACAACCACGTGGAAGTTTCACTAAATCAATTATTCATCTCAACTATGTTTCCATCCAACACCTCATTGAATATGGTTACCTTGTAATGGTGGAAGCAAGTAATCATTTTGCGTGAGCTTCTTGGGTAACCTCTAATTGAAATGTTGTCATCCATATTAGGCATTGTAACATTGCTTGTAACATAGAAGCTCCCACCATCATCTCTCAATTTTTGCAATGAACTTTTCACTGAGACAATCATATTCATGGCACCAACTATGATTGGATCCAAAAAAACTATGATTGGATCCTCTTTTTCGTTTGAGGAGACACTAGTAGGCAAATTGTGCGATCGAAATTGGGCCGACTGACGCAACCCAATCCAGACAAGCCCAAACTCTTTCTCCCTCATGTGGTACCCCTTCGCATTTTCCGCACAGAAACAAAAAAACTCTGTGCCACCGCCATCAATACTCCTCGCTGCTACCTACCTTCTTCCCGCCGAGGCTGGCTGGGGG
>LR880972.1:974060961-974075266 GCA_904067115.1 Aegilops sharonensis
TTTCGTATGTTTTAGATGTGATCGATTATGAGGAGGAATTTCAACAGTCTCATGAGATGATCTCACGTCCATGCCAATCGAGGGAGCATTCATTTGTCCTTTACCGTTGAAGGGAGTGATGAACTAATGATTAATCATTACTCCTATTCGTATTATGCTTGAGTTTGCTTCAACGAGAGTTTGGGTTTTTCCTCTCTTTTCTTTGTGTATGTGCGCTGATGTTGGATGTGTCCATTCTAATCGTGCAGAGGTTGGGGTGTACTAATAGGGCTTGTATTCTCTTGATGCGACATTACGAAACAACAAAATCCACCCTTTATAAAAGAAGTATGATTGATGTAATCTCATTACCAGATGATCCCGTTTTGTTGCATGGACACAAGTTTCTGTTGATAGATTATGCAGGGGAAGGTCAGGTTAACAATTAAACTATTACTATATATAACTTCTGTGATGCAAAATTATGACCACAAGTAAGTTTGAAAAACGGATCTAATGGTATCAACTCTATGCATGTCAGCAAGAAGTATATAGAGTAATTGTTGGTTAAAGACTTATCCTGACAGAACCTTATACTATGGAGGGGGAGCACTACTGCTCCTGCCTCGCATCTCAAAATCCCATGCCCTTTTTTACTAATGTCAAGGATCCAATAAAGTCACAGAGATGTGTGGCTCAACCGCAACATGCATCTTGTGTTCTCCCTGGAAGAGTCTTTTTTTCAATACTAGCAAGATGCCCGTGCATTACACGGAACATCAAGATGCCTTTTTTTTTTACAAAACACATGTTTTATGATTGACCCATGGGGGAGTAATCCCATGTGTAAAAACTAATGATATCTTGAGAAAGAGGAGAGAAAAGATGAGGAGGAGTGTGGCGTGGTGGTGATTGGTGGTCGGACTGAGCGGAGGCACGGGGATGGACGGCGCCGGCAACGGCCATCGTGCCAGATTGTTCCAGAGGTTTCCTTTTTTAATTGCTCAACAATGAGGTTGTGGGAGATAAGGATGAATGAGGGAAGGCCTTATCTGCAAATGTGAAGAGAGGTGCGGGTATATTTTTGCAAGATGGCTGCACATCCATCCCTTTGCATCAAATCTTCGTACATATTTGCATATCCTCGCCAAAGTCAACCACCGGATCCGGGGTCGGTGGCACCTTAATCCGCAGCGAGGCAACCGCCGCAGATCGGAGTGATGACCAAACCGACGGCGGAGCAGACCGCTGCCGACTACGAATTTGCCGGAGAGAGCCCCTGGAAGTGCCTAAGCATGCTTTGCCCAAAAGAGCTTGTTTGATTTGCTGGCCGAAAAAACGAAACAAAACTAAGATTTGCTTGCAGATCAGCATGCAGTCCACTTGTTGCAACGCTAATTAAGGAAGCATTCGGACCCGCAATTTTTTTAAGGAAGCATTCGCTGGTCTTCTTGTCTTTTAGGGGAGTGATGATGATTAATTAGTAGTACTCCTGTTGGGTACCATGATGGGAATAAATAGGGTTGATGTAATAGCTTTATTATCAGAGGACGTACCCCGTTTATTTCGCTGATGGATGCTTTTTGTTTACATTATGCAGGGGGAGGTAAGATATTTGATAACTACTTACTCAACCAGCATGGCAAGCTACATGCATGATGGACATGTCTTATCATGGTAGCTACATATGCATGATATTTGTGGACCAGTATCAACTTTAGGACTTGAACCCAGGTGGGTTAGTTCCCCCAAAAGTAACAAATCATCTGAGCTAGGCTCAGTTCTCGTCCATCTAACGGTCATGGCGGTGGTCTAAGGTGGGAAGGTGTCCCACCAATTTGCTAGTGCCTTTTAGCCCTAGCATGGAGTACTGATGGAGGTGACTATAGGTCGATCTGTTCCAAGATGATAACCGAAACACCGCTTCATGCCCGGGGTAAAAACTATTGTCCCGACCTTTATTAGTAGGGCATAGCAACGACAAACTTGCATCATTACCATGTTGAAGGCATTGTCTATGGTTTTCTGGGACAGTCTTCATTGGCTGGTCACGGCAACCAGGATGAAAAATCTTCTTCTAGATGGTCTCTGGTCGGATGTGGTGACGATGGTGCGAGGATCCCTTCTTGAAGCCGATGTTGTGGAAGAAGTCGTCTTAGTCATAGGTGTCAATTCAATATCTTTTAGTGGTTCGGCCATGGATGCCTTTATTTTGTACTCTACTAAATAATTAATAAAAATGAATGTGTACAATATGATGATGCAGAGGCCGGGGCATTAACCTCTTTTCCAAAAAAAAGCTGCCTGCCCTGAAATCCTTGGTGGTTGTTGCTTCTTCTTCCTTAATTCTTTTTTTTTCAAAAAAAGAGTGGATAACGATCTGCCTGAATGATGCACACGGCCACAAGTCTGACGTGGTCTGTAATCTTAGTTAACTTTATGCTCGTTGAGTAATTTGGATCTCGCTGTGTGGAACACTGACCTTGTTGGCTTTATTAATTTAAAGCCAGACCCTTCTAACGCCTTTTAGCTAACAAAATAACTAAAAGTAAAACAAGTAACTAAGGTTGCTTGGAGATGAAATGTCCAACCAGCCTAATATAGACCTAAAAGAAGTTGTTTAACTTGCCATAAATGAATGATTAGGATTGACGGCATCCAGTGGTGTCATGTTAGTAGTATCTAAAAGTCTGTCAATCGGCACCATGCAGTATAATTAAAAGAACAATCAGTTGGCTTGGCCCAGCCAGCTAGCTACCCTGTCGACTTACAGACATGACAGGACACCACTTGACATTACATCAAACTGTCCAATCAACCACAAACCTCTTTTCACTAAAACTAACCAACTTGCATTTGCATTGCTCTTCTGAGACCACTTTCACTTTTGTTTTGGAAACATGCCGTCCTGGAGGCTGGAGCTAAATAAAGGCGCCCAGCGCCCAGCCATGAAGGCATGACCAGATGGTAGCTTGTAAATTCAATTGGCTGGTAGTAGGTGCACGTACGTGTACCCCCAGTTAAAGAGCTCTCGGAAGGAAGATGATGAGGAAGAACAGCAAGGCCGGAAAAAGAGGTGCATGTTTGTATGCAGAACCCATTTATCCATGAACCCTACTCCTACACCAGAATGGCCAAGCAGTCTCCACGCATGCAAGGAAGTTGCAGTACATCGATACCAAAGGTGAAGAAGAAGGTTTTGCAAAAAGAGTACATTTTCTTTCGAAAAGTGAAAAGAGCAGTATACATAAATTGTAAGTAGGTACATGAAATTATGGATACTCCTCCTCCTGTACATAGGTACCACTGGTAGCTTGTGGTACACAAATTTATGCTGGGTGATGATGATGATGAGCATGGATTTATGGTGCCGGATCTCCAAGCGGCCAGTGGCAGTGCTGTCCATCCGTCCGTCCGTCCGTCCATCCATCATCATCATAAACAGAAACAGAAGCAGAAACGGGTGGGGAGGGATAGAGAGAGAGGAGGGAATCAAATGCAAGGGAGCAAAATGTTTCCATAAGAGGCCAATCCAAGAGTACCTTGTAGGTCCTTCCCTGCGAGCTGTGCTCTCTCTCATCTATCATCGGCCTGCTTGTGTCATCCCTTGAGGCGACCTGCTGCAGACGCAGAGTCCTTCTTTACTGCTCATCAATCACGCCTACGTACGTACGTAGTGTACCACCCTCTGCTTCTTGCTTCCCTGCTGGCCCCAAACTATCACCTCCATGATCTATCCCGTTTCAGCTCAGCTCAGGCCCCCTTACCATGCATGCCCAAGCTCGCCCAATCAAAACTTACATCCAACAAGCACTGCATGCTTGCTTCAGCAATTCATGATCAAGAACATCCATGAATTCCTAAATTGTGAGTCACCTTGTATCAGGCTAGTCTGAACATGTACGTTCTCTCTATCTATGTATCTAGATTCTGCGTTGTCCTTCCGTCAGGGCTAAGCAGGCAACTAAGTAAACCTTTAACAGGACTGCTTGTTTCAGAGTTTGGGTAGGGTGATTTTTTCATAGGTTCTGCAGCTTCTACCCCTCTTCGCTCGCAGCCGATCCGGTTCGATCTCATCAAGCCGGGCGATGGCAATGGCAGGGGGAGGGGAGGCGGGAACAGCTACTTGTCGGGGGCACTTAAAACGGACAGCAGAGCAGTGGTGCAGCGTGCTATTATGCTGCTCTCTGCTCTTCTGCTCCTGCTGCCACGAGAGAGAGAGAGAGAGAGAGATAATGTGCCGAGGAGGTGGGGAGGGTGGATCAGGGAATCAGGGATGCAGAGGTCGAGCTGCACGCAAGTAGCCAATGCAATGCAACAGTGATGAGCAAGCACCTTTATTCCCACACCAAACCCAAGTGTACCATCCGTCCGTCCACGCTCCACAGGGCTGCATCGCATCGCACTGCATTGGGAACGTAGTAGCATGTACTTACTGAGCTAGTTAGGCCTCTGATCCTGTTTGAACTTGCTGTGCTTGATTGTGTCTGAATCCATAGCCGCGAGCAAAGATACAAAGTCTCGAGTTAGTGCAAATAAGAGATGTACTAGTGCTCCACTGCATTTGTCATCAGCTTCCTAGTGCAAATTAATTAAGTAAACATTTGCAACCAGTGGTACTCGTTATTTAAGCTGCAGAGGAGGCCAAAACAGCTTCAGTAGCTGGTATGAAAAAAGAAGCAAGGCAAAGATGAATAAAGGACACATGCAAATTCCAGGTGCATAATGAATTACTAGCATTATTGCATCTTCAACCCCGACCCAAAAACCTCCCGCAACCGTCCGGACCACGGAAACCATCCAAACGCGGTCCTGTATCGGTCCGTGGTCCGGATGCGATGCAAACCGGAGACAAACGTGGGGGGCTTTGACTGAGTCCGGACTAATCCCACTCCCGCTTCTGATCGCCCTGGCCCATCAAAAACCCACCCCCTCCCCCCCCCCCTCACGCGAGTTTTCGGTCAGTGCCGCTCCAGAGTGTCAACGCCCGCATTCATGCCCGGCCAAAGCAGATGCGACCGCTCACTGGCTCCGACATTGAAGCAGCGCGCCAGCCAAGAGAACGCCGCCCGCGCCGCTTCCCGGTGCAGGCGACTGGTGCGCGATCAAACGACATGACGGCCGCCATCCGCCCGTCTGCCGCCCACATTGATTGCACGCGGTTGCCGAGGCGTCTCCTTCGGCGCCACCCGTATGTCCGCCTGCCGCCCACCATTGCTATATAAACCGATGCCCCAGCCATAGCCGCGGTCATCCGCCTCCGACCCTTCTCCGAACCACTCCCACCATGGATTCCTCCCCCGCCAAAGCTCTCTGGGACGGGCTGACGTTGGACCAGAAGAGGGAGATGCCCGACATTGTTGTCGGCTGGCTGATTTGTATGGAGCCGGAGGATGACGACTTCCCAATGGAGGATGTTGCCGACGACGAACAGGCACCACCCTTCTCCTCCACGTGACCCTCACTGGTGCATTGCACCATGACCATCAGTAAGACCCGTGCCCATTACATGGACATGGTGCGGGAGGAACCGGAGGAGTCATTTCGGGAGGCGCAGGACTACGCTATCTACAATAACCACCTCCCCCAGGAGCACATGCAGGCAAAGGAGCAGCTCGCCGCCGGCAGGGCGGTCACACTGGACGCGGACCCAACGGAGCAGGAGGGCGTTGCTTGAGTCCTACCACTCCACCCGTGAGAATCGCCTCGCCCCCTGGCGATGCCGCTAGCGGGTGGCGGCCGCCAACAATGAGAGTGACAACGTGGGCGAGGCGGTGTTCGGCAAGTCCGGGGAGAAGGAGGAGGAGGACATCGCCGAGTCCGCGCCTCGCTGCGACGACCATGACGCCGGCACATCCGCGGGCGCCGCCCACAACAAGGAAGAGTAGTGCACGGTAGCTAGGTTGCCGCCGCTCTAGTCCCAAGAAGGCCACCGCTCTTCCCCTCCCGTCGACGCTAAGCTTGGTGGGCGACCGATTAGTCGCTTGGCGGCGACTGAGAGGCGGACATCTTCACTTCCTGGGTCTTCGGAGGTGGAATTGGAGAGCGTCGAGGCGGAACGAAGGCAAATCTTCAGTTCTGGGGGCTCATGGCCGGACACGGGGAACGGGCGCCAGCGAGCATTTAGATTAGGTATTAATTATACCTCCAGAGCCGTACTAGCACCGTTTTGATGTAAATATAATGAAATCCGTCATGTTTATATGAAATTTGGACGTGTTTGTATGAAATTCGGACGTGTTTGAACGAATTTCGCTCGGTTGATTTGAACTGTTGTTGAAATGTATGCGCCTACATTGGATGACGGACTCCTGCATCCGTGTCTGGTGACTGGTCCTACTCTATTCACAAACGGATGCGTGAGAACATTTGCGGGTTCCGTTGGAGATGCCCTTATCCGAGCATGTCTGCTGTTTCAGAACACTTATGAACTAGATCAGGACCTACTCGAACACTAGTATCAACTACGTTTTCTCGAGAGCTCTTTTATGGTACCCTACACTGCTTGGTGTGAGGGGACTAGTATAATTAAATCCCACCGTTGAAACGGGATTGTTGATGGGCCAAGATGCCAGCCTATTTCGTAGTAATAGCTTGGAATCAGCATCGCCTGCTCGCTCTCCCATCGCCGCCATGCTCTCCTCAGTCCTCACATACATACATTACATGGAACCAACACTTGGCAACCACACCTGCGTCAACGCCCTCCTCCGTCCTGCCTGGGCGCCATGGCCGGGACGACGAACTTCTGCACACGGTATATCTCCGCATTGACGGACAATGGCGCCAAGTGGTTTCCTCGCTGCCGATGTGAACCAAGACACAAAACGAGCGCGGTGTGGGGTATGCTCAGCCAGCCATGGGAGGGGCGCAAGCCAAGGCCTCATGGTTGTCGTGTCGGACCTATTGGAGAAGAAGAGCACAGTCTGGGCCGAGGCCCATGCCACACAGTCGAGCGCCGGATCCATGCACGGGGAAGGAACGAGACTCGGGCTTCCGAGCAAGGGAAGGCGGGCTGGAGAAGAAAGAGGAGGCACGGCGGTGGCCACCGAAACTCTATACCAGAGTCCGTAGATGAAAACAGCGGGCGGGGTGGGTCGGTGCGAGGTGATTCGTAGAAGCTGACCTCAGAACATGTATACTGGTTGGTTGAGAACGACCAGTGCTACTAATACTGCTCGCCATGTTGTTGGCCTGATTGCAGCAGCACAGGTCGGTCATGGCCGTTTGATTTCGCGGATGGACGGTCCTTATTCACTACAGGGTACCCTAAAAAAGCTCTTTCTCGAAGGGCCGTAGGCTGAATTTTATTAGAAGAAAGGAGAAGTAGTACAACAAAGGTAAGCAGTCTAGGCGAACTAGAAACTGGGAACCCATTCCGAAAGTACAGGGGGGACGGCAACAGCCGTGAAACAAAACAAATGAAGCAAAACAGCAACTCTAGAGACTGCTCTGATCAGATCAGATGTCTGTAACACAGCGAGCCGCCCTCCATGTCCCAATATCTTCTCTCTGATGAGATCTAAAACTCTGAAGGGACTGCTCGCTTCCTGCTCAAAAACTCTGCAATTCCTTTCCTTCCAAATCCTCCAGTGAATCAAGATGAAGATTGTGTCAAAGTTGTGACGCATAGGCTTGGGAACAGGGTGAAAACGATAGAACGAAAATGCCTCAAATGCATGTGTCATTTCAAAGACAGGGCCGTTCCTAAGATTTTGGGGGCCCGGGGCGAGACTAAAACTTGGGGCCCTTAATATGGATGCCATAACAATAAAAATGAATATACATTCTTTTTTTGAAAAGGGGGGACTCCCCGGCCTCTGCATCAGAACGATGCATACGGCCAACTTATTAACCAAAAAAGAGATAGTGTCAACAAGGTTCCAAGGTCTCCAAAAAGAAAAAAAAACAAAGCAAGCTCACACAGAGCCATGCAGGGCTAGAAACATCGACTAGCCAAGAAAAAAAGCCACAACCGGCTGGCTATGAAAGGATAAGTAAACTAGGTGCCTACCCTATTACAATACCACCATCCAAACCGGTTGAAGATATCCCGAGCTACCATCTCCCAGCGGAAAGATCCAGTAACCAGATGCTCCCTGGCCTCCGTCGGAGTGAGTAGCGACCACGAACGGATCCGTGCCGTAGTGCGAAATATAACCTGCAAAAAGTGGATACATGATATTCTGTTAAAAACCAAATCATTTCTGCAAGTCCAGATAGTCCACATCAACGCGCAAACCTCAACCCGAATGTGTTTCGCTAAGTCAGGCTGAATCCCATTCAGCCATGTCCTAAATAACGCGTTAACAGAGTTCGGTGGTTTGGTGTTAAAAGCAATGTGAACCGTCTGCCAAAGGACCTTGGCCAACGGGCAATCAAAAAATAGATGGTTTATAGTCTCATCCCGATCGCAGAAACTACACCTAGTAGGTCCTGTCCAATTACGCTTTATTAAATTGTCCTTGGTTAAAATAACTTGTTTGTGGACAAACCACATAAACACTTTTATTTTCAAAGGAACTTTGACATCCAAAACATGCTTGGAAGTAGGAATGGAATTCACATTAATAACATCAATATACATTGATTTAACTGTGAATACTCCAGACTTAGTCAGTTTCCAGCGTAATTCATCAGGTTGTTGGGAAAGCTGGACCTCCATCAGTCTCCTAACTAGACGGAGCCATTCTTCCCAATGATTGCCCGCCAGCGTCCGTCGGAACTGAATATTAAGGGGGACAGATTGAAGAACCGAAGATACGAACACCTCACGTCGTTGAACAATACGGTACAACGACGGATATTGGATGGCCAAGGGTGTCTCACCGAGCCAAGTATCCTTCCAGAAACGTGTGCAGGTACCGTTGCCAATAACAAACTTTGTCCTATTGAACATAGCTTGTTTGACTTTCATTAGTCCTTTCCAAAAAGGTGAACCAGTCGGCCTAACTGTAACCTGGGACAAAGTTTTTGTCCGAAGATACATATATATGAAATATTTATCGATAACACTCAAATGCATCTAAATCAGTATGCATATAAAATTATTTATACATGTTACATTAAAATTTTCTTCTAACAACCCTCGATGCAAAGTCAAGTACGATGGGGTCCATGTCAATATCATCCAGTAATTTCTTCTCGATGCATAATGTTGCCAGATCATTTAACCTCTATGAACCATTGTTTACCTCAGATAGTTCTTCAGTAATTTCGTAAGCCAGACATAGTCATAGTAAATAAGATGCGGCAGGCAATGCAGATATTAGGATAACAATCAACTTCTTGGACATGCTCGAAAATCTCAATTGCAAACATTGCACCATCTCGCAAAGTTAATCTTATAATTTATTATCCAAAAATAAGATCATATACCTCAACATCTCATGAACCATCAAGAGAGAAAGTTTCTACAAATTTTGTGCAAGACTCTTCAAGTTCAACTAGGTGCACATCGATTGCCATTAATGGCAGCAGCTAAGCAGCAATTGCGATTTACTACTCCCTCTTGCGGCCAGGGATCACGGGGAACTCCTATTGGACGCATTCTGTGTCAAATAGCGACGTGGCGCACGCATGAAAGCCCCGACTGGGCCGGCCCAATACAGCGAGCGTGCCTGTTTCCTTGTTCAGTAGCGCTGATATGTTTTGTTTAAAAAAAAAGCAATGCGCCTGCATCCAGTCCTGCCAGGAATCGAACTCTAGACCTCCATGTTGCGTAGGAGACAAGCTAACCAGTTGACGGTGCTAAAATGTGAAGCGTCCTAGTATAAGAACTAATACTAACGAAGAATCTGGACAACTTTTATATATTTTTTCAAACCTTCCTTCGAAATTGTTAATTATTTTTAGAAACGAGCACTGTTTCAAAAATACGATACAAAATTTAACAACTCACACTTATTTTCAAATTTCAAAAAACAAAAAATAAATTAGTGAACATTTTAAACAGATTTATTTTTGAAAGTCCTAAATTCTGAACATTTTTAAAATTGCAAACACTTTTTGACAAAATCCCAACTTTTTGTTCCAAAATTTGAGTAATTTTTTGAACGTATTTTTTTTCAAAAAATGCGAACAAATTCTATGAAAACGAACAAATTTTAAATTTCCCAAACATTTTACGAAAACACGAACATTTTTGGAATTTGAGAACAATTTTTTAAAGCATGAATGATTTTTGAATCTTGAGAACAAATTTGGAAGCGCGAACATTTTTTGAATCTTGAGAACAAATTTTGAAATGGAGAACAATTTTGAAAAATCCCGAACAAATTTGGAAGCACGAACAATTTTGTAAAGCATGAACATTTTTTGAATCTTGAGAACAAATTTTGAAACAGAGAACAATATTGAAAAATCCCGGACAAATTTGGAAGAGCGAACATTTTTTGAATATGTGAACCAAAAGTTGAAATCTGGAACATTTTCTAAATTTCGAAAGTTTTGAACTTTTTTGTGTAGAGAGAACAATTTTTGAATTTTGAGAACATTTTTTCATAAACTGAACATTTTTTTTTGAAACACGAACAAAACTTAAAATTTTCGATATTTTTTGAAAAAAAGAGAAGAAAAAAAGAAATAAAAAATAAAATCCTAAACATTTTGTAAAACTGCGAATATGTTCTGAAAAAGACAAGAAAAAAAAGAAATAATAAAAAAGAAACAGAAAACGAAAAAAATAGAAATGTGAAAAACCAATAAAAGAAAAAAACGGTTCATGGAACCTACCAGAAGGTTCACAAAACCGGAGTGGGAAGTTCATAAGTGGGCCGGCCCAAAAAGCATCGCTCCGCGCTCACCTCTGTGCGAAGCGGGGGCAGTTTGCCGCAGTGAGCGGCGAGTAGGATATTCCCGGATCACGGGCGAATGGACTACAATTGCAGCCAACGCTTCGCTGCCTCGCCACCGTCTTGTGGCGTCGCCTGGCAAATTGACCCTGTCGCTCCCTTGGTCGGACCAGAGGTACGGTCGCATCTCACGTTTGACGGGGCGTAGGTTAGTCGCATCGTACAGACCTGTGAGACTGACGGCTGGGAATGATGTTCTTCTTTCCTTCGTCGGCTCCCGTTGGAGGTGTAGGTATTTTTTTTAGACACCGTTGGAGGTGTAGGTATTTGCTCGTGGACGTAAGGCCCATGGGCCCAAATAACACATGACCTTAGATTTTGTTCCGGGAGCAGCGGCCCAGCCGCCTGTGCGTCTCCTCCGTTCGTAACTGAAGCCCATGCGAGATTAAAAAAAATAGATCTGACGGCCACAAATGCCTATCAGTGCAGATCCAATGGTCGAGAAGAGTAATGGCTTGAGAGGGCTGGAAAGATGCACGGTTATAATGTCTCTAAATATCATGCAGTGACTTCAGGGTGCCCGAGCTCAATAATTATCCGAATATATATCTTTAATCACCATGAGTTCTTTAAATCTACCTTTCAAAGAAGTGATCACCATATCAACCAAAACAAAAGAAATATTTAACTTGAAACGCCTTCTCAGCTTCTAGGGTTTCTTCGTCATAAATATTTCCGCACTGTGATTGTACCAAGTCATCCACAACTTTCTTCCTTTTCCTTTTATCGCTACCAGATGGATACTTACAAGAAAGGTGTGGGTCAGATACTCTGAAGCACCCAAACATGTACGTTGCCGCGCAGACCAAACGAGATTGCATTCCTTATAGAAGGGAGATAAACATCGCCTACCTGAATGCACCCTACAAATGTTGACTGTAAGGTGCGTTAACACCAGATTCAGGACATGGCCCATTCAGTTAGGCAGGTGCAACTCTGAAAACACCCCATTTCCATGAAAGGGGTCACACAAAAGCCATCAGTCTCCCCGGAGGAAGCAAGAGCTGAAACGAGCGGGCGCGGCTATGTATCGCCCTGCGCAAGACCGAGGGACAGCCCACACAAGCGGGTGTTCACAGCCTTTTTTCCTTTTTTTTACATTTTCTGTTTTCATTTTTTGCTTTATTTTTGTACTTTTCTTTATACTTTTAAATATTCTAAATATATACTCCCCCCGTTTCGAATTACTTGTCGCGGTGTATTTTAGTTCTAGATACATCAATTTCAGCGATGAGTAATTTGGGANAGGTTAGTCGCATCGTACAGACCTGTGAGACTGACGGCTGGGAATGATGTTCTTCTTTCCTTCGTCGGCTCCCGTTGGAGGTGTAGGTATTTTTTTTAGACACCGTTGGAGGTGTAGGTATTTGCTCGTGGACGTAAGGCCCATGGGCCCAAATAACACATGACCTTAGATTTTGTTCCGGGAGCAGCGGCCCAGCCGCCTGTGCGTCTCCTCCGTTCGTAACTGAAGCCCATGCGAGATTAAAAAAAATAGATCTGACGGCCACAAATGCCTATCAGTGCAGATCCAATGGTCGAGAAGAGTAATGGCTTGAGAGGGCTGGAAAGATGCACGGTTATAATGTCTCTAAATATCATGCAGTGACTTCAGGGTGCCCGAGCTCAATAATTATCCGAATATATATCTTTAATCACCATGAGTTCTTTAAATCTACCTTTCAAAGAAGTGATCACCATATCAACCAAAACAAAAGAAATATTTAACTTGAAACGCCTTCTCAGCTTCTAGGGTTTCTTCGTCATAAATATTTCCGCACTGTGATTGTACCAAGTCATCCACAACTTTCTTCCTTTTCCTTTTATCGCTACCAGATGGATACTTACAAGAAAGGTGTGGGTCAGATACTCTGAAGCACCCAAACATGTACGTTGCCGCGCAGACCAAACGAGATTGCATTCCTTATAGAAGGGAGATAAACATCGCCTACCTGAATGCACCCTACAAATGTTGACTGTAAGGTGCGTTAACACCAGATTCAGGACATGGCCCATTCAGTTAGGCAGGTGCAACTCTGAAAACACCCCATTTCCATGAAAGGGGTCACACAAAAGCCATCAGTCTCCCCGGAGGAAGCAAGAGCTGAAACGAGCGGGCGCGGCTATGTATCGCCCTGCGCAAGACCGAGGGACAGCCCACACAAGCGGGTGTTCACAGCCTTTTTTCCTTTTTTTTACATTTTCTGTTTTCATTTTTTGCTTTATTTTTGTACTTTTCTTTATACTTTTAAATATTCTAAATATATACTCCCCCCGTTTCGAATTACTTGTCGCGGTGTATTTTAGTTCTAGATACATCAATTTCAGCGATGAGTAATTTGGGACGGAGGGAGTATATTACAAAAAACACTCTACACTTTTTTTGAAAAATGTTGAAAAATTATATTAAAATATGGAATAATTATTTGAAAATGTTGACAAGCAAAGATACAAAGTCTCGAGTTACAAATAAGAGATGTACTAGTGCTCCACAGGGCCTGTCATCTGCTACGAGAGACACCAAAGCATGAAAGTTCAGTTGGTTATATTAGACTTTTTTCTAAAAGGGGTTCTAGTTAACAAAGAAAACATTTGTGACCACTAGTATTTTGGGTTTCCTGATTGACATGTGTCCAACTTATATAAGCAAAATAGGGAGACCCTTCTGTATCTGGTATGAAAATAAGTAGGGTGAAAAAAAAGAACACCACATGATGTGCGACGCAAATCCGAGGTGCACAATGAAGTATCATTGCCTGCACAAGGAAGCATGCCTGAGGTTTCAGGTTTCAGAACACTTATGAACAAATACTTGAATACTAGTGGTTAACAAATGTTTACTGTAATGTGAGTTAACAACAAACAAATGACACCAGATTAGAAATGGCCCATTCAGGCAGGCAGCTGCAACTGTGAAAGCACCCCCTTTCCATGGAACGCGACAAGCAAAAGCCACCACTCTCTCGAGAGGAAGGCATGGCTATGTAGGGCGACCCTATATCTCGCCTTCAGCGGGGTCAGCTTATGACTCGCCGAATGGGTGAGCGAGATGGACCGGCCCACGCGGGAGGCAGGTCACATCACCGTTTTTCTTTTTCTGTTTTCCGATTTTGGTATTTTGCTTAATTTTTGTACTATATAATACTTCAAAAATATCAATATAACAAAAATAATCTATGAAAAGAATTTGAAAAATGTTGAACAAGTATTTGAAAATGCTAATCAAGCATACGGAAAAATATTGAATGTGTATAAAAAATTGTTCATCATATATTATAAATTTTTATTTTTTAATCATGTATACAAAAATGTTAATCAAGAATTTGGAAAAACAAATATTGAATAATTATTTGAAAATGTTAATCAAGCATTTGGGAATGGTCAAATGTGTATAGAAACAATGATGACCATGTATTAAAAAAATAACGGTTATTTATCATGTATACAAAAATGTTAATCAAGCATTTAAAAAA
>LR880972.1:974083602-974097284 GCA_904067115.1 Aegilops sharonensis
GCCTACCACCGGTAGATAGGCCAATCCCTACCAAAAAAGAGAGAGGGTTTCGCCGTGGCAACCTCTCCACCACCTTCCTGGGCAAGGTTTCCGGCGCTCCGGCTACGCAGGGCGGGATATCGGCGGCTATGCGCCCGCCACACCCGTCAGGTGTTCAGTGATGGACTCCGAAGATGAGAGGCGCTCGCGGCGCTGCTGGAGGAGGAAGCCAATGCCAACGTCCAGGACGAAGAGCATCTCATGGTCCTCGCCGCCCTGGCCGGCCTGCTCGCAAGCAATGCAAAGCCGCGGCGAGGTGGCTCGGCGTCGGGCCGACTGAAAGCAAAGAACCAGCATCAACTGGAAGGCTATTGCATGCTCTACTCTGACTACTTCGCCGACGCTCCACTGCACGGCGAAAAAGTATTTCAGCGTCATTATCGGATGAACCAAAAGCTTTTCCTCAGGATTGTGAGTTCCATCCGGGAGTTCGACAACTACTTCAAGTGCAAGAAGGATTGCACCGGCAAATTTGGATTCACCTCAATCCAGAAGTGCACGACAGCTATGAGGATGTTTGCATACAGAGCTCCCGGTGATTCACTCGACGACTATTGGCGCATGGCCGAATCCACGACCATTGAGTGCTTCTACAAGTTCTGCAGGGCAGTGGTGGCAGTGTTTGGACCGTAATACTTGTGACCACCCAATGCTGTAGACACTGCTCGGATCCTAGCATAGAATGCAGTAAGAGGATTTCCTGGGATGCTTGAAAGCATCGACTGCATGTATTGGAAATGGAAGAACTGTCCATTTGCTTGGCAGCGGATGTATAAAGGCGCCAAAGGCGGTTGCAGTGTGGTACTTGAGGCAGTGACCATACAGGACCTCTGGATTTGGCACTTCTTCTTTGGTATGCCAGGAACTCACAATGACATCAACGCTGCAGTGTTCCCCTGTCTTTGCCAAGCTTTTTGAAGGTCATTCTCCTCCAGTGAACTTTGAGGTCAATGGGCGGCACTACAACAAGGGATACTACCTAGCAGATGGCATCTATCCGAGATGGTCTGCATTTGAGAAGACTATCTCAAACCCTGTGCCAGGAGGCAAGAACTCCCACTTTGCGAAGGTTTAGGAGGCTTGCAGGAAGGACGTCGAGCGAGAGCATTTGGTGTCCTCCAATCTCGATTTCCTCTTGTCCGATACCCCGCTCAAACCTGGTTGAAAGATCAAATATGGGAGATCATGACTTGCTATGTCATCTTGCACAACATGATCATTGAGAGAGAGCAGGAAGAGCCAATGTTTGACACTGAACCATATTACAGACATGTTCCTCTTGCCCAAGTTGATCACCAACTACCGGCAACCTGGACTGCCTTTCTCAATATGCGTCAGGAGATCCGAGACCCACAGGTGCATCAACAATTGCAACCGGATCTGGTGGAGCACCTATGGAGGCCCAAGGGCAATGCCTAGCTCGACGTGTGATGAAATTGAGCAAATCCATAAGTGTCAGTATTCTCACGGTGCAATTCGGCCAGTCGCGAACTGAATACTGGGTTGTGGTCGGATCTCATACCTCTGGCCTTTGGTGGGACGTACGGAGCGTGATCCTTCCCCTTGGCCGCTGGAGCAGATCGGCTGCTCTCAGGGGTGGCGCCGCCGTTGGTGGCTGCGAACTGACTTGCCGATGGTCGACCTCGTGAGGGCGAAGCGGACGCGGAGGCCGGCCTTTCCAACCCGGCGCGTAGCTCGTCCATGTCAACGCCAATCGACAGCTTGATGTCGTCGATGTGCGTCGTCAGATCGCCCACGATGAACCGCATCGACTTAGCTGCTTCCTCGTCTTGGCGCTTGAAACGAACGTCGAGGGACTCCGCCAGGTCGGCCTTGAGGAACTCGTACACCGCCTTCGTCGTGGGCGACAGGCTCTCCATGGCTTCACGGCGGCGGCGCGCCGTGAACCTCGTCGCGTGGGGATGATGGAGCGGAACTTATTGCGCCAGGATCGATGCTCTGATGCCAACTATAAGCAACGAATCACTCCAATCGATCTATCTATTGTTCATATGCTCAGATCTCAATATTACAGGAGAATACGAATTGGGGAAGGAGGAGGAGGACAGAACGGAAGCCAGCCAACACTCACACCATTTATCCTATCCAATCCTCGGCCGAGGCCGCCACCACCACACGTTATAGAGCCACTTGTACAGCTAAAGAGTGTTTAGTTAGCGGGCCCATTCTGGGCCACGCAGACGAGCTGGAGCTTGAATGGCCTGCTTGGGCCTGGCCTGTTGCTCGCTTGCCGGATCGCCCTGTAGCACTTCAGGTGTTGTCGATGTATCGTCCAAAGTATCGTTGACACTCTACGTGCTCACCAGGATACACACTGATCCATCCCGGCCTGCAGTGGAGCTCCACGTCCTTGACGACAGCCTCGACGCCGGGAATGTCACATCCGTGCAGTGCATACGCAGCGCCCCGGCCGCCATGGAGGTGGACCGGTACTGTGACCTGGCATGCCTCTCCTCCTATTACTACTACCCGGTCGCGTCCGGCGATCGGCTTCTGATGGTGATGGAACACACCTCCACGCCGGTGAAGTTCGAGGTCTACGAAGCGACGGGGGAGCTGAGCAGGGGCCATTGACACGGAGGGTGGAGCAAAGTCGAGACGCTGAACGGGCGTGCTCTGTTCCTCAGCAAAGGCTTCTCGGAGTCGTCGCTTCCCGCCGGTCAGTTGGTCGTAGCTCGAGAGGACCACATCTACTTTATCAGTAAGCGTGACGAGTTGAACAACGACTCAAGCGAAGAGCTCCACTCCGGCGTGTACATCATGAAGGACGGGGAGGTGGCCCTGATGCCGTTGGAGACGACAGCCGCATGGCAAGGTTGTGCATGGCCGCCCACCTGGTTCGCTGCGTGCAAGCCAGCAATGTTAGCATTATAGCAGCAGCAGATAAAAACGAGTAACAGGGAGCTACTTTCCTGTAAAAAGAAAGAGGTTGGAGTGGTAGCATCGGCACATATATTGGCGCTTTTTTTTAGCTATTTTTTGTATGATTAATTTGGGATGGTTCATGTGATCTTGTTTTTGCCACATATGCTGGGATTTAGTCTATTTTGAGACAGCCTAACTATTTCAGAAATTCCTAAATAATTCTAGAGACCCACGTAGCCCATTTATGCAAAGCAAGGGATATTACTAAAGTTTAGTCCCGTATTGCTAGTTTAGTGAAAGTTGGACCTCCTTATAGGGGAGGTTCTTTCTCCACTTGTATGAGCATGAGAACAAGAGGGACATACACGCGCTCTCCTCCTCCGCCGCCCGCCTCGCCTACACAACAGAAGGTCCTCTTCCTCTCGCCACACAGTTCCTGATTACTGCGCTGCTGCTACAATCTTCCCCATCCCGGCTTGCGTCGTGCACCGCAGGTCGGGACAGTAGGCCTACGAAACCGCACCTTTTGAGTCCTGTATGGGAGAAGGGTGATAAGGCTTTTGGGGAACGCTCTGCGTGACTACTGACCCCCTTTCTAATGGAGGTTCTGCTACAGTTCCTTGTTCTAGTATTTGCCCTAGATATGTTAGACTCTATTTCATATATGCAACCTGCTATACTGTCTGCTATAGATATGTTTAGTTACGGTTCACATATGAACATGCTGTTTACCTTCTCTTTATCAAATGGCATGGCTTATTTTATTACTGCTATAATAGCCATGCTTTATCTAGTATTTCTGTTCATAAAATCATTCGATAAATTGCTCATATTTCCAACAACATACTCTAGTAATTTTCATTTTTGCTCCAGCCCCGGTGCTGATGTAGCTCCACCAGTGATGAGTTCGACATTGTCATATTACACGTTATTGAAAATATATATTTATGAGATGTGTGCATGTCGCCTTCGATGTAAACATCAGGATCCATTATATTATACTACATACGACACCTTCTGCAGGCTCTACTAGTGGTATTTCCCGAGGCAAGGGTACATCTCTCCCAGGATCACCACCCTAATCGCTGACTATTCTCGATAATGTCCATGGTTGTACATAGTCCGAAGCTAATTAGCAAATAGCTGCTAATTCTTAGAGTTTCGTGAGCTTAATCTGCGAACCGTGCTGGGGCTGCAGAGTGGAGACCGGGCATGGCGCATGCGTATAGGACGGTGAGAGCTCGAACATGAAGTGTTGCAGGATCAGGCTCAATCCCATCTTGGCCTCTAGCAATGCAAAGTTTTGCCCAACGCAAATCCGCGGTCCCCAGCCAAACGGAAAGAACGCCGGCGAGTTCTTGGATGCGCCAGCAATGCCCTCCGCAAACCTCTCCGGCTTAAATTCGTCGACATCTTCTCCCCACACATCTGGATCATGGTGAATGCACACAATTGGCAGCGCAAATGTAACGCAGGCTGGATATGTGACACCTCCCAGCTCAGTTTCTTTATACGCCTCCCGACCAAGTAGCAGAATCGGTGGGTACAACCTAAGAACCTCATGCAATATCATTGTCACCTGCACCAACAAAGAAGATGGACATATTCAGAGTAGCAACTCGATGAGAAATTGCATATCCTTCACTCTTGTAATTTACTCACGACTTTCAGCCGGTTTATGCCGTCGGAATCCGGCTGGTTCTTTCCAAAGACGTGGAGAACCTCCTCCCTCGCGCGGTCCTGCCACTCGGGATGCATGCTTAGCAGGACCATTGCCCATGTGAGCAGCACCGCGGTTGTCTCCATACCTGCGAAATAGAAGAGCTTCAGCTCCCCTACTATGTCGTCGGTGATCATCGTCGACTTGGAGCTTCCGGCTTCCTGGCTTTCTTCTATGTTTGACTCCATCATCACGCCTAGTAGATCGTCGCTGTCGGCATGGCCATCCTTCATCGCCCTCTCCCACTTTGTGATTACGCCTTTCAGGAGTACTTCGACCTCCCGGGCATTTGCCTTCATCCTTCTATTGAGCTTTGTTGGCAGGAACCAGCATAGGAGTGTTATCAAATTGCAGGCCACTATGTTCTGTGATTCAGGCAAGCATCCTCTTCATTCTGTGCACTGGACTGAGTGGATATATCTATTTATTGGTAGAGGACTACTGGTTGTGATCATATTGCTCTGATGCAAATGCTAGAAATTAATATGGAGGTGCACAAGCGTAATTGCATTGACCTGTAGCCTGGAATGTACATCACGTTTGCCATCTTGACAGCATTTTGCGCCTGCTCTGACTGCAACTGGAAGATTTTTCTCCCTTCACTGAAGCTGCTCCCGAATGCCACTCGGGATATCACGTCGCCGGTGAGGTTCTGAAACTCTGGCCACACATCTATCTCCTGCACATCACCCTGCTGCATGGAGTCTCCCCATCTCCGCACCAATTCGGTTGAACAGGCAGCAAAAGCCGATAACATCCTATGTATGTTGATGAGTTGAACCTGCATAGGAGTGTTATCAAATTTCTTCTGTCCCCCTTGTTCGGACGTCGGGGCTCCTCGTCATCGTCGCTGTGCAGCCCCTTGTCCTTGTCTTCGGCGTTTATCTTGCCGGCCTGTTTGAATACCCAGCAATCTCTATTGGTGTGGTTGGCTGGCTTGTCCGGGGTGCCATGAATTTGGCACGAGCGCTCCAGTATGCGGTCCAGACTAGACGGTCCCTGATTATTTCTTTTGAACGGCTTCTTCCGCTGACCGGGCTTGGATCCGCTGAATCCGGCGTTGACTGCCGTGTCTTCAGTGCTCTCGCCGTTGTTCCGTCTCTTATGTCTGTTACGCCGTGGCTTGCCGTTATTGTCGCGGCCATCCGAATTGCCAGAATGTGGCGTAGTGCTGCTGCGAGCCAACCAACTTTCCTCGCCCGCGCAAGCGGGTCAATAGTGTTGTGAGAGCTGCCATGGACTTGGGTTTTTCCTGGCCGAGGTGTCGAGCGAGCCACTCGTTACGGATATTATGCTTAAAAGCTGCTAGGGCTTCGGCGTTCGGACAGTCGACTATTTGGTTCTTTTTAGTTAGGAACCGAGTCCAGAATTTCCTGGCTGACTCTCCGGGCTGTTGAGTAATGTGGCTCAAGTCATCGGCGTCAGGTGGTCGCACATATGTGCCCTGGAAGTTGTCGAGGAATGCGTCTTCCAGGTTTTCCCAGCTGCTAATGGAATTTGCTGGCAGGCTGTTTAGCCAGTGTCGGGCTGGTCCTTTGAGATTAAGGCGAAGATACTTGATGGCGTGCAGATCGTCTCCGCGGGCCATGTGAATGTGGAGAAGAAAATCTTCGATCCATACTGCGGGGTCTGTTGTGCCATCGTATGATTCGATGTTTACGGGTTTGAACCCTTCTGGGAATTCATGATCCATTATTTCATCAGTGAAGCAGAGGAGGTGCGCGGCGCCTCTGTGCCGGGCTATGTGGCTAAGCAGGTTGAATTGCTCTGGGTGGCTATACTCGGCCCGGCCGGACTTGTTGAAGGTGTGTCCGGCGGGACGGTCCTCGTCGTGTACCGAGGCGCGCCCCCGCGATCCGTAGATCGATCTTGGCTGTCCTGATTTGTTGCCCCGGGCCGTAGTATGTTGGCGTGGGGGTGTTGGCTGGTATGCGAACTGGTATGCCATTTTATCCCGGCCATGAGGTGGCCGGTCAGCCTTATGGTGCTCGAGTCCGTATTCCTCGGCTGCCAGGATTTCAGTCCATCTGTCAGTGAGCAGATCTTGATCAGCTTGGAGTTGCTGCTGCTTCTTTTTCAGGCTCCTCGCAGTGGCTATAAGCCAACACTTGAAGCGTTCCTGCTCTATGGGGTCCTCAGGCACGCCGAACTCGTCGTCGCTGAGGCTAATCTCGTCTTCAGAGGGGGGGCATGTAGCTGTCCTCTTCCGGGTATTCGTCTGTCGCCTGTTCTTCTGGGCTGACCATCGGGGCTCCTCAGGGTTGTTCAGGATTGTATTCTTCTTCGGCACCATTCAGATTGTTTTCGTCTCCTGGGCGGTATTGGTGTGGCGGGGCTTGGAGTGGCGCCGATGACGCCCATTCTTCGCTTTTTTTTTCCTGAGGTTTTATCCTCCATTGCCTCATCGCCATTTGTTTCCTCCGGAGTGTCCACCATATATATATCATAAGAAGAGGTGGCTGTCCATCGCCCAGTGAGCGGTGGGTCATGTTCTTCTCCTGCATCGTCGTCCATACCGTCGATGTCTTCGGAGTTGAAGTTCAGTACCTCAGGTAAATCATCGACCGTGGCAATGAAGTGGGTGGTAGGGGGGCAACGAATTCCTTCGTCGCCTGCCTCCCACTAGAGCTGGACATAGTTCGGCGAAGAGCCTCCTGACAAAGAGAGAGACTTTAATGAGTCCAGCATGTCGCCAAAGGGCGAGTGCTGGAAGATATCCACAGCGGTGAACTCCATTACCGGAGCCCATCCTGGCCCGACGGGCTCGGGAGTATGCGGACTGGAACCAACGTCCGGATACGAATCCGAGTGTTTGGAGTCACAGGCCACCGCAGAGGTAAGACCCGTGTTCGGCTCCACCGCCGATGAGTGTGCGACCTGCATGGCGGGGTCCATCCCTCCGTCTTAGGCAGCGCAGCCTACTCCGGATCTAGGTCCGGGGATACTACGGGGGTGATACCCCGAGCTTCGTCCGTCGGCAGGTCTAAGTCGTGCTCGTCGTGACTGTCCGGTGCTCCTGGCATAGGCCCAAATCCATTGAAGATCAAGTCTCCGCGGATGTCCGCCGTGTAGTTTAGGTTTCCGAACCTGACCTGGTGGCCAGGGGCGTAGCTGTCGATCTGCTCCAGATGGCCAAGCGAGTTGGCCCGCAGTGCGAAGCCGCCGAACACGAAGATCTGTCCGGGGGGAAAGTCTCGCCCTGGACAGCGTCGTTGATGATGATTGAAGGAGCCATCGAGCCCGACAGGGACGACACAGAGGAACTCTAAATGAAAGCACCAATGTCGGTGTCAAAACCGGCGGATCTCGGGTAGGGGGTCCCGATCTGTGCGTCAAGGCCGATGGTAACAGGAAGCAAGGGACACAGATGTTTACCAAGGTTCGGGCCCTCTCGATGGAGGTAAAACCCTACTTCCTGCTTGATTAATATTGATGATATGGGTAGTACAAGAGTAGATCTACCACGAGATCGTAGAGGCTAAACCCTAAGAGCTAGCCTATGATGGTATGATTGTAATTGTGATCGGGCTTTTAAGGACCAACCTCTCCGGTTTATATAGACAACGGAGAGGGCTAGGGTTTACATGGAGTCGGTTACAAGGAAGGAAATATAATATCCGGATCGCCAAGCTTGCCTTCCCCGCCAAGGAAAGACCTATCCGGACACGGGCCGAAGCCTTGAGTCTTTATCTTCATGCTTCAATAGTCTGGACGTTGTACACAGTCCGGCTGTCCGGATACCCCCTAATCCAAGACTCCCTCACAGTGCACGCATGCCGCCGCGAGCTCTCGGGATCCGCGTGCCATCGTACACGTGCGCTCCAGGTTAAAAGTTCGTTCAACACCTGCCAACCTGTGGTTGGATGGTTAGCGTGACTGTGGTATTCCCAGTCCACCAGGATTCAAATCCCAGTGCTTGTGTTTTTACTGATGTTAAAAAACAAAAAGCCTACCCTGATTTCCATCGCTTTTTTGGCCCTTTTATTTGTCAGACGGCGCGGCACAGGCAAAGAACGTTTCCTCCCTGCGGAGGCTTCCAAAATGGCATGCTCTTTTCCAAGATGGAGAATGCTACACCCTATTCAAAAAAAAAAAAATCATGAATTTTAAAATAATTGAATGAAGTAAAAAATGTTCATGAATTTCAAAAATCAATCACGGATTTAGAAAATGTTCATGAATTTGAAATATATTCGCACAACTGAAAAAAATGCTCGTGGGTCAAAAAATAATTGCGAATTTGAAAAAATGTTCACAAAGCTTCCATGATTTTGTAAAATGTTTCCAAATCCTAAAAGTGTTCATAAAATCCAAAAACTGTCCATGAATTTTAAAATATTCATAAATTTCAAAAAATGTTTGCAAAGTGTTCATGAATTTAAGAAAATATTAGCACATATATAAATACGTTCGTGATACAATAAATATTTGTGAATTTGAAAAATCAAAAAGAAAAGTAGAAAAATATATATTCTAGGGCTTCTTGCGTGACTTCCTGTGTGCCATATTCTTTGTATTTAGGCCGCCCCATCATATTAGGGGTTGCCTTTTTTTTTTAAATGAACCGTCAACCTTGCCTTGTAGTCGGGGTCTTGTGCCATGCCCCAACCCCCTCCCCCTCCCCAAGTCCCTATATACGAGCAACATGCAGTGGCAAGAACAGGGAAGTAGGTGTCCTCGTTAGCAGCGACGGCGACAACCGTTCTCCGGTTGAGGCGATCGCGAGGGTGGGCACTCATCCTCTTGACTGATTCCGATGGGGAGGAGGAGCGGGAGGCGACCCACGAGCTTCCTGCACTCCTCCTACTGAGTGCCAAGGGGGTGGGAAGGAGACGATGGGAGACGTGAGGTTGAGGATGGGGGTTAGGGTGAGCGACAACGACGGCGGCGGCGCAATGGCAGGGGGTGTGCGGGCGGCTACGTGTTGGAGCGCGGGGGGGGGGGGGGGGGGGCGCTACTTTTTGGGGGGGGGGGGGGGGGGGGGCAGGGGTTCGAGGTGCGGAGAAGTGGGGGGGGGTGGGGGGGGGGGGCGGGAGGGGGGGGGGCGCGGGGGGGGGGGGGGGGGGGCGCTACTTTTTGGGGGGGGGGGGGGGGGGGGGCAGGGGTTCGAGGTGCGGAGAAGTGGGGGGGGGTGGGGGGGGGGGGCGGGAGGGGGGGGGGCGCGGGGGGGGGGGGGGGGGGGCGCTACTTTTTGGGGGGGGGGGGGGGGGGGGGCAGGGGTTCGAGGTGCGGAGAAGTGGGGGGGGGTGGGGGGGGGGGGCGGGAGGGGGGGGGGCGCGGGGGGGGGGGGGGGGGGGCGCTACTTTTTGGGGGGGGGGGGGGGGGGGGGCAGGGGTTCGAGGTGCGGAGAAGTGGGGGGGGGTGGGGGGGGGGGGCGGGAGGGGGGGGGGCGCGGGGGGGGGGGGGGGGGGAGCTAAGACGGATTAAATGAAAGCAGGGCAGTCGCTTTCCGTCACCAACGGTCAAGACATGTTGACCTAAGATGTGAAAACCCGAAAAATGCCCTCAGCGGGGCACATAAATAACAGGCGGTGGCACACTGGAGGGCGCACTATTCATTGTAGCAGTGTCGGGTTTTGATCCGACGGCCCAGCTCATCCGGGAGCGAGATCGAATGGCCGAAAATGCATAAAAAAATGATCCGATTTCCGAGAGTCACTTATCTCTGAGAACGTCCATGTTCTTCCACGATTCTTGTTTTAGGATACAAGTGATTCCACCAACTTATACAATTATGAATGAAATAAAGCCCATCTCAACATGCATTTATGTATATAGAAAGACCCACCACAATATTCAACCATGCATTGAAAAATATTTTCCATTCAATTATTCTATTTATTCAATAAATAATTTTGCAACTCTACACAATCAAAGATAACAAGTTACAAAATTTTGACTCTCATGTTATCAACCCAATTTTTCAACAACTAGTGCCAGTTGTTGTTTTCTAAAAAAATTGAACTTTTCAAGAAAATCAAAGTTACGGAGGCCAATAATATCCTAGACAATCTTTGGAGGGGGAAGCTTTCATCCTGGGGGGAGCTCTATGGGCCCCACGTGCCAGGCAGGGCGGTTAAGGGGTGGCCCGCATGGGCCCCATAGGGCACCTCTCAACCACCTCTTTCTTTCATCGCCTTTATGTTTCTCCAAAGAAACCTAAAAAGTAATCAAACATTTTTTTTCCGCTGCTGCACCTCTTTGTTTTGTTGTGACCCAATCTAGAGGGCTTTTTCAGGATTTTGTAAGAGGGGGGGATTTATCACAGTGGCGATATTGAAAATCGTTTGTAGCCTCGATTAGGTGTAGAGTGTGACCAAATGTTCCAGATGGGATCGCACACGGAGAATTTACCAAGGTCTGGGCATCATGGTCGAGGTAAAACTCTCTCCTTGCCTTTGTTCTTGATTGTGGGAAAACACCTCATGTGAGGGGTGTTTAAATAGGAGTGGATTGTTGCTACCGACACAATGACACATATCAGATGATCGCTATACAAACCCCTAGACTTCCCTTATGAAGGGTGACAAGGCCTAGGCTTACATGTTTCGTAACTGATTTAAAGCCCTAAACAGACAAGGAGCCCCAGACATGTACGCCAAGGAAGGATTCTTCTGGAGGAGGGTTGCCTGCGCACCCGGAGGCCCTTGGAAACGCCCATGCCTACTAGGCCATGAGACCAGGCTATCATATGGCTTGCCGACACAGGGGCCTCCATAGCTTTGATTTTTTTCCCAAGTTATACGTTCCTAAGGGCATCTCCAAGGCCGACCATCAAACCGCTCGCATACGTCCAGACCGCATTTGTTCCATCTAATGCAGGCCTATATCTGTTTGCAGGGCGGTCCGGACGCACTTTCTCACGCAAATTAGAGACAAACAAGGGGGGCTAGCAGGCATCCGAACAGCACCCACGCCTGCTTTTGACCACTTTGGCCCACCCAAACCCCCTCCTTCCTTGCCCGCTCGTGTTCCCGCCCCACGCCAGCTTCCTACATTCATGTCAACACATTGAAGCCTGCTCAGGGCTGACGCGACCTCTCAATGCCTCCACCATTGAAGCGGTGCGCCGGCAGAGGACAGCCCCTGCTGCACGCCCGACTGAGCACGCCTCCTCGCCGCATTCAAATGGTTGCAGACTGCCCGCTTTCCTCGAATAAACCCGCGTGTGTGCAGGGATACCTACTCCCACCAGACGTTCATTCACAAGCCAGCCGACATTAAACACAAGACTGAATGGCTCCTCGCGTTCGCCCGTTATTTAAACGATGCTAGATGCGAGGCAAGAACTACACCACACCTCCGCCCCCCCTTTTCCTCGTTGAACAATTTTCTCCATGGCATTCGGCGAGCAGGAAGAAGAGTTCTGTGGCATAAAAGCCGGCTGGGTGACCCGTTGAGCCCACCGGTTACGAGCCAGGCAACTGTCTGTTCCACCTCCATCAATGCTCCAGGCCACTGCAGAGGCTGAATCTCCAAACCAATGCGTGGTTCAGCTTGCCGAGGAGTGGCGAATTGCTCCTGGCTATCATGGACGACGACATGTCGTACGGCGCCTCCCGTGCCTGCGACCGCACCATCCGCCATCAACACGCGCATAACCATGCCCTGCCGGCAGAGAAAGAAGCCAGCTATGCGGACATTGACGAGGCAGGACCCAACACGTCCGTGCCCGCCACCATCATTGAGGAGAAGTAGAACACGGAAGATTGTCGCTGCTTGGGTCCCATGAAGGCCACCATCGAGGCGAGCCGGCGTACACAACTGGTGTCTTGCCCCTATGGCAGGCCACTGTCGCCCCTACCCAAAAACCAACTCTGATCATGTAACGTAGGGCATCCTTTGCCTCCGGCTGAAGCATCACCTGGCGGTTCCACTCTGATGAGCGGTGGTGAAGCGAGCTGCCCTTTGCGCTCAAGCATATACCTCTGGGGCTCATAGCTGGCGTACATGGGGAAGACAATGAAGATCTGCCGTGGCCGACCGTAGACTAGTCAAGGGTATCCACGTCGTCGGAATGGATATTCGCCGCCTCCGGTCGTAGATTAGTTTTATCCTATTCTTATAAAAAATGTTGAAAAAGTAATGAATTTTTTCTGGTTTGTATGAAATCCGCCGTGTTTGCATGTATTTCTTCCGGTTAGTTCAAAGAGTTGTTGAAATATATGTGGCGCGCGTTGGATAACCGCCTCCCTCATCCGTGTTCGAGGTCTGCCCCCCCTGTCCATGGACGGATGCGGGAGGACATTTGCGGGTCGGTGTTGGAGATGCCCTAAGGGCTCCATCACACCAACAACCTAATCGGTTGGGCCAGGCCATGGTCTATCCTAGCCAGGTGCTGGCCCCAACGCATTCTAGGGCCCACTGAAGGTTGTGTGTCATTGTCATTATTGCCCCTAGTTTTCTATGTCGAGGATCCACGTGACAACTAATATTGATGTAGATTTTCCAGAACGGTCTGCCATTCGGTATCCCATGTTGTACATAAGATTTGCATGACTAAGGGAAGATGAGTATCAATGCCGGCTGGCAGTGTTGTGTCCTCCTGTTTTTGCGCCGATCTTCTTGTATTTATCCGTGTAGCCGATGTTGTGGAGGACGGCCGAGGCTTGGACGAACCCATGGCCAAGTTGCTCAGTGGGTTGCGATGGCCGTCTGTCGGCGGAGGGAAAGCAGATCCCAGGCGGCGAACAACAGCGTAGCGGGGACAACTCCGGTGCGGTGGACGGTTGCGATGTTGGAGGGACAATGATGAGGCGCAGGACGGCGTGGTTGAACTGGCTCGGGTATGGCGCACATCGGCGTCCTGGAGGTAGCTCTGCCTCGGGTTCATCTGTTAAGCTGTCGAGGGCGTTGCAGTTGCGGTTGCGATGGACAACATCGTCGAGGTATCGGCTCCGGTGTGATGGAGGAGGGCGGCGGTTGATCGGTGTGATGTGGTCGCGGACGGAGGAGGCTGCGGTTTCACGGCTAGTAGGGAGGGAGATTTAGGGCCCATGTTGTATGAATGGGGAATCAGATTGGAGGGGGGGCGCGG
>LR880972.1:974162260-974177491 GCA_904067115.1 Aegilops sharonensis
GCAGACGGACAAGAGTGTAGGGCCACTGATGGGACACTAGCATCCTATACTAAGCAGTAGGATAGCAGGTAAAGGTAACAACAGTAGTAGCAAGGACAGGCTATGCAGCAGTATAGGATTAACTGAAAGCAGTAACATGCTACACTACTCTAATGCAAGTAGTATAGAGAAGAATAGGCGATATCTGGTGATCAAGGGGGGGGGGGGGCTTGCCTGATTGCTCCGGCAAGAAGGAAGGGTCGTCAACACCGTAGTCGTACTCGGTGGCATCAGCAACGGTCTCGGGGTCTACCGGAGAAGAAGAGAGGGAAGAAACAGTAAATAGGGAGCAAACAAAGCAGCACAAAATATAACGAGGTACTACGCGGTGCTAGGTGTGCCCTAACGCGGTAGGAGGTGATACCGACGAAGGGAGGAAACATCCGGGGAAGTATTCTCGGTGTTTCGTGTTTTCGGACAGATGAACTGGAGGGGGAAAGTTGCATGTTCGCTATGCTAGGGATGTGTGGCGGACGAACAGACCACGTATTTGGATTCGTCTCGTCGTTCTGAGCAAATTTCATGTACAAAGTTTTTCCATCCGAGCTACGGTTTATTTTCTATTAATTTTAAAACATTTAATCATTTTTAGAATTTATTCAATTATTATAATTCAACATTATCCAGAATAGTACACGCTGACGTCATCATGATGCCAGCATGATGTCAGCAGTCAACAGAGGTGTTGACTGGTCAAACTGACGTGTGGGTCCAGTGGGACCCACCTGTCCTACTCTGTTTAGGTTAATTAGGCTTTAGTTAAACTAATTATTGTTTAATTAAACCAATAGTTAATTAGATTAATTAATTAGGATTAATTAACTTAATTAACTAACTAATTAATTAATTCATCAATCTTATTAATTAATTTTTGTTTTAATAAAAAAGTTCTGGGGCTGGTGGGCCCCACTAGCAGTGACTTGGGGTGCACAGTCAACATGTTGACCTGAGTCAACGCGGTCAAATGGGCCCCTGGGTCCTACCGGGCAGTGAGCCAGGGGGTGGCCTTGGGCCAGGCCAGGTCAGCGTGGTCGGCTCTCGCCGCCGGCGACCAAATACACGGCGCCGACCCGCCGGAGTTCACCGGAAAACGTGCACAGGGCACGGATCCGTGCGCGCTTGGGTTCGTTTGAACGAGCGCGAAGAGGCGCATCTAGTGGTGTGAGCGGTTCGTCCCGATGTGGCCGGAGATGTCACCGGCGTCGAGCTGAGCGGCGGCCCCGTGCGGGCGAAACTAACGGCGGCGGTGGGCTCGGCCATGGCGGGAGCAGCAGCACGGGGGAAAGGGGAGGAGAGGGGAAGCTCACGGGGACCGTAGGAAAAAGGCAACGGGCTCGGGGTCGGCCGGTGAGGAGGAGACCGTGGACAGGGCGGCGTAGACGGGGAGGCGGCGCCGACGACGGCGGGTGGCGGGGTGAGGCGGCCCCGGAGACGAGGGTGACGGAGAGGAGAAGAGGATGGGGCAGTCCGGTGGGGAGGCGACGCCGTCGGGGTGGCTTCAGGCGACGGCGTCGATGTCCAGGGGCGGCGGGGTCGATGGGCGACGCGGTCGTCGTGGCGAGCTCGAGCCCCTCCCCGATCTAGATGGGATCGAGAGGAGAGGAGGGAAGAGACGTGCGCGAGTGGGGGGCGAGTGGGAGGTGTTGTAGGTGGCTAGGGTTTCGTTGGGGCATATAGGGAGTGTGGGGCTCCGGCTGGGCCGGTCTGGCTAGCCCAGTGGCCAGCTAGGCCGAGGCCCAGCAAGAGAGGGGGGGTCTTTCCCCCCTTTGTTTTGTCCTTTTTTTTATTTGTTGTTTTATTTTAGATACCCATTATTTTTCGTTTAGTAAAATATGATAACAACTCCTAGAATAATGTTTCAGAACCACCCACTGTCATAAAAGTTTTACCTCTAAATAAATTAGTTTAGAGTTTTATTAATTGAAAAAGGTATTTACTTAATTGTTTTTGTTACTGTTTAAATCACTTTAGAGTATTAAAGCATTATATAAAAGTGTGGTTTCTTCGCCATAATTACCTACGCATTATTTGGCACAACCCGAACATTTTAGTTTTAAAGTTTGAAAACATTTATTATTTACCAAATTTTGAATTTGAATTTTGGACCGGTTTTGATCTAAGCAACAGTGGTAGAGGTGACGTGGCATCGTTAACGTGGGATTACTGTAGCATGATTATCCGGGCGTCACAATTCTCCTCCACTACAAGAAATCTCGTCCCGAGATTTAAGCGGTGGAGTAAGGGGGGAAGGTGCTGGTAGCGAAAAACCTAACGAGTGTTCTCGGTCTTGGCTTGCCCTTTCGAAGAGGTTGATCCCTTTTGTTGATGTCTTCATTTCTCAGTTTCAAGTCACCATGATCAAGTCTTCATCCTTTCTTCGGGATCTCCATCGTCCTACGAACGCGACCAAGGGGAAAAACTCCGGAAGAACGCATATCCACAAAGCTGGGCATCTGACGGTGAACTCAATGGGAAATACACAAGGTACCCCACGAGTTGTATTTCAGTGAATTCGTTCAGTGCAATATACGATGGTACCAAAGTTTCAAACGAGTAGGCAATCATTCGACGGCTAGACAGAAGCTGGAATGGGGGTTTGAACAACGAGTATAACATGGTGTTTCATTCCAGGATGATTACTGGTATGGCATTTAGCTCGTGAGTCACATACGAAGCCAGGTGCAAAGGATACATTGGAATCCGGGTTGTAAAGAAGAGTCAGGTTTCGATCCAGTGGACCTGTGGGTTATGGGCCCACCATGTCGATTAAAAGTAGGAAGGCGATGACGTCTTACATGATCATGTAAGGAAGGCATGTCACAGGATAGTCTGTCGGTTATGTCGGCAACAACATCGGTACCAAGGGCGAGGGACAAAGAGAACCATCTTCCTGCTCGTTGAACGAGGCGGACCAATAGGCAAAGTTCTCGTCCATCGGGGGTTACCGAAATGTCATCAACAATAGTAACAGGGTCTTACTGACAAAGTTGTACACCGAGGGGTTTACATAAGCAGAAGAATATTACTTCTTAGATCATATAGATCACCAATAAGGTTAAACAAAACAATGGAAAGGAAAAGGTGATCATCAGTTTAAACAGAACAATGAAAAGGAAAATGTGTTTAAACACATATTTCAGGGATATATCCTCCCCAAGGACAAGCAGAGCATGATATCCGTGGCAGGATATAATGTAGAAAACCCTTTAGGTAAGGGGAGAGAAATTTCATGACATTACCCATACAATGGTGTTTGGATAATTGAGCAAGAATCATTTAGCATTGGGCTTCAAATGTTTTTATTGAAATTCGGAGTACCACAGACATGCTTCGAGATATGACAAGGTCTTCAAGCAAAGGTCAGACTCTGGATACACGAAGGATCCATCAGGAACAACTTGTAGAATAAGCCTTACAATTTCCTCATGAAGGAATGGATAACCTTGCTAATAAGGAAACTATAACAGCAGGTCATCCGGCCAGCTGTGCTGGACATGCCATCACCTTACCGGGTCATAAAAGACCAGTGTTATAACTCTTGGAAAAATGTTCCAACCATCATATCTGACCGAGATTCAGATCTGATTGGTGCGAGGATACCTCAAACTCACGATGCTTAAGGAGAAAAGGTGTGACGCAAATTGACGAGATGACGTCGAAGATTCTCGGGAAATGAACTATGGAAGCGAGTTCCAAAACAAGAGTTCATCATTAAATCAAGAAGAGGATGAGGAGGTGGCCGATTGTCTCAGCGACAATTCATTGAGATTTCCCAAAAGACGGATTTCCACAGTTATGTGAAGAAGGAGATAACATTAGCCAGATCAAATGACTTAATGATGTATGCTGGAGGAAAACATACACAATTAAACATTGACTGAAAGGTGCACCCGAAATATGGGTTGGGTTGCACGAGCAACGTCGGAATGGCGATTGAGAAACCAACACACTAAATTGGAATTATTGTCCAATAATTCTGAAGCAATAGGGTTGCTAGAGATATTAAGTTTGCGCAACAGAGTTCACTCAACACGGGGACCAAGAAAGAATGGTGATGGCGAGAAGCATCATTGTATCACAAATCCTTAAGAGGTGGTGAAATTCTCACAACATTGATGACATAAGAGATGGTACTGTTCCAAGGTAAAGAAGAACAATTGCTGGATAGCAAGGAACTCAAGGTATAACACCAAACACGAACAAGCTTGTGTTGGTGGGAAGGCAATAAAGTGGTCAATGACAATAAAATTCATCGAGGGCAAGGATGGCATTTCTCGTCATGAATTCAATTGATATCATGGAAGAGCTCGGAATGCTGATGATGATCATGACACATTTGTCGCGAGATCTCATGAAGATGTAATCGATCGGTGATGACACCAAGTTGAAGGAATGATGAAGCGGAAGGTTATTGGAACCATGGTTACGACACAAACTCTAAATCAAGTTTGTTGTTCAAGGAGAAATGATATGACGACGAAAATCGACGCAAGCTTAGTTCATCGTTGAAAGTTGTGCTCCGGGAATAAGGACCAGGTAGCACAGTTAAAAAAATTAGTATGATGATGATATAGCTGATCAGGCTAGGAATGACTTAAAGGATTATTAAACTCGTAAGCAACGAAAATTACTTAGAGTTATTGAATCGGAGTGCTGAATCAATTCACTTATCGGTGTTCTCGGTTAACAAACAACCCAGAAGCATGAAGTGACAAAGACAGGGTAAAGGTAGTACTCCATCAAAGGACAGGGTAATGTAGTGCAATGGCATGATATCCTCGAGATACCAGGGGTCATACTCGACGACAGACCAACGTAGAGGTTGGACTGGGTATTGCTTTGCAGAGGACAAGTGCTTAAACTTGCCCGAGAAATGGGATCAAGGAAGAACATATGGTCGGAACCACGATTGCAAAAGGCCAGATCCCAGATATAAGTTGAACTTATACCAAGGGAATAATTAATTTAAGAGAAGCTTTGAATGATAAGATCTACATCGTGTCCATGGGCATGAACACAAGGTTCAAGGTCGAATCCCACTTCTTCAATGTATAATTTTTCATTCACTTCTCACGTTCGATGAAGCCGTAGTGTTGAAATTTTATCTGGCAAAATACCAGAAGAGTATGACTCGTGAAAACTTTCGAGTTCACACATATTAAGGAAGGCATAGGTTCAACCCATCGGGGCATCGTGGAAACATATACCACAAGCTTCAATAGTAAATATCACCAGCTCGAAAGCAGAGCATGGTTGGCCACATCAAGGGATAGGATTTACCAAGGGCATTATGTATCAAAGAAAGAACTTCCAAAGTGATTGAACATGAAGGATGTTGTGAGTTAAAATCCAACAAGGATCGGATGGTCCATAACAAAGCTGATGTGAGCACCGGCACACAATCAGATAAAGAAACAATGCAAAGGCATCTGATTATAGAACATCTGAATAATCCGATGCTTAGATAACAAAGGAATTATGATTTCCAAAATGAAGGATCAGAAGCAGACGCTCTGATCAAGGATGGTTAAACTGAATAGTCCCGAGGCACAATCAACGACAAATAATTTGGTCGAGAACCAGCTCATGTTCAAAATGACGTCTGAGCCGGAAAGATAATTTAGAAGGGTCGATTGATGATTTTGTGCATTCGCACACATCATGAATCAATAGGATCAAAATGATAGTGTCAAAAGATACTAATGAATATTGCTAGTGATATGGGAGCATCCATAATGTAAGCATACAAGTATTTGCAGAGCAATAGTACAAAGAGGATGCTCAGAAGGTTGAATAGCATTTTGAAGACTTTTATGGAACACATGAACAACTGGGGATGAGCGGATACTCGACAAGTGCGAGGATTTATTTGAAGGGGCATTCATGTGGCAAAGAACTGCTAGGCAGTAGGCACAAAGTATTCTCGGAATAATAAAGAAAACTTTGGGGTATCTTGTAATAACAAGATCAATGGGGGATGATCGTATGAATGGCAAGTGTAAGTAGTTATCCATAAGGATTTATCGGTGGTCGGGAATAGCAAAAGTGATGGGCACAAAGTCTCGAGAGAATATCAAAGAGTATCTTCGGAATCTTCTGGTGAAGCAGGCCATCATCTGGAATGAGGGGCTCTCCGGGTGAAAGCGATAACGAGATCCTAATGTTAGATTTAGCAAAATTCATTTAACCCGAATAGAAGAGAGATCAGAGTCCCAGAGTATAGACAAGGAGTAAAAGATCCTAATACCATCCAATGGCGACGTGGGCCCATGGGCCGCACAACCATGTTAGTAAAAGTTTTGTAAAGTCTAGACTCGACTTCGGCCAAGGAGTTGGAAGGGGGATTTCTACAGGCAGTCGGCTCTGATACCAACTTGTGACGCCCCCGATTCAATCGTACACTAATCATGCACGCAAACATGTATGATCAAGATCAGGGACTCACGGGAAGATATCACAACACAACTCTAAAACATAAATAAGTCATACAAGCATCATAATACAAGCCAGGGGCCTCGAGGGCTCGAATACAAGTGCTCGATCATAGACGAGTCAGCGGAAGCAACAATATCTGAGTACAGACATAAGTTAAACAAGTCTGCCTTAAGAAGGCTAGCACAAACTGGGATACAGATCGAAAGAGGCGTAGGCCTCCTGCCTGGGATCCTCCTAACTACTCATGGTCGTCGTCAGCGGGCTGCACGTAGTAGTAGGCACCTCCGGTGTAGTAGTCGTCATCGACGGTGGCGTCTGGTTCCTGGGCTCCGTCGTCTGGTCGCAACAATCGGATAGAGATAGGGGAAAAGGGGGGAACAGGGCAACCGTGAGTACTCATCCAAAGTACTCGCAAGCAAGGAGCTACACTACATATGCATTGATATATGTGCAAAGGGCCATATCAGTGGACTGAACTGCAGAATGCCAGAATAAGAGGGGGATAACTAATCATGTCGAAGACTACGCTTCTGGCAGCCTCCGTCTTGCAGCATTTAGAAGAGAGTAGACTAAAGTCCTCCAAGTAGCATCGCACAGCATAATCCTACCAGGCGATCCTCTCCTCGTAGCCCTGTTAGAAAGCGACCACCGGGTTGTATCTGGCACTTGGAAGGGTCTGTTTTATTAAGTATCTGGTTCTAGTTGTCATAAGGTCAAGGTACAACTCCAAGTCGTCCTGTTACCGAAGATCACGGCTATTCGAATAGATTAACTTCCCTGCAGGGGTGCACACATAACCCAACACGCTTGATCCCATTTGGCCGGACACACTTTCCTGGGTCATGCCCGGCCGCGGAAGATCAACACGTCGCAGCCCCACCTAGGACAACAGAGAGGTCAGCACGCCGGTCTAAACCTAAGCGCACAGGGGTCTGGGCCAATCGCCCTTAGCACACCTGCATGTTGCGAACGCGGCCGGAAGCAGACCTAGCCTAGCAGGCGTTCCAGTCCAATCCGGCGCGCGCCGCTCAGTCGATGACGTCACGAAGGCTTCGGCTGATACCACGACGTCGAGTGCCCATAACTTTTCCCGCGTAGCTGGTTAGTGCATATAGACCAAATGGCCAGACTCAGATCAAATACCAAGATCTCGTTAAGCGTGTTAAGTATTCGCGAACACCGACTAGGGCCAGGCCCACCTCTCTCCTAGGTGGTCTCAACCTGCCCTGTTGCTCCGCCACAAAGTAACAGTCGGGGGCCGTCGGGAACCTAGGCCCACCTCTACCGGGATGGAGCCACCTGTCCTTTCAGCCCCCATCTCCGAACAGTATCACAGGTAATGTAATAGTGTAAAGTATATAGTATATGCCCGTGATCACCTCCCGAAGTGATCACAGCCCAGTAGTATAGCATGGCAGACGGATAAGAATGTAGGGCCACTGATGGAACACTAGCATCCTATACTAAGCAGTAGGATAGCAGGTAAAGGTAACAACAGTAGTAGCAAGGACAGGCTATGCAGCAGTATAGGATTAACTGAAAGCAGTAACATGCTACACTACTCTAATGCAAGTAGTATAGAGAAGAATAGGCGATATCTGGTGATCAAGGAGGGGGGGGGGCTTGCCTGATTGCTCTGGCAAGAAGGAAGGGTCGTCAACACCGTAGTCGTACTCAGTGGCATCAGCAACGGTCTCGGGGTCTACCGGAGAAGAAGAGGGGGAATAAACAGTAAATACGGAGCAAACAAAGCAACACAAAACATAACGAGGTAATACGCGGTGCTAGGTGTGCCCTAACGCGGTAGGAGGTGATACCGACGAAGGGGGGGAAACATACGGGAAAGTATTCCCGGTGTTTCGTGTTTTCGGACAGATGAACTGGAGGGGGAAAGTTGCGTGTTCGCTATGCTAGGGATGTGTGGAGGACGAACGGATCACGTATTCGGATTCGTCTCGTCGTTCTGAGCAACTTTCATGTACAAAGTTTTTCCATCCGAGCTACGGTTTATTTTCTATTAATTTTAATAGATTTAATCATTTTTAGAATTTATTCAATTATTATAATTCAACATTATCCAGAATAGTACACGCTGACGTCATCATGACGCTAGCATGATGTCAGCAGTCGACAGAGGTGTTGACTGGTCAAACTGACGTGTGGGTCCAGTGGGACCCACCTGTCCTACTCTGTTTAGGTTAATTAGGCTTTAGTTAAACTAATTACTGTTTAATTAAACTAATAGTTAATCAGATTAGTTAATTAGGATTAATTAACTTAATTAACTAACTAATTAATTAATCTTATTAATTAATTTTTGTTTTAATAAAAACGTTCTGGGGCTGGTGGGCCCCACTAGCAGTGACTTGGGGTGCACAGTCAACATGTTGACCTGAGTCAAAGCGGGCCAGGCCAGGTCAGCGTGGTCGGCTCTCGCCGCCGGCGACCAAATACACGGCGCCGACCCGCCAGAGTTCGCCGGAAAACGTGCACAGGGCACGGATCCGTGCGCGCTTGGGTTCGTTCGAACGAGCGCGAAGAGGCGCATCTAGTGGTGTGAGCGGTTCGTCCCGATGTGGCCGGAGATGTCGCCGGCGTCGAGCTGAGCGGCGGCCCCGTGCGGGCGAAACTAACGGCGGCGGTGGGCTCGACCATGGCGGGAGCAGCAGCACGAGGGAAAGGGGAGGAGAGGGGAAGCTCACGTTGGCCGTAGGGAAAAGGCAACGGGCTCGGGGTCGGCCGGTGAGGAGGAGACCGTGAACGGGGCGGCGTAGACGGGGAGACGGCGCCAACGACGGCGGGGTGGCGGGGTGAGGCGGCCCCGGAGACGAGGGGTGACGGAGAGGAGAAGAGGATGGGGCAGTCCGGTGGGAGGCGGCGCCATCGGGGTGGCTTCAGGCGACGGCGTCGACGTCCAGGGGCGGCGGGGTCGATGGGCGACGCGGTCGTCGTGGCGAGGTCGAGCCCCTCCCCGATCCAGATGGGATCGAGAGGAGAGGGGGGAAGAGACGTGCGCGAGTGGGGGGGCGAGTGGGAGGTGCTGTAGGTGGCTAGGGTTTCGTTGGGGGATATAGGGAGTGTGGGGCTCCGGCTGGGCCGGTCTGGCTAGCCCAGTGGCCAGCTAGGCCGAGGCCCAGCAAGAGGGGAGGGGGTCTTTCCCCCCTTTGTTTTGTCCTTTTTTTATTTGTTGTTTTATTTTAGATACCCATTATTTTTAGTTTAGTAAAATATGATAACAACTCCTAGAATAATGTTTCAGAACCACCCACTGTCATAAAAGTTTTACCCCTAAATAAATTAGTTTAGAGTTTTATTAATTGAAAAAGGTATTTACTTAATTGTTTTTGTTACTGTTTAAATCACTTTAGAGTATTAAAGCATTATATAAAAGTGTGGTTTCTTCGTCATAATTACCTACGCATTATTTGGCACAACCCGAACATTTTAGTTTTAAAGTTTGAAAACATTTATTATTTACCAAATTTTGAATTTGAATTTTGGACCGATTTTGATCTAAGCAATAGTGGTAGAGGTGACGTGGCATCGTTAATGTGGGATTACTGTAGCATGATTATCCGGGCGTCACATACAGTATGAGGCAATGTGAATTCACTAGGGCTACTAACTGGCGTGTCAATCATCACTAAGGCCTGCCTTTATTCAGCAGTGCTCTGCTCACTTCTTTTCCTACAGGCTACAACTGCTTTCTAAATCTGATGATCTGTGATTGCAGCTGCATGCATGCTCTGCTAACACATGACTACAGGGGATATTGAGTATACTCTGCATGTGCAGCTGCATAGAACAAGAGAGCAATGCCATGGGTGGTGGCCAAAGTGTCACTCCACAACATTGTACTCTCTGTAGATGAACTAGTACAAAGAAGACATTAGGCCTAATCTAACCTTGGCCACTACTAGTTGGTAACCTTAGTGCCATCATGAGGACCTTGTGTTAAATTATTGCATCGAAGATTGATTAATGATGAGCTTGATGCTATGCCTGCCTAGTTCACACACATTTCTGGATTGCTTTTTCCCTTGTTCATGATAGGGTAGCTGCTGTCTAGAGTGCAGGGTGCTGACTAACCAAACCTGGCTAGGGTTTTCGTGCTGGTCAGTTATTGCATATGACAAAATCTGTCTAGTCTGCATGTCTAATCTGTCTACGAAATTATGGCAAAATCTGTCTAGTCTGGACATCTGAATCTGGCCAGGTCGGCGATGCACTTGGTTCATTTACCTTCTACCAAATGAAAAGGGAAACTGGTTCTTCAAAAAGACTATATTTTATACCATTTGGAACACTGGTTTTGTTTTTCTCGGTCAGTGTATTAGGGATGTGTTCTATTCATGAAATTTTGCATGTAGGTAGAACATTTAAAAATGTTTATTGCCAAAGAAATCAAGATATTTGATATGTTTTACTATATTATTTTACTACTGATGGCATGTGCATTTGAGCTTGGGAGCTAAAGAACACTTTTGTTGTATTGACGCACAATTTATTTGCATCCCTAAAGCTTCGTCGCTAAAAATGCACCCGTTTTTCAGACGAAAACTATTCCGCTAATTCCTTTTTTAAAGTTAGTTCTCGAGGATCTTGATTCATTATAAAAGGAAGAAGAAAGTTTCCATAATAATTAGTGAATCAGGCGAAGATCATTAGAACATGCTCACAAGATAAGGCACCCTGTCGTTCAAAAAAAGATTGAGCATCCCTGCAAACCTTTCTATACAAGCACCACAAGCACAGGTGCGCGCACACACACACACCCCGTCAAGAAGAAAAGTGTTGTCGAGGTTGTCATTTGGTGTCATCATCATCATCACTCCTATGTGAGATAGACACTTCGAGCCCGCCATCGACAACCACAAACAAAGACCTTGTCGTAACATGCGTCAAGACCCATGCCGGCCTATGCCAAACAATCAAGCACTGGTGTCAGTGACCAATCAGCTCCAACTTCGTCGACGAGCATCGAAGGAGAAAAGCATTAGCCTGCGCCAAGCAAGCACCAAAACAGAGCACCCATCTCGTGTTCTCATCGCCGCTAAGGAACCTCCTTGGTAGCTCCGACTTCACGGTGAGGTCCGATGGCCCATCGAACACGCCGGATAAGACTGACTACGAAAACACAACCGCAACCCAACTCTGATCGCTGCCGCCATGGTCGCCAAGCAAGAAACCACACAACTCGGATCTAGAGCAGCCACCCTAAGTGATTCATTTCCCAACTGTTCTGAATTTATTGTAATGCAACAAACGATCCTAAGGCACGGACAGATCTGCATGTCTATATCTATATCTGTATCTATACCTATACCTATACCTATACCTATACCTATACCTATACTAATAAAGCAAAGTGTGTTTCTCTAATTTTTTCATCCGTTCACCAGCGAAAAGTTTTTTTTTACTATCTGAGGTGGTACTAATTTTTTGTGCATCCATGTGCTAGAAAAAGAAATCCGGTTTGTCCAGAATTTCGTAAATGGGCCGCACGCTATAGCCCAGTAAGGCCAACCCACTAATTTCCCTGCCCACGCAACTGAGAAAAACCTATTCGCCGCACGTCGCGATAGATAGTGGGCGTTTCACACATGTTTCATTATTTCTTTGTTCAGTTTCTATTTAACATATTATGTTCCTTTCTCTTGTTATTTACTCTTTCTTTTTTTTCATTCTTAATATTATTTTTGTTTATTTTTACTTTTTTATCAATTAAATGTTTTATAAAATGTTTATAATTGCAATTTTTGTTCAAATTTTTGAAGAAATTTCAGAATTCTAAAATTTTATTCCCGTTTAAAAATGTTCGGATATGAAAACAAATTTTTTTCCTAAATTTGTTGAAAACTAAAAAAATGTTTCTGTTCAACAAAATTTTTCAACATTTTCAAAACAAAATGTATTTTCATAAGTCTTCCAAATTCTAAAAATTTATTCATAAGTCTGGAAAAGGCCACTGAATTTTTTAGTTGAAAAGTAATGTTCCCATTTTTTTTAAAAAAATATTTTCCAAAATTGTTCAAGGTTTTTAAAAAAATTGAATTTGAAAAATGCTCCAAATTTCAAAAATATTCTTGCTTTAGAGGAATGTTCACAAATTTAAATATTGTTTGCGTTTAAAAATTGCACATTTTCTAAAATTATTTTGAATGGTAAGCATGTTCCCATTTTTTGAAAATTGTTCAAAAATTCAAAAAATGCTCGTGTTCTTATAAAAGATTCGTGTTTTTGAAAAATGTTTGTGAATTTTTGAAAATGTTCCCGTTTTAAATTTTGTTTCTGTAGTTCTGAAAATGTATGAAACTCCCAAAAAACAAATCGCAGTTTTGAAAATTGTTTGGGATTTCAAAAGTTGTCCATGTTTCCAAGAATATTCAGAAATTCATAATAATTATTATTTTTGGAAAGTTGGGAAAAACAAAAGTAATCATAGAATGTTTCGAATCTGACGCTGTGATATGTTCTTAAATATTTACGTTGGCCATTGGTTAGCAGGATATGTTTATTCCAGTGAACAGCAACACTATGTCGGGTGTTTGAGACCGTGAGTACGATCCTTCAATTCATCTTTCTTTCTGGATGTTTACATACGCCTAATAAACACAGGTCGATTCGGTGTCTAAGAATTTCACACCCAACGAAATATAGCCAGTCCAACTGTCAAGGAAATAAGGAAAATAAAATATGTTCAATAGTCACATATAGCTCGTTTATGTACAGTCGTAGCGACTTATATACGTGTGCGAAATTATATGTAGTAAACTGAATGAAGGATGGATGAATTAACTTGGATGAAGGATGGATAAATTAAGCCAAATGAAGGATGGATGGATTGCTACGTGAGCTTTCTAAAAAAGGAATTAAATCCAGTACGTGAGCTAGATGGATGGATTGCTAGCTGAACTATCTACAAAAGGGCCCTAAATTTCTCAAGGATTACTATTCGAGGCAAAGAGAAAAGAAGGCCCGACTACGTGAGCTAGATGCATGAAAAAAAAAAAGACCCAGCAACCTCTCACATTATGCAACTTCAACCTTAAATCCCCTCGACCAAGGAACACAAAAATAGTGGAGTACAATTAACTCCTGTACATATTGGTGGCTTATACATGGAAAAGAGAAGGCCATCCTCATTTCATATTATTGAACTTCATGCCTTCAAATCCCCTCGAATGAATGAAATAATAGATTGAATAATTCACGAACCTTCTCTGGCGTGAGATGACCTAATAAAACCCTTAAACGCACTCGATCAATGAATGAAAAGAATAATGGATTGATTACTTCACACGCGACGAAACCAAAAACCAAAATGTTCCTTCTTGACGTGCACACATGGTTTCTCTTGCCCATATAATTCTCACTCCATTAAGTGCACATTATTTTTCCTTCCTTTGCAACGCACGGGCATATGTGCTAGTGTTTGACAATCTATTTATGCATAGCAAAACATTTCCTGTTCCCTGACCAGATCTGTGCAGGACCGAGAATGTATTGGTCCAAAACAACAATAACTGGGTGGCACTAAAGAAGATTAAACAACATGTGCTGGAATAAATGTAGATCGGCAGCTAACTAGTCTTAGGAAAGAGGGAAGCTCAACACCATGATCAGTTCATTATCATCGTCATGTATATTGTAAAGTAAGGTAAACCAAACTGCCTCCCTTGACAGTGTGGTTAATGGTCCAGATTTGTGCAAGTTGGTGGGTACATATCCACTTGGCAGAAGGAAGACATAATTTAGTTTGATAATTGACAGTGTCAGTTGACCTTGAGCAAGCAAGCAACTTTGGAGGTCCCGGCACACACACTTGACATGAGACCGGCCATGCGTAAGGGCATCTTCAAGATGGACCCGCAATCCGTCCGGACCGCGCTGTCCAGACCGCAGAAGCCATTCAATGGGCATGTATCGATCCGCGGCACGGTCCGGACGCGATTTTTTCCTCAAACTGGAGACAAAAGTGATGGAGATTTGCGCGAGTCCGGACCGATCCCACGTCCACTTCTGACCGCCCTGGGCCATCAGAAACCCCTCCCCTGTCCCGCGTGCACATCCCGCCTGGCTCCAACTGTCTGCATTCATGACGTTGTAGAGGTCGCTACTCCGCATTGAAGGCGGCTCAGGGCGAACGCTCTCACTGCCTCCGCCATTGAGGTGGCTCACCGGCCGAGGGCGCTACCTACTCCACGCCTGGCTGAACACGCCTCCTCACCGCATTCATACGCCTCCATTAAACCTGTGTGGAAGCCGAGAAACTAAATCCGGCCACATGTCTGCACATGAGCGTGCCAGTATTAAACGCAACACAGGCCGTGCTCCTCCCGTCTGCCCTCTATTTTAACGAGGCCAGATGATGGGCAAAAATTGCACCCCTCCGCTGCTCCCCCGTCTCCTCCAGCACCATTTCCCCACTCTTCTGATGGCTTCTGAAGAGCAGTTATTTGGCATACAAGCCTGCTGGGTGCCCCCCCCTCCCCCGAGCCTGTCGGATACGAGTAAGACAGCTTACTCCTCCGGCTCCCACGCCTGACCCAACGGAGCAAATCACCGCCCCAAGCCGCTGCATGGTTTAGCAACTCGTCACTCCAGGCCAATTCGATGAGCGGCATGTTTCTGGTGATGATACACAAGCAGTTGTTTTACACATTATTGGATACAAAAGCACGAAGGACAGCCGATGGGCCAAGTGCAAACACTGCTCTCTTGGGTTTGTACTTTCTCGACGTGACTGATGTTTTT
>LR880972.1:974177831-974221326 GCA_904067115.1 Aegilops sharonensis
GGCGCTATGGTCCCCAGATGTTAGGTGCATACTGGAGTTATTTTCTTCCTTCGGAGATCACTGACCATTGGTTGTGGACTCGTAGCTAAGTCGGGGATGAATCCATCTATCTCTATTATGAAAAAGTCTATGAAACATTCTTGCGTGAAGGTTAGTTGGAAACTAAACAGAAGATGGGCCTTGTCACCTTTGTTGTTGACTTCCTAAAACCCAAAGCTTCCCACGACACGAAACATACAGGTGTTTGAATATTGGACTCCTTTCTGTAGAAGCACAAGACCTCCGGCTGCAATCACACGAAGTTTATCTCTCTAATCACCACCTCCACCAAAGCGGTGACCGCATTGATAAGCATGCCGGGATAGATATTCAAGGAAGAAGCAAATATTACACTATTCGATGCAATATTGGCCATCACTCATATTGCTTCATGTCTACATATTGTCGGTATCTATGCAACCATCCATAAGGTCTCTTCCTTTCTTGATGCACCGATGACACATGACATTTCAGCCCAAATAGTGAATGGAAATGGAGGTATTGCTGATAACAGACGAATAAGCAATGGTTCCAGTTGTCCAACATTGGACAATAATGGAAGGAATGTCGGTAGACAATAAATGAGAGTGCCCAATGGTTTAAATTATTTATCCTTGATGTCGAGGGATGGAAAATGCCACAAGCATCGGATAGAACTATGGTTTGCAAATTCTTTCTTTGTTTCTTTTTTGAAGGAGGTATGCAGATTCTGGCAGCAGCTCATCAAAAAACTAAAGTCAAATCCACATAAGGATCTAAATATACAATGGAAGAAACTTTGTATACAGGTGCATGTTTTCAAACTGAGCTGAATAACGAATATGATACAGTTAAGATAATTGACTCTTTGCAAGAATAAACAATCATGTTGCTCTATATGTTCCAGATATCTGAACTTAAGGGAGTTGAATTTCTTAGCACATTCATATTGTGGAAAATAATGAAGCATCTCAACTCCCATGCACAGGAGCCCACGTTGTATATATTGATATGGTCGAGAGATAACTCTCTATGAGGTTACAACTGAATCAGATATTACAGCGTGGGAGGTTTTACAGAGGAAAATCTAGAAAGATAAATGAACTCTCCCTAACAACCTCTAGAGATAAGCCTTGCAACGCAAGGATGCATATGTAATGTGAAAACTATGTTTAACATCCTTCCTTAATCACAACTCTGCAAGTTGAGATTACACTTGAAATCCTCTAAGCTTCTAGCAACCAATGCCTTCGTGAACCCATCTGCAAGCCGGTCCTTCGATGGAATGAATTTGATCTCTGATTGTTTGTTGGAAACTCATTTTCTGACAAAATGAAAGTCTATTTCGATATACTTTGTCCTAACATGAAACACTGGGTTAGCAGACAGATAATTGGCACCAACACTAGTGCAGATAATCCTAGCTAGGGCGTGCCAAAAATAGACTTGGTGGCGTGGAAGCTCCACGCCACCAATATGGCGCCATTCTTAAGAAATAGTGGTGGTGCTGGAGGCTACGCCAGCAGTATTATATGTGTTGCTGGCGTGCAGGGGCATGGCACATGGAGGGTGGAGCAAAGTCGAGACACTGAATGGGCGTGCTCTGTTCCTCAGCAAAGGCTGCTCGAAGTCGTCGCTTCCCGCCGGTCAGCTGGTCGGAGCTCGAGAGGACCACATCTACTTTATCAGTAAGCGTGACGAGTCGAACAACGGCTCCAGCGAGGAGCTCCACTCCGGCATGTACAACATGAAGGACGCGGAGATGGCCCCGTTTCCGTCGGGGACGACAGCCGCATGGCAAGGTCGTGCATGGCCGCCCACCTGGTTTTTCCAGGCCCGAACTTGATCAAACCATGATTTCTTTTGAAAGTTGATAAGGAAATTGTAAGTTGTTCACCAATCAACGCGTATTGCAATTTTCCAGCAGGTTGGCAAATACTCCCTCAGTCCCATAATGTAATACGTGTCAAAAAACGTCTTACATTATGGGACGGAGGGAGTATGTAGCAAGTAGAACCAACAAATAATTAAGCTACGCGCAACCAGCAAGCCAGCAATGTTAGCATTATAGTAGCAGCGGATAAAAACGAGTAACAGCTGCTTTCCTGTGAAAAGAAAAAGGTTGGAGTGGTAGCATCGGCACATATCTTGGCGCTTTTTTTAGCTATTTTTTTATATGATTAATTTGGGATGGCTGATGTGATCTTGCTCTTGCCACATACTCTAGTAATTTTCATTTTTGCTCCAACCCCGGTACTGATGTAGCTCCACCAATGGTGAGTTTGGCATTGACATATTACACTTTATTGAAAATATATATTTATGAGATGTGTGCATGTCGCCTTCGATATAAACATCAAGACACATTATACTACATACATCTCTCCCAGGATCACCACCCTAATCCCTGACTATTCTCAACAATGTCCATGGTTGTACAGAGTCCGAAAGCTAATTAGCAATAGCTGCTAATTCTTAGAGTTTCGTGAGCTTAATCTGCGAACCGTGCTGGGGTTGTAAAGTGGAGACCGGGCAAGGTGAATGGGTGTAAGATGGTGAGAGCTCGAACATGAAGTGTTGCAGGATCACGCTCAATCCCATCTTGGCCTCTAGCAATGCAAAGTTTTGCCCAACGCAAATCCGTGGTCCCCAGCCAAACGGAAAGAACGCCAACGAATTCTTGGATGCGCCGGCAATGCCCTCCGCAAACCTCTCTGGCTTAAATTCATCGACATCTTCTCCCCACACATCTGGATCATGGTGAATGCTCACAATTGGCAGCGCAAATGTAACACCGGCTGGATATGCGACGCCTCCCAGCTCTGTCTCTTTATACGCCTCTCGACCAAGTAGCAGAATCGGTGGGTATAGCCTAAGAACCTCATATAGTATCATCGTCACCTACACCAACAAAGAAGATGGACATATTCAGAGTAGCAACTCGATGAGAAATTGCATATCCTTCACTCTTGTAATTTACTCACGACTTTCAGTCGGTTTATGCCCTCAGAATCCGGCTGGTTCTGTCCGAAGACACGCAGAACCTCCTCCCTGGCGCGGTCCTGCCACTCGGGATGCATGCTTAGCAGGACCATTGCCCATGTGAGCAGCACTGCAGTTGTCTCCATGCCCGCGAAGTAGAAGAGCTTCAGCTCCCCTACTATGTCGTCGGTGGTCATCGTCGGCTTGGAGCTTCCAGCTTCATGGCTTTCATTCATGTTGGACTCCATCATCACGCCTAGTAGATCGTCATTGTTGGCATGGCCATCCTTCATCGCCCTCTCCCTCTTTGTGATTAGGCCTTTCAGCAGTACTTCGACTTCACGGGCATTTGCCTTCATCCTTCTATTGAGCTTTGTTGGCAGAAACCTTCATAGGAATGTTATCAAATTGTAGGCCACCATGTTTTGTGGACTGGACTGAGTGGATATCTATTTATTTGCAGAGGACTGAACAACACACGTAGTACATATCTATTTCAGATAGTAGTATATGTACTGGACTACTGGTTGTGAATATGCAATGCTAGAAATTACCATGGAGATGCACAAGCGTAATTGCATTGAGTGGAAGTATGTGCTCACCTGTAACCGGGGATGTACAGCACGTTTGCCATCTTGACAGCATTTTGCGCCTGCTCTGACTGCAACTGGAAGATCTTTCTCCCTTCACTGAAGCTGCTCCCGAACGCCACTCGGGATATCACGTCGCCGGTGAGGTTCTGAAACTCTGGCCACACATCTATCTCCTGCACATCACCCTGCCCCATAGAGCTTCCCCATCTCCGCACCAATTCGCTCGAACAGGCAGCAAAAGCAGGCAACATCCTCTGCAACATTCAATCCCAATTAGCCTGGAAAGTACTTATGTGCGTGTGGGTCAATGAGTTCAGTCAGGTGGTCAATGAGTGAATTCAATCCCAATTAGTTGATGAACAGGTGGGAGTGGCATGACGCCATGAAGGACACCTTGAGCTTCTCGAGATGGAAGGCGTGGTTGATGATCCTGCGGTGGGCGACCCACTTGTCGCCCTGGTGAGTCGTCAGGCCGTTGGCCAAGAGGCGCTCGATCCGGAGGATGGACCTCTGCTTCCCGAACTGGCCCTGCTTGTTCGACAGGATCTCCCGGAACAGCTGAGGGTCCGCCACCACCACCCTCGGCTCCGGGCCGAACCATGTCAGAGCCACTTTGCCTGCAATAGTCCGTCCCTGTGATCTCTCATGTACGTCGGCCTAATTCATGGAGATCAATCACCACATGGCGTACGACGGGAGGTTGGTTAATTACCGTGTTGCTTGATGATGGCATGGTCGAACGGCACCGCGCGGGCGGCGACGGCGTGCGAGGAGAGCGGCATGGGCTGGGAGCACGCCGCCGCGAGGAGCCGCACGTACTCCTTCATGTCGCCGGAGGGGAAGCGGTAAGACGTGCCGCGGACGCCCTGCGACCGCAGGGCCCTGGCCACCCTCCGCGGGCCGAGCCAGGCGCCGGCCAGGGCCCGCCCGGCGCACCACAGCGCGGCCAGCAGCGCCCCGAAGAAGCAGAGCAGGCTCCATGGTGGCGAGCTGAGAGTCGCCATGCCCTGTGATTGCGGTGGCGATCCCGTCTCTCTCGGCCAGTCTCTGTATATGGGCACTGGCCAGCTCCAAAAAAGGATGGCAGGAGAAGAGACTAAGATGAGACTTGGGTGGCGGGTTGAATTTTCTTGGCCCGCTGGAGTTGCCGTCGCGGAAAACGACCCGGCCTACTAGCCTACCGGAGGAAGATGACAGGCGAAAGTATGGTGGATTAACCTTATCCTGGACGGCGGACGGACCCGAGGCGAGGACGCGGTTTTTGTCCTTCGCGTTCCATTCACAGCGGCAATCCAGTCCGCTAGCGCTAGCATGTGGATTCGCGTTGCATGTCGGCCAGGACAGAGTGGGACCGATGACCGCTCTCGTATTCAGCTGTATCTCAATTTATCGCCCCCCCACTCCCACCGTATTCCACAGTAACGGGCCCCCCTTCCCTGCCCCCACCACCACACTACCCCCTTCTTCCTCATTTGTCTCTAGCAAAACAGAGCATTGACCACGAGCTGTTCTTTCTCAGCGTCAATGGCGCCTAGGAATGGCTACACAGGAGAAGGAGGGAGCTCAGTCAAATCCACGGATCTAAGCCATGGCATTGTTGAATCAGGCAAATCTCTTCAGGTTATGTTTGCTCCCCTCTCTTTTCCCACTCTCCCCTTTTTCTTTTGGTCAGATCGATCCTGGTCAGATCCGCTTCTTCTTAACCTCTTTTCATCTTCTGATCTGCAGCCCGTCCAGCCTACGGCCGATGTACCTCCAGAAGAGATTCCGGATCCAGAGTTCTTCGACATAGATACTTCCTCTCCACATAGGTGCCATCACGAAATGCATCCAGCAAGAAAAGTGGCTTTCGTCTACGCGGCCACAGGCAGGAGGTTCCTTGGATGCCCTCTTTCGGTGAGGATTTAGTATCTGATTGAATTATCTAATTTTTTGCATTTCAGTTTGCAGACATTCAAATTTCTTCTATATCATCCCAATTTTATCTGTATGCAGGGACCTGATAGGTGCTCCTGGTTCATGTGGATAGATGAAGCATGGGGTCCTGTACTTAGCCGTTCATTAATACAACTCTGGGATCAGGCTCTCCTGGACTCTGAAAGAGCAGCAAGGTTGCAGACAAAGAAAAAGGAAATGGAGCAGGCATACTTAGAGTTGTGGACTGAGAGAAGCAATATGGAGATTGAACACCAGCAGGTGGTCAACAAGTTGAAGACCACAATACTCGACACTGAGATTAAGATGTCAAGGAGGTTGGAATTTCACACTAAGATGTGTGTGGCATTTATTTCTTCAGCTGTTACCCTTGCTTCAGTGCTCGCTTATGTGCTGTCTGCACACTAGTGTAGTTTCTTGCTGATCATGTATGTGCTGAATTAGGATGTTTCGCCACATTGTATGACCATTAAGTTACACCAGTATGTTTTATTCTGTATGTGCCAACTGAGTTCTAGTTTGCAGAGCCCGAATTAAGCTGTTATTTATTCCTAAATATTTTATTATTACCTCCCTTGGCAAGATCACTCATGTTCGATTTTGTTTCTACTGGCCACGTGCAAGAATTGTTTTCCATTGAAAGTGTTGCATATTAGAGCTTCAAAAGTACTCTTGCGAAAAAGCAAAAGTTTGATAAGTTCTTCAGATGATACATATAAAGTTCCATAGGCAATTCTTCAATTTTTACGCTTTGATAAGTATACAGTTTGTTGCTTCCTGTCATCAGTACCCATTTTCAAACAAATCACTAGAGTTATCCATTTTTTAATATTTCCATTACGATGGTGCTTATGCAATGCATATTTTTCTTTTTAATCGAGGATGTTTTCCGAAGTCGCATATGTACTGAGGGGGAAACGGTTCATCCTCTTTCCCAACCAGGTTAGCTGAAGACCACTTCCAACATATAGTGTACTGTTTCCAATTATGAAGTTTGTTCGCATTATACCTATGCTTCATTTGGATCATGGAAATATCCGTGGAAAAACAAAGGATTCGACCTCATGGCCATTTTCACTGTAAACCTCGCGATTAAGAAGGTACTCCTCTCTTCCCTTTATAAAATCATCAATCAAACGCATTCCCAGTACTTTAACAATGTTGTATCAACATATTCAAGTTAGTTGCATATTTCCCAAAAAAATTGATTAATCAGATCGTGAACTTATTCCATTCGTCCTAATGACCAGGGGCGGTGCCAACTATCTGGCATGGTTTGGCTGCTGCAACACCTACAATTTTCTGTAAAAATACCTAGTACACTGCTTCCAAATTTACAAATTTAAAACAGCTAAGGTTCAGTTCCTGTTTGGCTTTGTTGGTGAATTTGATGAATTTTTACCTATGGTCAGTGATCTCATGACTGTAGGGCTCTACACCGACTAGTCAGCTTGATAAACTGGTCAGAGACTTGCAAGTTGTTGCTTTACTCCACAGACGACAAAAAACATAAAATTACTATCCGGACCGCTATGTCACTATTGCCAAAATACTAGAAAGCCGAAACCCTCGTGAAGTTTTGATCATTCATGGAGGCGGCAAGGCACACAGTAGAAGACATTGAACTGATAGCGGCTACCGTTGGTGATCAGTCTGGGCCAGACATTGAGCACTCTAGGATCCAAGGACAACTAGGCTAGTGTGTCACACTGGTAATTATATATGGGTTCCACCTTTATAGACTCCGCCATATCTACAATTTATTTCTGCCTTCTGAACTGCTAATCCCCACTGCTGTTATGTGGTATTTTGAATGATGCCACATTGGTCCGTATGCGAAACAATTAACTAAAAACAGCTTGCAAATTTAATAAATTAACATGTTCACCAAGTGAAAGCAAATCAATTCTGATCACATCATAGTTTTAAAGACCGAATAGTTTGGGAAGTTCTACGAATTCTCTTCCAAGGCTAAACAAACATTCAAATTTCAAGTAGTCCATCCACTCCCGGCAAAATAACTTGTTCATATTGTCCTTCTTGCGAACAAGTCAATCCTTGATCTTGTCGTTCTTGCGAATAAGGCAATCCTTGTACCTCGCAGGCAGATGACCAATGTTACCTTCAGAACCAAGCAAGTCCACAAGCATGTTCATCCTAGCATGCATGACACCGTCACCCTGCGTTTGTTAAAAATCAGTTTTAGGTATCAAATCAACATGCTAACGCACTTGTTCTGCAAGCATCTTCATTGTTGGAAATTCCTTACCGGGTTCATGTCCCTTTTCATTTTAGTTCCCATCCAATTCCTTCCAAAGTGAGTAGCATATATGCCCGTGTCTTCCCTGAAAATCATGTCAAATTCAGAATGTCAGTAACTATGCTTATGAATATACACGATTACAGAAAGTAAGCATTATTCACAAAACAAATCATTACTTTCTGCATATCCCTGTTGCCAGGCCCCTTGGGAAGCATGTATTCCACGACCTCATGTCTGGCTCCCATCCAGAGAAGAATGACTTTATGCATATCTCTATAGCCTTGTGAAGCTCGTCTGCAACCTTCCTGTGCCTGAGCTGAATTACCTTATCAGACTCGTCGCCATTGTTCATTGTTGGGTCGAGGACAAAAATCTTCGCCCTTGGAAAGTCCCATATGTATGTAGACCATCTGAAGTCGAACTTAACTGGCAACACAACCTGTTAATTGGAAAAAAGGCACTGGAGTTTATTAAGGAAACATTATTTATCATATTTTTTAAATCACTGTTGTCTTTTAAAAAGGTCACCTCGGTGCACTTGTGAACCTCGTAAGTGATATGCGGCCCCACGAACATGTCCTTGATGTACCTCAGCTTTGAAATGTTGTCTCCTCTGCTAACATGGTTCTGCATGTTTCGAATTTATGAGTAACACTTAGCTGAAGCATGGAATTTTTTGTATTGATCAATGATTTCAACAGAATTTCCTCACCACAAAATCTGGCTCCAGCCAATGTCGCCAACATCCTTCACCTTTTGCAGCAGCGAATACCGCATCCATCTGTTGGTACCTTCTCATCACCAATGTCATCAGCACACTATCCACCTCACCACCATCGCGTAGCATCTGACGGAGCCGCTCCCCACTGATGTCCATGTATTTTGGGTTGGTGCTGATAATCCACATGCTGCACAGTTGAAATAGAACATATTGCGGTCAACAAACTAGGCTTTACCAATGGTAAGGCTGAAAAACGAACTTGAACTAAGCTTTTTTCCTGCTGAGAGCTTACTCTTTTAGCTTGTTCGGGTTCTCCCTATAGAATAGCTTGTATATTTTCACTACATTCGCCGGAGCTCTAGTAGGAGGGTCATAACCCATTACAAACGGAGACCTTGCATATTTCCCAGGCCTCACCACCCTCTTTGGCTGAGGCTGTGTGCTAAATGATCCCTGTGACATAGTGACGTTGAGGTTGATAGCCGCCTCCTCTATCTCCTCCCTAATGTCAAGCTCGACAGCAGACATCTGGCGGTTGAGGCTAACTGGAGAAGTCCTTGAAGATGTACCTGCAAACACTTTGTTTGTTGCTGGAGTGGCAACAATCTGCATTCCTGAATCTGCATGGCAAACACGGCAAGGTTAGCACGCATGTCATGACCTAACTGTATTAGCTGTATCTATTAACAATTAACCCCAGCTGGTAAAAGAATCACGGTTACCTTCAGGAGTTTGCATCTTGGTTGCTGCAGAACCAGGCGTGCTGTTTGCGGACGCAACCGACACGTCTGAAACAAGTTAGTAAATAATGAATTAGCTTCCCCGATTCATTATTTTATCAGTCACAAAGGATGATCCATCGTACTGATTTTAAACCATACCGTTGGACGCTGAAACAGCTGTAAAAGCATTCATCAAGTCCGTCTTCCTAAGACCTGACATTACAACTTTGAACTTCCCATGCATCTCTGGAGGATCTATTGATCCACATCCACCTAAGTCCTCATCCTGTGCTGAAGGAACTATTGACAATTGATTATTTTCAACACCATCCTTTTGGTTCTCTGCAGCTTCATCAGTTCCTGTTGCTGTTTTTGGAGAGCATATAACTTCATTTCTTGCCGCCCCACACACCACTGACATCTCCAAGTTGTTCCCTATAGTATCGTCCAACAGCCCTGTCGCATTGCCAACAATCCCACTGTGCAACTTACTGTATTCATCTGCTGCTTCAATCAGATCATCTATTGCTTTGTTTGCTTCTTCTTGAGCACCTTCAGATTCTTCAGAGCTCTCTATCCTTGCCCTCTTCGGTGTGTGCCTCCTTGATGTAACAACCTTCTTTCTTTTCGCACCTACTTTGCTTTTTGCCAATGGATCCACGTTAGCGGAAGCTCCCTCTGCCGACTCTATGCTTAGTGGATTCTCTGCATCTCCTTGAACCCCTTGAACATCTGAGAAATTACACAACAAACTGGTTAGACAGTTGACAGTTTTTATTCTAAGTATAAACACAATTCTATTTCTTGTGAATTACAATACCTGCTTGGGTTGAATACTTGGGCCTCTGCTTTCGTGCCCTCATTGCATCAGTTATCTGGTTGATGTCTGCAATTATCTTGTCAGTTTCTGAGAGTATTAGCCCGTTAGTATCATTGACAATCTCATCCCATCCTTCTGCGTGTCTCTTGTTTAATCTTGCTCCCTTCCTTGATGCCTCATTTACAGCTGTCTTGCACTTGTTGGAGTACTGCTCGACCTTGTTGATAATAATACCTGCAAACTGAATTGTATCGAAGTTTTCCCGATAAATGATGTCAGTTTATGTTCCAGATATTACTTACTCATCAATATATTTGACCTATATAAAAACTTACATCTGTGAACACTTTATCACCCCCAATTCCCTCGGTGCTGCACCCAATCCCGTATCCATCAGTTGTTTTCTGAGCTGCTGACGCCATGGGATTACGGCTGTAGCATACTGTCCCCGGATGCCTTGGCTGTAAATATTTATCCAGAAAGGTTTCATCATTGCAAAGCAATAGGCAAATGTGACTTATCTATATAAACATACCAGCCAGAGTAAAAGCAAATGGGAACCATGCTAGTACGAATATGACATAAGCATCAAGTCATCTCATAGTGAGATATGCTAGCAACCCGGCCATTTGTAACAGCTCAATCAATAGGTATACCACACATGTCCTACTAACTGAAAAACAATATCATTTCCATCACAATATTATTTTACTATATTTGTTTTGTATCTTAACTTACCAGTAGGTGTCCATACACTACAATCTCTGCATCTTTCCCAGTTGTCGTGTCTTCATCAATAACATCAGAGATAATCTTCTGTGAGTATTCCTTGCACCTAGGGAACACATCGTGGGGCAGGTTCTTATCTTCTCGTTCGAGGTTGTCAAGATAGAAAACCTGTGACATGAAAAAAATTTGTGATTAATTGGTTAGTCACAAATTGAATCCGAAGCAATGACATTCGCTCAAACCTGCAAGAAGAACGTGCATCCAGTTAGATTTGACTTCAGTTTCCCACCTAGCAGTTCAGACTTCACCCTACCAGCAGAAGAAAGTAGCTCTTCTCTAATGTATCGTCCCCAATTGAACATTTGAATCATATCAGGTATGTGCAAGGCATTCCAATAATCTGTCATGAAATAGTTGTGCTTCAGCGGAGGTGCCAGGAGGAAAGTCATCGCGCAAATCGCGAAGGCAACCTTGAACTTGTCTGCTTCAGCCTTTGTCATAGCTCTGCCATACCGAATCTTCACTATGTTAACTATGGGTGTGATCTTGTTTTCTCCATTGCCGATTCCTAAGATCTCACGTACAGTACTTGCCACGTGCGGCGGTGCATTCTTGTTAACAGGAGATCCTACTGATGGCACCCCCAGTACCTTGCCGACGTCTCCGTCGTCGAAAGGTAAGTCTCTCCTAGCATCAATTATGATAGCAGATGCCTTCTCGTCAACTTTGCTCATAAGCCACATGGATTGTTGCCTGTTTGCCTTTATTATTGCTGGTAATTCCAATAGTCCTTCGAACCACATCTCACGTACCAGAGCCTTTTTTTCTTCAGACAGCCCATCAATCAAGGCCTTCATCTTTTTTATGCTGCTCCTTGAATTTATTGGGTTTTGTGATGCCTTCTTCTTGCCCTTTCTAGCGCCATCTGACTCTAACTCTTCTGGTGTACCGATGTGTTGTGTAGGATACACATCGAATCCTTCTGATGATTCCTCATCGGATTGCTTGTAATCAGATGAGGACGAACCAGACACCATTTTCTGCGATGTATTTAGAAACAAAGTCAGGTGACATATATAATATATATCACGATTAAAAAAGATGGTCAGCATTGTTGTATGAACCTAGAAATAATTATCAGTTTGTCAACCTCTACAGACATCATAATATTTCCCCCAATTGTACACTCAGAACAATACAGTCAACATAGCAAGACTGATTTTCTAATCTAAACCATTACCAATCGTTCTAAGTTATCCTTACAGCCGACGGACCTCTAAAAAATCTTTAATCCCACTATGTATAAATACTGAATATACAAGCCATACTATAGAATGCAGATCAACACAAAAGTAAGTCCACGGATATTGTATTCTGTTAACATGTCCTCTCTTGTTAAGCAGTCATTCTCATGTTTTTCACATTTTTTCCAATCAAAATAGCTTTTTTTATGTTAAGTTCCAGCTAAGATTTCATTTCTGTGCACATATAAATAATGGACACTAAAGCTCCATATTTTTAGATCATTTTCCAAAAGCTTACTACTGATATGTTGACCCCCACCATGTATATTTTCTTTATATATGTATCATTTTACTGTTTGCTGATGCAAACCTCTAACACTGATGACTTGTAACACTCTGCTACCGCTATTATTATCACAGAATCTAATGGGAGTTCTCTTCAACATCAGGTATATAACATCCATGACATGCATCAGGTATCTCAGGTTAGAGTTAAAAAAACTCCATGCCGTGCATCAGGTATTCACAATTTCCATAAAGTTGTATCAGGTATCTCTAGTCTTATCCTAAATATCCCATCCCAAACAATTGCAAACAATCAAGAACAAGAAAAACTACTTGCGTTTCGAAATGCCACAGAAACCAAACTACTAAAATGATAAATATGTTGTTAAAGATCCAATCATCAGGGAGGAAATCAACAACCACTGCCCAACTCGAACAACAAACATGTGGTACCTTTTTTCCAGTAGAACCAGTGAGGAGCTCCTAGTTCTTCTTCCTTGGGGAGAAGGAGCTCCTAGTTCTTCATCTTTTTGGGGAAGGAGCTCCTAGTCCTTCATCCTTGTTTTGAAGGAGCTCCTAGTTCTTCATCCAGGGTTGGAAGGAGATCCTAGTTCTTCATCCTTGGGGAGAATGAGAGAGGAGTGCCAAATGCGAATGAATGTATGACAATGGACTCTACCCTCGCACAGCTCTTCCCTTCAACAAGTGTTAGGTTCTAGGTGTATAGACAAGTGTTTGGAATCTTTTTGGACATGACACACAGCTACCCGCCCTTGGCTTCCAAAAAGCCCTTGAAATATGAGCCACAGTAGTTTCAGTTACAAATGACTATTTCACCCTCCTGCTGAAAGCACGCTACATTTTATTAATAGTTTATGAAGCAACTGTACTCAAACTGCTGAGCTCAAACATTGGGTTATTATCTTTTTGTCAAATTGTATTAATTATCTACTTCACTAAATGCCATATGAAACGTGGATCCATTAAGGTTCATATTTTGGTATAGTTGTACAGTATTAAACCACCTTGTTTCTAACTGTCAAATACCGCCAGAATGAAATGTACAGTTTTTTGGTGTTCAGATAGAATATCCAAACAAGACTGTATACTACAACGGTTGGCACACACAAACGAAAGGTTCTGTGTTGATGGCATGCAGGTACATTAATTGTTGAATATTAAGTGCATATGTAAAAGGCATACTCCTTGGTTCACTGCCAGCTGCCCCGAAATTCTTTGACCTTATTATGTTCTTCGGCACATGAATATTAAGTTCATTGGTATAAAAAAATTGCACCTTCATGAAATGTGTTCCTTTTTCGTCATCCAGATCCCTAGGGCGTGGCCACACTTGTGCAAAATGAACACATGCATCACGGGTACAAAAATAACTTGGTGGGTGACCAGGAACGTAGAATGCAGGGAATACAAAATCTTGATAGTTCAACACCATCCACTTAACTAAAAGCCCGCCATTTTAATCTACTACTTACTTGACACTACTAGCATTGAAGCACTTCTTAAGAAGACGGATGGTGCCGGTCCTAAGACTCACACTAATGATAAGGTTGCAAATATAACTAAAGGAAGGTACTTTCCTGGTTTGCTAACCCATTTGTTCCCACTTATTCCTAACCAACTATTCATTTCCCAACCCAAGCAGCCCCGATTGCGATCATGGCCGCCACTGGCGCGGTGGACGCGAGTGCAAGTTGTAGCACCTTGTTCATCGTCCTGAGGTTCCTGATCTCCCTGTTCCTATCAGCCATTTCCTCGATGAACTCATCTCGGTCTTCTGTCACCTCCCGCAGCTTCACTCGTTCAGCTTGGATTCTCTTCTGCACGTATTCCTCAAGTACATCCTCCCACACGTAGACCTCGCACGCTCTTATCTGAACCTGTACATAAAAATCAAGAAACAAGAGCAAAAGAATCTTTAGTCAGTGCAGGTACTGAACGGAATCTGCTACATTTTGTCTTATCTATATCTTCTTACCCCATACTTCACGCAGCTGAAGTAGAACTTGTCCTGCCTCGCAACCGCAGATCCAGCTCTCCTGGCGCATGGCATGCCGCATGCACATCGAAGTATCGGATTTCCAGTAGACATGTTCTTGCAGGAGAAGTGCTTTGTTCTTGCAGAAGAAGTGTTGTGCCGATTCATGTTCCATTCCACTCGTATGTATAGACCTTGAATTTATTGTATGCAGCTGTCTACAACCAACCATAGTACGCATGCTTTCGGCGCTACTGAAGGGGGGAGTGTCCGGGTCCTGCCCATACGGCGCGCCGGTCGAACAGTAAAGTTGTGAGGTCAAATCGACCTTATCTCTACTGCATCGTTGTTTGAGAGGAGTGCATGGTCGACTGGTCATTTTGACTCACCCGTGAGCTTTGCAACACTCTGGATAGCAGGGCATGGGCGACATGGCGTTGTACCACTCCTCTCTAATTGATGCATGCTTTCTATTATTTTAATACGACAACTTTCCCTCCTCATCTACTCCACGGCATACACTCCCTCTTCACATGAATTGGTTAATCAACAATTCTCCATTGGGAGAGCCTTAAACTCGTCATTGGTATCTCAGATTCAGTTTGCCCCATTTTCATATCAACACTGAAAAAAAACTATTTTCATTAACCGTGTATCCCACTGAGAAACAAGTCAAAACAATTGAATTATCATTCAGATAACGCCTCCCTTGGATCCCTCCTGGCCAGCTCACACCTACATGTCAAATCAACTTAAACTGCTGCCCTGCTTGAGCTCTCTATACGCTAGTACCTCAAAGCTGTATATAACTCAACCATCCCTACCTCGTTCTCCTACACACCGACGTCATGGATCATAATGCCGACGAGACGGATGCTCTGTTCACCGGCGAAGCCATGATGGTTTCCCCCGCACGCTCAACTGCCACTACCGTCATCCCTGTGAGTATTGCCACCGGCCTTTGCTTTCAAACTGGCATTGCAGAAATCATTGATATTTTGTTAAACCATATTAAATGTACAGGCTCATCCATCCACTCTCAGGCCTATGACAATTAAGCAGTTGTATGATGGATTCCTGGAGGACATAGAGCGTTATCCTATCTTAGTTGACGGAGACACCGTGTCATCAGTGAGTGTATATATAAAATCATTTAGATTTTCAAAACCATCCACTAGCTTTTCTTAATATATGTCTTCATTTGATAGGTGATCCTGATAGGAACTGTTTCACGCTCTACTGTTCGAATGAATCACTGGTCCTTCGATCTGCAGGATGCCACAGGGTTAATCAACATATCTTTCTGGTACTAATTTCATCGTCAGTAAATTCCTTGTATCCAAAGAACTTCAGAAACAATGCATTTAACCTTTTGCTCCATTATTTTTTGTTCTTCTGTCAGGCCGGAAACAACTTCCGACTTTAAACTTGCTTGGTCAACAAGGTCTGATTTATGTATTAAGATAAAAAGTAATAATTTGCAGTCCTAGTTTTTCAACTAGTTGGTAAACAAGCCCACTGTTGCAATCGTTACATCTTATTTGCAGCAATGGCGACTATGTTCAACTATTTGGCAAACCTGCCATGAATGACAGATTCCTTCAGATTAAAGCTTTCAAGATCAGGTTATTTTAAACCGCATATTTTTTCTGTGTCATACATTTTTTCACATATAACATTCTTTTTTACACATAGCCATACATTTTAAAAATATTGCAGGTTAATCGAAAACTACAATGACACCACGCACCACTACTTGTATACCATACACACCACATTAGACATTCGTAAGAGAAACACCCTCAAGGTAATTCTTCGTGTTTTTTGTAAAATGTGCCTAAATGATACATACATTCTTTCTCACATACATTACCTCTCATAGGCAACAATGGAACCTGAGTCCACAGCATCAACTGTTTTCCCAAAGGGGCCGTCAATTACCCCGTCGGAGGTGCCCTTGCATTCGTCAACAAAGGACAAGATATTTGCCATCCTGCGAGACCCAGCTTACCGGTAAGTACTGTATGGCTGGCACATAAAGTTCTTCCATTATTACCAAAGCTAACTACAATATCCTGAACTAAGTTCCTTTGACTATTAAACATGTATATCCACAAATCTCACAAATAACATATAGGTCCCGTGTCATGCACGACCAACAGGTAAAACATAAAGTTCCCTGATCTATCAAAAGGATAACTCCATTTTTTTCTCACATTTGCCCTAACACAGCGATATTCAGCATGGCGTTAGCTTGAAGTTAATCCGTAGTGCATTGGACATCAGCCAGGACGAGATAATGTAAGACATCACATCATTAGATTCATTTAGCCTTTTTTCTTATTCAACTTATAGTTGACACATTTTCCGGTTACAACTTGGCATAATTAACCAGGCAAGTCATTACGGAGCAAATCTACATTGGGATGATATACACAACCGTTGATGACAACCACTTCAAGTCCTCCATCTGAATTGGTCGAGTATCCCTGTGTTAATTATTAGAGCTAAATAATGTACTTGAGTGTCGGACATTTATGGTTAAGCCATTCTGTTTATTTTCAGTTAGACCTCTCATGTTTGTAATATTTATTTCATCACTTTAGCAATTCTCTCAGTTGTTTTATTATGTGATTTCCCTTTTCCATTTCTCTCGGTTATTTTATTATATGTGGTGTCCCACATTAACACTTTATTATCTGGTGTGCCATATCAACACCTTTTTCCTAGCGCACCTGCTGGATAGGTGCCAGTGTGCCACCCTTACACCCCATACCACCCTTCTTCCCCAAACTAACATCTGTAGTTCTCTATCCACCATGGACATTGACCAGATAGATTTCTCATCTCGCTTAGATAACAATATTTTGAGTGAGATTTTCATCAGGCTAGGATGCACTAGATCCCTTGTTCGTAGTTCTGTAGTGAGTCCTAGATGGTTTAAGATATGTACCTCCCAGCAGTTCATCACGGAGTATGCTCGCCGCAATGCTCCAGCCGTCCTCGGATTCATTGCTGCATTCGAGCGCCTCTTCGAGCTGCACGTACGTCTTGTGGATGTCGTTGCTTCCCCTCCTGATCCAGGACAAGCTGCTCTGCTTGCTAGGGTGGACGTGGCAACCTTTGCCATGGAGAACATCCTTGCATCTGAAGCAGGTGAGTTGCTCATCTTGATCAGAGGTCTCGATGGCGGGTTCTTCTCTGTCTGTCCAAATCCTCCATTTTCTCGGTCATTCTTAGCCCCTAGAATGCCTAGAGTCCCCCTGTTCCAACATCAGCACACCCCTAATTTGTATGGTCAATTTGGTGTCATTCTCATTGACAGCAGGCCTAATTTTTCATTCTTCGTTAAGCAAGCAGGAGGCCCTTTCGTCCGTTCTTATTCTGGTTTGAGTTTCAGTTCAGCTGCTGACCTATATGTCCACGTTTGCATCCTAAAAAACAACGAATGGTCACGCTTTGTTTCCCCACCGCTTCGAACTCCTCCTGGTAATGATGGACCATTGTTCCATTGGGATCCATACTGTCTCCTAGTTGGTTCCAATCTATACATGATGTATGTGGTAGGATTTGTGTTTTGCTTCAACATAGATACTTTTGTCTTCTCCACTGTCCAGTTCCCTGTAAGTGTCACTTCCTGCTTTGATTACCACATCTCTAGGAGCAGTTCAGGTATCATATCATTTGTTCACAGTGACAATCTATCACTTCGCACATGGAGATTATCATCACGAGAGCATGAAGAAACAGCATGGTTTCCTATGTCAGAGATAAACCTTGCATCATCTTTTGGAAGCCACTGTCAGCATCCCATGTGGCGTCAATTATTCCTTGGAGTTGATTTAGACGATGGCATTCATTCTATGCAAATCAGGTCATCTAGCATAGATTCGTCCTTTGTCTTCCTGAAATTCAGCTTTCATCATGCAATTTTCATTTTGGAGAACTCAAGCGGCAACGTACATGAGGTGCAGTACCTTGATGAAGATGGCGCTCTAAGGTCTATTGTTTCTCTTACAGAGCATTGGCCACCAGTGGTTAATATGCCTAATCATGATGCACCATAGAGATAAACATGGCAATGGGCGTGACACCTATGTATCTTCCTATTCAAATTTATCTTTCAGTACTGTCCAATGTAATATCTTATTATGTTCCTGGTTTGTAATATCCGAATACTATTCGACTCAGTAATCCCTATGAATTTTTAGTCTTTGCTTTCCTATACATAATCAATTTAGCGAGAAGAATCATTTTCAAGCTCATTTTGTTGCACCACGTATTTAATGTATTGAGCATTTGTTCCGAACTTTGAATAGGAAATAACGGACTACTTATGATATTTCTTTCTGTTGAAATATTATCGTTGTGAAGATATAACGATATAGAACAGAAAGACTTGTGGAGTATGCCAGTCCAATGTTTTTTTGGATCTTGACATAATATATCAATTGCTGAAGTGCCGAACTACTTTTTCAATTTATTTTTATTTCGCTAAACATTTAAACACTAAATTTTAAGTGCCTAGCAATGCGGTACAGATATCCCACATAAACCGCTCAAGCCAATTCAGCGATATATAGATTAAGTGTGCCACGCGTTTTATCAAAGCACTTGGATTCTTCGTGAATGATTGTGAAGTTCATTAGTTTCGACCTCTCAGGGGCGGAACACGCATGAATAAGTTTTTCTATCCTAAGCGATGAAGTGTGGTACACTTTTTAACAAAGTACTCAGATAGTTATGGATGATCTTAAAGTCCTTTCCATTCGTCCTATGAAGTGCGCAACGTGCATGAATAACTTTTTGTGTTCTAAGCGTTTAGAATATTTCCTAAGACATTTTGAAACCTATACCTCAAGTGTGCCACACTCAATTAGTTGCATATCATTCCTCACACTCCAGGGAAATTTTCCTACAGTTATTGAATCGATTTTAATGATGTTAGGGTGATTCCCAATGGGGGTCTGAATTTTGGGCCGTTCATTAATAAAAATCTGATAGGTCCTTCACGCAATGTACCTTATGTCCACGCACCGCTTTATATAGTTTTAGAAAATTAATGATGTTTTTTTAAGGGCATCCGCACCCAATAGTCATGAAGGGCTCGTTTCGTATTTATTAATCGCGCCTCGTAGTTTAGCAAAGTACTGACATTGTTATTGAGCCCTGTAAAGTTCTTTCAGTTCGACTTCTCAAGTGAGAAAACTGCATGAACAACTTTTCCAGCAGAAATGTTGAAATAAAGTCGACAAGCCCTTCGTGTCGAATTAATAAATTGCATCACATGCATTTGAACAAAGTACACAATTTGCTACGGATGATCTATCAAGTGTTATGAAACGTTGCATGGAAAACCGAAAAAAAATTACTCACAGGCAAGATCTATCCATGGAGAGTTGGTGAGCATTTTCACACCCTTGAAGACCGCTAAGTCGAAGCGTTTATCAACACGGTTCATGTAGTCATACATTATCACGATCCTTCCCTATAAATTACCAAACACACGACACCTCTGAGTGCTGCAAACGTTCATCTCAATGACGTCCTCTTCTTCTTCACTGGGAAAAAGACTGGTGATATAGTAGATGGCACGGGATTCCTTTGTTAATATTGATGTGTCTTATGTGCTATTCCTGCCCCTATATTTTTAAGTTCAGCCCTGGTGGTGTTGGGGCTTGGAGTAAAAGCCTCATCAAAGTGGCTTTTACACGAAAGGCAGGATTCATTCTCTTACTACTGGACCATACGCCATGGTTCCCGTTGTATGGACCCAGACGCCACGGACCCAGGGGATATACCACTTGACCCAAAGAAAGTGTTCTCGTGCCCAAACACTTAGGTAGACATCTTAAACACCTTTGATATCAAACACTATTATCAGCTATATTAATCTTTACCTCCTCAATATTCCATAGTTCCTCATCATGACCGTGATGTCATCCAGAACTCCGAACAAATTTTGTTCACCAACATAGATAACTCATATAAGACTCTATCTTGAACAAATGTTAATAGTGCGGCCCCATAGGGGTTTGAACGCTACGTAGACATTGCCGATACGCCTATCAGTTCAATAATAGTTAGCCGAACATGGATGACAACATACTTAATTCCCTTTGTCCATTGCTATCTTAATTGCTCGAGATTCGATCGTCGGTATCTTCATACCTAGTTCAAACTCGTCACTGGCAAGTCTCTTGACTCGTTATATAATACATCATCTCGTAATTAACCCGTTAGTCACTTTGCTTCCAAGCTCCTTCTTCTGATGTATTACGGAGATGGCACAACGATACCTCTTCGTCACATGGAGTGAAAAAATCCAGACTCGACAAATGCAAACCCAGCAAACACATTGAGAGATACATGTAGAGCATCTTAATAACCACCGAGTTAGGTTGTGATAAAACAACTTTTCGGAGAAAACTGCATGAACAACTTTTCCAGCAGAAAGGTTGTGACGTTTGTTAGCACACAAGGTATTCCTCCGGTATCCGGGAGTTGCATGATCTCATGGTCAAAGATCATGTATCTCCCTTTGTGGCTTAGATCATGTATCTCCCTTTGTGGGATTCCTCTTGAGAAGAGAAGACTCCATTGGAGTACAAGACCTCCACTTGTGGAGAAGCATTGCCCAATTGAATCATCAAGACCTCAGCTCCTCTGGGATTTGGGAAGAACTCTACCTTGTATCTTTCCATTTGATTGTTCACGTATCTTGTGGATCTTGTGTGTCTGTTAGTCTAGTGGATGTTTGATTGAACTTGTTCTTGAGTGTTTCTCTTGTGTCTTCATCTCTTGTTCTTGATGGAAATATGCCTTACAGGGAATAATCAGGTTACTATTATTGTAATTCNCTTTGTCCATTGCTATCTTAATTGCTCGAGATTCGATCGTCGGTATCTTCATACCTAGTTCAAACTCGTCACTGGCAAGTCTCTTGACTCGTTATATAATACATCATCTCGTAATTAACCCGTTAGTCACTTTGCTTCCAAGCTCCTTCTTCTGGTGTATTACGGAGATGGCACAACGATACCTCTTCTTCACATGGAGTGACAAAATCCAGACTCGACAAGTGCAAACCCAACAAACACATTGAGAGATACATGTAGAGCATCTTAATAACCACCGAGTTAGGTTGTGATAAACAACTTTTCGGAGAAAACTGCATGAACAACTTTTCCAGCAGAAAGGTTGTGACGTTTGTTAGCACACAAGGTATTCCTCCGGTATCCGGGAGTTGCATGATCTCATGGTCAAAGATCATGTATCTCCCTTTGTGGCTTAGATCATGTATCTCCCTTTGTGGGATTCCTCTTGAGAAGAGAAGACTCCATTGGAGTACAAGACCTCCACTTGTGGAGAAGCATTGCCCAATTGAATCATCAAGACCTCAGCTCCTCTGGGATTTGGGAAGAACTCTACCTTGTATCTTTCCATTTGATTGTTCACGTATCTTGTGGATCTTGTGTGTCTGTTAGTCTAGTGGATGTTTGATTGAACTTGTTCTTGAGTGTTTCTCTTGTGTCTTCATCTCTTGTTCTTGATGGAAATATGCCCTACAGGGAATAATCAGGTTACTATTATTGTAATTCATTAATCATCATGAGGGATTGAAATTAATTCTAGGATTGTATTGACCAGAAATTTAAATACATGTGTGAATACATAAACAAATACTTTGTCCCTAGCGAGCCTCTACAAGGTTATCTTTTTTCAAACATAAATGATTATGCTTTTTGCTAAGTCCTTTCTAAAACATAAATATTCAAGTGTCGTCCTAACCGAAGTTAAAAAGTTCTCAGTGGCTTACACATTAAGTGCGCCGCCCTCTTTCGTAGAAAGTACTACATAATGGTATGAATGGCGGTAAAGTTCTTTCCGGTTGGCATAACAAGTGCGCAACGTTCATTGAGAACGTTTCAATCCGAACTAACAAGGAGGTGAATAAGCACTTCGTGTCATATAATTAAGTGCACCACATGCCTTGGCGGAGTAATCAAGGACTTGTGTACGCTCGAAAAAGTTCTCTGTGTATAACATATGAAGTGCAGAGTGTGCATGAATACATAAACGATCTGTGAATACATAAACAAATATAGTGTCCCTAGCGAGCCTCTACTAGGTTATCTTGTTTCAAACATAAATGATGATGTTTTTTGGATAAGTCCTTTCTGAAACATAAATATTCAAGTGTCGTCCCGGGCGATGTTGAGAAGTTCTTAGTGGCTTACACATTAAGTGCGCCTCCCTCTTCGTGGAAAGTTCTGTATAATGGTATGAATGGCGGTAAAGTTCTTTCCGGTTGGCATCACAAGTGCACAACGTTCATTGAGAACGTTTCAATCCGAACCGACGAAGAGGTGAATAAGCACTTCGTGTCATATAATTAAGTGCACCACATGCCTTGGCGGAGTACTCAAGAACTTGTGTACGCTCGAAAAAGTTCTCTGTGCATAACATATGAAGTGCAGAGTGTGCATGAATACATAAACGATGTGTGAATACATAAACAAATATAGTGTCCCTAGCGAGCCTCTACTAGATTATCTTGTCGCACTTAATGATGTGTGAATACATAAAAGATGTGTGAATACATAAAAGAATGTCGCACTTAATGATGATGTTTTTTTGATAAGTCCTTTCTGAAACATAAATATTCAAGTGTCGTCCTGGCCGATGTTGAGAAGTTCTTAGTGGCTTACACAACGTTCATTGAGAACGTTTCAATCCGAATCGACGAAGAGGTGAATAAGCACTTCGTGTCATATAATTAAGTGCACCCCATGCTTTGGCGGAGTACTGAAGAACTTGTGTACGCTCGAGAAAGTTGTCTATGTATGACATATGAAGTGCAGAGCATGCATGAATAACTTCTCCTACTCTAAGTGGAAATTTCATTTGCTAACCCCTCTATAAAGTGCTGAATATGAATAAGCATTGTGCATCATATAATTAAGTGCACCACATGCTTTATCGAAGTACTCAAGAAGTTGTGTACGTTCGTGGAAAGGTCTATATGTTTGACATATAAAGGGCGGAAGGTAGATGTATAAAGTGTCTCTATCGGGCAATGGAGTTCACATGACCTCGAAGTACCCAATAAGTTTTGTATGCTCGTGAAAATTTCTATATGTTTGACATTTAAAGTGCGGGAGGTAGATGGATAAAGTGTCTCTCTCAGGCGATAGAGTTCACATGACCTCAAATGCGCCACACGCATTTGTAAAAGTTCCGTGGAATATTATGGAAAACGCTGTTTTCATTTCTGCTCGACCTCTAAGTGCAGAAGAATTGACAGATAACTTTCCATTAATTAAGCCCTACGTGTTCTCCAAATTACGTGCGCCTTTCTTTCTGGTAAAGTACTAAGATTCGTATAAATGACGTTTTCAAACATAAATGGCGATGCTCTTTGGTTAGTCCTTCTTGATCGACCTATAAGTGCGAAACTATGCATGAATACGATTTACATTAAGCCCCACATGTTGTCTAACTTAAGTGCGACATTCCTTCTATTAAAACACTAAAATTCATATGGACATTGTTAAATTTCTTTATGTTTGGCAACTCGGGTGTGGAACGTGCGTGAATGATGTTTCAAACATAAATGATGAGGTTCTTTGCTAAGACCTTTTTGAAACCTAAAGATTCTAGTGTGGTCTTAACCGTAGTTGAGAAATTCTTAGTGACTTGTACACTAAGTGCGCCTCACTCTTCGTGAAAAGTACTAAAAATGTTTGGAAGGGTGGTAAAGTTCTTTCCGGATGGCATCTCATGTGTAGAACGTTCATTGACAATGTTTCAATACAAAATGACAAAAAATTGATTGAGCACTTAATGCCATATGATTAAGTGCACCACATGCCTTAGCGGGTTACTCAAGAAAATGTGTATGCTTGAAAAAGTTCTCCACGTATGACGTATGAAGTGTGCACCGTGCATGAATAACTTCTCCTACCCTAAGTGGAAAATTCATTCGCTAATCCCTTTATAAAGTGTGGAACGTGAATAATCAGTGTGTGTCATATAATTAAGTGCATCACATGCATCAGCGAAGTACTCAATTAGTTGTGTACGCGCGAGAAAGTTCTATATGTTTGACATATAAAGTGCGGGAGGCAGATGGATAAAGTGTATCACTTAGGCGATTGATTTCACACGCATAAGTTTAAGTTCCCTGTAATATTATGCAATACGGTATTTTTATTTTTTGTGGAACTCTAAGTGCGGAAGAATGCACGGATAGCTTTTCCACTAAGCATTACGTGTGCTCCACATTAAGTGCAATCATTTTTTCTAGTAAAGTACCGAGATTCATACTTAATTCTCTTTGTCCATTGCTATCTTAATTGCTCGAGATTCGATCGTCGGTATCTTCATACCTAGTTCAAACTCGTCACTGGCAAGTCTCTTGACTCGTTATATAATACATCATCTCGTAATTAACCCGTTAGTCACTTTGCTTCCAAGCTCCTTCTTCTGGTGTATTACGGAGATGGCACAACGATACCTCTTCTTCACATGGAGTGACAAAATCCAGACTCGACAAGTGCAAACCCAACAAACACATTGAGAGATACATGTAGAGCATCTTAATAACCACCGAGTTAGGTTGTGATAAACAACTTTTCGGAGAAAACTGCATGAACAACTTTTCCAGCAGAAAGGTTGTGACGTTTGTTAGCACACAAGGTATTCCTCCGGTATCCGGGAGTTGCATGATCTCATGGTCAAAGATCATGTATCTCCCTTTGTGGCTTAGATCATGTATCTCCCTTTGTGGGATTCCTCTTGAGAAGAGAAGACTCCATTGGAGTACAAGACCTCCACTTGTGGAGAAGCATTGCCCAATTGAATCATCAAGACCTCAGCTCCTCTGGGATTTGGGAAGAACTCTACCTTGTATCTTTCCATTTGATTGTTCACGTATCTTGTGGATCTTGTGTGTCTGTTAGTCTAGTGGATGTTTGATTGAACTTGTTCTTGAGTGTTTCTCTTGTGTCTTCATCTCTTGTTCTTGATGGAAATATGCCTTACAGGGAATAATCAGGTTACTATTATTGTAATNCTTTGTCCATTGCTATCTTAATTGCTCGAGATTCGATCGTCGGTATCTTCATACCTAGTTCAAACTCGTCACTGGCAAGTCTCTTGACTCGTTATATAATACATCATCTCGTAATTAACCCGTTAGTCACTTTGCTTCCAAGCTCCTTCTTCTGGTGTATTACGGAGATGGCACAACGATACCTCTTCTTCACATGGAGTGACAAAATCCAGACTCGACAAGTGCAAACCCAACAAACACATTGAGAGATACATGTAGAGCATCTTAATAACCACCGAGTTAGGTTGTGATAAACAACTTTTCGGAGAAAACTGCATGAACAACTTTTCCAGCAGAAAGGTTGTGACGTTTGTTAGCACACAAGGTATTCCTCCGGTATCCGGGAGTTGCATGATCTCATGGTCAAAGATCATGTATCTCCCTTTGTGGCTTAGATCATGTATCTCCCTTTGTGGGATTCCTCTTGAGAAGAGAAGACTCCATTGGAGTACAAGACCTCCACTTGTGGAGAAGCATTGCCCAATTGAATCATCAAGACCTCAGCTCCTCTGGGATTTGGGAAGAACTCTACCTTGTATCTTTCCATTTGATTGTTCACGTATCTTGTGGATCTTGTGTGTCTGTTAGTCTAATGGATGTTTGATTGAACTTGTTCTTGAGTGTTTCTCTTGTGTCTTCATCTCTTGTTCTTGATGGAAATATGCCTTACAGGGAATAATCAAGTTACTATTATTGTAATTCATTAATCATCATGAGGGATTGAAAATAATTCTAGGATTGTATTGACCAGAAATTTAAATACATGTGTGAATACATAAACAAATACTTTGTCCCTAGCGAGCCTCTACAAGGTTATCTTTTTTCAAACATAAATGATTATGCTTTTTGCTAAGTCCTTTCTGAAACATAAATATTCAAGTGTCGTCCTAACCGAAATTAAAAAGTTCTCAGTGGCTTACACATTAAGTGCGCCGCCCTCTTTCGTAGAAAGTACTACATAATGGTATGAATGGCGGTAAAGTTCTTTCCGGTTGGCATCACAAGTGCGCAACGTTCATTGAGAACGTTTCAATCCGAACTAACAACGATGTGAATAAGCACTTCGTGTCATATAATTAAGTGCACCACATGCCTTGGCGGAGTAATCAAGGACTTGTGTACGCTCGAAAAAGTTCTCTGTGTATAACATATGAAGTGTAGAGTGTGCATGAATACATAAACGATCTGTGAATACATAAACAAATATAGTGTCCCTAGCGAGCCTCTACTAGGTTATCTTGTTTCAAACATAAATGATGATGTTTTTTTGATAAGTCCTTTCTGAAACATAAATATTCAAGTGTCGTCCCGGCCGATGTTGAGAAGTTCTTAGTGGCTTACACATTAAGTGCGCCTCCCTCTTCGTGGAAAGTTCTGTATAATGGTATGAATGGCGGTAAAGTTCTTTCCGGTTGGCATCACAAGTGCACAACGTTCATTGAGAACGTTTCAATCCGAACCGACGAAGAGGTGAATAAGCACTTCGTGTCATATAATTAAGTGCACCACATGCCTTGGCGGAGTACTCAAGAACTTGTGTACGCTCGAAAAAGTTCTCTGTGCATAACATATGAAGTGCAGAGTGTGCATGAATACATAAACGATGTGTNATAATCAGGTTACTATTATTGTAATTCATTAATCATCATGAGGGATTGAAATTAATTCTAGGATTGTATTGACCAGAAATTTAAATACATGTGTGAATACATAAACAAATACTTTGTCCCTAGCGAGCCTCTACAAGGTTATCTTTTTTCAAACATAAATGATTATGCTTTTTGCTAAGTCCTTTCTGAAACATAAATATTCAAGTGTCGTCCTAACCGAAGTTAAAAAGTTCTCAGTGGCTTACACATTAAGTGCGCCGCCCTCTTTCGTAGAAAGTACTACATAATGGTATGAATGGCGGTAAAGTTCTTTCCGGTTGGCATCACAAGTGCGCAACGTTCATTGAGAACGTTTCAATCCGAACTAACAAGGAGGTGAATAAGCACTTCGTGTCATATAATTAAGTGCACCACATGCCTTGGCGGAGTAATCAAGGACTTGTGTACGCTCGAAAAAGTTCTCTGTGTATAACATATGAAGTGCAGAGTGTGCATGAATACATAAACGATCTGTGAATACATAAACAAATATAGTGTCCCTAGCGAGCCTCTACTAGGTTATCTTGTTTCAAACATAAATGATGATGTTTTTTTGATAAGTCCTTTCTGAAACATAAATATTCAAGTGTCGTCCCGGCCGATGTTGAGAAGTTCTTAGTGGCTTACACATTAAGTGCGCCTCCCTCTTCGTGGAAAGTTCTGTATAATGGTATGAATGGCGGTAAAGTTCTTTCCGGTTGGCATCACAAGTGCACAACGTTCATTGAGAACGTTTCAATCCGAACCGACGAAGAGGTGAATAAGCACTTCGTGTCATATAATTAAGTGCACCACATGCCTTGGCGGAGTACTCAAGAACTTGTGTACGCTCGAAAAAGTTCTCTGTGCATAACATATGAAGTGCAGAGTGTGCATGAATACATAAACGATGTGTGAATATATAAACAAATATAGTGTCCCTAGCGAGCCTCTACTAGGTTATCTTGTCGCACTTAATGATGTGTGAATACATAAAAGATGTGTGAATACATAAAAGAATGTCGCACTTAATGATGATGTTCTTTTGATAAGTCCTTTCTGAAACATAAATATTCAAGTGTCGTCCTGGCCGATGTTGAGAAGTTCTTAGTGGCTTACACAACGTTCATTGAGAACGTTTCAATCCGAATCGACGAAGAGGTGAATAAGCACTTCGTGTCATATAATTAAGTGCACCCCATGCCTTGGCGGAGTACTGAAGAACTTGTGTACGCTCGAGAAAGTTGTCTATGTATGACATATGAAGTGCAGAGCATGCATGAATAACTTCTCCTACTCTAAGTGGAAATTCCATTTGCTAACCCCTTTATAAAGTGCTGAATATGAATAAGCATTGTGCATCATATAATTAAGTGCGCCACATGCTTTATCGAAGTACTCAAGAAGTTGTGTACGTTCGTGGAAAGGTCTATATGTTTGACATATAAAGTGCGGAAGGTAGATGTATAAAGTGTCTCTATCGGGCAATGGAGTTCACATGACCTCGAAGTACCCAAGAAGTTTTGTATGCTCGTGAAAATTTCTATATGTTTGACATTTAAAGTGCGGGAGGTAGATGGATAAAGTGTCTCTCTCAGGCGATAGAGTTCACATGACCTCAAATGCGCCACACGCATTTGTAAAAGTTCCGTGGAATATTATGGAAAACGCTGTTTTCATTTCTGCTCGACCTCTAAGTGCGGAAGAATTGACAGATAACTTTCCATTAATTAAGCCCTACGTGTTCTCCAAATTAAGTGCGCCTTTCTTTCTGGTAAAGTACTAAGATTCGTATAAATGACGTTTTAAACATAAATGGCGATGCTCTTTGGTTAGTCCTTCTTGGTCGACCTATAAGTGCGAAACTATGCATGAATACGATTTACATTAAGCCCCACATGTTGTCTAACTTAAGTGCGACATTCCTTCTATTAAAACACTAAAATTCATATGGACATTGTTAAATTTCTTTATGTTTGGCAACTCGGGTGTGGAACGTGCGTGAATGATGTTTCAAACATAAATGATGAGGTTCTTTGCTAAGACCTTTTTGAAACCTAAAGATTCTAGTGTCGTCCTAACCGTAGTTGAGAAATTCTTAGTGACTTGTATATTAAGTGCGCCTCACTCTTCGTGAAAAGTACAAAAAATGTTTGGAAGGGTGGTAAAGTTCTTTCCGGATGGCATCTCATGTGTAGAACGTTCATTGACAATGTTTCAATACAAAATGACAAAAAATTGATTCAGCACTTCATGCCATATGATTAAGTGCACCACATGCCTTATCGGGTTACTCAAGAAAATGTGTATGCTTGAAAAAGTTCTCCACGTATGACGTATGAAGTGCGCACCGTGCATGAATAACTTCTCCTACCCTAAGTGGAAAATTCATTCGCTAATCCCTTTATAAAGTGTGGAACGTGAATAATCAGTGTGTGTCATATAATTAAGTGCATCACATGCATCAGCGAAGTACTCAATTAGTTGTGTACGCTCGAGAAAGTTCTATATGTTTGACATATAAGGTGCGGGAGGCAGATGGATAAAGTGTATCACTTAGGCGATTGATTTCACACGCATAAGTTTAAGTTCCCTGTAATATTATGCAATACGGTATTTTTATTTTTGGTGGAACTCTAAGTGCGGAAGAATGCACGGATAGCTTTTCCACTAAGCATTACGTGTGCTCCACATTAAGTGCAAACATTTTTTCTAGTAAAGTACCGAGATTCATACTTAAATCTCTTTGTCCATTGCTATCTTAATTGCTCGAGATTCGATCGTCGGTATCTTCATACATAGTTCAAACTCGTCACTGGCAAGTCTCTTGACTCGTTATATAATACATCATCTCGTAATTAACCCGTTAGTCACTTTGCTTCCAAGCTCCTTCTTCTGGTGTATTACGGAGATGGCACAACGATACCTCTTCGTCACATGGAGTGAAAAAATCCAGACTCGACAAATGCAAACCCAACAAACACATTGAGAGATACATGTAGAGCATCTTAATAACCACCGAGTTAGGTTGTGATAAAACAAACTTTTCGGAGAAAACTGCATGAACAACTTTTCCAGCAGAAAGGTTGTGACGTTTGTTAGCACACAAGGTATTCCTCCGGTATCCGGGAGTTGCATGATCTCATGGTCAAAGATCATGTATCTCCCTTTGTGGCTTAGATCATGTATCTCCCTTTGTGGGATTCCTCTTGAGAAGAGAAGACTCCATTGGAGTACAAGACCTCCACTTGTGGAGAAGCATTGCCCAATTGAATCATCAAGACCTCAGCTCCTCTGGGATTTGGGAAGAACTCTACCTTGTATCTTTCCATTTGATTGTTCACGTATCTTGTGGATCTTGTGTGTCTGTTAGTCTAGTGGATGTTTGATTGAACTTGTTCTTGAGTGTTTCTCTTGTGTCTTCATCTCTTGTTCTTGATGGAAATATGCCTTACAGGGANCTTTGTCCATTGCTATCTTAATTGCTCGAGATTCGATCGTCGGTATCTTCATACCTAGTTCAAACTCGTCACTGGCAAGTCTCTTGACTCGTTATATAATACATCATCTCGTAATTAACCCGTTAGTCACTTTGCTTCCAAGCTCCTTCTTCTGGTGTATTACGGAGATGGCACAACGATACCTCTTCTTCACATGGAGTGACAAAATCCAGACTCGACAAGTGCAAACCCAACAAACACATTGAGAGATACATGTAGAGCATCTTAATAACCACCGAGTTAGGTTGTGATAAACAACTTTTCGGAGAAAACTGCATGAACAACTTTTCCAGCAGAAAGGTTGTGACGTTTGTTAGCACACAAGGTATTCCTCCGGTATCCGGGAGTTGCATGATCTCATGGTCAAAGATCATGTATCTCCCTTTGTGGCTTAGATCATGTATCTCCCTTTGTGGGATTCCTCTTGAGAAGAGAAGACTCCATTGGAGTACAAGACCTCCACTTGTGGAGAAGCATTGCCCAATTGAATCATCAAGACCTCAGCTCCTCTGGGATTTGGGAAGAACTCTACCTTGTATCTTTCCATTTGATTGTTCACGTATCTTGTGGATCTTGTGTGTCTGTTAGTCTAGTGGATGTTTGATTGAACTTGTTCTTGAGTGTTTCTCTTGTGTCTTCATCTCTTGTTCTTGATGGAAATATGCCCTACAGGGTATAATCAGGTTACTATTATTGTAATTCATTAATCATCATGAGGGATTGAAATTAATTCTAGGATTGTATTGACCAGAAATTTAAATACATGTGTGAATACATAAACAAATACTTTGTCCCTAGCGAGCCTCTACAAGGTTATCTTTTTTCAAACATAAATGATTATGCTTTTTGCTAAGTCCTTTCTGAAACATAAATATTCAAGTGTCGTCCTAACCGAAGTTAAAAAGTTCTCAGTGGCTTACACATTAAGTGCGCCGCCCTCTTTCGTAGAAAGTACTACATAATGGTATGAATGGCGGTAAAGTTCTTTCCGGTTGGCATCACAAGTGCGCAACGTTCATTGAGAACGTTTCAATCCAAACTAACAAGGAGGTGAATAAGCACTTCGTGTCATATAATTAAGTGCACCACATGCCTTGGCGGAGTAATCAAGGACTTGTGTACGCTCGAAAAAGTTCTCTGTGTATAACATATGAAGTGCAGAGTGTGCATGAATACATAAACGATCTGTGAATACATAAACAAATATAGTGTCCCTAGCGAGCCTCTACTAGGTTATCTTGTTTCAAACATAAATGATGATGTTTTTTTGATAAGTCCTTTCTGAAACATAAATATTCAAGTGTCGTCCCGGCCGATGTTGAGAAGTTCTTAGTGGCTTACACATTAAGTGCGCCTCCCTCTTCGTGGAAAGTTCTGTATAATGGTATGAATGGCGGTAAAGTTCTTTCCGGTTGGCATCACAAGTGCACAACGTTCATTGAGAACGTTNATAATCAGGTTACTATTATTGTAATTCATTAATCATCATGAGGGATTGAAATTAATTCTAGGATTGTATTGACCAGAAATTTAAATACATGTGTGAATACATAAACAAATACTTTGTCCCTAGCGAGCCTCTACAAGGTTATCTTTTTTCAAACATAAATGATTATGCTTTTTGCTAAGTCCTTTCTGAAACATAAATATTCAAGTGTCGTCCTAACCGAAGTTAAAAAGTTCTCAGTGGCTTACACATTAAGTGCGCCGCCCTCTTTCGTAGAAAGTACTACATAATGGTATGAATGGCGGTAAAGTTCTTTCCGGTTGGCATCACAAGTGCGCAACGTTCATTGAGAACGTTTCAATCCGAACTAACAAGGAGGTGAATAAGCACTTCGTGTCATATAATTAAGTGCACCACATGCCTTGGCGGAGTAATCAAGGACTTGTGTACGCTCGAAAAAGTTCTCTGTGTATAACATATGAAGTGCAGAGTGTGCATGAATACATAAACGATCTGTGAATACATAAACAAATATAGTGTCCCTAGCGAGCCTCTACTAGGTTATCTTGTTTCAAACATAAATGATGATGTTTTTTTGATAAGTCCTTTCTGAAACATAAATATTCAAGTGTCGTCCCGGCCGATGTTGAGAAGTTCTTAGTGGCTTACACATTAAGTGCGCCTCCCTCTTCGTGGAAAGTTCTGTATAATGGTATGAATGGCGGTAAAGTTCTTTCCGGTTGGCATCACAAGTGCACAACGTTCATTGAGAACGTTTCAATCCGAACCGACGAAGAGGTGAATAAGCACTTCGTGTCATATAATTAAGTGCACCACATGCCTTGGCGGAGTACTCAAGAACTTGTGTACGCTCGAAAAAGTTCTCTGTGCATAACATATGAAGCGCAGAGTGTGCATGAATACATAAACGATGTGTGAATACATAAACAAATATAGTGTCCCTAGCGAGCCTCTACTAGGTTATCTTGTCGCACTTAATGATGTGTGAATACATAAAAGATGTGTCATTTAATTAAGTGGACCACATGCATTAGCGTAGTACTCAAGTTCTTGTGTACGCACGAAAAAGTTCTCTATGTATGACATATGAAGTGCGTAGCGGCCATGAATAACTTCTACTACCCTAAGTGGAAATTTCATTTGCTAAGCTCTATATAAAGTGCCGCTGTGAATAAGCACTGCGTGTCATATAAATCAGTGCACCACATGCATTAGCGAAGTACTCGAGAAAATTTCTATACGTTTGACATATAAAGCACAGAAGTTAGATGGATAAAGTGCCTCTTTCAGGAGATTTATTTCGCATGACCTTAAATGCGCCACACGCACTTGTAAAAGTTCGTTTGAATATTATGGTATATGATATTTTCACTTCTGGCCGACCTGTAAGTGCGGAAGAATTCACGGATAACTATTCCATTAATCTCTAAGTGTGCTCCAAATTAAGTGCGCCATTCTTTCTAGTAAGTACTGAGATTTATGGAATGTCATCTTTTTAGAACAAACACATATGGAAGTACTACATGCCCAACAATTCATGTTGTTTCCGATCATAGAACAGAATGGAAGAACTTGTATTTTGCACAATCATTTAGTTTCAGCTGTGTTTGTTCCATGATCTTAATCAGATTTCCAAACATAATAATGATTGTGCTGTTACATAACACGCGGTCACACTGACAAGCAGTCTGTTTAAAGAGATATGGAATTCAAGGATCATCATTACATTTCCAATACACATCAGGACCTTGAGTTTATGTCCGAAGTGCTTTGATTTGTTAAGCTACTCATCTAAACCACGATTCAAATGTTCTGTTGCATTGTGTCCTGATGTGTCCAAGTACGCCACACTTCCCGCACTTTGGTTCTTTCCTCTGCTTCTTGTTTGATCCGTCATTTGTTGGGCACTTCCCAGAGTTGTGTCCCTTTCCCCTGCAAGTTTTACAAAACTTGGTTCTTGGATTGCTCACTTCATAGCCTGGCCTAGATCTTGCGTTGGTAGGTCGCCCACGATCTCTCTTGCGAGATTCTATCCTCATTGATGATTTGAGATTAATGTCGCCTGCATCAACCCCGTTGATATCAATGTTTTCTTTACCTAGTATATCCTCCAGTCCTTTGCCATCTTTCTCAGTTGCTTTTTCTTTGAGATCATCCCTTGCATCTGACAGCCTTATCATTGCAAGGTCGAAGGCCTCAGGGTTGCTGTCACCCATCCTTACAATATCAAGAGCTGTTGTGTAAAGTGCTGTATGCCTGAAGGTAGTTGATTCCAGGATAGGGCTGCGTCCCTTATATATTTTCAAGTGCTCAGGTAAATCTTCACATGCGTTTTTAGTCCACCTCCTCATGATGTGCTCTTCTGGTATCTTCGTGAATTTCAAGTGTGCCATTACCTGAAACATTAGTTAGCACGTTTTAAACAGATTCAGTAATGGTCTTCAAATTCTAACATAACCTTTTAAGGAAAACATTTTACCCGGATCGCATGGCAGCAGAGCAAACCCATATGCTCATACATTCCACACTCGCATTTGAAGATATTCTCAGGTTGATGCACTTTGACATTGTAAGATGTTTTTGACCAGCTCTCTCTCCGCTCTGCAAAAAGGTGTGTGACACAATATGTATCGTTTATGACCAGAGTGTTCTCGACGTAGTAGGATGCAGATTTGAAGCATGCTTCTTGGAACTGTTTGAACAGCGCAGGTGTGTAAACCTTCGCAGCATGCCTCTCCATAGGCAAACCGGTCTTGAGCACTGTGCTCACCTATATTAAGAACAACGAAAATTATAGTCAGAATTGTTTGTCCCAACAGTTAGGACAAGTAAGCTAAGTACTTATTATTTAGTACAGTTAAGGCCATTAAACACACCAAGTGGCTTTTCTTCTCAGCAAAATTTTCTTCTGAATCACGGTCAAACTGAAGTTTCTGGTAGTTCCTAACAAACATGTGCATTGAGGCACCAGCAGGTACAAAATTCTTCAACATGTGGTTAGCGCTCTCTGACCGTTGGGTGCTTGTCATCCTCGCGCAGAATACACCTGCAAAGTATGGCTTTGCCCATTTCTGTCGGAGCTCGTAGATCTGTGTCAACATTGGGTGTTCCTGAAGACCATACTTTTGAATCAACTTTGCCCAAGCTGCTTCGAACTCTTCTACAGTGAGCATATATTCCAATATCTTTTGTAGTTCATCCCTGAAATCTTTGTTCTGTGTGTATACAGAGCCAAGGGATTCTTTTGCACGACGCAGCACATGCCATTTGCACCACCGGTGCTTCGTTCCAGGCAATACTTCAGCAATAGCCAACTCCATGGCACGGCATTGGTCTGATAGGAATTTTATGGTCAGTATGTGATAATGAAGGTACAAGATAAATTACATGTTTTGAATTGCATCAGGAGGCTCCAAGTATTTACCTGTTAGGATAGTTACCGGTGCTTTACCTCCCATTAATGACACGAATTCCTTGAATACCCACTCGAATGATTCTTGCTTCTCGTTCCTCATCATAACGCCTCCTAATATTATGCTCTGGAAATGATGGTTGACCCCAACAAATAGTCCGAATGGCATATCGTACTGGTTTGTACGATATGTTGTGTCGAATGTGATTGCATCGCCAAACATTTTGTATTGGTATCGACTCCTTCCATTTGTCCACATAAGAGCCTGAATCTTGCTGTCGCCGTCGACAAGAACACTGTCAGCAAACATTGGGTCATTCTTCTTAAGTTCAGAGAAGAGCTGAACTGTTTTCCTTATGTCATCATCTGCAGTTTCTTGGTTCATCCTCTTGCACATGTACTTGAGAGCTCTCTTGTTGAATGGTACACTCTCCATTGATCCAAAGAAGCTTGCGATGACACAAAAAACCTTGGTTATCCCAATGTTGTTGCTCCTCAAGTGCTTGACAATATCTTTTGTGTGTGTGTCAATGTTCCTGTGTGATGGCCAATGTAGTTTCTCGCCACACGATGAGGACAAATGGTGGTTGTGTTCAGATCTGAAATCATGTATATACCATCCATTGTCATCTGTGCGGTGTAGCCTGATCAAGGCTTGGCAGTTGCAGGCTACTGACTTTGTGTTTTCTTTCTTTGGCCTTCCCTGAAAATATAACGGTAGTGCAACATTAGTATTTTTAGTGCCTAAGAAGCATGTCATCCAAAGAATCACTTGATGCTGTCTATACTCACCGCACAGCCGCAAACGATGTCCTGAACGGTTCTGCTCTTCTTTGCATTTGTCCTAGATTGACCATATCTGATGCCAAACCCAATCTCCCAAGAATAAAGATTATAAAATTCAAATGCCTCCGCAAGTGAGTCGAACTCTCTTCCAATCTCAGGGGCGACAACTTGTCCAGACTTCCTTTGAACAAATTCTCGCATTGCTTTTTCGAGCGCACAGACCCTTCCCTGTTTAGGCTGCCGCTGATCTGGTATTTTCCCACGACGTATCCTGACAGAAATGAAAGTAAACTTCTTAGTGAAAGACTGAGTTATGTGGCGAATCTTATCTGCATTTTCATGAAAGACTAAGTTTCAATCAGATTTTTGCAGAGCTATTTGGATCCTAGATGACCATAAAAATCTGTCACAATCCANTGTATGCCTGAAGGTAGTTGATTCCAGGATAGGGCTGCGTCCCTTATATATTTTCAAGTGCTCAGGTAAATCTTCACATGCGTTTTTAGTCCACCTCCTCATGATGTGCTCTTCTGGTATCTTCGTGAATTTCAAGTGTGCCATTACCTGAAACATTAGTTAGCATGTTTTAAACAGATTCAGTAATGGTCTTCAAATTCTAACATAACCTTTTAAGGAAAACATTTTACCCGGATCGCATGGCAGCAGAGCAAACCCATATGCTCATACATTCCACACTCGCATTTGAAGATATTCTCAGGTTGATGCACTTTGACATTGTAAGATGTTTTTGACCAGCTCTCTCTCCGCTCTGCAAAAAGGTGTGTGACACAATATGTATCGTTTATGACCAGAGTGTTCTCGACGTAGTAGGATGCAGATTTGAAGCATGCTTCTTGGAACTGTTTGAACAGCGCAGGTGTGTAAACCTTCGCAGCATGCCTCTCCATAGGCAAACCGGTCTTGAGCACTGTGCTCACCTATATTAAGAACAACGAAAATTATAGTCAGAATTGTTTGTCCCAACAGTTAGGACAAGTAAGCTAAGTACTTATTATTTAGTACAGTTAAGGCCATTAAACACACCAAGTGGCTTTTCTTCTCAGCAAAATTTTCTTCTGAATCACGGTCAAACTGAAGTTTCTGGTAGTTCCTAACAAACATGTGCATTGAGGCACCAGCAGGTACAAAATTCTTCAACATGTGGTTAGCGCTCTCTGACCGTTGGGTGCTTGTCATCCTCGCGCAGAATACACCTGCAAAGTATGGCTTTGCCCATTTCTGTCGGAGCTCGTAGATCTGTGTCAACATTGGGTGTTCCTGAAGACCATACTTTTGAATCAACTTTGCCCAAGCTGCTTCGAACTCTTCTACAGTGAGCATATATTCCAATATCTTTTGTAGTTCATCCCTGAAATCTTTGTTCTGTGTGTATACAGAGCCAAGGGATTCTTTTGCACGACGCAGCACATGCCATTTGCACCACCGGTGCTTCGTTCCAGGCAATACTTCAGCAATAGCCAACTCCATGGCACGGCATTGGTCTGATAGGAATTTTATGGTCAGTATGTGATAATGAAGGTACAAGATAAATTACATGTTTTGAATTGCATCAGGAGGCTCCAAGTATTTACCTGTTAGGATAGTTACCGGTGCTTTACCTCCCATTAATGACACGAATTCCTTGAATACCCACTCGAATGATTCTTGCTTCTCGTTCCTCATCATAACGCCTCCTAATATTATGCTCTGGAAATGATGGTTGACCCCAACAAATAGTCCGAATGGCATATCGTACTGGTTTGTACGATATGTTGTGTCGAATGTGATTGCATCGCCAAACATTTTGTATTGGTATCGACTCCTTCCATTTGTCCACATAAGAGCCTGAATCTTGCTGTCGCCGTCGACAAGAACACTGTCAGCAAACATTGGGTCATTCTTCTTAAGTTCAGAGAAGAGCTGAACTGTTTTCCTTATGTCATCATCTGCAGTTTCTTGGTTCATCCTCTTGCACATGTACTTGAGAGCTCTCTTGTTGAATGGTACACTCTCCATTGATCCAAAGAAGCTTGCGATGACACAAAAAACCTTGGTTATCCCAATGTTGTTGCTCCTCAAGTGCTTGACAATATCTTTAGTGTGTGTGTCAATGTTCCTGTGTGATGGCCAATGTAGTTTCTCGCCACACGATGAGGACAAATGGTGGTTGTGTTCAGATCTGAAATCATGTATATACCATCCATTGTCATCTGTGCGGTGTAGCCTGATCAAGGCTTGGCAGTTGCAGGCTACTGACTTTGTGTTTTCTTTCTTTGGCCTTCCCTGAAAATATAACGGTAGTGCAACATTAGTATTTTTAGTGCCTAAGAAGCATGTCATCCAAAGAATCACTTGATGCTGTCTATACTCACCGCACAGCCGCAAACGATGTCCTGAACGGTTCTGCTCTTCTTTGCATTTGTCCTAGATTGACCATATCTGATGCCAAACCCAATCTCCCAAGAATAAAGATTATAAAATTCAAATGCCTCCGCAAGTGAGTCGAACTCTCTTCCAATCTCAGGGGCGACAACTTGTCCAGACTTCCTTTGAACAAATTCTCGCATTGCTTTTTCGAGCGCACAGACCCTTCCCTGTTTAGGCTGCCGCTGATCTGGTATTTTCCCACGACGTATCCTGACAGAAATGAATGTAAACTTCTTAGTGAAAGACTGAGTTATGTGGCGAATCTTATCTGCATTTTCATTAAAGACTAAGTTTCAATCAGATTTTTGCAGAGCTATTTGGATCCTAGATGACCATAAAAATCTGTCACAATCCATAATTCCTCGCATGTAAAACTAACCATACTGCACATACAGCAGTTACCAGTTCATGGAGTTCTGAACTTTATGGCTGCTCAATGTTATACGATTAACGAGATATGCACACAAGCTACAAGTGGTTCAGACCAAAAAGTTCAGTATGTAATCCAGATTAGAATCCAAAGTCCAAAAAACAGATTCAGTCCCAGCTTCCTCTACTGCAATGTAAAAAAATAACGTGATTGGAGTTGCATATAGACACAGTTTCTGTCACTGCAAATACCACCATGTTGACTGTAATCGCTGATAAGTTAGTGCAGTATGCAACTCCTTGTAATCGGTAACCACAAAGCATTCAACAGGATGCAAAGGAAAAGAACATGGAGACCTAAGCGGCGTATGTGGTTACCTTCTCTTCCATGGACATTGGTCAGGACCAGATTGGTCTGACTGAACCAGGTTTGGCTTGTTTGTTTGCTCTGACAGCGGCGACTCCAAGCATTCATCTCCTGACCAAGTGTATCCATCGAGCTCTGGCGTTGGCGAGCGGAGCTTGGCATCGTCGTTCTCACAATTCACCTCGCCGTCGGCCTCATAGATGGGGGAAGTTGGATCTGGTATGGTGGGAGAGGACTGAAATCCATCCTCGGTGTCGATGCCGCCCCCGCAATGGTTTCCGCCCTCCGTCCAATCTGTCTCTCCCACATACTCTTGTTCTTCTTGCTGGGTCCAACAGAGATTTGGATCTTGGGAAGGGATGGAGGAGAAGCTGTCCGCCGGAGGGCATGTGAGATGAATCCTTGAGGAACAAAGATTTGAATGGATTGCAAATGAGTTTGAGCATACCTTTGAAGTAGTCGGGTGAACGATCCAGGCGCGAGGACCATCCGTGGCGGCGGCGTATCCATCGCCGAACGGGATATCTTGTCGCGGAATTCTCTCCGAAATCTCGGAGCTCTAGTCAGGAACTGTTCCTGGGAGCTGTTCAAATTTTGAATGGTTTGCTCCTCCCACAGGGTGGGGTCGTTTCCACAGCACAGGTATGGGCCACCGCTCGTATCTGAATACGTATGGTAGCAATGGTCTCTGTATTCCTGGCGTATTGGTTTAGGAAAAGATGCGAGGTGGGGTCGGAGAGAATTGCCACATGGGCTGCGGGTCCGGTTGGTGTGGATCCACACGCGCTCGCGAGCGGTTGGGATAGCAGCTGTGAACCGAACGCGAAAGGAAAAGGCTTTATCGCCCGAGGCGATGAATACGACGTGGAAGTCAGCACGCCGCCGTGAACTCTCGGGATCCGCCCGCCCTCGTACACGTGCGCTCCAGGTTAAAAGTCTGTTCAACGGATGCGCTGATTTGCATCGCGTCTTGGCGGCCCTTTTCTTTGTCGGACGGCGAGGCACAAGCAAAGCACGTTTCCTCCCTACGGAGGATATATTCCAAAATGGCGTGCTCTTTTCCAACATGGAAAATACTACACCCTATTCAAGAAAATATTCATGAATTTCAAAATAATTGAATGAACTCAAAAGTGTTCGCGGATTTCAAAAATCGATCACGGATCTAGAAAATGTTCATGAATTCAAAATATATTCGCACAACTGAAACAATGCCTGTGGGTCAAAATACAATGGCGAAGTTGACAAAATGTTCACAAAGCTCCCATGATTTCATAAAATGTTTCCAAATCCTAAAAATGTTCATGCAATCCAAAAACGGTCCATGAATTGAAAAATCTTCATAAATTCGAAAACCTGTTTGCAAAGTGTTCACAAATTTAAGAAAATATTAGCGCATATATAAGTACGTTCGTGATTCAATAAATATTTGTGAATTTGAAAAAAAATAAAAAGAGAAGTAGAAAAAATAAAAAAATAAAATNTAAAAAAGACATCATCGTTACACTTTCATTTTTTGATAAATAGAATGTATTGATATCACAAATATACCAATTATACTTAGCTTCTACACCAACAAGATATTCAAAGACATCAAGGTTGCACACAATCAAGAAAAAAAGAGAAATAGAAAACAAAGACCGCGTTGTGGTGATGACACACTTGCAACAACAACGCTCCAAACACTACCGAAGTCAACACCCGGAGCGCAAAAGTGATTCTCCAAAGACGACACCTCCAAGAAGGAAAGAATTCACAAGTGTTGTCGTCGCCCGATCGAAAATCTTGAGTTTTACCCTAAAGAAAGTTCGAGTTCACAAAACATTGCCTTCAGCAAGGTCATTGTAAGACACAACCAATGAAGGCTAGACATTGGGCCTTCACCATGAAAATCGTGACTTGGTACTCAAGGAGCACCACCCAAAATGTAGTTCACTTGTGCTACCAGCCCCTCTTGCCAAGGCCGCTGTTGCACGTCACCAACACCCGACACACAGAAAGAACCTGTGCCGCTAATCTTCATCGCCACCAATATAACTTTCCACCGTTATAATCCTCCAATCACAACCACCATGACCACCTCTGTCAATACCATGAAAATCTATATTTAGACATTGTCCCATGACACCGATAAGAAAGCAAAGCTTCGCACCACACCCTTATGAAATCTCACTCGACGAAGATAAGGGAGCACACGACCGGATCGATTCCGATCTAGTTATCCAGTGATGTCATGCGCCAATCAGCAGAAACCTCCAAGAGAAAGACCGGAACTTGTCGGCGTCCAGATCGAGAAGGCCAGCATGAAGTAGAGGGAGGGAGGGAGAGAGAGAGAGAGATAGAGAGAGAGAGAGAGAGAGAGAGAGAGAGAGAGAGAGAGAGAGCTGAGACGGATAAACGGGAGCAGTGCAGTCGCTTTCTCTCACCAGCGGTCAAGACGTGTTGATCTAAGACATAAAAACCCAAAAATGCCCTCGGCGGGGCACAAAAATAACAAGCGGTGGCACACTAGAGGGCGCACTAGTCATTGTAGCAGTGTTGGGTTTTGATCCCACGGCCCAGCTCATCCGGGAGCAAGATCGAACGATCGAAAATGCATAGAAAAGACCCGATGGCCGAGAGTGCCTTAGCTCAGAGAACGTCCATGTTCTCCCATGATTCTTGTGTTTAGGATAGAAGTGATTCCACTAACCTATACAATTATGAATGAAATAAAGCCCATCTCAACATGCATTTATGTATGGAGAAAGACCCACCACAATATTCAACCATGCATGGAAAAATGTTTTCCATTCAATTATTATATTTATTCAATAAATAATTTTGCCACCCTACACAATCAAGATAACAAGTCATAAATCTTTGATTCTCATGTTATCAAACCAACTTTTCAACAACTAGTGCCAGTAAGTTTTCTAAAAAAAAATTGACTTTTCAGGAAAATCAATTTTACGGAGGCTAAAGATATCCCAGGCAATCTTTGGAGTGGGGAAGCTTTGGTCATGGGGGTAGCTCTATGGGCCCCACGTGCCAGGCAGGGCGGCCAACGGGTGGCCCGCGTGGGCCCCACAGGGCACCTCTGAACCACCTCTTTCTTTCGTCGCCTTTATATTTCTCCAACGAAACCTAAAAAGTTATCGAGGGTATTTTCCGCCGTTGCACCTCTTTGTTTTGTTGTGATCCAATCTAGAGGGTTTTTCCAGGATTATGTAGGAGGGGGAATTCATCACGGCGGCGATATCGAAATCGTTTGTAGCCTTGACAAGGTGTAGAGTGCGGCCGAATGTTCCAGATGGGATCGCACACGGGGAATTTACCAAGGTTTGGGCCATCATGGTCGAGGTAAAACCCTATCCTTGGCTTTGTTTTGATTGAATGTGGGGAAACGCCCCATGTGAGGATGTTTAAATAGGAGTGGATTGTTGCTACCACACAATGGCACGTATCAGATGATCGCAAACTAACCCCTAGACTTCCCTTATGAAGGGTGACAAGGCCTAGGCTTACATGTTTCCTAACTGATATAGATCCCTAAACAGACAATGAGCCTCAGGCATGTACGTCGAGGAAGGATTCTTCTGGAGGAGGGTTGCCTGCGCAGCCGGAGGCCCTTGGAAATGCCCAGGCCTACTAGGCCTTGAGACCGGGCTATAATCTGGCTTGCCGACCCATGGGCCTCCGTAGCTCAGATTTTTTCCAAGTTATACGTTGCTAAAGGCATCTTCAAGGCTGATCATCAAACCGCCTGCAGACGTTCAGACCGTGCTTTCGGGACGTGTTGTGCCATTCAACGTAGGCCTGTATCAGCCTGCAGGGCGGACCGGCCGCACTTTCTCCTAAAAATTGGAGACAAACGTGGGGGGCGTTGCAGGCGTCCGAACAGCACCCACACCCGCGTTTGACCACCTTAGCCCACCCAAACCCCTCCTTCCTTGCCCCCGTGCATTCCCGCCCCGCGCCAGCTTCCAGCATTCATGCCAATGTGGACTGGCCGCTCTACATTGAAGTCCGCCCCGCGCCAGCTTCCAGCATTCATGCCAATGTGGACTGGCCGCTCTACATTAAAGTCGGCTTAGGGAGGACGCGACCTCTCACTGCCTCCGCCATTGAAGCG
>LR880972.1:974221815-974241380 GCA_904067115.1 Aegilops sharonensis
GGATGAGCACTCCTCCTCAATGCATTCAAATGCCTATAGACTGCCCGCTTTCCTCGAATAAACCCGTGTGTGTGCAGAGATACCTAGTCCGGCCACACGTCCGTTTGCGAGCCGGCCGGCATTAAACACAACGCTGGCGGGCTCCCCATGCCCGCTCGCTATTTAGATGATGCCAAATGCCAAGCAAGAACTACACCACACCTCCACTCCCCATTTCCTCCTTGAACAATTTTCTCGATGGCTTCCGATGAGCAGGAAGAAGAGTTCTCCGGCATAAAAGTCGGCTGGGTGGCCCATTGAGCCTGCTGGTCACGAGCCAGGCACCTTTCTGTTCCACCTCCATCCATGCTCCAGTCCGCTGCAGTGGCTGAATCTCCAAGCCAACGCGTAGTTCAGCTTGCCGAGGAGTGGCAAATTGCTCATGGTTGTCATGGACGACGACATGTCGTACAGCGCCATCCGCGGTCAATGTGCGTAATTGCGCCCTAGCAGCAGAGAAAGAAGCCGGCTACGCGGAGAATGACAAGGCAACACCCAACACTTTTGCGCCTGCCGCCATCATCAAGGAGAAGTAGAACACGTGAGGTCGTTGCCGCTTGGGTCCCATGAAGGACACCATCGAGGCGAGCCGGCGTACATAGGCGGTGTCTTGCCCCTATGGCAGGCCACCGTTGCTCCCTACCCACAACTCCGATCCATGTAGCGGAGGGCGTCCTTCTCCTCCAGCTGAAGCATCAGCTGGCGGTTCCACTCTGATGAGCGGTAGGGAAGCGAGCTGCCTTTTGCGCTGAAGCATATACCTCTAGGGCTCATAGCTTCCGGGCAGGGGGAAGACAATGGAGATCCGCCGCGGCTGGCCTTAGGCTAGTCAAGGGTATCCATATCGACGGAATGGATATTCGCCGCCATCAGCTGTAGACTAGTTTTATCTTATTCTTATAAAAATTGTCAAAAATGTAATGAATTTTGTCTGGTTTGTATGAAATCCGCCGTGTTTGCATGTATTTCATCCGGTTAGTTTAAAGAGTGGTTGAAATATATGCGGGGCCCGTTGGATGGCCGCCTCCTGTCCGTGGATGGATGCGGGAGGAAATTTGCGGGTTGGCGTTGGAGATGCCCTAAGGGCTCCGTCACACCAACATCCTGATTGGCTAGGTCAGGCCACGGTCTAGCCTAGCCAGGTGCTGGCCCTAACGCATTCTAGGGCCCACTAAAGGCCGTGTGTCGTTGTCATTATTTCCCCTGGTATTCTATGTCGAGGATCCACGGGACAACTAATATTGATGTAGATTTTCTATAACAGGCTGCCATTCGATATCACATGTTGTACGTAAGATTTGCATGAATAAGGGAAGAGGAGTATCAATTTCGGTTGGTAGTGATGTGTCCTCCTGTTTTTGCGCTTATCTTCTTGTTTTTATCTGGGGAGCTAATGTTGTGGAGGACGGTCAAGGCCTGGACGAACCCATGGCCAAGTTGTTCAGTGTGTTGCAATGACCGTCTGTCGGCGGAGGGGAAGAAAATCCAAGGTGGCAAATGATACGTCTCCAACGTATCTATAATTTATGAAGCATTCATGTTATTTTATTATCTGTTTTGAATGTTTATGGGCTTTATTATACACTTTTATATTATTTTTGTGACTAACCTATTAACCGGAGCCCATCCCATATTGTTGTTTTCTTGCCTATTTCAGTGTTTCGAAGAAAAGGAATATCAAACGGAGTCCAAATGGAATGAAACCTTCGGGAGCGTTATTTTTGGAACGGAAGCAATCCAGGGGACTTGGAGTGCAAGTCAGGGAAGTTTCGAGGAGGCCACGAGACAGGGGGGCACGACCACCCCCCCCCCCCCGGGCGCGCCATCCACCCTCGTGGGCCCCTCGTGGCTCCCCTGGCCGACTTCTTTCATCTATATATTCCCATATACCCTAAAAACATCGAAGACAACAATAGATCGGGAGTTTCGCCGCCGCAAGCCTCTGTAGCCACCAAAAACCTCTCGGGAGCCCGTTTCGGCACCTTGCCGGAGGGGGGGATCCCTCATCGGTGGCCATCTTCATCATCCCGGCGTTCTCCATGACGAGGAGGGAGTAGTTCACCCTCGGGGCTGAGGGTATGTATCAGTAGCTATGTGTTTGATCTCTCTCTCTCTTTCTCTCTCGTGTTCTCTCTATGGCACGATCTTGATGTATCGCGAGCTTTGCTATTATAGTTGGACCTTATGATGTTTCTCCCCCTCTACTCTCTCGTGATGAATTGAGTTTTACTCTTGAAGTTATCTTATCGGATTGAGTCTTTAAGGATTTGAGAACACTTGATGTATGTCTTGCCGTGCTTATCTGTGGTGACAATGGGATATCACGTGAACCACTTGATGTATGTTTTGGTGATCAAATTACGGGTTCCGCCCATGAACCTATGCATAGGGGTTGGCACACGTTTTCGTCTTGACTCTCCGGTAGAAACTTTGGGGCACTCTTTGAAGTTCTTTGTGTTGGTTGAATAGATGAATCTGAGATTGTGTGATGCATATCTTATAATCATGCCCACGGATACTTGAGGTGACAATGGAGTATCTAGGTGACATTAGGGTTTTGGTTGATTTGTGTTTTAAGGTGTTATTCTAGTATGAACTCTATGATAGATTGAACGGAAAGAATAGCTTCGTGTTATTTTACTACAGACTCTTGAATAGATCGAGCAGAAATGATAACTTTGAGGTGGTTTCGTACCCTACCATAATCTCTTCATTTATTCTCCGCTATTAGTGACTTTTGAGTGACTCTTTGTTGCATGTTGAAGGATAGTTATATGATCCAATTATGTTATTATTGTTGAGAGAACTTGCACTAGTGAAAGTATGAACCCTAGGCCTTGTTTCGAAGCATTGCAATACCATTTACGCTCACTTTTATCATTAGTTACCTTGCTGTTTTTATATTTTCAGATTTCAAAAACCTATATCTACCATCCATATTGCACTTGTATCACCATCTCTTCGCCGAACTAGTGCACCTATACAATTTACCATTGTATTGGATGTGTTGGGGACACAAGAGACTCTTTGTTATTTTGTTGCAGGGTTGTTTGAGAGAGACCATCTTCATCTTACGCCTCCCACGGATTGATAAACCTTAGGTCATCCACTTGAGGGAAATTTTCTACTGTCCTACAAACCTCTGCACTTGGAGGCCCAACAACGTCTACAAGGAGAAGGTTGCGTAGTAGACATCAGCAAACAACAGTGTATCGGGAACAACTCCGGTGTGGTGTACGGTCGACGTTGGAGCGGCAACGATGAGGCGCAGGATGGCGTGGTTGAACTGGCTCGGGTATGGCGCACGTCGGCGTCCTGGAGGCAGCTCTGCATCGGGTTCATCTGCTAAGCCGTGGTGGGCGTTGCAGTTGCGGTTGCGATGGATGACGACGTCGGGGTATCGGCTCCGGCGTAGTGGAGGAGGTCAGAGATTGATTGGTGTGATGGGGTTGCGGACGGAAGAGGCCGGGGCTTCGTGGTTGGTGAATAGGGAGTTTTGGTGCCCACGGGGTATGAATGAGGAATCAGATGGGCGGGGGCTAAGGGGGAACCATGTTTCGGCCTGGGACGCGCTTGTTTGAAATTTGGGGAAAGTACAAACTCCCCCCCCCCCCCTCTTAAATTTTGGACATATTGCGGGTCGGGAATAGGATGGTAATGTCAAGTGTCCCAAATTGTGGGCGTGAGCAGTTTCGGTCGAGCGCATGGGTGTTTAGGCGCCCACGGTGTATGAATATTTTTCTGAGGCGGTTGTGTGGCGTCTCGGTGAAGTTACAAACATACCCTGGTTTAGATCTCTAGACATCGGGTCGATAGGTTTCACGGGTTAGAGTTTGGACAGTAATTTCCTTCCACCAACATTGGTCTCGCGCGGTTTCGGGCGATAGGAGGCTCTTTTGGCGCTTCGTTTCATATTTTGGAGCAGAAACATTCACGTTTAGAGTACTCTTAAACTTTTAGGATTTACCTAAATTGACCTCATTAAATTTCACCTTGTATGTTTGAAAACCTCATTAAATTTGCTTCTTTTGAAATTTTGACTCTTGAAATCCTATAACTATGATTATTTTGGAATGGGGGAGGTAAATTAGAATCTATTTTGTACATGACTATATATTATTATGTACAGAAGCAAATCAAAGATTGATGCCCCTTTAATTTAGGTATGATTTACAGATGCCATGATCTCAGATTCAAATAACTGAATGCACTTCATGTTGAATATTCAAATATTTGAAATCACCTTAAGTTGAATTCAAATGTATGCCTATGGCCCCCGGGTCTATTTAAACCATATTACAAAGAATCTGCAATACCTTGCTGCAATTTAATTTAATTTTCATTTTACTTTGCAATTTATCTAACTACAACTAATAGATTTCATCATTTCAAGTAACGAGTTCAATGGGATTGACAACCCTCTTGCCCGCGTTGGGTATAGGTATTTGATATTTTGTGTGCAGGTACTGTTCACTAGGATTTTAGTGGTTCTCCTATTGGTTCGATAACATTGGTTCACACTAGGAAAAAAAATACTTATCAGCTACTGTATTGTTTCACCCTTCCTCTTCGGAAAATATCTCAATGTAGCTCTCAAGTAGCAATGATCAACGTGCATGAATTTGCGTTGATTTGAAAGCCCGGATTTGAGATATGTGGATACCAGGCACAAGATATGAGCCCTTCCGGATACGTCTGTGGGCTGGCCCAGGCACGTCCGCAGATGTATAGAGAGAGCCGGATTTGTCAAGTCTAGCTGTAGATGCTCTTATATCCTCCACTCATTTTTTCTATCCAAACACACACTCCCTTCCTCTCCGGATTTGTCAAGTCCAGCTGTGGGTGCTCTTGTCTCCTCCACTCATTTTTTCTATCCAAACACCTTCTCTCTTCCTCTTCTTTGTGCGTCCTCCAAATAACACTAATCCATGGCAAAACAAATCAGGTGCAGCTTGCAGCTCCGGCGAGAGCACCATCTGCTCGCAGCGGACACGCACAGCTCGCGCGGTCGCGCTCTGCCCCAACAGCATGCCGTGTGCAGCTCTGGTGAGGGCAGCATCTATTTGCTGCGGCCTTTCCCCAGCAGAAGTGTCGCCACGGACGGCGATCTGCATGCTCCACTCCGCTCGCAGGAAAGGGCAACCACCATCAGAAGATGCTGCAACCTCGACACGATGGAGCTGCAAGCGTAGGCTCGCGGAGCTGTAACCAGCGATGGCCATTGCTACAACTAGCGACGGCCGTGCTGCAACAACCATGGCGGCGATCCACCATCGCTGGAACCAGCTATTTTCTTTGCTGGAACTAGCTTATTTTGTTGCTATAATTAACTAGTGCGTTTTTACTGCTGAGAATTTTTTGTTGGAACCAAACATTGTTCTTTACTGGAACTGGCTCTTTTGTTGGCTACAATCGTCTTTCTCAGATTTGTACAATTTCGATTATTTTTGTTTTGCTGGAATCAGCATTTTCCAAGATCCAACTAGATGGTGACACATGTAGCTTTTTATTTGTTGTGACCCTAGACGGCAAGCATCGGTGGCGAGCGTCGACAACAAGCACGGCGGCAACTGTCGACGACGAGGGCAAACACGCGCAATGCGACACGGTGTCGACATGTGGCTGCCACGCGCGCGTGTTTTCTTTCTTAGATCTCGGTGGGGAAGAAAGGGATGGGAAGGGAAGGATCGGACGGCTAAAACGGGCTGCATATGATGACTAACGTTTGACATGCCGAAATTTTGGACCGGTGCGTTGGCGCCTAGTAGTAGCCAAAAATAAATGTGGGTGGGAGCATCTACAGCCGGGCGCCTCGAACCCCCCTCATATATCCGGGTGGGCTGCCAGGTCACTATTCGGTCGTGAAATTTTGATCCAGACGGGCTCCTTAAACGGGCCTCAAATGTCCGGGCTGACCAGCCCCCTCATGTCCAGCATAAATATGGGACAGATATGGAGGCGCCCGGGCGTGCCCAGGCAAGCCCGCCATGTCGGACCCGACAGCCCGACCCCACTGCCAATTGCACCAAATCCACCAAAGCCTTCCTCCTCCTCCCGCCGCCCTCCAAGCTTTCCCGCGCCGAGCCCTCGCCGTCGTCCACCCTAGCTTCCCGTCCACACCACCTGTCCCAATCCATCGCTGGAGATGTCGTCCATCCCGTCCCCGACCGCCGCGATGAAGACGCAGTCGGCCTCGTCCGTCGGCGCCCTTCGTCGGCTCCGTCTTGCAAGGCGGAAAACGTCGCTTGGAAATTGCGGCAACACGACAGCGAGAGAGGGAGGCAGCGGGGCGTAGGGAGGTTCGGACATGGTGGAGCAGTTGTCTGCTCCGCCGCGCCCGGACCCCCGCACCCCTTCCATCCGAACGCCAACGCGGATTACGCCGCCCGACCCCATTGGGACAGAGGAGGATTTGACAGCCGGCTGGCCATTCCGAAGAGCTTTCCACCGACACAGATGCGGCGGTCGACGTATGTGACTCGCCGCAGTTCGTTCGGTCGCAGATAAGCACGGGCACCAGCGGCGCCCGAGCTGCCCTCAACATAATCGACGGAATGACAGAACAAGAGTCGGTACAGGCAGCCCGGATGCAAGTAGAGCGGTACGCATTTCGCCTGGAGCAGGACGCATTCCGCTCGTAGCAGGTGCCCGGCCAGTGATCCGAAGTCACCCGCCATGCTCGGATATTTATTTCATTTGGCTTGTCCAGATTGTTGAACTGTGATTTGCTTCGAACTGTTGAATTCGGACAATTTATATCATATGATATATTTTTTTTGCGTGGAAATTTGTATCATATGATCAACATGCATGGATTAGAATTTGATGTATGTGGATGTGCGGCGCAACATATGAGGTGCCGCTGACGCGGTCCTCGGCGTATAGGTGGCCGGATTTGTCAAGTCCGGCTGTAGATGCTCTGAGTGGGTCTCATATATAGATGGGTGGGCCTGCTTGATCGTAGGTTATTTCTATCAGTTTGTCTAATTCACATCTAGATTTTTTTTAAGGATGTCACTTTTAAGCTCCCACAAATATATAATGCAGCAACAAGAAATAAAAAAAAATTAGGACAAAAAAAACCCATAAATAGAGTCGACATCTGCTAGACAGATAGCACGATCGCATCTCTTTTTTCTTATCGGCGCGCGTCGGAAGGCGAGGGTGCAACCCTAACCCTAACCGGATCGGCAAGGTACGTACTTGTACCTCGATTAGTCCAACCCAGTACCTTGGTTGGTTCGTCCTACACGTTTCAACTTTGTTCTTCGCAGTCCTGCGACGATGGCTGCGTCTCTCCGCTTGGCGGCGGCCAAGAGGATCCTGCGTCCGGCGGTGCTTCCAGGGCAGGGGCCTCGCCGGCTCGTCCACACCGAACAGGTATCTTCTCCGTCCCATCTCCGACTCGCTATTCTCCGGCTCGTCTGTGGCCGGACGTCTGCTTGGTGGTGCTCTTCAGTTCTTCCTTCCATAATATTATACGGGTATCCATAAAACAAGCATATTCTTCATTGATTTTCATCAGTAGATGGCATGAATGTACTGATGTTTTGGTAAAAAATCGACATCTTTTGGTCTCCAACTACTTCTATATTTTTCTGCCATTGATAGATGATCAACTATCTAGCATGAATGTGGAATTTATCAGGCGATATACACGGTTACCACATGTCTTGTTTAGATTATTTTTTAGTCATCACTTCTCAATGCCGCTTCTGTGTTTCCAGATTAACAGATCCAGCCGCCTTGGCTCGGATGAGTACCGTGAGTCCGTTATCCAGCAGCACTAGGAGCAGCTGTATGATCTCATCGCCGAGGCCGACCCCGATTCCATGGCCTTCGCGCGGAACAGTAGTTTGCTCAAGGATCTCTCTACACAAATCAAGCCTAGACCACATGACCCTCAATGGTACAATATCAACCATATGCAAACATATATGGATGTCTGTTCCTTTTTTTCTTCTTCTGCGAGGGTAGGGTGTTCATATACATAATAATTCTTACCATCTCATGCCACCTTCCTGTAGGCGCAAGATAACAAGAAGGAAGACGGTGAACAAGTGGATCGAGGGGGTTGCGTCGGTGGGTATTCTCGCTGCTTCTGCGCTCACTTATTGTGTCTTGACGTCCATTCCTAAACTGGGGAAGTACGAGGGGTACATTGTTACTGAAGAGTCTACCCTTGCTACGACGGTTATATCTTGCTGAGAGATGGCGCAAGCAAGATGAACATCAGGCTGTTGCTACTGCTGAGGGAGTGCACGAGCAAGATCATGGACTTGTTACTTCGCCTCATTGTTCGTGGTGTGGTAATTTTCTTCCTGAAAGGTGTGCCCATTGTGGTTTGAATCTCCCACGTCCACATTAGCAATGCAGAACGTGGCCAAGCAAGCGGAGCAACGCAGAATCAAAAGGAAACTGCAAAAGCAAAATGGAGCCAACACGAAATTAATGCATCTTGTTTGTCGGAAACAAGACGAATACATGTTCTGTTCAAGCACTCTCCTATATTAATTATGTGTGTCTCGTGAAATATATGTCTATGATCTGCCACCTAGAGCTTGATTAGTAGTATTATTACTGTCATTGTAAGATATTTGTGATGTTAGAGCATCTACAACCATAAGTAGCGAACCCCGAACCCCAAACGCATCTGCGGACAGTGACTGGATAACACACAAAATTTGTCCTCCACAGTTGGATCCATCAAACGTACGTACGTAGCTAAACACATGTCTTCGGACTACCAAAAATTGAACTACGAATGAAGCGACAATTGGAGAAGTTCATCCATGCCCCCCCTTGTCCTTACCTTTCCCCTTCCCATCATCCGTGCGACAATAGCGCTCAAAGACGAGGAACGGATCGAGGTGGTTCTGCTCACTGTCGTACCTGTCCAACCCGTTGTAAAAACTACGATGGTGGAAGCATGTTGCCTTCCTGGCAGGGACGCCTTCGTGTTATATACTCAGAAGATTACATCATGCGCAGGTTGTTGCTAAGCTTTGCCCCTACTCCAAGCTATACTAGATAAGACTCAACTTAACCTAACAAACTACGCCATTTACACAAGATACACACACATACAATATACGTGACATATATGTCACGTTACACACCTGAATAGCCTTTCATCTAACATCCCCCCTCAATCTAAACATGCCAAGGTTGAGATTGTTTCTCAAGGCTTGAAGTTGTCGAGCTTGTAAAGGCTTCGTGAAGCCATCAGCAACTTGATCTCCTGTTGGGATAAACCTGATGTCCAAGAGTTTCTTTGCAACTCTTTCACGAACAAAGTGAAAATCAATTTCTTAATGCTTTGTTCTTGCATGAAACACTGGATTTGCAGAGAGATATGTTGCACCCAAATTATCACACCATAAACAAGAGACACATGGTCTTGCAATTCCCAATTCATCTAACAGAGTTTCTACCCACATTACCTCAGCAGTTGCATTTGCCAAAGACTTATATTCTGCTCCACTGCTAGAACGTGAGACTGTAGCTTGTTTCTTTGCATTCCAAGACACAAGGTTAGAATCAAAGAAAACAGCAAACCCGCCAGTAGACCTTCTGTATCAGGGCATCCTGCCCAATCTGCATCAGAGAACGCACTTACTGTTGTTGACATTGACTTGCAAATTTGCAGACCAATTCCAGCACTTCCTTGGATATATCTTAATATCCTCTTAACAGCTGTCCAATGTAAAGATGTAGGAGAATGCAAAAATTGACAGACCTTGTTGACAGAGAAAGCTATATCAGGTCTTGTCAAAGTTAAGTATTGTAGTGCCCCAACTACACTTCTATATTTTGTCCCTTCCTCTGGACTAAGTAATTCTCCTCCATGCAATGACAGGTGTTCAGTAGTAGACAGAGGTGTACTAGAGGGTTTACAATCCTTCATGCCTACACATTTAAGTATCTCTGTTGCATACTTTTCTTGAGTTAGCAGAATACCATCATGTATTTTCTTTACTTCAATACCTAGGAAGTAGTGCAACTCTCCCAGATCTTTTAAAGCAAAGTCATTTTTCAAGTTCTTAAGCAGAGCTGAGGTGGCCTCTTGAGAAGAACTAGCAACAATTATGTCATCTACATATATGAGCATAAATATAGTCACCTTTCCTCTCTTGAAATAAAACAAGGAGGTGTCTCCCTTGGAGGGCCGAAAACCAAGTTGTTGTAGTTTTGAATTTAACCTTGAATACCAAGCCCTGGGTGCCTGTTTTAATCCATATAGTGCTTTGTCCAACCTACACACATGTTGTGGTTTAGTATTATCCACAAAACCAGGTGGTTGGCGCATATAAACCTCTTCCTCAAGAACGCCATGTAGAAACGCATTCCGAACATCCAATTGACGAAGGCTCCATCCCCTGGATACAGCAATAGACAAAACCAGCCTGATAGTAGCAGCTTTAACAATTGGACTAAATGTGTCCTCATAATCAATGCCATAGCATTGCTTAAAGCCTTTAGCCACTAATCTAGCCTTGTATCTATCTATTGTCCCATCAGATTTTCTTTTGAATTTATATACCCATTTACAATCTATAACATTTCTACCTAGTCTAGGTGGAACTAGATGCCAGGTTTTATTTTTCATGAGTGCATCATATTCTACCTCCATAGCATTTTTCCAGTTTTTATCTTGCAAAGCCTCTACTGGATCACGAGGTTCTTGAGTGGCAGCAAAGTTTACAACCTTAAAATTTTTGTCATACCTGCCAGTTCCATCTTTAGGAACCAAGGGTTTGAAGATACCTTGTTTAGCACATGTATTGGGGCGTTCAGAAACTGTAGCCAGAGAGGATCCGGCGGTTGTCGCAGAAGATCCGCCACCTCGTACTGCCAGAGGATCAGCCTCGGCTGTCGCTCGCTCGGGCGTCGGTTCCCGCGTCCGGTCCGGGGCCACCAAATCTGGTACAGGCGAATCAACGCCAGGAGATCCGCTTTCGGTGGAGGGCCCGCCTGTATCGATGCCGCCGCCCCGCACGGGCGACCCGCGTCGCGTGGGCCCGCCTGTATTGATGCTGCCGCCCCGCACGGGCGACCCGCGCCGCGTGTCATGCGCTGACAAGCTGGCTGGTGACCCTGCGCCTGGGGGTCTCGGAGGCGTTCCCGTGTCAGGTTCTGCGCCGCCGCCGAATCTCTCGGAGTCAGAGGCGCCGGGAGAATCCGCCTCGTTTCTTGTGCCGGTCCAGTTTGGCCTTATACACTGCATAAAATGACGATCAGAAGTGCTGTTTTTTTCACTGTTTTGCTCAGCACAGCCTCCATTAGTGGCAGGATTAGGATTATTAAACACATGATCATCAGCAGAACATTCACCCCTATGATCAGAAGGATTTAATAACTCCGGAGAAAGCAACAAAATTTCCGCACGAAGCCGAGCACCGGCGTTTGGATGGAGGCTGGCGAAGGGGAAAATGTTTTCATCAAAGACAACGTCTCTTGAAATGTAGACACGACCAGTAGATATATCAAGACATTTAAACCCTTTGTGAAGATTGCTATACCCAAGAAAGGCACATTGTTTTGACCGAAATTGAAGCTTATGATTATTGTAGGGTCGAAGGTTGAGCCAGCAGGCACACCCAAAAATTCGAAGAATAGAATAGTTGGGTTTTTCATGAAATAGTTTTTCAAAGGGTATCTCAAACTTGATAACCTTGCTAGGAATTCGGTTGATTAAATAGGTGGCAGCAATGAAGGCCTCATCCCAAAATTTCAAGGGCATGGAGGCTTGAGCAAGAAGGGATAAACCTACCTCGACAATGTGTCGATGTTTTCTCTCAGCTGACCCATTTGTTGGTGAGCGTGAGGGCATGAGACATGGTGAGATATCCCTATTTTGTTGAAGAAGGAGTTCACTTTTTCGTAATCCCCTCCCCAATCTGTTTGTAGAGCAAGGATTTTACGATTAAATTGACGTTCTACTAGATGTTGAAAGTCATGAAATTTTTGGAAAACTTCAGACTTGTGTTTGATCAAATATATCCATGTGAATTTACTGAAATCGTTAATGAAACTCACATAGTATTTCTTTCTTCCTACTTTTTCAACAGCAAGACCACAAACATTATAGAACACAAGTTCTAAAGGAAACTTTGATTCACTTATTGACTTAGGATAAGGCAACTGGTGACTTTTCCCTTTTGGTGACTTTTCCCTTTTGGCATTACAGAATCTTTATTGAAAGAGTTTGCACACGGGAGATTATTCTTGCTAATGATTTTGCTAACAATAAGAGGAGATGGATGGCCTAGACGTCGGTGCCACCTATCCAGAGATATCTTGGTGGCACTGAGCATGTGCTTCTTGACGTCAGATCCCGTGTGCCTAACCAGGTAGAGTCCTCGTCTACCCCTGCCTCGAAGGAGCACCTTCTTCGTTCCCCGTTCCTTGACAAGAAAAGAATAAGGATGGATTTCAACAAAGGAATCGTTGTCAACAGCAAGGCGACTAGCGGAAATTAGACTTTTGTTGGCTTGAGGTACATGAAGAATATTGTTTAGAAGAAGATCACGATCAGGAGTGTGAATAGCTGAATGAACGATGTGTTTGATAACCATACCTGACCCACTGGCAGTGTGAATCTGCTCGTTCCCAGTGTAGCGGTCACGGACGGTCGGCTTCTCCAAATCTCCTGTAATGTGATCGGTGGCACCATTGTCCAAGTACCAGTTGGTGTCCACCTCGTACTGCGGTGCAGCGAGGTTGGCTTGCTTCTCCTCCACACCTTGGTAGGACTCGTCATAGCGCTTCCAGCACTTCCAAGCTGGGTGGCCCATCTTGCCGCAGATATGGCACTGGACCCTAGGGGCAGAGGCATGGTTGTTGTAGTTGCCCCCGCTGCCGCGTTGTTGCCGCTGTGTCCGCCACTGCGACCTCCTAACTTGGAGTAGCCGCCGCCGCGCCCGCCGCGATCACCACCATTGCCGCCTTGGCGGCGACCGCGATCACCACTGCCATAGCCGTTTCTACGGCATCGAGTAGCGGCGTTAGCAGAGGATTGAGACCCTCCGCCCCGAAGATTGAGCCTCGTTTCGAAGCTGAGCAGCTGCGAGAACAGCTTGGCCACGGTCACCGGCTCCACCCGGGAACACATGGCGGACACCACCGGGTCGAAGTCTTCATCTAACCTGGCCAGGATGTGGGAGACAATGTCATCGTCATCCACCCTCTTCCCTGTAGTGATCAGTTCGTCGCAGAGAGACTTGATCTTCCCGACATAGTCGGTGATGGAGGAGTTGCCCTTCTGCAAGTTGGCGAGGGCGATCCGGACGTTGGTGGTCTGGGAACGGGTGTGAGATGCAAGCATCCCTTCCACCGTGTTCCAGAGCTCAGCAGAGGTGTGGCATGAAGCAACCTGGATGGCTATCTCACGAGGAAGTGTCGCCAGAAGAGAGGAGAAGACTTGTTGGTCTTGAGCATACCAGGTTTGGAAATCGGGGTTCGGCGCTTTCGCCGTTGTCTTGCCGTCATACGAGGCCACATCAATCTGCATGGGCGGTGGTGGTTGCTCGACGTCGAGGTACTTGGCCATCTGTGCTCCTCGGATGGCCGAGAGCACCGTCGCCCGCCACAGGGCCTGATTGCCCTTCGTGAGCTTCTCGGTGGTGGCGTGTGCGAATGGTGAGGATGGGAAGGAACTTGAAGACGCCATGGATGTGCTCGAGGATGGCTCTGGTTACCATGTAAAAACTACGATGGTGGAAGCGTGTTGCCTTCTTGGCAGGGACGCCTTCGTGTTATATACTCAGAAGATTACATCATGCGCAGGTTGTTGCTAAGCTTTGCCCCTACTTCAAGCTATACTAGATAAGGCTCAACTTAACCTAACAACCTGCACCATTTACACAAGATACACGCGCATATAATATACGTGACATATATGTCACGTTACACACGTGAATAGCCTTTCATCTAACACCCGTCACCGTCCTTGGCCTTCTCCTCCTTGGGGGCAGTCCACCCATGGCATGAACCGCTCGGCTTTGCTCTTTTGCCATCTCCTTCACTTCCCTCCTGCTCCGCTTCTCGGCTATGCAGGCATGGAGGGCTTCCTCTGATGCAGCTTCGAGGGTTAATTATGATAGGAATTTTTCTTGCTGGGCTTTCATCATTTTGTAGTTCTTATTATTACAAGGGCAAGAAAAGTCTTTCCTTTTTTTTGCAGACGAGAGAAGAGATCAGTATTTAATCATCGCCATCCTCATTCAGTTCAACAACAGAAATATGTTCGTTAGTGCATGGGAGGAGCGGCGGCCTGAGCTTTGCACTAAGTAATGCTAATGGTGGTGTTAAACTTCCAAGCAGTTTTTTTTCGACGAAGTCACGAAGAACAGCACCGCGGCTTTCATTAATCATTATATTAAGGGAGAAACTTCCAAGTTTGATGATGATAATTACACATCACTGCACTTTGCTCTTCACTTTTTGTGATGCCAACTTTCATGTCCTCTAGTGCTCCTCCCGGAAAAGGGAAAACATTTCACTTGTCTGGATGTGTCGGTGATCCAAAGCAGATATAGTGAGACTGGACTTGTATATTACTCCATGTGTCTGCTACTGCTTGATATGCTAGGAAGTTTACACGAAGCAAAGTAACATGCTCTGAACGTATGTTGCTCTATGACTCGTAAGCTCAAGATGCTTCCTTTTCTTTCCCATGATGTGCCATTGCATCACCTGATCACCTCCCACTAGACTACTAGATTTCTTCCACTCAGAAGAAAATAAGAAGAAAACATAAAAAGAAACTAGAGTTTATTTCCTCTGCACCAGTTCTTGTCTGTGTTTGATAGTACTTGCTCCACTCACTCACTCACTCACTCAGTGACCTTCTGAAACTTACACTAACTTGGTTGCAGTCATGGAATTAATACCGGTACCTCTCTGCTATCCATAGTGGGAGACACAAAGGAGCACATCTCAGAGGTCAGTTCTGCACAAATCTATAGGGGATGGAAAAGGTAGCTTCCAAACAATTCAGATCTTTAAGTATGAGTGAATGTGAATTCGCAAGTGGTCGGCCTTTATTCAGCGGTGCTCTGCTCACTTCTTTTCCTACAGGCTACAACTGCTTTCTTTTTTTTAGAAAAGGAGGATGATCCCTGGCCTCTGCATCTGGGAGATGCATACGGCCACTTTATTGATTATTCTCGAGGACCTTACAAAGTATTACAACAGTATGCCTGAATCCGCCATCTTGGCAACATATGCCACTACTCCTATCCATATGATGAAGGGGTGCTACCTGGGCCAAATACCCGGACTACTCACCTAAGCCTATCATCAAAAGCCAGAAGCCCCAGCCGAGCCACATACTGGGTCTGGGGCATAACCTGGTCTGACGCACTCACATGTGTCGTCACCGCCATCTTCCACAGGTCTGTCTTCAGAGCAGATATTGAGCTTCTACCTTGTCAGGTCACTCCGTCATCGACGCCACCTTGACGCCAGACAACTGCCTCCACCTGCGCAAGTCCATCACCGTGCATCGGGCACCGAGTTTGCACAGCACCACGCCGCCGAGATCCGCCGTCATCAATGTGAAGGATGAAGCACCGCTCCACCAAAAAAGACGCCCGCTGGTCCCTCGATCCCGTGTACGCCTCCAAGAATGACGCCCCCAAGGAGGAAACGACACCAACGCGTCGCCGTCATCCGATCAACTGATCTAGGGTTTTCCCCGGAGGTAGCGGATAGAGGTCTAGAGCTTCTCCACGGCGATGCCTTCAAGAAGGTAATGACACAAAAGGGTGCCACCCACGCCGCGGGGCTCCGCACCGCCCCCACGGCGCAGGCAAGAGGGAAGACCCCCGCCACCACCGTCAGCCCCGGGCTATCGCCGGTGGCGTCCTTCCGCGGCGGCGGAGGGAGGGGAGGAAGGATGGGGACCCCCGGCGGCTAGGGTTTCAGATCCCGCCCGAGTCGCCCGAACGGGGGCGACGCGGGGGGCGGGGGGCGGGGGGGGGGGGGGGGGGGGGGGAGGGGGGGGGGGGCCCGGGGGGGCGGGGTTGCAGCGCCCCCGGCGCGGCCCCGGCGGGGGGGGGGGGGGGGGGGGGGGAGGGGGGGGGGGGCCCGGGGGGGCGGGGTTGCAGCGCCCCCGGCGCGGCCCCGGCGGGGGGGGGGGGGGGGGGGGGGGAGGGGGGGGGGGGCCCGGGGGGGCGGGGTTGCAGCGCCCCCGGCGCGGCCCCGGCGGGGGGGGGGGGGGGGGGGGGGGAGGGGGGGGGGGGCCCGGGGGGGCGGGGTTGCAGCGCCCCCGGCGCGGCCCCGGCGGGGGGGGGGGGGGGGGGGGGGGAGGGGGGGGGGGGCCCGGGGGGGCGGGGTTGCAGCGCCCCCGGCGCGGCCCCGGCGGGGGGGGGGGGGGGGGGGGGGGTGGGGGTGGGGAATACTCCCACATTAAGCAGGAGCGGGCATAGAACAAGACAGCAATGCCATGGGTGGTGGACAAAGTGTCCCCAAAGCTTTGACATTATCAATCCACAGCACTGTCCTCTCTGTAGATGAACTAGTGCAAAGAAGAAGACAGTAGGCCTAATCTAACCTTGGCACTACTAGTTGGTAACCTTAGTGCCATCATTGGGGCCTTGTGTTAAATTATTGCATCGAAGATTGATTAATGATGAGGTTGATGCTATGCCTGTCTACTTCACACATACTATTTCTGGATTGCTTTTCCCCTTGTTCATGATAGGGTAGCTGCTGTCTAGAGTGCAGGGTGCTGACTAATCAAACCTGGCTAGAGTTTTCGTGCTGGTGAGTTATTGCATATGACAAAATCTGTCTAGTCTGCATGTCTAATCTGTCTACGAAATTATGGCAAAATCTGTCTAGTTTGGATATCTGAATTTGGCCAAGTAGGCCATGCACTTGGTTTGTTTACCTTCTACCAAATGAAAAGGAAAACTGATTCTTCGGAAAGACTATTTTTAAACCATTCGGAACACTGGTTTTTTTTCGGTCAGGGTATTAGGCATGTGTTCTATTCATGAAATTTTGCATGTAGGTAAAACATTTAAAAATGTTTTTGGACAAAGAAATCAAAATATTTGATATATTTTACTATATTATTTTACTACTGATGGCACGTGCATTTGAGCTTGGGAGCTAAAGAACACTTTTGTTGTATTGACGCACAATTTATTTGCATCCCTAAAGCTTCAGATGAAAACTATTCTGCTAATTCCTTTTTTAAAGTTAGTTCTCGAGGATCTTGATTCATTATAAAAGGAAGAAGAAAGTTTCCGTGTTAATTAGTGAATCGGGGGAAGATTATTAGAACACGCTCACAAGATAAGGCACCCTGTCGTCCAAAAAAAAGATAGAGCACCCTTGCAAACCTGGCTATACAAGCACCACACGCACAGGCGCGTGCGCGCATGCGCACACACACACACACCATCAAGAAGAGAAAGTGTTGTCGAGGTTGTCATTTGGTGTCATCATCATCATCACCCCTCTTTGAGACAGACACTTCCAGCCCAGCATGGACAACCACAAACGAAGACCTTGTCGTAACATGCGTCAATCAAGCATTGGTGTCACCGACCAATCAGCTCCAACTTCGTCCACGAGCATCAAAGGAGAAAAGCAATAGCCTGTGCCAAGCAAGCACCAAAACAGAGCACCCATCTCGTGTTCTCGTCGCAGCTAAGGACCCTCCTCGGCAGCTCCGACTTCACGGTGAGGTACGGCGGCCCATCGAACACGCCGGATAAAATTGACTACGAAAACGCAGCCGCATCCCAACTCCAGTCGCTGCCGCCATGATCGCCAAGCAAGAAAAAACACCACTCGAATCTAGAGCAGCCACCCTAAGTGATACATTTCCCAACTGTTATGAATTTAGTGTAATGCAACAAACATTCCTAAGCCATGGACAGATCTGCATATGTTTTGCAATGTTTTTATGCATAGCAAAACATTCCTGTTCCCTGACCAGATCTGTGCAGGACCGGGAATGTATTGCTCCAAAACAACAACTGGGTGGCACTAAAGAAGATTATACAGCATGTGTTGGAATAAATGTAAATCGGCAACCAACTAGTGCTAGGAAAGAGGGAAGCTCGGCACCATGATCAGTTCATTATCATCGTCATGTATACTGTAAAGTAAGGTAAATCAAATTGCCTCGCTTGACATTGTGGTTAGTGGTCCAGATTTGTGCAAGTTGGTGGGTACAGATCCACTTGGCAGAAGGAAGACATAATTTAGTTTGATAATTAACAGTGTCAGTTGACACTAAGCAAGCAAGCAGCTTTGGAGGCTCCCGGCACACACACTTGACATGATACCGGCCATCCGTAAGGGCATCTCCAAGGTGGACCCGCAAACCGTCCACATCCGTCCGGACCGTGCTGTCTAGACCGCGGAAGCCATTCAACGCGGGCCTGTATCGATCCGCGGCGCAGTCCGAACACGATTCCTCCCGCAAATCGGAGACAAAAGTGGTGGAGGTTTGCGGGAGTCCGACCGATCCCATGTCTGCTTCTGACCACCCTGGCCCATCAAAAACCCCTCCCCCGTCCCGCGTGCGCATCCCGCTCGGCGCTAGCTGCCTGCATTCACGACGCTATAGAGCGCGTTGCTCCGCATTGAAGGCGGCTCAGGGAGAACACTTTCACTGTCTCCGCCATTGAAGCGGCTCGCCGGTCGAGGGCGCCACCCGCTGCATGCCTGGCTGAAGACCCCTCTTCGCCGCATTCATACGCCTCCATTAAACCCGTGTGGAAGCCGAGAAACCTACTCCGGCCACACGTATGCACATGAGCGGGCCGACATTAAATGCAACACCGGCCAAACTCCTCCCGTCTGCCCTCTATTTAAATGAGGCCAGATGACAAGCAAGAATTGCACCCCTCCGCCACTCCCCCATTCCTCCTTCACTATTTTCTCCACTCTTCTGATGGCTTCCGAAGAGCAGTTCTGCGGCATACAAGCCGGCTGGGTGGCCCACCCAGCCCGTCGGATATGAGTGAGGCAACTCACTACTCTGGCTCTCGCGCCTGACCCGACGGAGCAAATCACCGCCCCCCAGCTGCCACGTGGTTCAGCAACTCGCCGCTCAAGGGCAACTCGATGAGGAGTGGTTGTTTCTGGTGATGATACACAAGCAGTTATTTTAGACATTAATGGATACACAAGCACGAAGGACAGCCACATATTGTTGCAACTTTGTCCTCCGGTTGCTCCCCTAATTAATGCTTTGACAGTCCGCTATACAGAACAATATTGGAGCTTTGATCGGATATATTACACACCTATTCCTCTATGGTCCATCATCTACATTTTAGCGAGGTTTGGGTCGCTAGGATATGGTTGTTCATTTCATAGAGATGTTAAAACAGCAGCACGACTGTCACGTGCCATACTGCTAATGGGAGTGATATGGGAAACGTTGTACGAGGATGTAAATACAAGCTTATTGGTGTTGTTTGGTCCATTTGTCCTAGGAATCCTCCAAAATTAGATGGGCCAAGTGCAAACACTGCTCTCTTGGCTTTGTCTTTTCT
>LR880972.1:974279462-974293212 GCA_904067115.1 Aegilops sharonensis
GGCCGGCCCCCTGGGCTCATGAACCGGGACTAATGCCCCCCATGGGTCCCGGTTCGTGAAGAACCGGGACTAATGGGCTGGCCAGGCCCGAACCAAAGCCCTGTTTTCTACTAGTGAAGGCGGAGGCATTAAAGGGGGTTTGACTGTTCTGTTGCCTGGAGGAGGGGCTTCCGGCGACGAAGAACAGGATGTCGGGAAGGGGGTTGGAGGGATGTCCTTGGGCGGCGGCCACATAGCCGTGGGAGGCGGTGAGAGGAGGGCAGGGCCTTAAAAGAGTTTGGCTTCTCAAAAGATTCTCTTTTAAGAATTTATGAAAGCACACCTAGTCGAACTCTCAAATGGTTTAGTCGTTCATTCAAACTTTTGAGGAGAGGCATCGTCCCCTCTCAAATTTGAGCAGTCGAAACGAGTTCTCAACAGAAGATTCTTTTGCCCTCGGTTGGCCGCCTTCATGCCAGTGCCTTCCTCGTTGCCCCAGGCGGCCACCATGCCCGCCCGCCGGCACACCGCCTACCCCCCACCGCATTCCGATTCGTTTGCCGGGCGGCGCCATCGACTACGCATCTAGCCATCGCAGCAGCCACCGTGAGAGGGCCACCGCAGTCGCCGAAAATAGAACACTCATGAAATTTTACATGTGACCCCCCGATCAGGTTTGACATGCATTTAGTTTGGGTCCACGCATATGTACTGCACACAACGTACGACCATGGCCATATTTATGATTTATCTTCCATGGTACACGAAACTTAATGTGCTCAGACCGGAGTCGTACAGGATGGTGCCCAGAAGGATTGACACATGTTGCGCTGCAGGGGAGTTTTTTTTTTGCGGGGAGCGCTGTCGTGGTTCTATGTCTGACAGTAATGTAGGGGGTACTAAGGAGAGGCAAGATCCTAGCTATGGAGTAGTTGTGCACACAAGTGTTTTACGAGTTCAGGCCCTTCTCGGAAGAAGTAACAGCCCTACGTCTCGGAGCCCAGAGGCGGTCGACTGGATTATATGTGTGAGAGTTACAGGGGTGCGAACCCTTCTGCCAGTGGAGGGGGGTGGCTTATATAGAGGATGCCAAGACCCCAGCCAGCCCACGTAGCGGAGGGTTAAAGTACATTAAGGTCTGGCGTTACTGATAACGCCTTACATAAAGTGTCATCATGACCATAAAGACTACTTAATTACAGACCGTTTGGATACAGAGTAGATCTTGAACTCCTGGTGGTCGAGTGAGTCTTCATGGTCGAGTGTCTTCATGTTTGTCGAGTGTCTTCTAGTCTGTCGAGTGGAATCTCCCTTGGTTGACTGGAAGACGGTTTCTTCTGTAGATGTCCTTGGGGAGGGTACCTGGGACAGGTTCATGACCCTACCCTAGGTACATGACTTCATCATTAGCCCCTGAATGGATCGAGGTTTGAGTGAGGAAGGAGTTGAGAATTCTTCCGACTCCTCTTTGTATGCTATGAGTATGTCTTGTTCTGGATCAACTGACCGTAGGTGACGGTATCAACTTCTTTTTCAATCGCCTTGATCCATTCTGGATATAGGTCGAGTGATCTTTCTACACATGGAGATCTTCGAGCGACGGATCGCAGGAGATCTTCTGTCTGACAAGTTTCTCTGCGGTTAGCGGATTTAGTGGGATCCGAATTTCGGGAAGCGCGCGAAGCGGAGAAGGCCGCGATACTCGTATGGGATAAGACAGAGACGCCTCGATCCCCGCGCCACCTTTTTCGCCACGTATCCCTCGTGCGACTGTTTCGGGATTTGACAGGATTGCCCGGGTCCACCAGTCAGCCACTCGGAAGCGACTCCATATAAGGAACCGGGCGGAGGTGTTTGAACAGTGCGCCCTCATTTTCCCCTCTCCCGTCTTCAGATTCATCCGCTGCCCATGCTATCTGTTCAGCGCCGTTGCTCCGTACCAGCCTCGTCGTCGACAATGGTGAAGGAGAAGACGACGGCTTTGGAGCGGGCGAAGAAGGCGACGGCGCAGGCGAAGGGGAGAGCGACTAGTCGGGGTGGATCCTCGTCGCGGTCCCGCCTGCCATAAGGTTGGATCCAAGGGGATTGGATCCGCTCGACTATCACCCAGAAGGATCTCGACGACTTGGCCAACGAGGGGCTGATCGAGCACGGAGCAGCGAGACTTCCGGGGGCGGAGTGGCAGCCGCAGCCTCAGGAGGATGAGTGTGTCCTCCTAGCGACTCATGTCGATCGTGGATTTTCTTTGCCACCGCATCTTTTCTTTAGGGGGTTTCTGAACTTCTTCGGGGCTCAGCTCCACCACTTCACACCCAATTCCATTGCCTACCTTGCTGCTTTCGTGTCTTTGTGCAAAAACTTCCTGGGTTGCCGGCCGCACTGGGGCCTCTTCAAACATATTTTTACCTGCCGCTCCCAGACGGTGAAAAAGGCTAGCCCGAATGACGAGAGAACCCAAGTTATTCAGATGTGCGGGGGCCTCGGGGTTCAGATGAGGAGCAAGAGTGCCTTTCCAGCCATGACCCTTCCCAAGTCAGTTCGAGGGTGGCAGTCGACCTGGTTCTACTGCCAAGACCAGTCGACGCCAGGACAGTCGACAGGTCTCCCTCTGTTCTCCATGGACCGAGTGAACAAGCCATCTTCTCCGAAGGTGCTCCCGGAGGAAAAGGCTCAAGTTAGGATGCTAATGGAGCGTGTGGTCCAGCTCATTCGCGACGGAGTGACAGGCATGGACCTTCTAGAGGTCTTCCTTCGACGGCGCATTCAACCACTTCAGTCTCGGGGGCACCCAATGTGGTTGTACTCTGGTCCCGAAGACACCTCTCGAGTCCACCTGGAGGAGGTCGATGATGTCACTCTGGAGAGGTGGATGACCGCCATCACAGGGAACAGGGACAACCCTCGTGGAGCCAGGAGGATCCCGCCACTCGACCAGTCCTACAAGCCGGATAAGGTTTGACCATATTCTGCCAACTGTGCCTCTTGTTTTCTTCATTCCGTTTTGTTGCAATCTAGTCGACTGAAAATCCGTTTGTTGCCTTCCAGATCACTACCGAGATGTACTCGATGCCCAACGGGGCGCAAGAACAGACTGAAGAAGAAGAAGGAAGCGGAGGAAAAAGCCAGGAGGAGTGGGAGTCGGACGGCGACGAGGGTGATGAAGATGCTAGTTCTGAAGAGAAAGAGGAGGAGGAAGAGGAGGAGGCAGTCGAGCCTCCTCGTACTGAAAGACGGTCCAAGCTCGCCCACGACCCTGCGGTCGAGCGTGGCAAGGGAGTCGTGCCTGCTGGGCAATCGTCAAAACGCCCTCGAGCGACTTCTCCGGCGCCGACTGAGAAAGCGTCGAAGCAACCCCGAGCGGCACCGACAAAACCAGCGAAGGCCTTACCGAAGATGAGGATGGAGATTCCGACTGTTTCTGGGTAACAGCATAACTCATGTTTTCCTTTCATCATGGGTATATTCTTGGTCGACCCGATCGTTGACCGACTGGTTTCTGAAATCGCAGTGCTGCTACTTCCGAGACTTCAACCAGGCATGAGGATCAAGAGATGGAGGATGCTGCTACTTCTCATCCTGGTATGATCTGTGCAGTTTCATTTTCGGTCGATTGGATCTTCATTTTTTACTTTGAACCTTTTCTGCAGCTCCACCTAGCGTTATCATCGATCTCCCTGACGATGACGATGAAGTGCCGCTGAGGCCAAGGAGGAGCAGGAAGTCGACTGCTGGCAAGACTGCTCAGATTGCGTCAGCACCTGAACCATTGGTTCCGGAGGGGAGCAATGTTGCTCGGGCTACTGTGTCTTTTGCGGATCCGTTGACAAGTGCCCGTCCTCCGTCGTCGAGTGCTGATCCACCTTCTCTCTTCTCCACATACCACGTCCCAGAGGACCAGGCAGGCGCTGCCAAGGAAGCCATACGCCAAGCGGGGATCATGATGGAGCAGGTGAAGGCAATCCAGTCGCTAGCCAAGCAGCTTACGACGCGAGTTCAGCTCTTCAGATCAATGTCCAGGTTAGTTGAACACCGACTGAAAATCTTACTGTTAGCCATGCACCCACTGGGTGTGTCGATTGGAAAGTCAGGATTAGTGGGGGCACGCTGAGTACACCCACTGGGTGTAGTACCCGAGACTACGGTGGACTGCTGGCAGTCGACTGTAGTCTGTGTGTCTTGAAATTTCTCATTTTTACTTGTTTCAATCGAACTGGTCGAGTGGAATCATGGAACCGGTGGGGGGGCACGCTGAGTGCACCCACTGGGTGTAGTCCTCGAGACCGTGGTCGACTGCTGGCAGTCGGCTATGGTCTGAATAATTCTTTGTTTTTTTAGCCTAACTGCTGACAGTTAGTTGCTTTCGGTCGACTGATCGATCCGAGCCGGTAGAACCAGTGGGGGCACGCTGAGTGCACCCACTGGGTGTAGTCCCCGAGACTACAGTTGAATATTATTGATTCGGCTGTAGTCTTAGGAACACTACGCTTTTTCTCTTAGTCACTCGGAAGTGCTCTATCTTTGATGTCTGTCGACTGATTTTTCGCAGAAATCTTGCGACCTTGTTTCTCGTTATACCGAGTTGGAGAACAAGCATATCCAACTTGAACTTGATCTGAAGCTTGTCCAGGAGAACTTTACGAAGTCGAAGGAANTCATCCTGGTATGATCTGTGCAGTTTCATTTTCGGTCGATTGGATCTTCATTTTTTACTTTGAACCTTTTCTGCAGCTCCACCTAGCGTTATCATCGATCTCCCTGACGATGACGATGAAGTGCCGCTGAGGCCAAGGAGGAGCAGGAAGTCGACTGCTGGCAAGACTGCTCAGATTGCGTCAGCACCTGAACCATTGGTTCCGGAGGGGAGCAATGTTGCTCGGGCTACTGTGTCTTTTGCGGATCCGTTGACAAGTGCCCGTCCTCCGTCGTCGAGTGCTGATCCACCTTCTCTCTTCTCCACATACCACGTCCCAGAGGACCAGGCAGGCGCTGCCAAGGAAGCCATACGCCAAGCGGGGATCATGATGGAGCAGGTGAAGGCAATCCAGTCGCTAGCCAAGCAGCTTACGACGCGAGTTCAGCTCTTCAGATCAATGTCCAGGTTAGTTGAACACCGACTGAAAATCTTACTGTTAGCCATGCACCCACTGGGTGTGTCGATTGGAAAGTCAGGATTAGTGGGGGCACGCTGAGTACACCCACTGGGTGTAGTACCCGAGACTACGGTGGACTGCTGGCAGTCGACTGTAGTCTGTGTGTCTTGAAATTTCTCATTTTTACTTGTTTCAATCGAACTGGTCGAGTGGAATCATGGAACCGGTGGGGGGGCACGCTGAGTGCACCCACTGGGTGTAGTCCTCGAGACCGTGGTCGACTGCTGGCAGTCGGCTATGGTCTGAATAATTCTTTGTTTTTTTAGCCTAACTGCTGACAGTTAGTTGCTTTCGGTCGACTGATCGATCCGAGCCGGTAGAACCAGTGGGGGCACGCTGAGTGCACCCACTGGGTGTAGTCCCCGAGACTACAGTTGAATATTATTGATTCGGCTGTAGTCTTAGGAACACTACGCTTTTTCTCTTAGTCACTCGGAAGTGCTCTATCTTTGATGTCTGTCGACTGATTTTTCGCAGAAATCTTGCGACCTTGTTTCTCGTTATACCGAGTTGGAGAACAAGCATATCCAACTTGAACTTGATCTGAAGCTTGTCCAGGAGAACTTTACGAAGTCGAAGGAAGAGGCAAAAGGTATGCTTGGTGAGGATCTTGACGTCTGTCCTTATTTTTGTCCGTTCTTGTGTCTGATCTCACTGTCGTTTTGCAGATAAACTGAAGGATGCTCTGAAGAAGAAGGACCTAGATCTTGCCGAGGCGCAGAAAGCGGCTTAGGACAAGACGAAGCTTGCCGAAGAGAAGTTGGCTTCGATAAGCAAACTTGAAGAGGAGANTGCTACTTCTCATCCTGGTATGATCTGTGCAGTTTCATTTTCGGTCGATTGGATCTTCATTTTTTACTTTGAACCTTTTCTGCAGCTCCACCTAGCGTTATCATCGATCTCCCTGACGATGACGATGAAGTGCCGCTGAGGCCAAGGAGGAGCAGGAAGTCGACTGCTGGCAAGACTGCTCAGATTGCGTCAGCACCTGAACCATTGGTTCCGGAGGGGAGCAATGTTGCTCGGGCTACTGTGTCTTTTGCGGATCCGTTGACAAGTGCCCGTCCTCCGTCATCGAGTGCTGATCCACCTTCTCTCTTCTCCACATACCACGTCCCAGAGGACCAGGCAGGCGCTGCCAAGGAAGCCATACGCCAAGCGGGGATCATGATGGAGCAGGTGAAGGCAATCCAGTCGCTAGCCAAGCAGCTTACGACGCGAGTTCAGCTCTTCAGATCAATGTCCAGGTTAGTTGAACACCGACTGAAAATCTTACTGTTAGCCATGCACCCACTGGGTGTGTCGATTGGAAAGTCAGGATTAGTGGGGGCACGCTGAGTACACCCACTGGGTGTAGTACCCGAGACTACGGTGGACTGCTGGCAGTCGACTGTAGTCTGTGTGTCTTGAAATTTCTCATTTTTACTTGTTTCAATCGAACTGGTCGAGTGGAATCATGGAACCGGTGGGGGGGCACGCTGAGTGCACCCACTGGGTGTAGTCCTCGAGACCGTGGTCGACTGCTGGCAGTCGGCTATGGTCTGAATAATTCTTTGTTTTTTTAGCCTAACTGCTGACAGTTAGTTGCTTTCGGTCGACTGATCGATCCGAGCCGGTAGAACCAGTGGGGGCACGCTGAGTGCACCCACTGGGTGTAGTCCCCGAGACTACAGTTGAATATTATTGATTCGGCTGTAGTCTTAGGAACACTACGCTTTTTCTCTTAGTCACTCGGAAGTGCTCTATCTTTGATGTCTGTCGACTGATTTTTCGCAGAAATCTTGCGACCTTGTTTCTCGTTATACCGAGTTGGAGAACAAGCATATCCAACTTGAACTTGATCTGAAGCTTGTCCAGGAGAACTTTACGAAGTCGAAGGAAGAGGCAAAAGGTATGCTTGGTGAGGATCTTGACGTCTGTCCTTATTTTTGTCCGTTCTTGTGTCTGATCTCACTGTCGTTTTGCAGATAAACTGAAGGATGCTCTGAAGAAGAAGGACCTAGATCTTGCCGAGGCGCAGAAAGCGGCTTAGGACAAGACGAAGCTTGCNCCAAGCAGCTTACGACGCGAGTTCAGCTCTTCAGATCAATGTCCAGGTTAGTTGAACACCGACTGAAAATCTTACTGTTAGCCATGCACCCACTGGGTGTGTCGATTGGAAAGTCAGGATTAGTGGGGGCACGCTGAGTACACCCACTGGGTGTAGTACCCGAGACTACGGTGGACTGCTGGCAGTCGACTGTAGTCTGTGTGTCTTGAAATTTCTCATTTTTACTTGTTTCAATCGAACTGGTCGAGTGGAATCATGGAACCGGTGGGGGGGCACGCTGAGTGCACCCACTGGGTGTAGTCCTCGAGACCGTGGTCGACTGCTGGCAGTCGGCTATGGTCTGAATAATTCTTTGTTTTTTTAGCCTAACTGCTGACAGTTAGTTGCTTTCGGTCGACTGATCGATCCGAGCCGGTAGAACCAGTGGGGGCACGCTGAGTGCACCCACTGGGTGTAGTCCCCGAGACTACAGTTGAATATTATTGATTCGGCTGTAGTCTTAGGAACACTACGCTTTTTCTCTTAGTCACTCGGAAGTGCTCTATCTTTGATGTCTGTCGACTGATTTTTCGCAGAAATCTTGCGACCTTGTTTCTCGTTATACCGAGTTGGAGAACAAGCATATCCAACTTGAACTTGATCTGAAGCTTGTCCAGGAGAACTTTACGAAGTCGAAGGAAGAGGCAAAAGGTATGCTTGGTGAGGATCTTGACGTCTGTCCTTATTTTTGTCCGTTCTTGTGTCTGATCTCACTGTCGTTTTGCAGATAAACTGAAGGATGCTCTGAAGAAGAAGGACCTAGATCTTGCCGAGGCGCAGAAAGCGGCTTAGGACAAGACGAAGCTTGCCGAAGAGAAGTTGGCTTCGATAAGCAAACTTGAAGAGGAGAATGCCACTCTGAAAGCTGCTCTCGACGCGGCCAACAAGGAGGTCACCCAACAGAATCGTGAGAAGATAGCCCTGAGTGACAAAGTTGGCGAACTGGCGGGAAAGAAGAATGACTTGGAGGTTTATCTGGGAGGACTCGCCAAGAAGCTATTCCTCATGCTTGAAGGTAACCCCTTATATTCGACTGGTAATTACTGACTTGCTGTAGGAACATTAGCTTATCCTTGAATCGTGTCCACAGAATTCTGCCAAAACTTTGAAGAAGAGACTAGCCGAGTCGAGACTGGCTTAGACCCCATCAACTCTCCAGTGAAAGATGAAGCCGCTATGAACGTGCTCCGCCTCGAGTCTCGCGTTGCTGCAGTGGTCGACTACCTTGCAAGACTGAAGGCTGCAACATCGCGCATCGATACATCACTCTGGCCAGAAGAAACACTTCAGAACGACCTCGAGTCTCTGATGACTCGACTGAACGAAGTTCCAAGTCGAGTGCAAGAATGGAAGAAGTCTTCTGCCAGGTGTGGTGCCGACGTTGCTCTGTCCTTAGTCCGCGTCCACTGCAAGGAAGCGAGAGAAGACAAGCTGGTGTCTCTCAAGGTGGCCAATACCAGGAAGCATGACTTCCGTTCTTTCATGGAGAACTTCATTGCTGCTTCCACTCGGATCGCAGACGGGATCGATCTGAACGAGTTTGTTGCGCCTTCCAGCCCTCCGCAAGAGGGGTAAAAAACTTCTATGCTTGATGCTTTGAATTTGCCTCGGAATGCCGAGTGATTTTTGTAACCGATAAACCTTAACAGGCTTGATGCCTGAGCACTTCTGGATCCGTAGGACGTTATCTGAACTTGGTTTACCATTGAAATATGTTTGCTTCTGCTTTCGAACAACCATCTTTCTTGGGTTGGAATATATACTAGTGTCTGTGATGCTCTTTTGCAGGTAGGGACGAAGCACAAATTGCAATCGACTTGTACTCGTCATGTTTAGGCGAGTGCTGGGCTGCAGCTAAGCCTCCGAGTGGGAGGTTTGATCTCCACTCGACAGGATTTTCGAAACTTAGGCGAGCACTGGGCTGCAGCTAAGCCCCCGAGTGGGAGGTTTGCTCTCCACTCGGTAGGATTTTATAAACTTAGGCAAGCACTGGGCTGCAGCTAAGCCCCCGAGTGGGAGGTTTGCTCTCCACTCGGTAGGATTTTAGAAACTTAGGCGAGCACTGGGCTGCAGCTAAGCCCCCGAGTGGGAGGTTTGCTCTCCACTCGGTAGGATTTTAGAAACTTAGGCGAGCACTGGGCTGCAGCTAAGTCCCCGAGTGGGAGGTTTGCTCTCCACTCGGTAGGATTTTAGAAACTTAGGCGAGCACTGGGCTGCAGCTAGGCCCCCGAGTGGGAGGTTTGCTCTCCACTCGGTAGGATTTTCGTGGCGTAGCTTTGGAGGAGAAGGTAGTAGTCGACATGCGCTTCGTCCTCCTTGCGGAACGCTCATTGTATTTGTGGCATAGCTCGGAAGGAGGAGGCAGGGGTCGACCTGCGCCTCGTCCTCCTTGCGGAGCGCACGTTGTCTTTTATACTTAAGCGAACACTAGGTTGCAACTAAGCCTCCGAGTGGAAGGCTGGCTTACCACTCGGTAGGATTTTATAAACTTAGGCAAGCACTGGGCTGCAGCTAAGCCCCCGAGTGGGAGGTTTGCTCTCCACTCGGTAGGATTTTAGAAACTTAGGCGAGCACTGGGCTGCAGCTAAGCCCCCGAGTGGGAGGTTTGCTCTCCACTCGGTAGGATTTTAGAAACTTAGGCGAGCACTGGGCTGCAGCTAAGTCCCCGAGTGGGAGGTTTGCTCTCCACTCGGTAGGATTTTAGAAACTTAGGCGAGCACTGGGCTGCAGCTAGGCCCCCGAGTGGGAGGTTTGCTCTCCACTCGGTAGGATTTTCGTGGCGTAGCTTTGGAGGAGAAGGTAGTAGTCGACATGCGCTTCGTCCTCCTTGCGGAACGCTCATTGTATTTGTGGCATAGCTCGGAAGGAGGAGGCAGGGGTCGACCTGCGCCTCGTCCTCCTTGCGGAGCGCACGTTGTCTTTTATACTTAAGCGAACACTAGGTTGCAACTAAGCCTCCGAGTGGAAGGCTGGCTTACCACTCGGTAGGGTTTTGTTTTAACTTAGGCGAGTACTTGGACTGCAGCTAAGCCTCCGAGTGGAGGGCTGGCTTACCACTCGGTAGGATTTTGTTTAACTTAGGCGAAACGGATTCGCAGCTAAGCCTCCGAGTGGAAGGCTGACTTACCACTCGGTAGGATTTTGTTTAACTTAGGCGAAACGGATTCGCAGCTAAGCCTCCGAGTGGAAGGCTGACTTACCACTCGGTAGGATTTTGTTTAAACTTAGGCGAAACGGATTCGCAGCTAAGCCTCCGAGTGGAAGGCTGGCTTACCACTCGGTAGGGTTTTGTTTTAACTTAGGCGAGTACTTGGACTGCAGCTAAGCCTCCGAGTGGAGGGCTGGCTTACCACTCGGTAGGATTTTGTTTAACTTAGGCGAAACGGATTCGCAGCTAAGCCTCCGAGTGGAAGGCTGACTTACCACTCGGTAGGATTTTGTTTAACTTAGGCGAAACGGATTCGCAGCTAAGCCTCCGAGTGGAAGGCTGACTTACCACTCGGTAGGATTTTGTTTGAACTTAGGCGAAACGGATTCGCAGCTAAGCCTCCGAGTGGAAGGCTGGCTTACCACTCGGTAGGATTTTTTTTTACAAACTTAGGCGAAACGGGTTCGCAGCTAAGCCACCCACTGGGGAACTGATTTATGAGAACAAAAGCAATAACAATCACTGAGAAAATTATGAAACTCTTGTCTTTGATGAATACACTATAGAAGTACTTTTATTACAACCCATCCGAGTGAAAACTTAAGTATAAAAGGGGCGGAGCAGATCCGCATTCCAAGCTCGTGGCTCGTCGATCTGGCTGTCGACGTTGTAAAGACGGTATGCTCCGTTGTGGAGAACTTTGGTAACAATGAAGGAGCCTTCCCAAGTAGGGGCGAGTTTGTGCGGCTTCTATTGGTCGACTCGGAGGACCAAGTCTCCTTCTTGGAAGGCTCGGCTCTTCACGTTTCTGGCGTAGAATCGACGCAAGTCTTGCTGATAGATGGTCGATCGGATCATGGACATCTCTCTTTCCTCTTCTAGGAGGTCGACTGCATCCTACCGGGCTAGTTCTGCTTCGGCTTCAGAGTAGAGCTCGACTCGCGGCGCATTATGAAGCAGGTCGCTCGGCAGAACTGCTTCAGCTCCGTAGACCAGAAAGAATGGAGTCCTCCGGGTCGACCGATTTGGAGTAGTCCTCAATCCCCAAAGAACTGATGGAAGTTCGTCGACCCACGCGCCTGCTGCGTGCTTAAGGTCGCGCATCAACCGAGGTTTCAGTCCTTTGAGAATCAGGCCGTTTGCTCTTTCTGCTTGTCCATTCGACTGAGGGTGGGCGACTGAAGCGTAGTCGACTCGTGTGCCTTGGGAAGCGCAGAAAGCTTTGAATTGATCGAAGTCGAAGTTTGACCCATTATCAGTGATGACACTATGTGGAACTCCATATCTGAATATTAATTCTCGGATGAAGCTGATGGCAGTGCCTGCATCAAGATTTTTAATGGGCTTGGCCTCGATCCACTTGGTGAACTTGTCGACTGCCACCAGTACATGGGTGAAGCCGCTCCTGCCAGTTCTCAGCGGTCTAACCATATCTAAACCCCAAACAGCGAAAGGCCAGACGACCGGGATGGTCTTCAAGGCTGAGGAGGGCTTGTGTGACATGTTGGAGTAGAACTGACATCCTTCACACTTGTCGACTATCTCTTTCGCCATTTCATTTGCTCTGGGCCAGTAAAAACCCTCTCGGTATGCTTTAGCCACGATGGTCCGAGAGGACGCATGATGGCCACAGGTCCCCGAGTGGATGTCGTTGAGAATCATTCGACCTTCTTCCGGTGTTATGCATTTCTGGCTGACTCCAGTCGTACTTTCTCTCTACAACTGTCCCCTCATGACAGTAAAGGCTTTGGATCAGCGGACGATCTCCCGAGCCTCTTCTTCATTCTCTGGGAGCTCTTTCCTTAGAATGTAGGCGATATAGGGCACTGTCCAGTCGGGAGTGTTGACCAGAACTTCCATGATTAAGTCGACCACAGCTGGGACCTCGACTTCAATCGGATCTGTGGTGCTTTTTGGCTGCGGGGCTTCCTTAGTGAAAGGATATTCTTGAACCGACGGCGTGTGAACATGCTCCAAAAACACGCCACTCGGAATGGCTTCTCTTTTGGAACCTATCTTCGCCAAGTCATCGGCTGCTTGATTTTTCAGTCGGGGGACGTGATGGAGCTCTGATCCCTCAAATTTCTTCTCCAGCTTTCTGACTGCATTGCAGTAACCAGTCATGGCTGGGCTTCTGACGTCCCACTCCTTCATCACTTGGTTGACCACCAAATCCGAGTCACCGTGGACCATGAGGCGACGGACGCAGAGTGAAATGGCCATACGCAACCCGTACAAGAGTGCTTCGTATTCTGCTTCATTGTTGGAGGAATCAAAGTGAATCTGGAGTACATATCTGAGCTTATCTCCTCGGGGGGAAACCAATACTACCCCGGCACCAGAACCATTCAACATTTTGGAGCCATCGAAGAACATAGTCCAGTGCTCCGAGTGAACTTGAGTCGGTAACTGCTGTTCAGTCCACTCGGCGAGGAAATCTGCTATTGTTTGGGACTTGATAGCTTTATTTGCCCCAAATCTGATATCTAGGGGAAGGAGTTCAATCGCCCATTTTGCCACTTGACCAGTTGCGTCTCTGTTGTGCAGAATCTCTGATAAGGGGGCGTCGCTGACGACTGTGATGATATGGTCAGAGAAGTAGTGAGCAACTTTCTTCGTGGTCATATAAATCCCATATACAAGCTTCTGATAATGAGGGTATCGTTGCTTGGATGGGGTCAGGACTTCGGAAATGTAATATACTGGGCGCTGAACTTTGAAGGATTTCCCTTCTTCTTCCCGCTCGACCGTAAGTACAGTACTGACGACTTGTCCTGTGGCTGCAATGTAAAGCAGCAAAGGCTCTTTGCTGATCGGGGCAGCAAGCACCGGCTGGGTGGAAAGCAGGGTTTTTAGCTCTGCAAACGCTGCTCAGCTTCAGGAGTCCACTCGAGCTTGTCTGACTTTTTCATCAGTCGGTAAAGAGGCAATGCCTTCTCACCGAGACGAGAGACGAATCGACTTAAAGCGGCCAAGCAACCAGTAAGCTTCTGAACATCGTGCACACGCACAGGTCATTTCATTCGAAGTATAGTGCCTACTTTCTCTGGGTTTGCATCGATTCCTCGTTCGGAAATGAGAAAACCGAGTAACTTTCCACCAGGAACTCCGAATGTGCACTTGGATGGGTTAAGCTTGATATCGTACCTCCTGAGGTTGGCAAATGTTTCAGCGAGGTCAGTCAGCAGGTCGGAACCTTTCCGTGACTTGACCACAATGTCATCCATGTACGCTTCCACATTCCGACTGATTTGAGTGAGCAAACACTTCTGAATCATCCTCATGAACGTGGCTCCGGCATACTTGAGGCCGAATGGCATGGTGACATAACAGAAGCACCCGAATGGGGTGATGAAAGCTGTTTTGATCTCATCGGGTCCAAAC
>LR880972.1:974358162-974369009 GCA_904067115.1 Aegilops sharonensis
GGGGGATCTTCCTCCAGAGATAATGGAGAGCAAGACCCCTCCCCCCTCTCCGACTCATGAAGCAGGTGACACCGAGGTGTCGTCACGGAGGAGTCCGGATCTGTCGATGCCGGAAGCCAATGCATCAGCCGCCCCGGAGCCCGGAGCGTTTGGCTCCCACGAGGGGCGATGGGGAGGGTCCGGCACAGTTCAATGTCCGGCCGGACGTACTGACAGGCCTACTGGAGCGAGCTGCGCTCTCGGAAGAGGACCGCTCATTAATGAGCATGGTGCTCAAGGGGATTTCATCCACTACAAGCGGTTTGAATGAAGCATTTACAAGCCTGCTCAGAGGCTTTGAGGTATGTAGTGAAGAATACACTATTTCTTTGGTTGTGAGGCACGCGCTAGGTGTGCTCCATATAGATAGTATCCCCTGAGACACTGGTTGCCCGCCCTAGGCGGCAAACGGGGGATCATAAATCAATGATTGCACTGTAAATACATGCAGGTACCTGTGGGTCCGGCCGCCGACCAGTCCGTTGAAGTTGCCGAACTAACGAGGCAGATTGGATCGATTGATGCCGATATCACGCTGGTGAACGAGCGGCTGGATAAATCACAAGATATGCGCTCTGCCTTCCTTTGTATAGGGAAATATGAAGGCGGCATGATATTAATGCAATATGTTTGGACTGCAGATGGTGCTGCTGCCGTGGAGGCCCTGAGGGCGGAACTTGCTCAAGCTAAGGAACAAGCTCGGGTGAGCAATGCGGCTGCCCTAAAGGCGGCCGAGGAATTGAGAGCCGAACAAGCTGCTCATCGCCGAAGCGTGCAAAAGATAGCCGAAATGGCTGTTGAGTTAAAAAATGCCACTGACTGGTATGAGCTACTTAAAAAGGAGCACAAGGATAGTTCGGCGGATCTGAACAAGGCACTGAATGCCACCAAGGAGATATGGACCGAGCTCAGGGGTGCACGGGAGGAGCTTCAACAGGCCGGAAAAATCGCGGCTGGGGGCTCCTACTTGCTACGGACGAAGTTTTTCGACCCGAAGTACGCTCCCCTGGATGGACGCTGGAGTCCTGCGGACGCGTATGCAGATTTGGCGAAGAGTACAACTAACACTACTGGAATCTGGCACTTNCGAGGCAGATTGGATCGATTGATGCCGATATCACGCTGGTGAACGAGCGGCTGGATAAATCACAAGATATGCGCTCTGCCTTCCTTTGTATAGGGAAATATGAAGGCGGCATGATATTAATGCAATATGTTTGGACTGCAGATGGTGCTGCTGCCGTGGAGGCCCTGAGGGCGGAACTTGCTCAAGCTAAGGAACAAGCTCGGGTGAGCAATGCGGCTGCCCTAAAGGCGGCCGAGGAATTGAGAGCCGAACAAGCTGCTCATCGCCGAAGCGTGCAAAAGATAGCCGAAATGGCTGTTGAGTTAAAAAATGCCACTGACTGGTATGAGCTACTTAAAAAGGAGCACAAGGATAGTTCGGCGGATCTGAACAAGGCACTGAATGCCACCAAGGAGATATGGACCGAGCTCAGGGGTGCACGGGAGGAGCTTCAACAGGCCGGAAAAATCGCGGCTGGGGGCTCCTACTTGCTACGGACGAAGTTTTTCGACCCGAAGTACGCTCCCCTGGATGGACGCTGGAGTCCTGCGGACGCGTATGCAGATTTGGCGAAGAGTACAACTAACACTACTGGAATCTGGCACTTTGCCATCTGCCATGGCAGATGGCAAAGGCATGGTCGGCGGATGGCAAAGGCTTTGCCATCTGCCAGCAGATGGCAAACAGTTTGTCTGAAACCCTGCCGCTAAAGGCTTCTTTGCCATCTGCTGGCTGATGGCAAAGAGCCTATGCCTTTGCCATCAGCTAGCAGATGGCAAAGCCTCTTAACGGGGTTAGCCCCGTTAGAAGGCTAACGGCATACTTTGCCGTCTGCCAGCAGATGGCAAAGGCTGTAGGCTCTTTGCCGTCTGCCAGCAGATGGCAAAGGCTGCATGCTTTGCCGTCTGCCAGCAGATGGCAAAGAGCTTTGCCATCAGCTGGCAGATGGCAAAGTGACTATATTGCCCCATTTAATTTTGATTTTTCTTATATCAGTTCCTTTTCACAGAAAATCAAACACAAATATATTTATATGACCAATATAGCATATTCAACACATATTACCAATAGTCATGAACACATATATATCCAACACATGTTACCAATCGTAACAAGTTTCATCCGTACATATACATAGTTTCATCCATAGGTAGCAAGTTTCACAAGGTCAAAACAAAAACTAAATACAAGCTCTCCATCAACCCAAGCTTCCGTGATCTTAAGCAAATCTGTAAAATGGGAAAGAAGAAAGTTAGAAGAAGAAGACTAGAAGAAGAAGATTATTATGATGCGGAAATATGCATGGATTGTCAAAACTTGCATTATCCTACTATCACTAGTACAACAAAGCTGCAGGTTGGCATAGTTCATCTCCATTTTCACCTGGCTGGTTTTATTTTTACTAGCAAAAGGGCCCGTGCGTTGCAATGGGAGAACCAACCCAAATTCAAGCTTGTCCCTAGCGAGTCATCTATGTTACCACTTGCCCTCTTCGTCACCGTCGCCGATGGTGATCAACTGTTTACTTTTGCAAGCACTGTCAAAAGAGTTCGTGCATGACAATGGGCACAAATTAAATAAATATATGTGCTTCGAAATATGAAAAATTGGTAATATTCCCTGCATAGTTATTGCTCACCTAACCGAAGAGCCCACATCTTCATGTTTTGCCATAATTCTCTCTCTACCTAACAGTATTCCTTGCAATTGCAAGCAATTAACCAAAGTGGTGGCATGGAGCATCCAACTGCTAGCACCTCTGCTCAAAATCCCTTTATAGCATAGCATTTCTTGTCCCTAGTATGCACCACATGAAGGTTCCATGGCCTTATCTCATGCATGTTCTTTTTCAGTGTATCGATCATCAAATTTCTTTGACCTACAAACCAGCCTAGGAGAAGTTCATCTATGTGAGAAAACCAAACATCAACTCAGCTAGTGGAGAACTGAGCATAATATTGTAAGCAAGAAAATATAAATAAGTAAACAAAATAAGTTATCTCGGCAAGCAAACACTATGCGGCCCCTCTCATCACCACCATTCTGCTCATCTATTTTCTTGGCCCCTCTACCGTCTAAACAAAGTTGCAAGCTTTCTGGAAACAAGAAAGCTTGTCATCTTTGCTTCTCAAGAAAAACCTTGAAACACATCACCATTGCATAGGTGCAGTTTACAATAAAGCTAACCTGGTTTTACCAAACAGGAAATAAAGCCACAATCAGTAGATAAGCTAACAATTAACAACTATGAAAAGATCATTGACGCTTTTCAAGTTGAAGTAGTAGTTCACACTGCAATATCTGGTGGGTTCAGAAATTATTTGAAGTTTTACATATGATCTACTTCAAATAATTCAAGAAAAAAGCCTGATTCTCTATTCAACACTGTGAACTTCTAACCCCAGCTCATCATATCACTATTTTTTACTGCACTTCCGGGCAGCCTAGATTATATGTGGTACAAGCATATGCTATTCATATGGTCGTACCATTCAGCTAACAAAATGAATTAAGTCATCTTGGAGATTTATTCCACCAAGCACAAATATTGTATCATGAATCAGACAACAAACTTTTATTTGATTAGGAGTCTACCTCTAGAAATAGTAGCACATGAGGACATGACTTCCTATGCCACATCTGAAGAAATTGAGTTGTTGCGACTGTACCTGTTGAGCATGCGCACACACTGCAGAGGCATCAAAACCGGGCCAAATCAAACTAAGCTCATGAAGGAATCGCTTCTTAACATCGACTAAAACAACAGGGACAAAAAGCTATAATTAAAACATTTAAATTTGAACCACTGTGAACAAGAACTATTTGTTTGGCCCATCATACTTCTCAGTGCACACTATCAGTGTAGAGAAACCTGGCAGAGCCACAATCCGTCACTATAGGAAGCATCTTGCCTACCTGTTGAGCATGCGCACACACTGCTGGTAGGAAAGGTCGAAGTAGAACTTCTTTGAGATATAGTAGTTCTCTTCAATGGCAGGAAAAAATTCATCCTCAGTGAGCGGTCTGCACTTCCAAACAATATTGAAGCAAACCTAGGGGAAACAACAGCTCAAAACCAAATTAAGAGTTATTATCGTTAAACAATAAGAGGCACTCAGTAATACAAGGAAAGCAACATCTCGTCACAACTAAATCTTAGACAGTTCACCATAACCTTTTACACCATGTTCCTCATTATAAGTGGCTAGTCGTAGATGAATGATGATTTTCAACAATATTTCAGAATACATAATCCCACCAACTATTAAATACAATTGTAAATGAGCCTTTAGAATCTTTGAGTGAACCAAAGAAAAGGACAATTGCAATTTACAGATCATTCAACTAATACTTTCTCGAGTTCTCTGAACCTAACAGAACCATATTATGATCATCAACAGTCAAGAAACATGGCACTGGCAATTGCAGTTCATAGATCATTCAATCACTACCTTTTGGGGTTTTCTAAGCCCAAGGGTTTAACAGTAGCATATTATACTGGATTAATAATCAAGAGGCAAACAAGTGTCATTGCAATTCACACTTCAGAGATGATCCAATCACTAGCTACTCGTGTTCCCCATGTCCAAGGGTGTAGCATAACAGAACCATAATAGTAATTATTATGAATAATCAAGAGGCGTATGGAAAGCGCGGATTACCTATGAGGGGTACGTGCGGCCGGTGGACCGGAACACGGTCCTGCTAATATCCATGCCGCCATTCGAGGCGGCCTCGAAGACACCATAAAGCTTACGAAATATGTAGTCAAAGAGGAACAGGGGCATCCCCTGCTTGACATTGGCCACAAAGGGCCCGTACTCAGGCGGTAGCCTGAAGACTCCCGTGTTGAAGCAGTGATCCCTTGTCTCACTGTTGGACATGAAGATGGCGCCCGCCATGTCGGCCGCGTCCTCCCGAAACGAACACCTGGGGCCCTGGAACCTCATCCTGCACTGCACAGGAGAAATCCGTTAGATCAGAGATAAATAAACCTCGAAACGAAATGATGGGTTTGATTAGGGAAACAACAGTGCTAGATTCAATAGAGCACACATTTGATTCCAAATGAGGCGGGAAGTGAGCTAATAGGGAGAGGAAACCCCCAAAAGAAAGGCAAAAAGGCAAAGGTTGTGGTCCATGGGAAGGACGCATCTTATCTAAGTCTGGCATTTTTTTTTGCGGTATAATAAAGATAAAAAGAGCAGGCGAAAAAGAAAGCGGCCAAGAACTGGTGGTGGCGTAGTCTTGAAGAAGACGGCGGATTTGATATGATTCATCGACGGCGATTCTTAGGCGAAATCACGTTTGTTATTTTCAGGTTGCTATTACCCCCGGCCTCCCGCCCGCGCATGAAAATACAGATCGAAATCAAAAAAAAGGGGCTAAAATTAGCCGGGAGGTGGCCGCGCGTGGATCCAAATTTGACTGGCCGGCGGAACCGGGCGGCAAAAAACTAGCGCTGCAGCCCTATCTTGTTCTTCGAAAAAGCAAACAAACAGAGCACGGCCGACCGGAGGCCGGCACGGCAGGATGAACTAGTAGTACGGTAGCAGCAGGGGAAAGAACATACATGCGTGCACCAGCGGTTTGTGGTGCGCCTGCGGCGGCGGCGGCGGGGTGCTTTCTTGTCGATTCTAGGTGCTCGCGATGCAGCAGGGCGGGCCGATGGAGGAGTAGCAGCAGGGCGGCGGCGGGGATCCTAGGGCGCAGAAGGAGGAGGAGGAGGAGGAGGTGGGAGGGAGCGGCAGCGGGTGAGGAAGGAAGGAGCGAGGGGCGTGGGGCTGTGGATTGGGGCTAGGGTGAGGAAGGAAGGAGTGAGCGACGGCGGATGTTTTTTTACCTGGATGGGTGGGGAGAGAGGGAGGGGATAACCCCACATATTTTTTTACCTGGAAAAAAATAACCCATCTCTTTGCCATCTGCCAGCAGATGGCAAAGAATCTTTGCCGTCTGCTGGAAGATGGCAATGACGTGGGGCTGGTATGCCGTTACACCCGTGACGGCCACCGGATTTGACAACCTCTTTGCCATCTGCTGGCAGATGGCAAAGATTATTTTCCATCCACTAGCAGATGCCAAGGAATTGGTTGATGGCAACCATGTTCTTTGCCGTCTGTCAGTTCTTTGCCATCTGTTTTTTATAAGCAGATGGCAAAGACGTTCTTTGCCATCAGCTGGCAGATGGCAAAGAGCTGGCTGATGGCAAATTCCCAGTTTCCAGTAGTGTAACGCTGCCAAGTTCTTCGAAGATCAGGGTGACAAGGAAGTGGAGAAGCTTTTCTGGTCTCAATTTGATGCTCCCACTCGCCCGCTGCCGTTAAGTGACAAGATGGCTGCTGTAGCGGAGCTTCACAGGCTGTCCGGGCTTGCAATGCGGTCTGTAATAGACCAGCTTTGGCCAAAGGGGCCTAAGCCGGACAGTTACTTTGGCTTCGTGCAACAGTTCCTTGGGGTCGTGCCTCGGATCGANGAGCACGGCCGACCGGAGGCCGGCACGGCAGGATGAACTAGTAGTACGGTAGCAGCAGGGGAAAGAACATACATGCGTGCACCAGCGGTTTGTGGTGCGCCTGCGGCGGCGGCGGCGGGGTGCTTTCTTGTCGATTCTAGGTGCTCGCGATGCAGCAGGGCGGGCCGATGGAGGAGTAGCAGCAGGGCGGCGGCGGGGATCCTAGGGCGCAGAAGGAGGAGGAGGAGGAGGAGGTGGGAGGGAGCGGCAGCGGGTGAGGAAGGAAGGAGCGAGGGGCGTGGGGCTGTGGATTGGGGCTAGGGTGAGGAAGGAAGGAGTGAGCGACGGCGGATGTTTTTTTACCTGGATGGGTGGGGAGAGAGGGAGGGGATAACCCCACATATTTTTTTACCTGGAAAAAAATAACCCATCTCTTTGCCATCTGCCAGCAGATGGCAAAGAATCTTTGCCGTCTGCTGGAAGATGGCAATGACGTGGGGCTGGTATGCCGTTACACCCGTGACGGCCACCGGATTTGACAACCTCTTTGCCATCTGCTGGCAGATGGCAAAGATTATTTTCCATCCACTAGCAGATGCCAAGGAATTGGTTGATGGCAACCATGTTCTTTGCCGTCTGTCAGTTCTTTGCCATCTGTTTTTTATAAGCAGATGGCAAAGACGTTCTTTGCCATCAGCTGGCAGATGGCAAAGAGCTGGCTGATGGCAAATTCCCAGTTTCCAGTAGTGTAACGCTGCCAAGTTCTTCGAAGATCAGGGTGACAAGGAAGTGGAGAAGCTTTTCTGGTCTCAATTTGATGCTCCCACTCGCCCGCTGCCGTTAAGTGACAAGATGGCTGCTGTAGCGGAGCTTCACAGGCTGTCCGGGCTTGCAATGCGGTCTGTAATAGACCAGCTTTGGCCAAAGGGGCCTAAGCCGGACAGTTACTTTGGCTTCGTGCAACAGTTCCTTGGGGTCGTGCCTCGGATCGACGCCATGAGAAGGTCGGCGTGCATAGAGGGTGCGCGGATGGCTCTTGCCCGCGTTAAAGCCTATTGGACGGATATGGAGGCCACCATTATAGCGACCCAGGATTCGGCGGGGGGCCAATATCCGGCCGAGCACTACTTGGGGCAGGTCACAGAACGTGCCCGCCTAATAGAGGCGCAGTGCTCGAAGAATGTCTTGTTCGAGTGATGAATCGAATCATTGTAAAAACAATGTTTATTTTGATTATGAGGCTATATTTATACTATTTGCCTAAAAATATGATTGTGTCCCCTGTGCGGCCGTTTATATATATNCCGGGAGCTTCTTGAGAGGGACATAAATCTTGTTAGCATAATGCAAGTGATGTTAATCCTACGGATGTTACCGTGTCAACGGCGGCCTCTCCGGATGTGGGAGTTTAATCCAGATGGTCCGCGGACCGTTAAGCACTTCTTCGGTTTGAAACTCGAAGGGATGTGCAAATTGTTCTTCGGACCGAAAGTAGAATGTCCTGACACCACCGAGGATGCGGGCCTAAGCTGCAATCGCCTAGATACCCAAGTAAGTAACCTTGATACCGGACACCTTGTTTTGTATCTGTCATAATTGTTTATTCTAAAAATCATCTGTGGCCAGGAATGGCTCAGCAAGGAGGAGAGAATCAGGTGTCCGGCGCCACTCCCCGAAGGCTCGCCTGGTCCCACCATGGCCAAGATGCTTGACCGGGTACTCAGCAGAATGCCCTCAGGGAAAGATAAGGGGAAGAACGAAGAAACCAAAATCCACACGCTACGCATCCGAATGGGGGGAATTGTTACCTCCCCTAAGGAGGATAGTCGGGAAAGGTAGGCTAAGGCCTCCTCCCCGCGCGGGAAGAAGAGGGCTGCCTCTGAAGACTTGGAGGTGGAGATGCCCAAACTAGGGAAAAAGGTATCCCAGGGGGCCCTGCCCCAACGGGCACCCTCACCGCATCATGCCCACCAACGGGCCAGCCCTCCACCGAGCTGTAAGTCAATCGACAATTTGAAGGTATTGTGTTTCTCCTAGATCAATAACCAAGATTCGACTTTTGCAGTCCGGCTAGCAGCTCTTCTCAACAGAGTTCGTCCTCGGGGGATCTTCCTCCAGAGATAATGGAGAGCAAGACCCCTCCCCCCTCTCCGACTCATGAAGCAGGTGACACCGAGGTGTCGTCACGGAGGAGTCCGGATCTGTCGATGCCGGAAGCCAATGCATCAGCCGCCCCGGAGCCCGGAGCGTTTGGCTCCCACGAGGGGCGATGGGGAGGGTCCGGCACAGTTCAATGTCCGGCCGGACGTACTGACAGGCCTACTGGAGCGAGCTGCGCTCTCGGAAGAGGACCGCTCATTAATGAGCATGGTGCTCAAGGGGATTTCATCCACTACAAGCGGTTTGAATGAAGCATTTACAAGCCTGCTCAGAGGCTTTGAGGTATGTAGTGAAGAATACACTATTTCTTTGGTTGTGAGGCACGCGCTAGGTGTGCTCCANGTCGAACTAGGCAACCAGACTATATAGCTGTAACGCTTTCGCTTAGCCATGGGAGTCTAATGGTGGGGCTACTATGTAGTCCCTGGTACTTTCGCTTGCATCCGAATACGGGCGCGTGTGTACATGACCGGGAAACGGTCCTTCGTTAATGCGGAGGGATCCTAAAGATTTCGATAAGTCTTCGAGTGGTTGATCAGTCTCTCGCCGTATCATGACAGTCAGTTTTCGGCTTTCTCTACTGAGGTGCTCATCTGGAATAACTAGGGCACAATCTCAGTAGTTCTCCTTTGGCCACCTTAGCCGATAATAACGGAACGTAAGGCGGCAAACCCAGGAGCCGGGCAAACCCAACATTTGACCAAAGACATGATTCGGAGCTGATGCATATAAGGCCAAACTCGTGACGCCGAACACTCCCGAAGGTATTCAGACTTTATAACAGATGATGGGCTCAAGAATGCCCATTCATTATAAACCCTGTGTTTCCAGGTACGTGCGTAAGTCTGTCGTGGCGAAATGCCAATAACGACAGTATCCTCTGTGGGTATGGAACCCATGGGATGGTTAAACAACAAGAGGCAATAGAAAAGGTTTAGACAGGGGCTTAATCTAAAAAGAAACCTGTTGAGCGGGGCCCTGCTGCACGTCTGCGCCTTTGTCTCCATTGTGTTGTATCCTAGAAGGGCATCACGCGAACGTTGTTTGTGAAAAAGAGAACTCGTAGGAGAGTACAACGTAAGTGTGCGATGAATAATAAAAGTGTAAGATGTTGGCCTGCTAATAAAGTTGAGACAAGTGTGGGGCTTTATTAAATATTTATAGCCCGTGGTGTCCTCTATGGGATTACATATACGGTGCCCTGGTTCGATTTTATCTGGGCTACCGGACTCGTCTAACCGTGTCTGTGGTCTTAACGACCAGTCATTTTATTTTATTTTATTTTTTGATATTGGAGGCCGCTTATAGTCCGACCGCTAGGGCCTTCGTGTGTTCCTCTACGCGTGAAGAGCGCTCTGTTATTCCGCTAACGGTGTTGACGCCACGTGGACCGGGCATCTTGAGTGTAAGGTAGCCATAGTGCGGCAATGCGTTGAATCGGGCGAAGGCCGTTCTTCCAAGCAATGCATGATAGTCGCTTTGGAAGGATGCCATGATGAAGAGTAGTTCTTCGCTTCTGGAGTTGCCGGGAGAGCCGAATGTTACCTCCAGTACGATGGAGCCCCTGCTGTAGGCTTCAACGCCTGATATCACCCCTTCAAAGGTGGTTGAGGGAGTCCTGGACTAGGGGGTGTCCGGATAGCCGAACTATCATCTTTGGCCGGACTCCTAGACTATGAAGATACAAGATTGAAGACTTCGTCCCTTGTCCGGATAGGACTTTCCTTGGCGTGGAAGGCAAGCTTGGCGATACGGATATGTAGATTTCCTACCATTGTAACCGACTCTCTGTAACCCTAACCCTATTCGGTGTCTATATAAACCGAAGGGTTTTAGTCCGTAGGACGAACAACAATCATACCATAGGCTAGCTTCTAGGGTTTAGCCTCTCTGGTGTAACATCCCAAAATTCTAAATTTTGGAATGTTATATTAAAAAAAAATAATAAATAACTATAACTATGCTTGATTGTCTGATTGTTGGTTTGATGGATTGAGTGAAACTGATTGAAATTTGAAACTTTTGAAAGTTGAATGAGAGGGAATGAAATGACTTTCCCAAAACTTTCCCCTTTTGCCTTTTGGATCCCAATGAATTCAAATTCATACCAACACCAAAGCCTAGAGTGAG
>LR880972.1:974538905-974549278 GCA_904067115.1 Aegilops sharonensis
TTGACAAAGCCCTCCATCCCCGTCAACTTAGTTGGCCCACAAGTCATCCTCCCACTATGGTGGGTCCCATCTAGCAGGGTGGGTATTCATTTTTTTGTGAGTAATAAGGAGGCACTTCCTTGCGTGCAAAGATATAGCTGGTGGGTCCGACATGTCAGCGGGGGGAACTTTTTTTCGCGAAATACAGAGGTCCTTCCAGTGGGTCCCAGCTGTTAGGTGGAGGAATCATTATTTTGCGCGTACACTCCACAGCCGATGGATGTCGTTCATTGACCGTGTTGACCAGGCCGCGCCGAGAGCACCATGGCGGTGGACGACGACAAGGCCTAGGAAGGGAATGACACGGAGCCGGGGAAAATTCGGGAATGGTTGCCCACGCGGTGGGGAGTATGACGGTTTACTGGTCCGGCTGTCGTCGCCGGAAAATAACAGGAGGTGTGGGTGAGTAGAGGAATGGCCTGGCCAGCAATGAAGTAGGGTGCGGCAGTGCGGCCTGTGCGGTAGCACAGCCGACCACGGGAGGTGGGAGCAGGCAGTCCCAACGGAGCTGGTTTGGGCGGCTGGAGCAAGAAGATCAGATATTGAAGAAGTAGCACGGCCGTTGGATTAACATCCAACGGTCACTGCTGCTAGAATCGTTTGTGGACTAAGTTGACAAAGCCAAAGTACATGTCAACCTAGTAGACCCACAAGTCAGCCTCCAAATCTGTCCCAAACAGCATATAGCCCGAAATTTCTAGCCGGATTCAAATTAATTTTAAATCTAAATATACCTTAATTTAAATTCAATGAAATTTTACCCGCACAAAAACAATGAAATTTAAAATATCAAAATCCGAAAGAAAACAATATTTGAGAACTAATTGCCTGTTCGCTGTATTTTTTCATTTTACAACCCATTATTATTACTTATAGCCCATTTATTATTACTTATAGCCCATTTCTTATTACTTATAGCCCATTTCTTATTACTTATAGCCCATTTCCTGGCAAAATGCATCCCTCCTCGTCTTGAAAGATTTCCGGCCCAGCAGGGCGTAGAAAAGCAAGTAGGCCTATGTTGGTTATTCTGCAAAAAACAAAATAGCTGGCTAGCCATTTTTTAGAAAGGAAAAAAACAAACTGGGCTGGTCATGTGCTAAACATATGAGATAAAAGCCTGGGCTAGACGGGCCACGGGTCCCGCACAACCCAGTTGATACCCTTCTCCATCCCGAAAAAACAAAATGATTGCGCACGCTGCTGGGTCCCTACTGTCATCCTCGCCATGTACAGTCGTCTCCTTATTCCTCTCGATTGTCGACCATGTTGACAACACCGGAGGGCGGCGCCGCGGCTAGCACGGAGGACGATGGTGAGGCCTCTGACGGGAACGAACAGGAGCCGGGGAAGATCACAGCCAGCTGTGGGAGGCGGGAGCAGGCGGTCCCGTCGGCGCTGGTTTGGATTTGGCGGCTCAAGGAAGAAGAGACTGAAGAAACGCGACAGACATTGAATGTCATTCGAACGGTCAAGGTTGGCACAATCGTATTTTGACTAAGCGGACACCAAGTAGCATACTTTTTTATATATAGGAAGAAAACTGCGAGGAAAATGCGTTCGTCTGCCATCCTCCTCACAGGGAATGTTCGCAACATAAGTGACTAGCACCCTTGGTTTTCAACCGAGAGGTCCTGGGTTCAAGTCCGAGGAACTCTCAATTTTGTCCTCCTTCCTTCCTCGCAAAAAAAAGGGAAAGAGAATCAAAGACTTGGGAAGGCATACAGAACAAGCTAGTGTACCAGTAAAGAGACGTTGCCGAGCTTTAGAAAAAAGAAAGACGTGCTCCTGTAGCTGGTTCAAATCCAAACCTAGACTATGACTATATAAGGTGCTATGCTACTCTGCAAGTAATGAAACTGACATATCCAACGTTCACTTATCCTGTTCTCTACTTACTCTGCCTAGCATCAGAAGCTCTGGCCGCAGCAACCATGTCCGCTGGCTGCTCGTCCACCTGCTCTTCAGCAGGCAACAACTAGATATGCGCCAAGTCGCCACCCGTACCATCGCCTGTGGGTCTCATCACACCCCCGCCGGCACGCGCACCGCAGCCGATTGCTCATCGCAACCCGCTGCCGTTGGTGTCCAAATCACGCAGAGTCATCCGTCGCGTCTCAACCACAATCCGCAACCCTGGCCGAGTCTTCTACAAATGCCCGAATCATGGGGTAATAATATGTTTAAGTGTTGTTCTGCTGCTTTCAGTTGCTGATTTTTTTAATAGTTTGGTTGATGATCTTCCAATTTGATTCGTGCAGAAAAGGGAAGATTCGTGTGATTTCTATTTCTGGGAAGTTGCTGATGTGGGGGGAATGCAACTACGCTGATTATTTGGTTAGCCGAGGAATCCCAATACCAGCAGGTTGGGGTGTTGGACAAGTAACTGAAGGAACGGCAGCAGAGGAAGATGCATAGCATAAGGTTAAAGACGCCGTTCCTCTGATCATGGCCAAGCAACAGCTGCTGAACAACCTTGACAGCAATGAGCAGATGAAAGAGCTTGTGAAGATAATGGGCAAAATCGATGTGCTCTGTAGGATGATTGTCTCTTTATTTGCAGTGTATGTAGCACTCGTGATGTATTCAGTGGCTATGACATGAGCACTTTGCTGAAACCAGTAATGAATGGAACCTGTGTAGCAGGCTGGCCGTAGTGTTGTGAACATCTAATGGTTTCTATTAATTGAAATCAGGGGGTATCCCCTTTTGCTCATATAAATAAATAGATAGCAGAGGCCCTGTCGGGTCAGCTTTGTTCTCATTCAAAGACGTCGAGCAAATTGTAGTCCAACAGCAAACTATGTCATCAAATTCAAGTTTCACAGCCAAATATGAGTACAACTAAACAACAATGTCATCATGTTTTAGTTGTCATACAATCAGCAAACACAAATCAGCATACATAACAAGTGATGTTCTCACAGCAAAATACTAAACAACATGTTCATCAGGTTTCCGTTGTCATAGCAAACACAATTTCACATAGTAGATAAAAAACGTCTTCTGACAGGCAAATACGACAAAAGCAATGTAACCATCATCTGCAGCAGTAGCGTCAACATCTTCGCCATGTGTATCAGTCTGAATCGTAATTCCCCACGGTGTCATCTTCTTCTTCGTCCTCAACGTCCTCGAACGTTGGCTTCTTCTTGATCAACTCTTGTATGTCCACAGCATGACATGCAATCTTTTTGCCGGCATCATTGATGTGATGGTTCTCAAAGATATTAGGAACATCTGTCTTATCTTGTACATCAGGAGCAGTGTAAGAATCATCTTGTTGTGCAACTTCATTAAATGAATTCCTCTGCTCAAGCCTTTGCAATACTCTCCAGTCATCCCTATGTGCAAATGTGTCTTCCAAGAAAAATATCTGTGTTGCTTGATTTGCCAAAATAAAGGGCTCGTTGGTCTGGTACGCCGCCTTGACATTGATGGATTTGAAATAATCATCAGCTCTGGGTTTTGCGATCCTGGAAAACAGGTTATACCAACGATAGCACAACAGAACCACACACCGATGATCCTCGAAACTGGAGATATACTACAACTGAACAATGTCTGTTATGTTAGCATACATTTCAGTTGTCTCTTTGTCATACGTATCCGTGCTCATGATGGCACTGTTTTGTGTCTTCCTGCCTTCTTCTCGTGCAAGGGTGTTGTAGCGCAGATCTCCAACAACGCAAGATTCATAATGTCTTACCCGAGTATCAGGACCCATTGCTAGTGAGTAAAGGGCATCATCAACTGCCTGCCCATCCTCCCGCATCTTCTTAACCTATGGTTAGAAAATAGGCTAGCTGACCATCTTATGTACTCAATATATTAAAAAAACTGACAGTGCACTTCAAAATCTTACATGGTTCTTGAACCATTTCGCAAATCCTTCCATAACCAGTTTGTCAATGTTTCTTGGATTTTGCAGCAGTAACTCCTCTTTGTACATGTTGCACAGCATAGTGATCGCGTCAAACATCTAAATATATAAGAATGTGCTACAAGTTTAGTAGATTACGATGTATAAGCTGTAGTACTGCACTTCCTTGATATAAGGTATTATCTCAGGATAGTTATTCAACACATACCAAACCATTTTGTCCAAATCTTTAGGTTTGTCCTCTTGTCGACTCTTCCCTGTAACTCGAACAGAATAATCGAAAACATTGAGCCCGGGATTGTCTTCACCCACCTCTTTGCTAAGCTGATAAGCTGTTTCAATGTATTTTGAGCAGAATGTCAACGCTTTTGGAGCAATGTAGGCCTTTGCAATGGAAACCTCGGGTTTAGCTCTGTTCCTAACATAGCCCTTGAAAGTGCCTAGCCGCCTTTCAATAGGGTACATCCAGCCATACTGTACTGGACCTCTAAGTAGTGCCTCATCAGGTAGATGAACAGCCAAATGCACCATCACATAAAGAAGGCTGGAGGATATATCTTCTCAAGGTTGCATAGGATAGTTGGTATCTTGTCTCTAAGACGCTCCAAAGCATCTATCCTGATATTTCTACTGCAGAGTTCCCTGAAGAATTGTCCCAACTCTGCAACTGCTCTGTATAAGTCAGGGCGGCCCAATCCTCTAAGGATAACAGGTAAAACCCTTTGAAGTAGGACGTGGTAGTCATGAGTTTTCAACCCTTGTACCTTGTTTCCATCTGCACTGACTCTCCTTTAAGGGTTGGAAGCAAATCCATGTGGGAATCTCACACGCGACAGGACCTCGCAGAATTCTTTTCTTTTTACCTTGTCCAAGACGTAAACAACTGGTGGCATATCCCATGGTTTACCTTCGTCTTGCACCTACAAATCCTTTCTGATACCCAGGTGTGTCAAATCAATCCTAGATTTTAATGTATCTTTCGTCTTGCCTTCAATGTTAAGAAGTGTGCCGATAATGCTGTCACATATATATTTATCGACGTGCATCATATCAAGATTATGCCGCAGATCCAAATCTTTCCAATACTCCAAGTCCCACAAAGTGGACCTGTGGGTAAACAAAAATCTTTCTTCTATCGTGCCACGCTTCCTTTTCCTGCTACCATTACCAGGATGGTTTCTTGGTGTAATATGCCTGACCTTCTCTAATTCCACTTGCAACTCATCTGCGGTGAGACTCTTTGGCGCATCACGGTTTTCATGCTTTGCATTGAACACATGTCTTTGGTATTTTCTAGGATGCGGCTTGTCCTTTGCAAGGAACGGCGGTGTCCAATGTAACAGATCTTGCTAAGTATTGCGCATGACAGCGGATTCCTGTCACAGCGAACGCATGCATTGTAACCATGTGTCGTTCGCCCTGACATAGTATGCCCAAAGCCGGATAATCATCGATGCACCAAATTACAACAGCACGCAGAAAGAAATCAGCTGGTGGGCTGCTATATAGGTCTCGAGTGAGAACACCCTTCCATAGCTGTTGAAGTTCCTCCACAAGAGGCTCCATGAACAAATCAAAATCCTTTCCAGGACTTTTTGGACCAGGGATGAGCAAGGCCATCATGTAGTTTGATTTTTTGGTGCAGACATTTGGAGGCATGTTGTAAGGGATAACAAGCACTGGCCACATGCTATATGTGGCGCTCTGGTGGCCAAATGGGTTAAATCCATCTGAAGCTAAGCCAAGTCTAATGTTTCTCGGGTCAGCAGCAAACTCTTTGTGTTTATCATTGAAGCTTTTCCACTCACTACCATGAGATGGATGACTCATTACATTCTGATCTCTGTACTCATGGTTCCTAGAATGCCACAGTACATCCTCTCTTTTTTCAGCATCATGAAACAACCTCATCAATCTTGGTGTAATTGGAAAATTTCTCAGAACATTATGAGGAACCCTCTTCACAGCATCGCCATCTTTCCATCTTGATGATTTGCATTTCGGGCATTCACTTAAGTTGGCATAATCCTTCCGGAACAGAACACAATTATTCTTACAAACATGGATCATATCATATCCAATTCCAACTGCACGAAGGAAATTCTTCATTTTACTGTAGGTGTGTGGCAGCTCAGACGCATCTGGGAAAGATTTGCGGAAAGCAGCCAACATCGCATCAAATGATTTGTTGGTCATCCGCTCAGATGTCTTCACCTGAAGAAAGGTGACCATAGCTGAGAATACTGACAGCTTATTTCCTGGGGTGACAGCAACGTTGCATTGTTCCAACATGCGGGCCCACCGTTTTTCTTCTGCAGGTGAAAGTTCACGTAATGCACGAGCAGCATTGTTTCAATGTTGGTCAAAGAGTTTGTAACGACCGTCTTGTAATTGAATTCATACAACTACTACACGGGCAGAGCACATCTGATTTCGGACCACCGTACTCAGCTCTGATAAAGTTCATGAAGTTTTCAACCCCCTCGACATATGCAGTGGAGAATCTTCGAGCAGAAGTTATCCAAGTCCTGTCCATCTGTTAGACATACAAATTAGTTCTTCTACTAGATATTACAGGAAAAACATATATGCTTTTTTATGAAGTCCAAAAAAAAAATACCTAGGTCGATGTCTAAAGCTATGGCAAGATATTTGGACGAGCAGATCTAAGTAACGAAATATATGTAAAGCTAATTCAGCAAACAGATTTGAGTGCTAATTTATGGCAGGCTGTTTCAGCAGTCAATGAGCCCGAGCACACAACCATCAAACTATCGAAGGCCATCGCAGCAACAAATATCGAGTATAAAACGGTGTAGAGCTATTTCACCTAACAGATTGGCTACTAGACCATGGCAATCTACGTCATAATAAATATATGGCAGGATATTTTAGCAACTAATCGGCCTTGGCATGCCATCTCAGCTAAGCAGATTGAGTGCAGAACAGGGCAAGGAAGCTTCTTAAGCAGAGCATATTGACAGTAAACTACTTCGGCAAACAGTGAGATTAACATCGTCTATCAGCTAACATTCAGCGCTACACCGACATGAACGGGGCCTCAGTCTAGAATGCGCGTAACGTGGGAGAAGCTGACCGCCGTGCGTCTCCACACGAACGTCGCCAGCTGTGGCGGCGCTGACCGTCGTGCGCCTCCACAAGAACGTAGCCAGAGGTGGCGGCGCGGCTAGAGGACGGCAGTCTACGAGAGCGTACTGTGGGAGCGAGAGGATCGCCGTGTGTCCCCTCGACGAACCGCAGCACCGACGTATCGGCGCGGCGGGGAGGGCGGCTTTGGAGGAGCGAATGGAGTGGAGGGGGGGCGGGGGGAGGGGGTTTGGGGAATATTTAGCCGAAGGGCGGTTGAATCGAATTTGGGGGGAATTTTTGTGGTGGGGTGGGGGGAGGATTTTCGCGCGGTGGGCGGGGGGAGTTTGGCGCATGGTCGGTTTCTCCAAGTGCAGTCCCACGTGTCAGTGAAGAGGCAAGATGAAGCGCGTTCCGTGTGCAGGACCGAACGTGTGTGGGGTGCAATCCGACCGTGACAGGAGTGCTGTGAATGTACCGCCTTTTTTCCTTTTATACTATGCGCTTCGCCCCCTAAAAAAATGTTGCTTCGCGCGATCCATCCATACTACTACTAGTAATCCGGTGGCCGGGTCTTTTCCCGCGCGATATGCTGGGAGGTTGGCTTAGTTGGGTTTTTCAGATTTGTCTCGGTTCACTAAAAAGCAGAGTTGGTGATGATGGTCTGCCTGTCATCCTGCAATATAGGCCATCCGATCTATATCTCACGGATAGGAAGGAAACTATGACAATTTACCCGCACTCCTCTCCACATTTGCAGATAAGGCTTTCCCTCGTTCATCCTTTTCTCCCACAAGATCTTGATCTTCCGTGCACTATTACTCCTACAATATGTATATTATTCTGAAATTTCATATACACCGGCCGAGATTAATGCAAACACGGCAGATTTTCATTACATTTCAAACTTTTATAAGAAAGAAAAATGAAAGAAACCCGACCCTAAACCTATTCTACGGCGGCGACCAACGTCCTCCATCTGCGATCTCTATGTACGGGGGCGGGGTTCAAGACCCGTGAAGTGAAGGTGCGGTCTCCGGCGAGGAAGAGTAGAACACGGGATACGGACCGGCCAGTTGGCACACCATGCCCTGCCGCCTCCCATGCCCTACTCATCCTCGGAGGAGTCCTCGACCTCGTCGGTGTCGGATGTTGGACGGCGGCAAGGAGGACGCATGGCCGACGGTGCTCCCATCGTCGGCCGCCAGCGTGGCCACCGCTTGTGCGGTCGCGTCCGTGTCCGGCTACGCCGCTATTGCGTCGCGAGAGGCGACTTGAGCATGGGCGGCGACCTCGAGCTTCATCCCTGAAGACAAGCTCTCCTGCAGAGCGTTCGCACTTGCGGTCATGGCGGATGTGGTTCCAGGTAGGAGGACGATGCGCTATGGTGTGGAGGTTAGCTGGGCGTTGCCGCTTTAAGTATCGCATTCCGATGAGGCCAAGCGTCCGGGTGCGTCATTAAGTCGCCGGAGTTGGTTCCTCGGGCACCTAGCCTCTTAACGACGGCATACGAATGGACGGCATGAATGCGGGCAGCTGGCGCCGGCTGGGAACGCACCGCATGACGGCACGAGGGACGAGGGCTTTGTTATGCCAGGGTAGTCAGCTGCGGTCGTGGCAACGTTGGAGATGCCCTTTGTTCAAATGCGATCCCCGCATGTCATTGAAAAAGCCAGACGACCCGGCATGGTCTCAGGTCCAGAGGATGTAGTTGGCCGCGCTACACCACTTCACGGACGCGTCCCGGCGCCCAGTGCATCCTCGACGAGCCGGGTGTTGGGGTGTGTTTGGATTGTGGCCAAAGTGCACCTTACCAAAATTTTGTTCATGACCCAAAGATTGGTCTTTGTTTGGATGGTTGCCATTTCTTTTGCATGCCAATGAACTCTAGCCAACTCTAGTTCATTTTTCTTGCCAATGTCGGCCAAATCATGGGCAACCAATACCTCAACCAAAATTTTGGCTACCCAATGCTTTGATGGGGCAATCTTGGGCACAAACCAAGCATATCGTTGGTCGTGCCACAGCACAAACGCCACCCTCGGCACACTGAAACCGACCGTGTATATCGACGATATGAGCGTGTCGCTCACCGCGGTCGCCGTGTCCAGAGGCGGTGCTGGATCTGTGCCCCGTTGTTGGCCCCAAAGACCCACATGAACGGTTGTCGGTGGCGAGGCGGTCATGGGCCAGCTCCTCCATTGGACTAGTCTGCGCTACGTCGTCCCGACGGGTGTGCCCCACTTGTCGGTTTCCCTGTTTTCCCGGCCATATTCGAGTGTCAGTGCTCCGCGTTGCGAATTAGGCCTTTCACTATGTAGGCCAAGCGAGACAACTTATTGTTTATTTGAGCCGTTCAAGTGTAATCATGTGGCGTTTGCTTATTTCTCATTCCTCTCCAACCCTCTTCTCCGTCGATCATGTCGCCCTCCAATCGAGTCCATACTCCCGCATGCCTCATTTGAACATTCCGCCGAGTATCATTCGCACGTACCCACCCTAGTCCTCTTTCAATAGATCTCCGGACCCCGAGATGAAATCGAGAGGGAACGAGTGGGGGCACGTGATGCCTAAGGCGGATTCAAAATTTTGAACCGGTGATCATAGCATCTGCAAATCATATATAAAGGGTATTCAATGTTCGTTTCGTTTTTGAACGTACAATATAAGTTTTATGTGTAGTCAAAGTATCTCTACTATGATAAAAAAGGTATCAACATTCAACAACGCCCAATCAATATTGTTAGATTCGTACGTACTCCTAGATTTGTACTCGAGATGGTTTCCAATTTGACTATTGACAAGATTAATAGTACTCCTTTCACATAGGTGAGTAAGTCATCTTAGGCTGTGCACTGTGACCAAGGAGGATGGGAAAATGAGAGACATTAATGTTTATTTGCTAATTAATAGTATTGCATGCAATGAACTAACCACTGCATGTCATGTTTCATAGTCTCAGGTCATTAAAAGCATGCACACCCTCATCTCTTATTGGTTCATATGTCAAGAAACAAGAAATGAGGTAGAAGTTAATGCACCGCGCCTATGTGTTTTGGGATTATTTGGTTTCGTAAGATGACTTACACACCTAGACGGAGGGAGTACATGAGTGTATAATGTGAAAATTATATCATTGGAAACTCCTTTCACATACGAAATTGACCATATGCTTTGTGTAAGTTGCATGTCATATATTATTACTCTAACATTTGCTCAAAGTTAGCCTCGAAAAACGCATTAGACCCTGTATGCTTTGTGTAAGCTGCATGTCATATATTATTACTCTAACATTTGTGTAAGTTGCATGTCATATATTATTATTCTAACATTTGGTCAAAGTAGTATAGTGGAAGTGGATCCT
>LR880972.1:974602146-974615084 GCA_904067115.1 Aegilops sharonensis
TCATTGGAATATACAAGTCAAGTTCTATAATGAAAAATTCCCACTAGTATATGAAAGTGACAACAAATGAGACTCTCTATCATGAAGATCATGGTGCTATTTTGAAGCACAAGTGTGGAAAAAGAGATAGTAGCATTGTCCCTTCTCTCTTTTTCTCTCATTTTATTTTTTTTATTTTTCTTTTTCTTTTTTTTTCTCTTTGGCCTTTCCCTTTTTTTCTTTTTGGCCTTTCTCATTTTTTTTTCTTTTTCTTCTTTTTTTTTCTTTTTTGTAAAGTCCGAAGTCTCATCCCGACTTGTGGGGGAATCATAGCCTTCATCATCCTTTCCTCACGAGGACAATGCTCTAATAATGAAGATCATCACACTTTTATGGATTTACAACTCAAGTATTACAACTCAAAGCTAGAACAAGATATGACTCTATATGAATGCCTCCGGCGGTATACCGGCATATGCAATGAATCAAGAGTGACATGTATGCAAATTATGAAGGTGGCCTTGCCACAAATACGATGTCAACTACATGATCATGCAAAAAGCAATATGACAAAGGTAATGTGTGTCATATGAACGGAACGGTGGAAAGTTGCATGGCAATATATCTCGGAATGGCTATGGAAATGCCATAATAGGTAGGTATGGTGGCTGTTTTGAGGAAGGTATATGGTGGGTGTATGGTACCGGCGAAAGTTGCACGGTACAAGAGAGGCTAGCAATGGTGGAAGGGTGAAAGGGTGCGTATAATCCATGAACTCAACATTAATCAAAAGAACTCATGCACTTATTGCAAAAATTTAGAAGTCATCAGAAACCAAAGCACTACGCGCATGCTCCTAGGGGGATAGATTGGTAGGAAAATACCATCGCTCGTTCCCGACCGCCACTCATAAGGAAGACAATCAATAAATAAAATTGTGCTCCAATTTCATCACAAAGCGGTTCACCATACGTGCATGCTACGGGAATCACAAACTTAAACACAAGCATTCTTTAAATTCATAATCACCCAACTGGCATCACTTTAATATCACTACCTCCATATCTCAAAACAATTATCAAGCATCAAATTGATCATAGCATAAAATTCACTTCCTATGATAGTTTTTATTATACCCAACTTGGATGCTCATCATTCTAGGACCAACTTTATGATAATAGCAAATACCATGCTGTTCTAAAAGACTCTCAAAATAATATAAGTGAATCATGAGAGGCTAGAAGTTTCTTCAAAATTAAGACACCGCCGTGCTCTAAAAGATATAAGTGAAGCACTAGAGCAAAAACTATCAAGCTCAGAAGATATAAGTGAAGCACATAGAGTATTCTGACAAATTCTAATCAAATAGGCTTCTCCCAAAAGGTGTGTACAGCAAGGATGATTGTGTTAAACTAAAAAGAAAAGACTAATATAATACACGACGCTCCAAGCAAAACACATAACATGTGGCAAATAACAATATAGCTCCAAGTAAAGTTACCAGTGAACGAAGACGAAAGAGGGGATACCTTCCCGGGGCATCCCCAAGCTTAGGCTTTTCGCTATTCTTGAATATCTTCATGTGCCATGGGCATCCCCAAGCTTAGGCTCTTGCCACCCTTTATTCCATAGTCCATAAAAGCTTTACCCAAAACTTGAAAACTTCACAACAAAAAACTCAACAGGAAATCTTATAAGCTCCGTTAGTGAAAGAAAACGAAACCACCACATAAGGTACTGCAATGAACTCATTATTTATTTAATTTGGTGTTAAACCTACTGTATTCCAACTTCTTTATGGTTCATAGACTGAATTACTAGCCATAGATGCATTGAAATAAGCAAACAACACACGAAAAACAGAATCTGTCAAAAACAGAACAGTCTGTAGAAATCTGTAATTAACGCAAACTTCTGGAACTCTAACAATCCTACCAAAATAGGAAATCCTGGAAATTTTATTTATTGAACAGCATCAAAAAGAATCAACACAAAATCACGTTCCTGTGATTTAACAAAATTATATTCGTGCGTGCAACGTTTCTGTTTTTAAGCAGAATCAAATCAACTATCATCGTAGGTTATCCTATAGGTTCTACTTGACACAAACACTAACTAAAAGATAAAAACACATCTAAACAGAATGTAGATGCAAGATTTATTACTAAACAGGATAAAAAACAAAAGGCATAAAGAAAATTGGGTTGCCTCCCAACTAGCGCTATCGTTTAACGCCCCTAGCTAGGCACACTACTAGGAAAAGGCCTACTAATGGCGCACCAGTTTTGCCTACTAATGGCGCACTACTGGTGCGCCATTAGTATCACGCCACTAGTATTTTTTACTAATGGCGCACTAGTGGTGCGCCAATAGTATCTGGTATACTAATGGCGCACCACTGGTGCGCCATTAGTATACGCCACGGTGCGCCATTAGTATAGGCCACTGGTGCGCCATTAGTATAGGCCACGGTGCGCCATTAGTATTTTTGAATTTTGAAGGCGGGAAAATAGTAGTGGCGCACCGTCTAACCCCCACCTTGCGCCATTGCTAATTTTGAATTTTGAATTTGGATCTGGAGCGCGATTTTTTTGCCCATTTTTTGCTCGTTTTTTTTTGCTCGTTTTTTTGCACGATATTATTTCAAATTTTGTTCCATTTTTGGATCTTGTATGTTCTTTTGCCGTGTTCTTTTGCTGGAGAGTAGTTTGCCGGAGAGGAGGAGGAGGAGGTGACCGCAGAGGCGCTCGCCTACGTCGCCGGACAGGAGGAGGACATCGCCGGAGAGGAGTTCACCGGAGCATCGGAGAGGAGGAAGGAGAAACCATGAGGTGATGGGAGGGGAGGAGGGAGGAGGAGCTCACCGAAGAGGAGGGAGGAGCAGCTCACCGGAGAGGAGGGAGGAGGAGGTCACCGGAGAGGAGGGAGGAGGAGGTCACCGGAGAGGAGGGAGGAGGAGCTCACCGGAGAGGAGGGAGGAGGAGCTCACCGGAGATGAGGGAGGAGGAGCTCACCGGAGAGGAGGGAGGAGAAACCGTGAGGGGAGGGGAGGGGAGGAGAGGAGAGGAGGGAGGAGGAGGTCGCCGGAGAGGAGGAGGAGGAGGTCGCCGGAGAGGAGGAGGGTAGTATGGTGGAGGAGAGAAGGGAAGATGGAGTGGAGGAGTGGAGGAGAGGTGGAGTGGAGGAGAGGTGGAGAGGTAAGGAGGAGAGGACACGCCCAGCCATATATACGGCATAGTAATGGCGCACCGTGGGCAGGTGCGCCATTACTATTTTTTATTTTTTTTTTATTTTGAATTTTGAAGGCGGGAAGATACTAATGGCGCACCATGGGCAGGTGCACCATTAGTAACTCTTTTTTTATTTTTTTTATTTATTTTGAATTTTGAAGGCGGGAAGATAGTAATGGCGCACCATGGGCAGGTGCGCCATTATTAAGTTTGAATTTTCTTGAATTTTTTTGCCTCTCAGATCTTAAAAGCCCTGTATCATTTTTTCTTTTAGGTTTTTGAGGATTTTGAAAATGTTTAACGGGGTTCCCCCATTTAAATTCAGATGTAACTTTTCAAGTAGATGATTTTTCATATAAAAAACTTTTTCATCCGAGTTCGTATGCAAAAACTTTTCAAGTAGATGATTTTGCAAAAAAGTCGGAAATTCAAGTTTGTAAATTTTGCTAACAACTAGACCACATATCACATGGGAATCTTATTTCCTTTTATTTTTTTGACACTTCTATCATTTTCTTTTATTTTTTTTTTAAACTGAAAAGGCGGTCCAAGGGGGGGGGGTGCATTTGGGGGAATGTTTGGGCCAAATTACTAATGGCGCACCGTGGGATGCAACTAGTAATGGCGCACCACTCCCACGGTACGCCATTAGTAGTTTTGAAAAAATAAAAAAAATAATTTTTTTTACTAATGGCGCACCGTGGGATGTGGTGCGCCGTTAGTATTTGCACACTAATGGCGCACCAACACATGGTGCGCCATTAGAATTTAGTAATGGCGCACCACATGTACAATGCGCCATTAGTGTTCAACCCATCTATAGCCCTTTTCCTAGTAGTGTCATAAAAAGCAAAGATAGATCTAAGTAGTGCCATCTTTGGCACTTGGATAGGAGGATCTCCTCTCTATGGCATTCAACCTTTTATTTAAGGTAAGCACATGGCCATTAATGGAAGAAGTAAGGTTAAGCACATTACGAAAGTTTGCCTCTAAACTAGACTTCAACTCTTTAATAATTTCATTTTGATAAAAGCACAAGAGAGTAGTTGATTCAACCTTATCATTCAAAGGGTGCCCAAATATGGTTTTCATTTTTTCATAAGTATCTATAGCATCCCTTTCAAGAAAACTTACTTCGAAAATAGAATCTAAAACTTGTTTAAAAGAAGCGGGCAAGCCAACATAAAAACTTTTTAAGTAATCTTCAATTTCATATTGTGGCACATAGCTGGCCAGAATCCTTAGTAACCTATCCCAAGCATCTTTTGAAGACTCATCAAGTAAATAGCGAAAAATTCCAGAGTCATCCTCATCAAAATTATTCAGGATCTCATTGGAGACCCCGGTGGGTCTTTTTATAGCATCATTATTCATGAGCTTAGAGAGGACATAGGGGTTATCCAAGGTACTAGAACCTAGGAAAGGGCCCTTAGTTCTTTTTGATTCGGCCATGGCAACGGGAAGGCAAGCGGAAAAGAGAGGAGGAGATTGGGAAAGAGAGGGCGAATAAAACGGCAAGGGTGAAGTGGGGGAGAGGAAAACGAGAGGCAAATGGCAAATAATGTAAATGCGAGGGAGATGGTTTGTTATGGGTACTTGGTATGTCTTGACTTGAGCGAAGACCTCCCCGGCAACGGCGCCAGAAATCCTTCTTGCTATGTCTTGAGCTTGCATTGGTTTTCCTCGAAGAGGAGAGGGTGATGCAGCAAAGTGTAGCGTAAGTATTTTCCTCACTTTTGAGAACATGGTATCAATCCAGTAGGAGGCTCCTCAAAAGTCACACGCACCTACACAAACAAACTGAGAACTCGCAACCAACGCAATAAAGGGGTTGTCAATCCCTTCACAGCCACTTTGTGAAAGCGAGATCTAATAATAATAGTATGATAGGATAAATATATTTTTGGTATTTTGTAATATAGATGCAAAAAGTAAAGATGCAAATAAAAGTAGATTGAAAGCAAATATGATAAGAGATAGACCCGGGGGCCATAGGTTTCACTAGAGGCTTCTCTCGAGATAGCATAAGTATTACGGTGGTGAACAAATTACTGTCGAGCAATTGATAGAAAAGCACATAGTTATGAGATTATCTAGGCATGATCATGTATATAGGCATCACGTCCATAATAAGTAGACCGACTCTTGCCTGCGTCTATTACTATTACTCCACACATCGACAGACTCCTTCCTGCATCTAGAGTATTAAGTTCATAAGAACAGAGTAACGCATTAAGCAAGATGACATGATGTAGAGGGATAAACTCATGCAATATGATATAAACCCCATCTTGTTATCCTCGATGGCAACAATACAATACGTGTCTTGCAACCCTTTCTGTCACTGGGTAAGAACACAACAAGATTGAACCCAAATCTAAGCACTTCTCCCATGGCAAGAAGAACCAATCTAGTAGGCCAAACCAAACTGATAATTCGAAGAGACATGCAAAGATAACTCAATCATACATAAAAGAATTCAGAGAAGATTCAAATATTATTCATAGATAAACTTGATCATAAACCCACAATTCATCGGATCTCGACAAACACACCGCAAAAAGAGATTACATCGAATAGATCTCCACAAGAGAGGGGGAGAACATTGTATTGAGATGCAAAAAGAGAGAAGAAGTCATCTAGCTAATAACAATGGACCCGTAGGTCTGTGGTAAACTACTCACAACTCATCGGAGGGGCAAGGATGTTGATGTAGAAGCCCTCCGTGGTCGATTCCCCTTCCGGCAGAGTGCCGGCGAAGGCTCCAAGATGAGATCTCACGGATACAGAAGGTTACGGCGGTGGAAATTGTGTTTCGCGGTGCTCCTAGATGTTTTCGGGGTATGTAGGTATATATAGGAGGAAGAAGTACGTCGGTGGCCGCCCGAGGGGCCCACGAGATAGGGGGCGCGCCATATAGGGGGGGCGCGGCCTCCTGTCTCGTGGCCTCCTCAGCAGCTTCTTGACTTGCACTCCAAGCTCTCTGGATCACGTTCGTTCCAAAAATCACGCTCCTGAAGGTTTCATTCCGTTTGGACTCAGTTTGATATTCCTTTTCTTCGAAATACAGAAATAGGCAAAAAAAACAGCAATATGGGCCTGGTCTCTGGTTAGTAGGTTAGTCCCAAAAATGATATAAATGTGTAAAATAAAGCCCATAAACATCCAAAAGGTGTAATATAATAGCATGCAACAATCAAAAATTATAGATACGTTGGAGACGTATCACTATGGACCCGAAGGTCTATGGTAAACTACTCACACTTCATCGGGCTATGGTGTTGATGTAGAAGCCCTCCGTGATCGATTCCCCCTCCGGCGGAGCACCGGAAAAGGCCCCAAGATGGGATCTCATGGGTACAGAAGGTTGCGGCGGTGGAAATAGGGTTTCATGGTGCTCTTGGATGTTTTCAGGGTATATGAGTATATATAGGCGAAGGAAGTCGGTCAGGGGAGCCATGAGGGACCCACGAGGGTGGGAGGCGCGCCTACCCCTGGGCGCGCCCTCCTGCCTTGTGGCCGCCTCGTTTCTTTCTTGGCGTCCACTCCAAGTCTCTTGGATTGCGTTTGTTCCAAAAATAACTCTCCCGAAGGTTTCATCCCGTTTGGACTCACACTACAAAAAAATACACTTCCGTGATGATACGTGTTTGTCACAGTAGGTCGCGTTTTTTGTCATGCATTGACATCCATGACAAATTTATGACAGAATCAAGATAGTCATACATGTGCTGTCGTAGAAGTGTTCCATGACATTACCAAAATTATCATCACGGAAGTGTCCACTTCCATGACGATAAATCGCGNGGCCTCCTCAGCAGCTTCTTGACTTGCACTCCAAGCTCTCTGGATCACGTTCGTTCCAAAAATCACGCTCCTGAAGGTTTCATTCCGTTTGGACTCAGTTTGATATTCCTTTTCTTCGAAATACAGAAATAGGCAAAAAAAACAGCAATATGGGCCTGGTCTCTGGTTAGTAGGTTAGTCCCAAAAATGATATAAATGTGTAAAATAAAGCCCATAAACATCCAAAAGGTGTAATATAATAGCATGCAACAATCAAAAATTATAGATACGTTGGAGACGTATCACTATGGACCCGAAGGTCTATGGTAAACTACTCACACTTCATCGGGCTATGGTGTTGATGTAGAAGCCCTCCGTGATCGATTCCCCCTCCGGCGGAGCACCGGAAAAGGCCCCAAGATGGGATCTCATGGGTACAGAAGGTTGCGGCGGTGGAAATAGGGTTTCATGGTGCTCTTGGATGTTTTCAGGGTATATGAGTATATATAGGCGAAGGAAGTCGGTCAGGGGAGCCATGAGGGACCCACGAGGGTGGGAGGCGCGCCTACCCCTGGGCGCGCCCTCCTGCCTTGTGGCCGCCTCGTTTCTTTCTTGGCGTCCACTCCAAGTCTCTTGGATTGCGTTTGTTCCAAAAATAACTCTCCCGAAGGTTTCATCCCGTTTGGACTCACACTACAAAAAAATACACTTCCGTGATGATACGTGTTTGTCACAGTAGGTCGCGTTTTTTGTCATGCATTGACATCCATGACAAATTTATGACAGAATCAAGATAGTCATACATGTGCTGTCGTAGAAGTGTTCCATGACATTACCAAAATTATCATCACGGAAGTGTCCACTTCCATGACGATAAATCGCGCGTCACAGAAGTGCTTTCATCAAGGGTGACCGACACATGACATCCACCGTAACGGAACGCTGTTAAGCTATCGGGTCGGGTTTTGGATCCGATAACCCGTTAATAGCCCCGGCCAATGGGGATTTTCCACGTGTAAAATCACCATTGGCTCGAGGAAACACGTGTCGGCTCATCGTTGGGACAGATGTCATCCACTCATTGGACAGAAGGCGCCTATGATACGTCGACACGTGGCACGGCCAATCAAGTTTAAATGGGCCAGCCCAACTAAAGGCCCACAAGATTTTGCGGCCCTTAATGGGCCGACCCAGTTAAAGGCCCACGAGATTTTGTGGACTATAATGGGCTGGCCCAGCTAAAGGCCCACAAGATTTCGCGGGCCATAATAGGCCGGCCCAGGTAAAGGCCCACAAGATTTTTGTGTGCCATAATGGGTCGGCCCAGGTAAAGGGCCACAAACTTCTTGCGGATCATAATGGGCCGGCCCAGCTAAAGGCCCACGAGATTGCGCCGACATTAATGGGTCGGCCCAACTGTAGGCCCACAAGATTTTGACGACCCTAGTAGGCCGGCCCATTAACTGGCTACCATGTTTTGGGCCAAATGCCGGCCCATTATTGATCTGGTCCATTAATGGCCTGCCACGTTCTGGGCCTAATAATGGCCCATAAAAGATCCGGCCCGTTAAAAGCCTCCCACTTTCTGGGCCAAATCACGGCCCAGATCAGGTCCGGCCCTTTAAGAGGCTTTGGGCTCAATTATGGCCCATATCAGATTCGGCCCGTTGACTGGACGCTATGCTTTTGGGCCCACTTGCTAAAGGCCCATTTAGTAATTCGGCCTGATATTAGTTTCGGCCTGTTAAGGGCCCATTTAACATTTCGGCCCTATATTAATTTCGGCCTGTTAAAAGCCCGTCATATAGTTAGGCCTAACTACGGCCCGGTTTGCATCCGGCCTACTCGCAGCCGATATCTGATTGGGCCAAACAAGGACCGAGACAATGTTGGCCTGTTAAAAGCCCGTGAATTGATTCGCACAATCATGGGTCGGGGTCCATTTCGGGCTGCCGCCGGCCCGTGAGCTATTCGGCACGTTTCAGGCCCAGCCTACTTCTCAGCCTCCTAAAAGCCCATTGTGTTTTCTTGCGTAAAGAGGGTCGGGGGTTACTCGGCCTATTAAAGGACCGAATCGACAAGTGGGCCCATTTGACGGGGCCCATGATGCGGATCATACATCGTGATGGCATGACGGCCCGATTATGAACCGGCCGATTTACTGCAAAGACAGGACATATATACAGTAAAATAACTGCAGCATCGTGAATAAGAAAAAACCTAGACTGTACAATAAAGAAATTACGGCATATTACGACCACTGGGCATCAAAGTTTGCCACTATGATAATAAAGCACAAGCAGAAAGCATATTACATACACTAGGCATCAAAGATCGCCACCAGTTCAAATAAACATGCCGACAAAATAATATACAAAACCGACAGCACTTCAACAGACTTCAAGAAAGGTTAGCCCTGCTAGCGAGCTGCAGTACAAGCAGCTGAGCAAGATGATGAGACTGCGCTTGTTCAACACTTATATCTTCCTCACTCTGAAAGATAAACAAGCAGACAGATGAGAGGTTTCGCACATAAAAGTATCAGTGCTGACAATTCATCACATTTCTTACTGAAGAATAAAGTGACACAGTTTAAAATTGCATTAACACAATATGGTATTGTTTAGGTCAAGACATGGCAGGAAATGACATTGTGAAGGAGTTGGCAGCTTCACGACACCACTGGATTACAGATCAAGAACTCATAAGTATCAAGGGTTAGTGGTCTATCAATTTATCCCATTTCAGATTGGCAAATAAAAAGACGGTTTAAATAATAGTAGAATGATATGACATTGTTCATAGTTAAGACATTGCAGAATATGACATTGTGCTGTAGTGGGTAGGTTCACCACACGATTGGATTACGGATGAAGAACAGAAGCATACATGTAGTGCAAAAGAAGATCACTTGCTCTGTATAGTTTAATTTACATGGTATGAAGAAGGAACTTGGTTGTACAACTGAAAACTTAAATTGAGAAGGACAAACTTTTGTTTATGAACTACATAATAAACTTTAAACATGCAATTTGATGCACACCAAAAATAAACAACTGTTGCAGTCATGCCTAACCAAATATACACAACAAAGTTTGAAGGCTTGAGAAGGACAAACTTACATTACTGGTGAAGACATGCTCTATAAAGCCCTTGTCCATGCTGATGGGGGGGGGGGGAATTCAAGAAGTTTAGCACAGAATCTTCTTCATAAGCATTGCCTTTATTCTACATTTTGTTAAGAGTAAATATAGATGTGATAATATACGAAAAAAATGGAGAATATTTAAGATAAGATGAAGAGTGATGCTACATAACCAAGTAGCTATAAATGTATGTGCAGCGATACAGGAAAAAGGCACAGCCAAGAGCAATGCACAGCTAAAATTCTTCAGTACCAACCTTATGGTAAGAGTAAGTATAGATCTGATGTGTAGAAAATGGAGGGTAAAGGAAAATAAGCTGCAGAGTGATGGTACATGAACAACTACCTGTCAATATAAGTACACTGATAAAGGACAGCATGTACTTACAAGAACAATGCAGAGCTAAAAAAATTCATTGGCATTGGATATATTCTACACTGATGTAACCATTCATATAGATCAGATAATTTGGAGCGAACAATTGATAAGCAAGCTATCATGCATACTGCTGTCACATAATGAACCAGGTATGTATGCAAGTACAGTGATACAGGACAACAGGTACTAACAAGAGCAAAGCAGCGGGCAGCATATTTGCGATATCATGTCGTTCTTTTCAAACCGGAATTCTTCTTCGAGCTGATTTCCTGCAAAAAAGATCCGTAAGGCACATGCGGAAAAGTAGAAGTTCAAATTGTCATTTGATTTCATAGACAGTACCTCATCCTGGGAACGAGACCAGTGCATAACAAGGTTTTTCCATTCAATGTCTTCTAAATTTAGCACAGGAGACTTCACCGGAAATTCGTTTATAGACTTGCCATCAAAGTGCGATTTCCTCACGTAACACCGATACTGCTGCAATGCTTCCTTGAAAAGCACAAGAAAGCTTTGCTCGTCATGACTATCCAGATTGACCCTCACCTAGTTACAACAATGTAATGTAAATCATTGATGTGTTCGATTAGCAGAAAACAGGAAAATAATAACCATGAATAATAGCACTTACAAGTAAGTTGGACAGGAAGATGTGAAAATGGTGTTTGTCTTCACTATAATCTTCCCATGATGGGAATATATGCACGTAGTCCCTAACAACATTGAAAGCATTGTCTTTTAAACTGGGAATAAATGGAATGGGGTTCCAATCTGCAGGAATTGGCCGTCTCTGCAGTTGGGATAGGTCTTCGGTTGGTGGACTTGCTGTACTTTTTGCTGGAGTGGGATTTTTCTGTGGTACGGCTGGTGCTATGGCAAATGAAATCGGTATACCTTTTGCTGGAGTGCAGGTCTTGTGTGGTGGGGCTAGTGGTGTGGCTAGTGAAGTATGGGTACAGTCTGCTGGAGTCGCTCCTATGTTTTGTGTCACTGGTTGTACAGCCAATATAAGTGGGGCGCTGTCTGATTTCTCCGGCACCACCACGTTTTTCAAGGACTTTGCTGGTGCTCCTTCAGGTTCGGCAATCACCCTCTTCCTTTTTGATGTCTGATGCACAAGAACAACATTTGAGTGGAAAAACATGGTATGACGACACATGGAATATGTATTGATAATGGATGGGCATGGCATCTCGAGTTATATGATGAGTAAACTAAGCAGATGGTGGTGCAACAAAGTAGAAGAAATGCAAGACAACATATGCAAGATACGCGCAATCAATAAAACCTTGCCAAATTAGAACAGGCACCTTGATGGGTGAACAGGACAGGCCATCTGCCTTTGACTCCTTGAGGTTAGAATAGTCATTACTATGTTATTCTGAACAAGAATCAACAGGTGGGGAGCGTACGAGTTTCCTTGCTTCCAGGATGGCACTCAATGCCTTGGTGCCAATTTTGTAAGTCATTGCAGTGTTCCACAGTATTCTTCTGATGCGCGGATTCTGATATTCACTGTAATTGCGTATAATATCTGAGAACCATGAAAACATAAATAGTTGTGAGATTATGTTTGTAATGCAGATGATATTCTAATATAGAGGCGCCCCTGTAAACACTTATGTGCTATCACTGGATTCTGATGAGAGAGCTCATGTGTGCTGTAATATTGTGTGTGCATTTATATAATCTGGCACAAGTACACAAAAAATAGGCTCCAGAAGTAAGGATAGCTGGCAGATGATAGGTTCATAATATACAGTATAGAGAGTTTATTGCCAAACCATGATAACAAGAGCAAACAGCAACTAGGCAGATCATAGTATACATAACAGGGGTACACCATAACCATGATATATAAATCGGGAAAGTGGAACTGGCTTGAAAATACGATGTTGTATTGCCGCTAGTAATTGAAAGCCTATAGATCACGTACATGCCAGCACTATCGAACATGGTAAAGAGCAAGCAGATTTTGTATAATAAAATGTTGGTTGCACAGTGCCCACACATGATGAACCAGAGCTCATTAAGAATGCAACTCCCAGCTATCTCTCGGCCATTTCAGGCGGTTGGATGAAGATCCTACGTCTCCTAACCCTTCTTCTTCCTCGTCTCTGATTCTTCCCATACAGAACACTGCACGGGCCGCCGGCCGGACCACCGGCCCCCACCGCCTGTGTTGCTCCGCCGCCCCCACCCCCACCCGTGTCGAGTTTTCTTCGTTCGGCGAGGCCCCACAACCACCCGAGCCCCTTGGATCGCACCAGCGAACTCCGGTGAGCTCTGAAAAATCGACTGACCCAATTTTGAAATTTAGTCTACTGTGATTTAACTAGTGCGGAATATAAAAGGGGAAAACCATAAGCATTGGGAGTATAGTGTTGAGCGTGCCATGGCGGATCTGAAGGTGCAAACC